>QLOH01000172.1:0-1200000 GCA_026901365.1 Sesbania bispinosa
TGGATCTGGACTTGGGGGGAGGGCAATCAATAATTTCTTCTTAAATGCAAGCAGACCTACAAGCTAATGCAATGATACAAGGTATTGGCATGCCCAACTATTTTGGTTTCTCTATCTGCTCTGCATCGATTAAGGCACAGTATTTATTCCAATTTACGAAAGCAATATTAATGGATTGGAAGCAATGTTCAGCATCAAGCCAGCTGGTATTGTCGTCAATTAAAAGATAGATCAGTGTCTCTTTGGGAATCATAAAGAGAAGAAGTGAAATGACATTAACCGAAGCCAAACCATATTCTGGCGCTCTGCCTCTGCCTCTGCCCAGCAAGCTAGCTAATTTAATTTAGAATAAATGCTTCACAAACCCCACGGTTCTATAAGGTTATACACAACGATGCAGCCTTGGCCTTGAATCGCAGTGCTGGATACATGAAGAATATTATGCACATGTGAAGAATTAATCCTTGTACAATATCAAAGCCACACGCACATGTTCTAGTTGAGGAAATCATTTTGTCTATGACTTTGCCAACACAAAAAAGTGATGAGCAATTGTAAGAGGACCAATTATGATTGGAATTGATATAATGGGCCGTGGTTAATTTAAACTAGTTAAGGTGTTTTCTTTCTTTATTTGTTAGGTAGAATCTAGCCATAGTGTTTAGTAAAGCTTAAAGCGGCGCTGAAACTACGAATATTATGAAAAAAGAATTCATAATCACTATGCTTCAGCTGTTTCGGATTGATTTGTGACCTCACTATTTTTTTTTTAAGTGTTGCCATTGCTTGACAATTATACCTAACCCATGTTTTTTTTTGTTGGAAAATGTTAACAACTGCTGAAAGGGCACTTGTTAAGGATCTAAAAATAGAAATGTTTTGTTGAAATGTGTAGCATTTAATGTTGTAAATGCAATCAATGTTGTGATTTCCAACAAAAACTTTCTGTATATGGATCATTAACGAGTGCCCTAAGGGCACTCGTTACCAAGACCCTTTTTTGTTTTACCTTGAAGGATTAATATATAAGGTACGGTGGTTAATGGTCCAACAAATTCCTAGTTTGATCACCAAATGATACAAAGCCAGACAAAAAATGGCGCTAAGCTAAATCAAAATCATAGTCACCATAGAGATAACCAATGTTATAAAAACCAGACTGGTGGTCGACTCGGTCAAGGTACTGGGTTAATGGGTCACTGGTCGAACCAGTGAGTCACTGGTTAAACCGGCTAAGCCGGTATATATAAAATATATAAATATATACTTAAATTTATTAGATATAAAAAATATACAATATTTTAAATATTTAAATACTTTTATATTTGTGTTTGATATAAAAAATATAACTATTAATATAACATATATCTTATAGGCTTAAATATGTTTTTGGTCCCTGAACTTTTGGTCAACTTGGGTCTTAGTCCCTGAACTTTTGGTGAACTTGGGTCTTAGTCCCTGAACTTTAAATTCTGAGTTTTATATCCCTGAACTTTCCAAACCCTGTAACAGATGTCCCTGTCGTTAAAATGATTTGTTAAGTTGATTACATGACAGTTTCTCTTCCACATCACCCTTCATTTACCAATAAATGACATGGCAACTAACTCAGTTTACTTAGTTTTTTTTTAAAAAAAAGAATTTAAATCTGAAATGAATTATATTGGTGAATTTAGGGGTCAAGGAAGTCATTCCACTGTAACCCTAAATTACGGAGGCTGAAATCGAACAGTTTGGTGCTCTGTGGAAGAATCTCTTTGCGGTCACAAGCAATCATCAATCGAAGCTGTGTGTGGTCCCTGAAGGTTGCATTGGAACGGTTCTCTTGCGGTCACGTGCGTGTTGCATTGGAACGGTGTCTTTGTGGTCCCGTGAAGCATATTCTAAGCGTTTGGAAGGCAAGGTAATTTCGTTTTCACCTCCTCTTTGTAATACTGTACTTGTATGTAGTGTTAGATATGAAAAAGGTCTTATGGTAATTTCGTTTAATGCATTTTATACGTAACTGCCTTGTAGGGAATGGGGTTCTCGGTAGCTTTTTACCACATGGGTAGGTTTATCCACAAACCTTCACTTAGATATAAGGGGGGGTGAGATACATGTCTTTCATGGGTTGGATGTGAATACTTGGTCTTACTTTGAGGCATTAGGTTTAAATAAGGATCTGGGGTATGTTGACAAGATAAATATGTGGTGGAAGGAGAAAGGAGCCACATTTAAGAGGGGGTTAAAACAATTGTGTAATGATGAAGATGCACTTGAGCTTGCCTTTGTTTCTGTTGAAAAAAATTGTGAAATGGAGATTTATTTAGAGCATGGTATGAGTAGGGAGAGCAATTTACAATTCCTGCAAGTTCCCTTAATTGCTAACCAACCAACAGATGATAATGTGCAAGTAAATGAGGTTGAGAATGATGTGAACCAAACTGTGGTGGAGGAGAATGTAACCCATACTGAAATGGAGGTGGAAGTGAATGAGACAAATGTTAATATGAACCAAACTGAGGTGTCTGGTAGTGTCCCCAATTCTGAAATGGGCAATGAAGGTATGAATGATAGTGAGGCAGGAATTCATGAAAATTGTGAGAATGAGGCAGAAGTTGACAGAGATAGTAGTGATTACTCAATGAGGGATGTTCACTTTGAAGACAGTGAGGAAGAAAGGGATATAGGGGCTGATGATGGGTTCACAATGGGTGGAATGGATCATAATGAGCCAGAGGTTGAGAATGATGATAGGGCTGGTGATAATACACAGAGAACGTTTGTCCCACCAGAAGTTGCTGACATGCATAATATAAATGAGGAGTATGAAAGTGAGGAGTTGGAAAGTGATGTTGAGAGTATTGATGGGGATGTTGAGACAAGAACAAAGTATGAAAGGTACCACAAGGAAGATATGTGTAAGAGGTTTAAGTGGAAATTGGGTATGGAATTTGGTTCAATTAAAGAATTCAAAGAGGCAATAATTGAGCATAGTCTTCTGAATGGTAAACAAGTAAGGTTTTCAAAGAATGATTTAGTTCGAGCAAGGGCAGTGTGCACTAGGAAGTGTCCTTTTACTGTACTATGTAGTAAGGTTGGTGGGAGTCAAACTTTTAGGATCAAGACTTTGAAGGGGAGACATAGATGTGGCAGGGTGTTTAATAACAAGAATGCAACCTCAAAATGGATTGCTAAAGTAGTTGTGGACAAATTTAGGAGTTTTAGGATGAAGCTGAAAGAGATCATTGAGGATGTGAGAAGAAATTACAGTGCTGGGGTAAGTGAATGGAAAGCATGGAAGGCAAGAAAGTATGTTACTAATATTGTTGATGGTGATGCCAACAAACAATACACCTTGCTATGGGACTATAGTGCAGAGTTGAGGAGGATAAGTGTAGGAAATACATGCAAGATACAACTAGAGAGATTGTCACCAGACCTGCCACCAAGATTTGGTAGTTTCTATTTAGGCTTGGAGGACCGTAAAAAAGGTTTCATACAAGGATGTGGGCCATTCATTGGAGTGGATGAATGTCATCTAAAGACACAGTATGGGGGACAATTATTGATAGTCGTGGAAAGAGATCCAAATGATAAATACTTCCCATTGACATTTGCAGTGGTGGAGACAGAAACAATAGATGGTTCTTCATATCTGACCAGCAAAAGGATATTGGTGATGGTTTTTACAACTTCTACTTGAGGATATTGGTGATGTCATAACCAATAGGTGGGTCTTCATATCTGACCAGCAAAAGGTTAGTAACTTAATACCATATAAATGCTTACAAATTTGTCAATTTAGTTTTAAATGTGTTTTTATCTATATAAACATGGTTTTGAGGTTTTTAGTTTTACTGTTTCAGGGCCTAATACCAGTGTTTGAGGAGTTACTTGAAGGGGTTGAGCATAGGTTTTGTCTTAGACACCTATATGCCAACTTTAAGAAAAAGTTTGGTGGAGGAACCTTGTTGAGAGATCTGTTGATGGCTGCTGCAAAGTCTACCTACATACAAGGTTGGGAGGAGAGGATAAATGAGATTAGATAACTTGACCAGGGTGCATATGATTGGCTGAAAGCCATTCCAACCAAATCATGGTGTAAGCATGCTTTCAGTTTTTATCCTAGATGTGATGTACTCATGAATAATTTGGTTGAAGCATTTAATAGCACAATCTTGTTGGCTAGGAATAAACCAATAATATCAATGTTTAAGTGGATTAGAACCTATATAATGGGGAGGTTTGCTGCATTAAAAGAAAAACTAGATAAATATGAGGGGGATGTCATGCCAAAGCCTAGGAAAAGACTTGATAGGGAAATTGAATATAGTGGGAATTGGTTGGATACATGGGCAGGTGATCTAAGGTTTGAAGTTATGCACACAATGGGGAGAGATAGATTTGTTGTAAATTTAAGGACAAATTCGTGTACCTGCAATTTCTAGGAACTAGTTGGGATCCCTTGTAGGTATAAAGATGTGATTGAGTTTGATGTCCATGAACATAAATTTCTAGGCTAGTGGCAATTATTTACAGGCCAAAGGGAAAGGGAAGCAACCAATGGGTTCACGGCCATCACAAAATTCCCAACCAAGAGTTACAAGAGCTTCACAGAATTCCCAAAAATCTAAGGGTACAACCAGAAAAGCTCATGACACATCAGACAATACAGTGAATAAGAACAAGGTAATCAAATTATGCAGACAAAACATGTGAACCAAACTGATGTTTTCTAACACTTTTAATTATAATTATGCAGAGAAAACATGTGAACCAAAACAGGAAAGAGGTTGCTGCATCTGAAATTTCAGGGAGCAGTAATAGTCAACCTATAGCCAAAAGGGTATTTTCCAACCCTTATACACTTAAAATTGTACTATGTAAATTGGTAATATAGTTGTGATTAAATATGTTAAAAATGCAGGGAAGGAAGAAATCTAAAAACATAGGACCAACTATTTCAGAATTTGCAAGAAACATGATTGTTTCTCAGTTGGTTGCACAAATGAGCAGAGTTTGGGTAAGTGTGTTGGTCATACAAGAATATGATTTTTTAGAGAACAGAATCTGATAAGGTTTTCTTTTTTCCAGGAACAACACAGAAGCAATCTGATAGCAGCTAATTCAGCCCAGGGAGCTTCATCATCAAGAGCTGCAGATCCACAAAATTCAACCTTTGCTGCAACAAGCTTGAACCTGCAGCCACCAACAGGGCAATCATATGCATCAATGCAAAATGGTCCACAACAAGTCCAAAATAAAGATGGAGGAGATGCAATGAATGGTGTTGGAGGGAGTGGTTCGGGTAGTGCACCAACTAAGGACAAAGATGGAAAAGCAATCTGAAGACAATGACTTGTTTTGCACATGGTCTCGCTTTTATATGTATAGGCAGTCATAGACCAACCATGTGCACATTTTTTTGGGATATTGTGTAATGGGATTATTTATTTTGGGGTTGTGGTGATGTCTTGTCTTGTTAAGAGGATTCTTAACTTTTTATGCTTTTGAGAACCAAAATTTGGTCTACAATTTGCATAGCTTTTACATTTTGAACAACAATGTGACATGGCTTGTACTTTTGGATTCCGGAACAACAATGCCACCAAACTCTCAGTTACTATTAATGCAGCTTGGACCAGATGGTCACATTTATACACTTAGACTTTGTCCCATTAAGTACTATTTATTGCTATATGTATTCCAAATTTTTAACACAACAAAAGTAACTTAAATAATAGCACAAATTCAAAAACAAGATTCAATAGAAAAACAGTAATTTCCATTCAAAAAACCAGCAGTATTGCATATCTGAGACCATACTTCCCACCAATATCCTCTACCAACATCTTCATACAACTTCATACTTAAAATGTCTTCTTCCTACATTATAAGTCATTCACTAAACCCTACAATTACACTTCACTGCGCAATAGATGCACACTACAAAAGTAACAACCCAAGACAATATAACAAGAAAATTCTTCATCCTCCCAGCTGTCCTTTCTGCAAGAAGCTTAGCCATCAGCTTTGTAATCTTCCTTTTCATTTCTTCCACTGCACTCTCTGTTCGAGAAACATTACCCTCAGACAGCTCCTCATGATCAGCCCACTGGAAAAAATTGCAACTCATTTGAGTCTGCAAATCAACCAAGACAGAGTAAAACAACACAGCAGTATCCCCACAATGCTTAAAATGAAATCATACTTACATCCCACAATGCACATCTCCAGAATAGTCTCCCTGGGTTCTTCGCGCTCTTGGATGTTAGCAAAAGGAGCTTCTCCCCGCAACTGCATCTCCTCGCACGCGAATTCGCAGATGAGGAAGTCGAGTTGCATCTTACATGCTTCTCTGTCAATGACGTGCCTCCTCCCTTGTTCGCCATCCTCATTCACGAATATCGATCGAGATTTCAGCAACCACAATGAGGAATTTGTAATAACAGAGAAGAAGAGGATTTGGGGATGAAATGTGATACCTCTCTGAAACCCTAACATATTAGGAGATGCTTAATTTATCCCCAATATAATTCATTTCAGATTTAAATTCTTTAAAAAAAAAAAACTAAGTAAACTGAGTCAGCTGCCATGCCATTTACTGGGCCCCATTAAATGAAGGGTGATGTGGAACAGAAACTGCCATGTAATCAACTTAACAGATCATTTTCACGGTAGGGACATCTGTTACAAGGTTTGGAAAGTTCAGGGATATAAAACTAAGAATTTAAAGTTCAGGGACTAAGACCCAAGTTGACCAAAAGTTCAGGGACGAAAAACATATTTAAGCCTATCTTATATGATACATAATTTTTCTAAAACTTTTTATTAGTTTTATATTTTTAATATTTTTACATTAATTAATGAATTATATATTAAAATTTAAAAATTTAAGAAAAATTTTAAAAGAGTCCAAATACTTTGCATAGCATTCTTATTAATTATAATCATATATGAATGATCTGGCCCATTAGTAAATATGTAGTCAAGCCCATTATGAATCTCACATTCCTGGTGCTACAAACCAATATATATATATAAAGGCACTTATATAATATAAAGGTTCGGCGGCGCAATGGTTAGTGCATATGCTCTCAACAGGCTGCGCCTGCACTCGAGTTAGTAAGATGGTTTGCACGAGTTGATAAATCCGAGCCAACCGGGTCGGTTCGTGACCGGTTTAATGGCACATCCGATCCTGTGACCGGACCAGACCGACCATGGAACCGGTTCCCGGTTCAACCGGTCGAACCGGACCGGCCGGTCTGATTTTAATAACACTGGAGATAACTGATGGCGATGCTTATGACATCGTGTAGGGTGTTTCGCCTCATGTTTTAGAATTTAGACACGATTTTTTTATTATTTTTAGCTGTTAGATCTATTAATTTTTAATGGATGACAATTTTAATGGGTAACCGATTAAAGGAAGTTATCTATAATTGCTCATTAGTTCTCCACTTTCATTAACTCAAGATTCATAAAATGTGAAAGTTAGGGTCTGTTTGTTAACTTTGATATGTTTTGAAAAACTATTTTTTAGTTTTTCTATTTTTGTATTGAAAATGCTATAAATAAATTATTTCATTTATAAAAAATAGTTCTTACAATTTAAAAATTAAAAAATAAAACTGAATCAAACACATCTTTAGAGTTTTTTTTCCTTCATTTTTTTTCCCATTTTGTGGTTTAGGTGAAAATTGACTTATTATGTAATTTTATGTTTAATTCTCTCGGTCCAACTAAAAAATTTATAAATTTTTATAATGAATGATATCTATATAGAGCGGGCAATCTGGGTTACTCGGCCCGACCTGATGCGGGTAGTGACCTTTATCAGGTTGGGTTAAAAAGTCCGAGAGTTATTCGAACTTTTAAAATAGGTATCCAAGCCTTACTTTTTTGCAGGTAACCCAATTTTTTTGCAGTCCAGTTTGATCGGGCTAGTTCATTTTACCACTTCTATATCTATCTATATATAAATCCCAACTCTAGTGTATAATTTGGGCCAGATTTGATATTATAAAAGGCAAGTTCAACTCGAGAGTTTTTAACTCAACTCAATTCTACACTATATAGCCTAGATACTTAGTATGGTACGATACAGAAATGGGCATATTGGACATTCTTAAAAAATAAGATACAATATGACATAGATATGTTACCAAAAAATACAAAAATATATGTATATTTAGCTAAATTAGTGGAATTTGCTTCCCTTATGTAGCAAAATCAGAATTAAAACAAGAATATCATCAATATTAAACAACCTATGTAGCAACCTGTAAAAGAATAACATCAAGGGAAGAACTTTTACAACAAAAGAATAATATCAATAGATTGAAAAGAGGCAAAAGAATAAAATTTGAAAAGAGAGAATATTGTATCTCAATCTCATTAATACATAACTAATAAATATATTGGTTAATAATAACAATTATCACAATTTACAAAGAATGGATAAATAAAATATACTTCTTGAATACATATCAGGATGTATTTTAGCTATATATCCCAGCCGTATCCTAAATGTATTAGATTATTTTAAGAAAAATAAAAAATTTAAAAAATACTTCTTGGATACATACAGAGGCGTATCGATATCAGATATGTGTCCCCATTTTAAAAGTATCTAGGCTTCATAGATTCTACACCAATGAAACTGTCAGTTGTAGACTCATCCTTCATTGAAGATTGCTGGAAAGACTAAATTAAAAAATGTCACAGTCTAGTGACATACTTCTTTTCGGACGAGTGATTTACACTCATAAAAGTTTGTAAGGTAAAAACAATACATAATATTAAGTCATAACCAAACTGGAACAGGATAAGTTCTCTTCAATTCTGAGGATGGAAAGCAAAGATCAGATGGAATTAATCATCCTCACCTACCACATTATCCCCGTGGATAACCAACCAGTTTTTTTTTTTTTTTTTTTAAATAAAAATTACTATATGCAGTTTTCAATCTTCTCTTTTTACTAACTTATAACCAGATCAACAAGAACATGAAGATAATTTCTTCATCTCACTAATTTCCAATTCAGGACCTGAGATAATATCTATTTTTGATCCTTTAAGTGTGGCAACGTTGTTGGATTTCCCATTATTACATTCCAATGACCTTTTAGAGACAATCTTATTGATCTCCTGAAGCAATTTGAAAAACGCACTCTCCACATTCTCACCACTGAGAGCTGAAGTCTCAGAGAAGAAGAGGCCTTGATCCTCTGCAAACTCCACTGCATCTTCAGTGTGTACCACTCTTTGGTCCACAAGGTCACCTTTGTTCCCAACTAACATGATCACAATGGAGCTGTCTGCGTGTGCTCGCAGTTCATCAACCCACCTAGCCACATGATCGAACGATTGCCTTTTGGTTATGTCGTACACCAGCATCGCCCCTAATGCTCCTCTGTAGTATGCACTTGTCACAGCCCTGTACCTATATTCTCACCAACAAAATTTTCAGTGTACCATAATCAAGATTTATCCTAACTAGTATAATACTATTTTTTTATTTATTTCACATTTAGAAATCTATTTAAATTCCTAGCCAACCAAGAGACTCAATGTTCGTTTGTTTGATTTACAGTTGAGTAAAATTGATTCTGAAAATCAAGATGAGTGATACACATTTCACGAATCACGTTGCTATCACTCAACCACCTTAGTTACATTACACTTACAATACATCAAGTAGCTAGATTTCTATTTAAAGGCAATCTAGGTTAGGATTTTGAATTGATTGGGTTTAGGTTATAGTTTTTGCCTGAATTAATTAAAGGTTGTGGGATTGTAAGTATAGGAAGCCAAATTTGCTAATTATAGTAGGATTCTAAAAGTCAAATCAAGATTACACTCACATTGTAAAATATAATATTATTCAAGTCAGCTCCGTGTTAAGTTCAAGGGATGGAGAAGCAAATAGAGCAGAGATATGAAGCATGAGATAGGAGGAAGAGGTGAACCTTTCTTGGCCAGCAGTATCCCAGATCTGAGCTTTGATGACTTTGTCATTAATAGTGACAGTTCTAGTCTGAAACTCAACTCCAATGGTGGACTTTGAGTCAAAGCAGAACTGATTCTTTGCAAACCTTGAGAGTAATTGAGTCTTCCCCACTGCTGAGTCCCCAATCACCACCACCTTAAACACATAATCTATTTTGTCTTGCAGCCTCTCAGTCTCAAACCCATTCATTTCCTGATTCATTTTCTTCCTAAGTTCAGCAACAACTTCTCTAGTCTACTCTTCCTCTGCAAAATTAAGATATATACAATTGGTCAAAGTATTTGAAAGAAATAAAGAAAGTAAAAGAACATGAATTGGAAAAGAAAGATGAACCGGACAAGGCCAGTGTTGTGGCAAAAGAATGAAGTAGGGAACAAAATGGCCCAGTTTTTGTCCCCCTTTAATGCTTTACCAAATTAGGTATATGGCAATATTATTGAGCATTATTGCACCTCTGCAACTGAGATATACCACACAATAAGGACATCAATGTCATCAGATTTAATTCTTATTAGATAATTAATCATATTTTCAAGAGGCTGTGATGCTTTGCTAGGGGATTGGGAACTGTAATGATTTATTGAGTGCTTGAAGTGTTGTTCAGATCATTTTGGTAATAAATCTTTTTGGGACATACATCAACTAAGATTATTGAAGGGAAACTGTTCCATGCATAAACTTTTTCTTTTTTAATGCTTTTTCAAATGGCTCTCTAAACTGTAATTAATTATTTGATACCTTCTTAAAGTGCTTGTTTGCATCATTGAAGCAAAAGGGCGGTGGCCCTTAACATTGATGAAACAGCTAATGCACTAGTGCCTAATTTGGATATGATATGTTTTCTTTAGTTGTTTTACTATGGAATGTGATGAATCATCAAGTGTTGAGATCAGAAAGAACTTGTAGATCTATTTTCGAAAAAAGAAATAAAAAAAAGCCTCCAAAACTCAAGGTGAAATGTATTAAGGCACGCTGTATTAATTAATTTTTCTCTAGTCACTTGAATATGATATTAAGAAGTATTTTTCTTATTAGAAAATATGGAGTCTTATATATAGGTGATTAGACTTGATAATAACATCAAATCGCCTAGTCTTATCTTAATTTTGCAATGGTTTATGGAGTAGAAATAAATTATAATGATGTTTGCTACATGAGCATTATTTTCTATTTTTTTTTTTTACCTCGGAAAAGAAAAACATCTTGACTAGTGAAAAATGTGTAGCATATGAGCATGGCCTACCATTTGTTCCTGCTACACATGACGAGATCTAAATTAAACTTGGTTTCCCTAGTGGCCCATTGCAGTGACCATAGGCTATAAAAGAAAACATTCTTTAAATCCATTGCAGTGAAGGAGCAATCAGTACAGCAGCTCACAGCTTGGGGTTTTCTGCACCGACAAAGTTTGTGTGTTGTAATGATAAATTGATAATGATAACTTCTTGCTCGTAAACTTTAATAGCAGTAGTGAAGTGTTGCAGACCCATGCTGAGTGCAAATTGTGCAATACGGTTAGGGATGACACCCGCGCGAGGTGGGAGTGAGGAATACCTTCCCGTTCTCCGCCTTCCCATTTTATTCCTGTTCCCATCCCCAATCTCCACCTCAGGGTAATTTTCTCCTCTATCCTCATTCCCCGCATCCTTACTTGACCACATAATTATAAAAATAAATAAATATAATATAATATAAAGAATAAAAATAGTAAAAATAATATAAAAGAATTAGAAATTTATTTTTTAAATTTAAAATTAGGATAATATAAAATAGAAATTATATATATTATATTATAGTGTATTATATATCAAATAAATAAAAAAAATTATATATACATGTGGTAGGGCGGGGCAGGGAGCATGATCCCCGTCCCCATCCCCAAATTTGTCTTGGGGGTGGGGGATTTTAGTCCCCGTCCCAATCCCCACCGGCGGAAATTCCCCATCTTCGGGGTCCCATATGGGTAGAGCCGGCAAAATTGGCTAGCCTGATCGGGCCGACCCGCAAAAATGTAAGGCTCGGACACCTATTTTAGAAGGTCGAATTACTCCCAGTCCGATAAAACTCGCTACCCGCTGAAAGGTCGGGTAGCCCACAAAAACTCGCGAAAAAACCGGGCTACTCGCAAAAAGCTCGCAAAAGGTAGGGATCGAACACCTATTTTAGAAGCACGAATAATTTCCGAGCTTTTTAGCCTAACCCGATAAAACCAGCTACCCGCATCGAGGTGGGCCGGGCCGGGTAGCCTGAATTGACAGGTCTACATATGGGGTAGTCCCCCGAAGATCCCCACATGCAGTACAAAATTGTCATTCCTAGACACTGTAATCACAATGATTGTTGGTATCTGCAGTTAATGGTTGCGTTGCTCACAAATTATGGTGGTACTATTTAAGAGTGTCGTAACCCAAAGCTACATGGGCCTCAACTTCATCTTCATCCCATATACATCTCAATGATAAAAACACAAGTAGTATTGGACAGCTTTTATACTCTGAAAAGTCCTGTTGGGCCCAATAAAAATAACCTGCCTTTAAGTGCTTTTCACTTTATCCCAACACATTTTTTTTTTTAAAAAAAGAAGCACAAACAAACCCTTAAACCCAAAATGAATTTTGAAGTCTATTGATTGCCGTTGTTTCAATTCATTGAATTGACTAATTGTGTGTTTATTTACAAAATTGAATTTCAATTAGTTTATTTTTTTAGAATTGTTTTATTTAAAAGTGAATTTGAAAAAATGATATAATTTATATTAAAAAAACTTTGGAGTAAAATTTAATATAAAATTTCCTAATCAACATATAAGTTATAATTTATTGTGTCTATTCAGATATGAGTTGAGAGATAAAATTAATTTTAATTCAAAATTATAAAATATATTGATAAAATAATTAAAACACAATTACGTTCACTCAATATAATTTTGGATATACAAACACCTTACCAAATATATTAAAATCTCCTTACATTTGCCATAGTAGTGGGTCCCAGTAAAAGTGGAATGTGACCCCAGACAGATTTTACTTGTCAGATTAGGAGCTTCAATTCCGAAGTCACCACTTTTAGGAGAGTTTTACCTAATCATCACCTCCGACTCGAGGATTAAACACATAGCTATGTCTGTAAGAGATTCTCAGTTAAAGACAAAAAAAATAAAATTCTTATATTTCACACTCCCTCTAATTTTTAGGACCTTTTTAACTAATTCACAAAATTTTTTTAAAAAAATTAAATTGGTTAATATAATTAAATTTATTAAGAGTAAGCCTTTAATTTCGCCTTTGAAGTATTACTCTCTTTCCTAAATAGTTCCTAAAGTACTTAAATTATATAAATAGTTCCCAAAATATGGAATATTTGTCACATTAATCTCCATTAACGACTGATTTGTAGGACTTTTCCAATACATTAGTTGAGTACTATTTAACATGATTTCTAATTCTTCAAGCACTACTCATACAATTTAGATACTCTAAGAACTACTTAAAAGAGAGGGTAATTATTTAAGGATGAAATTGAATGATTTGTATTATCTTTTAGAATTACCGTTAATATTATTAAAACTCATTATTATTTTTTACATGGTGAATTAACTAGCTAGAGATGAAAGAGACAAGCCTGCATAATTATATTCCACAATTCTTACGATTGAAATGGTTAATTTATTTCATTTCCTATTTATTGGAAAAAAATTAAGAGTTATTAAGGATATTTTATATAATCAAATGATGTAACACAGTTTGAAGTATAATTTATAACAAAATCAAGATAAATTTCTAAAAAAATATATAAAAAGGATAGTATTTTTTTTTTTTTTACAATAAAAAGGATAGTATTTGACTATTTGTTTACTTGTGAATGCTAAACACATGGGTTACCTGGATTTTATTTTACTAAAAAGACAAAAACGAAGGACTTCGGAAAGAAGTTGCAACAAGTTGGAACAACTCTAGCATCCATTCATTCAATTATAAAAAAATGACAACTTTATTAAATGCAATTTGAAAGTTGTCAGTTGCTTATACCTAATAGTCAACGGGCAAGTTATTTTGTTTGGAATGTCCACCGTGAAAGGATTTAAGGATTCTCTCGTGCTGACTTACCTGTGCAGCAGATTGTAGCTACAAAATAGCTAGGAATAAAAGTAGCTATTCTGCAGCTAGCCGCTAAGGCCAAGGATAAAAAAACCGAAGAGGATGCAAATCCGTATATATCAGTTCTTGTAAATTTTATATACTGATATTTAATTCTAAAATGTCGCAAATAGACTCGTACAAATTAAATTACTAATTGATGTTAATGAATTCATTTTATTTTATTTAGTTACTTTATTATAATATTTGTATGCATTGTATATTTCATATGCACAAATTATTACTTGTATCTAAATTTTGTGAATAAAGAGAGAGGAGATGAAAAAAGTTTTTTAAATTTATTTATTATAGTTTGATAATATTTTTTTGCATAATAAATATATACAATATATTCCCTTTATTTCTATATCTATTTCAATCTTAATAATATTTTATTAAATTTTCTGGTAAGTTTTAAATCATTTTTAAATTATAGATACAGTAAAAAATACATAAATAATTTTATATTAATATCTTAAAATTAGCATGTTGTCCGTGTACATGTAAATATAAAAGAAGTTTTATATTTAATAATAAATGATATCATTCACGTGTTTTTTTCAAAGAATACTTAAGAATCGGCATTTTTTATATAATTTTATTCTTAGTATTTTATTTAACACGTAACTAACCTTATATTTTAATATTATATTTAATATTAAATAATTACCGTATGTCATTAAATATTTATAAATAATAATTAACATCATAATGTTTTGGTAACAGTTAACGTCATAATTAATGCTTATCAAATTAATTTATTTTAACCCCAAGGTGATTCATTAACAGAAATGGACGGTGATCGTTAGGCCTTTTAACAAACTTTATATGAAATTTTAGGTCTAATTAAAGACAAAAAGAATATATATAATTTTTCTTTCCCTATATAAATTCGTAAGAACAGAAAATTAAACGGTTGCTTTCAAGGTAAACCCCACCGCTACCAGAGTTAGTGGCTGAAACTTATCCTCTCGTTACCTTCTTCTCCAAAAGCCAATACCTAAAACCTAAAAACTTTGTTCATCTCTTCTCTGTTTCCATGGATACTCTGTCAACCTCTGTTTCAACCCTCAAAATCCCACCAACAAATCGTGAACTCTATCACTTTACAAGATCTCCCTATGCAACCCCAACTCGTCCACCACAACCACAAACCCACGTCTCCTCCACTTCTATACCCAACTTGCTCCCCAAGACCAAGACTTTTTCATACAACAAGCGTTCTTCTTCTTCTTCTTCTCTATCATTCTCCTCCTCAAACACCACCTCCCCACCTCTCAAACTCAAACCATCTTCTTCAATATTCCATCAAAAGCCTGCTACTGGTTATGCAGCAGCTGTCATAGATGTGGCTCAAAACACCAATTCCCTTCACTTGGTTCAAAAGGATGCTAAGAGGCTCTTGAAATTCCTCCAAAATCTGAACTTTCAATCAACTGTGGGTGACCCTTCAATGGTTGAGGAGGTTAAAGGACAAGCCTTGAGAAAGGTGATAGAGCAGGGAAGTTTTCATAGGCATCTGGCTGTCATATTGAAGATGCTGGTGAAGAAGAACAAGGTGGCAATTGTGCAGGAAGTATTGGAAGAGTTCGAGAGGATTTATGATGATCTTTGTGGAACTCAAGTGGTATTGGTTTCGTCTACAACAAAGATGGGGGAAGAACAACTTTGTGGGATTGCTAAGGGCGTGCAGCAAGTAAGTGGGGCTTTCAGGGTGAAGGTAAAGAATTTGGTTCAAGAGAGCTTGCCTTCTTTCACCCTTCAAAGAGATTCTGTAAATGAAACTTTACAATTCAATCACAATCATCAAAGCTCCTACTTTATTTGATTTCTGTAATAGATTGGCCCCATCAATCAAATGTGAACTTCACTTAGCTGCAAAATTTAAGGAAGAAGATTTCTTTTGCCTCTTTGGATGTAAAATGCAAGATAGTTTCAATCAAAGTCTCATTCCCCACCTATCTTCAATATTAACAATGGTATCAATTTGAATGAGATTTCTTTTGCCTCTATGCATTCCAAATGAAAGAATAAATCAAAGTTATATTTGAAAAAAAAATAGGAAAATGAGTAAAAAAAATATATTAAAAAATTCCGTTGCCGGGAATCGAACCCGGGTCTCTCGGGTGAGAGCCGAGTAGACTAACCGACTAGACTACAACGGATTGATGTTTTTATGCCATAGAACAACATATAAGATTAAATATACTACATTGGATATAAGAATATATAAGACTTTCATATTTTTAATTCTAGATAAATTAACCCTAAATTTGTCTTCCAAAACTAAGAACATAGCATGCTAAATTATCACATTAATGTTTTAAATTTTATTACAAAAGTATTCCCTCAAAAATTAAAAATTAAAAGATATAAAAACATTTCATAGTTAAGAAAAAATAAAGTGACAACACAAAAAAATGAATTTGATAACTTGATAATTATTATGAACTTTTAAAGAATTACTTTGCTGGTATAAAACTGAAAATGACTAATATAGTAACATATGAATCATTAGAGGATCAAGAGTATACTCTTTTGTATGTTAAAATATTTTTGTAAATAGGTTTATAAAATTTTTAATTAATACTTAACATTTAACATAATATTTCATTAAGTGTTCATGCTTTACATAAAAAATATAGCCTATACCATTATTATTTTTATGCCTAAAAAAATAGCTTAATAAATATATGGTTGATTGACAACCCTTAATTAATGATTATAGCTGTCTGGAAATTAACTGACTACTCAACCAAAAAATTAAATAAACCTTAGCAAATGAACAAAAGAGGCTATGGCAAAGCATGAGTTTTCCTTTATGCTTTGTTTTGTTAGTATTAGAGAAATAAAGAAAAATCAATAAAGCCTGACATAGTTGGCAGATATCCGGGTCACTTAAGTATCTTGACCGGAGTTCGATCCATGGAGGTGTGTAGGGAAAAGACTTTGTTGGGAGAGACAAAGCCCACTTTGGTAATCTCCACGCCTCGAAAGTCGAAAGGGATTAGTTTCTAGCTATTGGCCGAGGATACCCTTGGTTCACAAAAAAAAGAGAAATAGGGAAGAGATAGAGAGGATTTTTATGTTGTTTGGTGTGAGAAAAATGAGTGTGAAATGAAAGAGAAATAGATTGTTAAGTTGTTTGATATGAGAGAAATGTGTTTTAAAAAACGATTATTACTAAAACACGATTTTTTTTGTCAAAAATTAATTATTCTTAAAAAAATTGATTTATATACTTAAAATTGGTAAAATTTGTTGTGATAATTGTGTTGTCTGACTTGCACCAATTTCTCCACTATCTCTCACCAAATTTGTGGAGAAATAAAAAATGTGTGGATCCCATAACTTTTTGGCATTTGGCTCCTCCACCAAATAAGGGAAATTGCCAACTTCTCTCCCCTTCTTCTCCACCAAACAAGGGCTTAATACTCAATTTTAGATTTTACTACATAGCTTAACAATCTTGTAGTTTATACGCATCAATCTTTTTATTAGTAGAAGCCATTGAATTGTGATTCCAATTTCATAAGGTGAATAAATGGCCTAGCTAGGTCAACTCTAACAACTACCTTGTTCCCTTTCATGTTTACTTTACTTTTTGTCTAACATATGATGGCCAATCCAACTAAAAGTTATTTGTGAGATTAGTGTCATGTGCCAAATAGAACTTAGTAAAGTTCTACCGGTGAATTTATTCTGGCTTTCATTTTTGTGTGTGTTGAGATGGTGTGGAAGAAGGCATGAGTGATGAAACCATATGCAATTTTAATTGCGGGATAAGGAAGATATTTGGTTTTAACTACCGACAATCTTAAAAAGAAAATCAAGTTAGTGGTTTTTAGTGTTAGTAGTGAAAAACCATCCATCATTCTTTAGGCACATAGCCACTGAATGATCAATCTGACTCTTCGCATTGCTCATTTCAAAGAACAAAATTAAGGGGTGAAATGCTCCATGACACTGGTGTCCTGCTTACAAATGAGTACTCTTTCTGGTCTGTACAAATTATTCATTATTGAGTTGATTGACTTTTGGTTAAGGATAAGACTCAATTGTGTCTGATGAAGATGAAACTATCAAATGATTTAAGTAATATTAGCTAGCTAGAAATGCAAGAAAAATATCTAATTCTACTTACCTCTTGCATCAAACTCATCTATGCTTGGACAGACATACTCACTCACTAAACAGAACAGATTCATTCATTACAATTAAATACCCTTTAGAAAGCACTGATGGAGTACCAAATGAGTTTCTTCAACTTACATGATATATATAAAACTTAACAGTTGATTACAGAAAGGTCAATCAAGTTAAGTTGTTGAGGATTTGTTGAGCTCCTTTTCAATTGCCTTGTGAAGCCATGCCTCAGCATCTTGCATCATCCCAGGGCTAAGCCTCACCATAAGGATGCAAAACTCGGTCTCATTTAGCTTGCCATCCCCATCAAGATCGCCATGTCTAACCATGGACTCTGCATCCTCTTTGCTCATCCCATCCATACCCAGCAGAGCTGAATTTCTCATCAGACTCTCACATGTGATCAAACCCATTTCTGAGTCTGCTAGAAGCTTGAAACCCCCATATAATTCAGACACAAATGCCTCCACATCAAGCTTCTCTACCATCACAGGCAACAAATCCTCGAACTTTGCTTCCATTTCCATGGTGGTTTGGTTGCTTTCCATTGTTTTTGGAGGAGATTAGAAAGGAAACTTGTTTTTCTTGTAATTGTAAACAAGGGAAGGAGAAAGAAAGCGACTTTGGAAGACTTGTATTGTATATAATGGCCCACCACTGAATGAGAATTATTTCATTAGGACATATGGAGTGAAACATTCACTTTCTGATTAATGCTTAATTAATATTGCAATCAAAGAAAAGTGAAGCACAACGAGTCTTGAATTCAACCATAAGAACAATATTTTATATAAAAGATTACGACTTAGTATGTTTCAAAAGAGTTGAATAAGAATTATTCAGAAAGAATTACAGAAGGGTTGATTTAGACGGGAGGATTAGATGATGAGATTAAGAGCCATGGTAGATTGGTCAGAAAATCATGCAATTCCTTATGTTTTGTTTGAAGAGCTTGGTCTTTCTTTTAGCGCAAGCAAACGCTTACAACAACTTTAGAGTAAATTAAAACCAAAACTAATGCAAAAAGAAGGATGCACTTAAAATCTCATCAATTAGTTAAAGAGTCTTGTATTTCCATTCTGTTGGAAGTATTTCAAAAGATTGGAATTTTAAACGAAGCAAAGCAAGTTCTTAAATTGTCCTTTAAATGTATAAGTAATATTTGTATTAAGTTATCAAAAGCTTATTCAAGGATAGGACTTGCGAATAAAAACTTGGACCAAATGAATTTGTCCTTTTCTTTTTATCTTTGAAAAATCTGTTCTCACACGAGCTCAAGCTTCTAATTTTTCCTCTTAATTTGCTAATTTTCCCAACACATTCTTCGTTGTTTTTTTCCTTCTAATTTGACATAAACTCAATTATCTTTGGTTTTGTTGTATAAGTTCGTTGATGTGTTAGGTAGTGGTAAATGCCTGTCCCTACCCCTAGATATACTTGTATTTATTTATATAATATAAGAAAATCAGGACTGCTATTTGGCTCTAATAGGAAGTGTGAAATTTTTCGGAAAAAAAAAGGAAGTGTGGAATTTGTAGTTAGCAGTTTTTTCCTTTTTAAATAAATAAAAATTAAAGTAAATTAAAATACAAATAAAATTTAATAATATATTATCATATCATTCAATGAATATGACATCTCATATATTTTTTAAATTTTTTTACGTCAATGTATTTTTTACTCATTGAACCATTATTGGAGAACTGTGTAAAATATTTTAATATTGATATTTATTGTTATTAAATTCTCATTGTTATTGATAATATAATACATAGAGTTATATTCCCTCTAAATTCAAATATAAATACAAAATTAGCTCATGTTATTTATCAATGTTAATTAATTCATCAAAAAATATCTTCTTTTCTATACTATTTTCTATAAAATGACACAGATTTTGTGGGAATTTGTTTTAAATAAGAAATCTTTTTTATTTTAAAACTTAAAAAGTATATGATTTATTAACTAGGATCTTCAAACTAAAATTAAATTAAATAAAAATATTTTAAGAATAATACTACTATTTAATAAAATAAAATAAGTTAAATTTACTTATATTCTTATGAGTTTTTTACTTATATTTAAGTTAAAAATAATACAGAATCATCATGGCTGCTTAAGGGTTTAGGCTCTAAGAAAGAACCTGATTTTGCCTCCATTGTCGTCCCTTTGCTGCCTTCCATTCTTTTTCTGTGTGCGGCGCATCACCTGAGGCAGACTTGCCGCCGGCGTCCGCTGTCCAGCACCCATCGTCTTCGGCACCAAGCTGCGCGACTGCGTCTACTTGTGCAACCACCCCGCACTCCATTGTCACCGGCAGCCAGCTGCGCGACCGCATCCTGCGTGCCGCACACTGTAAGCGCGTTACCTTTAGATGCATGTGCTTTATCAAATTGGCAGCAATCTGTTTGTGCTATTGTGTTGTGTGGACTGCGGAGTAAACAAGACACCATCTGTTTGTTCAAATGTCTATGAATCAAATTGGCAGCAATCTGTTTGTTGAAATGTCTATGAATCAAATTGACAGCAATCTGTTTGTTGAAATGTCTATGAATCAAATTGGCAGCAATCTATTTGCTGAAATGTCTGTGAGAATTTATTTTATAAATTATGTTTGGTGATATTTAAAAATTATGTTTGAATGAAGTTGGAGTATTTTTCAATTGAGATATAGTTTTTAAAAATTATTGTTTTTCTTATTGAGTTGTTAATTTTCCTTTAACCCTTTTTTCCTTCTTAGAAACATTGTCTTGTAATTGTGTCATTTGTGTGTGTGTGCAGTGCAGATAGAAGATGGAGTTTTGCCCCACTTGCGGAACCATGCTGCAGTATGAACTTCCGAGTATGGCCGGTCACCTCTCGAGATTTTTTTGTCCAACTTGCCCATATGTTTGCTACATCGAGAACAGGGTACCATTACCATAGGAACCAACCCATGAATTTCATGTTTCTTTAATTAACATCCTTGTGCTTGTGCCTACATAGTTATTTATGTTTTAGTTTTATTTTTTCACTTTTCAGGTTAAGATAAAGAGAAAGCAGCGGTTGGTGAAAAAAGAGATTGAACCTGTTATCTCCCATGATGACATGAAGAATGCACCGACAGCCGAGGGTACTTTTATTTTCTTTTTTCTTTTTCTCATAAACAAATTATCTCTCGTAAGAATTACTGTCTTTGTCTTGGGTACTAGTCAAGGAATCAGTAGCATTACACTAGTTGAAAAAATCAATAAATAGAATGTTTTTATTAGAAATTATGGCATTGGTAATGTTAAATGCTCTTTGGACTTTTCATTCCTTAACTAGTGCCTGGCAGTGGTTAGCATTTGCCTTACAGCCACAGTTTAGGATTTTCTGCTAAACATAATTCACAATTCAGGTTCATTATGCACTAGAGTGGTTAATCAAGTCATCCAATTATGCATTTTTCAATGTTGCCAAGAAGCTCTTTGTGGGCTTGTTTACTGGGACAACCAATATCAATTTAGTGTAAAAGTAATATTTCTTCAGCCCCATTTCAAATTTTGTGAGCGCCTGGTATATTTTGGAGGTTTATGTGTCAGAAGATGAAGCCAAATCTAATTCAGCTGTGAAATATTCTACAGCACATTTATGTGCTGATATAGCATCTTTTCCATTCCAGCTGCCAATACATGTCAACATTTTGAGTAGGCATGACAACGGGATGGGTCGGGGGTGGGTTTTGCTCTCTCCCATCCCCATGAAAGTCGGGACAGGTTTGGGTTCGAGTTTAAAGAGAGCGAGTATGAAATTATGGAACCCAACCCCAACCCCGCGGGTCCCCATTGGGTTCGGGGAAACCCGTGGGGATTTCACCTTCTATTTTTTTCCTATTTTTTATAACTTAAATATATGTTTTTAAATAAGTCATATATATCTAGCATATTCTAATTCAAATAATACGTAAATATGGACATTGATAATCTTAAAACAATAAGAAACTTAATAACTATAATATATTTTAATGAAAATATATAAGTTTACCTTTATTATTTAACTACTAGTATATTAAAATTATTTAATTATTCTATTGGGGCGGGTTTGGGTTCTTGCACCCCCAAACCCGCCCCGTCCCCGTTAAAGACGGAGCGGGTTTGAGGTCGGGTTTTACTTAAACCCGGTCAAAGCGGATTTCCCCGGCAAAGTTAGGGCGGGGTGGGTCGGTACCCGCGGGTTCGGGTTTATTTGCCATGCCTAATTTGAGTGGTTTGGTCTAAGGATGATGTGTCTCAATGCAAGGATTTCTCCTAATACTTATGTAAATAAAAACTAATTTTGCATTATCAGAAGTAGGGAAGTTGAAGCCTTGATCTGGTTTGGTTATGGGAGTTTGCATATTTCAGTTTGGCTTATCAACACAGGAAATTTTTTACTCTATTTTCTTTGCACTAAGTTTGTTTTACTGTTCATCATGGATTTCCATTATGATTTTCTGTTCCATCTTTATGGAGGTTGTAGTCGGTTCAGAGTATACGAGAACATTCTTTATTGTTTGGATTTTGAATTAATGTTTTCTTTGACCTAGTTAGAAAATATAATTGATTGCTTGATCGGCAAATAGTCATGGATTAGAGACTTGTACATTACATAGTAGTAATGATTAGCAACTATCCCCCTAGAAAGAAATATTATTTCTCACTAATATAGTATTTTCAAGTGATGATGACTAATTGTGCAATCCTTGATCCTTTATCACTAATATATTTTCTTTATCATCCCTCTTTTCTGATCCTTTTACCACTCTTTCCCTTTTCTTGTAGTGCCATGCCCAAGATGCAGCCATGATAAAGCTGCTTACACAGAATTTCAGACTCGATCAGCTGATGAGCCAGCAACTATATTTTACTTATGCTTGAATGAAAAGTGTAAGCATCAATGGCGTGATTGACTTCATACTTATGCAATATATTTTTTCATGAAACTTTTCAAGCTGTTTCTAATTATGTCAGCTGAGAGAGTTTTTGGAATTTTTTGTCTTATTTTTCATTGATAATTTAAAAAATGACCCATTAATTTTATTTTCTCATCAAAGACTACTTGTTTTAAGGATTGGTAAACTGAGACGGTAGTTAAAATTAAAAATTTCCTCATGTGTTCCACAATTAACATTCAAAATTGCCAAATGAGCTAAAAGTTATCATGGCTGTCATTCACCATAGTATGCTTGATGTTATAACTTCTAAGTCCATCACTAATCCAATCCTGGTGCCTGCGTCCCTCATTGGTTTTAGTTTCTGTGTTGATTACGGTTCCTCGTTCTCACCCCTTTCAACTCACGTATGGAAGTAAAGATTATCTACTTTCAGATTGATCAGTTTTTGTTTTATCACTGATTTAATAATTTCGTATAATTCTGCCTTGTGCAACCCCCGAATGTCTTCCACAGAATTGTTCACTTTAAATGGAACCACCTGAGTAACTTCGCATTAGTTTAGTTCTCATCGCTACCGTTTCTGTTTATACCAGTCGATTATATGTCATCTGTTTCGTATGATTCACTTGATTAATATTAAGGCAGTGCTGTATAGGCTACATGTAACACAAACTTGTGTATAAACTAAAACAAATCTTTTCAACTTAAAAGAAGAAAAAGAAGTCCAAAAGCAAAAAAAGAGTAGGAGAAAAATATTGTTGTATACAATGCTAACAAAATAACATCTCTTATCTCTGAAGCATTAAAAGTAGGTTCAGAGTGGGATACTGGCTTCCACTAAAAAGAGCCGTATCCAAATACACAAGCCAAAATATCACAAACTTTACAACAACGAAACAACTTAAACAAGGGCAAAAAGTGGTCAACAAACAAGGTCAAAATTAATGAACAGCAAGTTTCTTCTTGGCAATCCATTTCCTTCTGGTGGCTTCCAATGTCTCGGACTTCATTCTAGAAAGTTCTTGAAACCAATGCTGATACTTAGACTCGATTGCATCAAGCTCAAGCTTTAGTTCAAGGTCAATGTCTTTGTCGGCTAAAGACAGAGAAGAATAACTGCTATTCAAGCTCAGAACATTAGATGTTTCACAAAAAGCTGGGGTTGGAGTGTGAGAGTTCTTTGAGAATTCATTTATCATAATCCCTTCTTCAGCACTGCAATTTGTAGTCTGCAATTTACAGCCTTCAAAATATGTATCCCCGAGCTCCAGTTCGGAGGTGGACCAACTCAATCCTTTATAACTCCCATCAATATCAGAATCAAGACAGTTGTCATTTTTCATGCAAGCATCTTCAATAACTATCTCAGAAGCTGCAGATTCTTGTGAATATTGATCTTCCAAGCTAGCCAAACTAGGAGAAGAATTATGCTCACTCTCAAAAGTAGCATTATCAGCAATGTTAAATATGCAGCTCACTTCAGTTGTCGCAAAACCTTGTCTTTGAGTAGTTTTAAACCCAGAAATGCTATCTTGATCAAAAACCAATTCAGAGGGAACACTACTGACCACAGAACCACATGGGCATGGCATTAAGGTTTGGTCATCTCTAAGTGTTGGAGAGCCATCGCACAGACTTAATCCTCCACTTGAGGAATAATCAGATGAAGGCTTCCACCCAGGTAGAAGTTTCATTATCAGGTAATCAATGAGCTCAGCTATGAAGGCTACATCATGATCTGCCAGCTCCAAATTTTCAACCATCTCTGAGGCAACAGAGACTGCAGTATCCGTGTCAATGTAAAAGAGAAAATGTATATTCCTTACTTGACCTGCAAGTAACAGAAGCAGTATGTTATTGCTACATAGAAGATGAAAGGCAACATGGAAGCATGTCAAAACTAGGTCAGACATTGTTCAACACCTCCCAAACTCCCCCCAACCCCAGAAAGGAAAAGAGAAAAGAAAGGTGAAGGAGGAAGCAAAGTGCATGTAATCACCATTTAAATCAGCAATACGCAAGATTAATGATACTGAGTTATCATCATTTTTGGTCCCTTTCAACCTAAACTCATTGTTTTTATATGTCCTCTGAACTTCAAGAACTGGACAATGTGGACTTCCCTGGCTGTTCTCAGCACTTATACTCATAGGGATCTGTTTGTAGTCAGCATCTAGGTCCATGGATAGATGACCAGATTTGGACAGATCTAAAGCTTTTAGAGATTTTCTAGGTAACTGTAAGGGATCAAGGATTGGATCCTTTGGACTCTCAACTTGCAGAAATGGGTCTTTAAGAAGCTCCTCTGCAGACAATCTCTTGGATGCTGGAACAAGGCATTTTTTGATAAACCCCTTTATTTGGGGATCACTCACCCTTTTAAGGGATGCAGGTTCAATGCCCTGCATCAAAATGTATCATAATATAGAATAAATAAGAGAGCAGTAGATCATTTGACGTGCATGCAATCAAAAGGATATGCCAATGGTTTCTATACTTACAGAGGTAACTTTCTTATAGATTTGGGCTGGATTTCTGCATTCACTGTACGGGTACTCAAAAGTAACCATCTCTAACATGCACATCCCAAACGAATAGACATCAACAAGTTCATTGTATTCCTCTTCATACAGTTCTGGAGCCATAAACTCAGGAGTCCCTTCTCAATAGAAAAATGACAATCAAAGAATAGTTCAGTGATCCACATAGGGTTAGTATGATGAAAACATCACTTTCAAGGAAAGTAATGTTACCAATAACACTTCGAGCAGTTGGTTGCTGCATGACAATTGCCAAACCAAGGTCTCCTATCTTAACTTCTCCATGGTTTCCATTGACGAAGATGTTGTCACATTTCAAGTCTCTGTGTATAATAGGTGGCTTGTGACTGTGAAGATATACTAAGCCTTGAAGAATTTGTCTAGCCCAACCTTTTATGGCTTTCATGTCAACATATCTATGCTTCTGACGGTACCTGTTATCAAAAGGAAGTCAATAATTTCAAATGTGCATGTTACAGTCAGACAACATAATGTAAAGGGGAAAAAGATTCAAGAGAACATACTGCCTTAAATTTCCAGATGTGAATAACTCAGTAATAATGTTAACAGTTTTCTTCTTATCATCAATCCAGGAATTAAAGAACTTTATGATATTTTCATGTTTCAGAGACTTCAATAGATGAACTTCGGAATACAATTTTGCAAGATCATCTGCTGACTGCAAGATTTCATCAATTTGGACTTGGTTCCAAGCAACTTCTATTCCATTAACTTCATCAAAGCCCCTATAACTGCCAGAAAGAGAGAGATAAATGGATTAAACAGCATGCTTTTGCAACTGCAAAAATCTTTAAATATTACTCCCTCCGGTCCTATTTATAAGACAACGTTTGGAACTTTTCTATGGTCCTATTTATAAGACAAAGTGCACAAATCTAGAAACATTTATTGTTTTTTCTCATATTTGCCCTTGTTGACCACTAAAGGTTTTAAGGTGACACAATTTCCATGGTAGTGGAGTTTAATTTTAAATAGGGGTAAACTTGTAATCTTGTAGAGTAATTTCTTGAAAATCAATGCATTAATTACTTTTCTTAATATGTGTGTTTTTGTTTGAATTGTCTTATAAATAGGACCGAAGGGAGTATAAGATAATAGTTTTCTTAAGAAATATTTATTGGAATAGAGCAAGTAAAATTCTGATTAAAATTGGAAGACTATGAACAAAATATAATGAAATAGAGATTTGGGGAGGGGGATCTTTTTTTTTTTTCTAAAAAAGATCAAGTATCAGAATCATACACAGTCTTGAAAGCACCCTTGCCCAAGATTTCTTTGTACTGTAAAAAAAAAGGAAAAAAGTTAAAATGAAAAAATAGTAAGAATAAGTGAAACATAGAATAGAATACAGAATTCCCTAGGGCCAATGGGAGCAGATTGTAACTATTTATAGCTAACCATAGTATGCTTAACCAAAAGGAGTTTCTCCATAACTTAAAACAAAATGATAATAATAATAATAATAATTTCTACACATCAAGGATTATCTATATTATTAAATCTTGGGCATGAAATAGAAGTTTTATGATTGCTCATTGAGAATGACAATCAATGGTTTGTGTAGTAGAGTGGGTGAAGCTACCTTTCAACGCTTTATCAAGATAATTCATAGCAGCAGAATAACATAAATACCAAATAGGCAGGTTATCAAGTGACCTTCAAAATGAAGAAGATGAAGTTTTATCAAAGAATAAAAAATGAAGGAGGTGATGCATTTCAGTGCATTATATACAGTATCTATAATTATCAATGGATTCAGACTAGTTCAATTTGTTTACATCATATTAAAAACAACACCTTGCACAAGAATAACAGTTAATAATGGATTGGGAGCTTCAACGTAACATTGATGCAATGGAGAAGGGATTTGAAATGTGTTTACCCCTATAGCTCAACTTGCTCATTTTCACCCTAAGGCCAGGAGATTATAGTTTCAAGTTCAACTTCAAAATCCAACACAATATCACATTCAAGACATAACACAACCACAAAGTAGGATCTTCAGCAAATTGGATAAAAATCAGATATCATCTCATACCCGAATATACCGGCCGGTAGGATCTTTCTCTACAAAGTCGTCCTCAAAATCTGGAGGTTCCCTTGTTTTGAATTCATTGTTCACAGGCAATGCCAATACAGCACCAGAATCCATTCTGGGGCTGACAACTCGGCACCTGGGATTTGCCTTGTTTATTTAGTTAATATTTTTTTTTTCTTTTTTTGGAGGGTTTGGTTTTTCGTTGTTATTCAAATACCGTGGGGGTCAAAGGCGTTGCTGATCAACTCCAATTGGGATGAATGAACAACAACCCTCAGAGAAAGCTTGGGAATCAATGCTGAACAATTCGAATGCCGATCGCAGCATGAATCGGCATTCGATGACAATGGTTGGAGGCAATGAACCTAAATCCAAAACCCCACCTTCCATATCATAGCAAAAATTCATTATCATTCGAAACCCAAAACAACCTTCTTCTCAAAATCCATTTTTTTCACCAGCCCAAGTACCAAAACCTGCAAAAGAAACAAAATTGAACAGACGGGTAGCTCGTTAGACCATCTGCTAAGGAAAAAAAATCTTTGCAAAAAATGTCTAAAAATAATAAAAAAAGAGGAGGAAACTGAGCAAGAGAGTTTGTTTCGTTGGTGATGGATGGTAAGGAAGAGAGAGAATGGGGAAGTGACTTGTGGGTGCGGAAGAGAAGGTGGGAACAGACACTTGTATGGTAATCTGAGCACTCTGTTAGTGTTTTGTAGAGAACTTTGCTATTAGAAGAGAACGTT
Source organism: Sesbania bispinosa (assembly GCA_026901365.1). Lineage (NCBI taxonomy): Eukaryota > Viridiplantae > Streptophyta > Magnoliopsida > Fabales > Fabaceae > Sesbania > Sesbania bispinosa. The sequence continues at coordinate 28,522 of QLOH01000172.1, forward strand.
GGTTAGGTTTCAATTCAATTGGTTCGGTACTAAATTAGCGCAAGGAGGGAAAGTTGACTTGAAATGGAAGAACCTCCAAAACGATGCCGTAACTTCAGTTAGGTCCCATAAACACGTGATCTGATCTCATCCCAAGTCATTCTCGCAAAATATGTATTTTTCAGATCCTAATTCTGTTGCATTTCAGGTCAATGATCCCCTGTTTTTAGCATGAGTTAAACGACATGCCATTTAATTAAAAGATAAGGTAGATTTTACAATTAGACCAAATCAAATTTGTTGCACTGGTGCACCAAAGATCTTACGAGGTACGACCGGCTGAATATACCTAGAAAATAACAATGGGTGATGAATTGGGTAATTTTAAATGGCTGAGTTTAGATAGGAGTAATTAGTTGTAAAAAATTCTGGAAATGCTTGTGGATTAGGTAATGTAAAATTATTTATTAAATTATCTTAATAGATAATTAATGTTTTTGAAGAAATAGATAATTAATATTTGATAATTAGTATTTTGGTTTATACCTATATTTATAATATTGAATAATAAAATATATGTATTTTAATTAAAATTAATATAATAGAAAAAGTAAACCACAATAGGTTGGTCAAGTGGAGCAAGATAAGATATTCGAACCCCCACTTGTCTCGACAAACAAAAACCCCACTCCTGTTGGGGTAAGGTAAATTCTAGTAAGATGAGACATATTTTTATGAGGATTTTTATTTCTAATACTATTGATGGACTAATTAATAATGAAATTCTTTAAGTAGTCACTTCTTTCATTTTTTTTAGTCTACAAGGGTATTAATAAAATTTTAATATATCTGTATTCCTTACCACTAACCTAATTTTAATGGATTATTTTTTTACAATCATGAGAGAATATTAACAATTAATAATAATTTTAGGGAACTATTATATATATATATATAATTAGTAGTATAACTATAAAATTATGAAGTTTATATTATAAAAAAATTGGCCTAAAGTAAACTCTAGAGTTGAGACTGTATATATTGGCCATGCCATAAAAACTTGAATTTAATCACTATACACTATCAATGTAATATAATTTTACACATTCATTCAATGATATATTGACACATCATTTAATAAAATAAATAATATTTATTAATTGATGTGGTAAAATATCATTAGATGACAATGTAAAACTTTTCTACATTGACAGTGTATAGTAATTAAATTATAAAAATTTTTAATCGTGAAAAATAAAGAGAATATAATTCAAATTATAGATAAAACAAATGGATAGATTATCGGTTCAAACATTTTTTTAAAAAAATTGCCAATAAAAATTTGACGCAAAGTTAGTAAAATTTGAGGATAAAAAATCAATTTGAACGGCTCAATTTTTAATTTTTTAGTTAAAAACATTTTTTGAAAATAATAAGTTCATATACAGAGAAAAAAAAATGTAATTGAAGATAATACACTTATGTTGATTCCTTGATAATATAACCTAGTTTCATTAAGTTAGATTATAAAAGTTCAACAACAAGGTGGTGTCGTGGTGTAGTTGGTTATCACGTCAGTCTAACACACTGAAGGTCTCCGGTTCGAGTCCGGGCGACGCCATTTTTTTTCCTTTGACTTTTTTTGTAACAAACGAAATGGAAGTTGTAACTGTATCTCGTGCGCTTTCAATAGAATCATTAAGCAGTGTAATTGCATATTTGCATCACATCTTGAAAAAACAGAAATTTGAAAAAGGGAATGCTACTTTTCTTTTAATTACAGAAGTAAAAGGGGGGGAATTACAATTACCGGTATTGTTGTCAGAGAAAGAAGTTGTACTACTTCACTCACTCACTCACTCACTCTCAGTCTCACAAATTTGAAATTTCTACTTCACTCACTCACTCACTCTCTCTATCTATATCTGCACTGTCGGCTGGTCAAGCTTTTTCTTGTTGGTGTTGTCGGAGATTTTGTATTTTGTAGTTAGAACTTAGAAGAAATGGAGGAGAGGAGGAGCAGGAGGAGGAGGGCGAAACAGAAGGAGGAATTGGCATCCCTTTTGCGGAAATCATGGTACCATCTGAGGTTGTCTGTCCGACATCCATCTAGGGTTCCAACGTGGGATGCCATCGTCCTCACTGCCGCTAGCCCCGAACAAGCACACTTGTACAGCTGGCAACTCAACCGGGCCAAGCGCATGGGTCGGATCGCCCCATCCACCATCACCCTCGCCGTCCCCGACCCTCTTGGCGCCCGGATCGGCTCCGGAGCTGCCACTCTCAATGCCATCCACGCCCTCGCTCTCCATTACCACCAACTCTCACAGTCACAGGTACTCTTTCTTTGTTTCACATTCTTAGAGAAAGGAGGACATACTATTATGAATCTAATTGATTCTCTTTCACTACAGGACACGAATGGCAGTGATGATGTGCCAATAGCTAACTTGCTGGCCAAAAAGCATATACTATTGCTCCATGCTGGTGGTGATTCAAAAAGGGTGCCATGGGCGAACCCTATGGGCAAAGTATTCCTCCCTCTTCCCTACTTGGCAGCTGATGATCCAGATGGTCCAGTTCCATTGCTTTTTGACCATATACTTGCTATTGCTTCTTGTGCAAGACAAGCTTTTGGAGATGAAGGTTATTTTTCATATTTTTATATGCATAATTGATTCAATATATGCATCCTAATATAAAGGAGTTTTGTATGTATATATATTTTTATTTTCAATATGAAATTGGTGATAAAAATTTATTCAACCATGAATTCAATAGCAATTTCGTTATTGTCCGTTAAAGGGATTTGTTTGCTGACTTTTTCTCTGGTGCAACCTATGGCTGATGTTTGCAGGTGGAATGTTAACCATGACTGGTGATGTTCTTCCATGTTTTGATGCATCTGTCATGACTCTTCCTAAGGATACTTCGTGCATCATCACTGTTCCGATCACCCTTGATATTGCTTCAAACCATGGAGTAATTGTTGCCGCTAAAATTGAACATTCAACTCAAAGTTATGCAGTTAGTTTAGTAGATAATCTCCTACAGAAACCTACCTTAGAAGAGCTGGTTAAAAGTAAGGCAGTTCTAGCGGATGGTAGAACACTTCTTGATACTGGAATAATAGCAGTTAGAGGTAAGGCATGGCTGGAGCTTGTTACACTGTCATGTTCCTGTCAGCAAATGATTTCAGAGCTCCTGAAGAGCAAAAAGGAGGTACACTACATTTGTTTGGTTTTATAGTTGGAAAAGAAAACAAATTGATAGATATTAAGTTTATTTGATTTGTAAAAAATAAATATGGAGTTTTTTTGTGTTTTACAATTTTGATTGATGATTATATCATTTCTCAGTATAAAATATAGTTATTTATTGAGTTCAAGAGTGTCATTTAATATAACAATGGCTATATATTTATGTGGGACCTAATATCTGGTGCAGTGGCTTCCTACCTTGGACAAATTGGAATATTGTGTGTGGGGGGTGGGGGTGGAAGTGGAAGTGGTCTCCTTTCATTCTGCTGCATGACACAATAAGAAACAGAGCAGACGCTCTTTCATAGGCTGCTTACTTTCATTACACACACTTCCATTCTATCAAATGAATCATAAAATTTTGAATGTCATGAATACACCAAGAATTCTTTCTATATTTTCAAGTGCCAAACTGCCAATCATATATTTGTCTCGCTTGTTCTGAGTGCTCCCAAATGCTATGTTTCATAAACCAATATTGTAAAATATACAAATACAATGTTACTATAGACCTCTGTCCATCCCTTTTAGTAACAATATTTACCATTTCTTAGTAATATTGACTCAGTTAAGTCCTACTGCAGCTACTTTGGTTCCGCATCTTTCATGTAATAAAAGACTCCTTTCCAATGTAACAAAAGTTTTCTTATCGGCTATATAAATATATATTTTTGGGCGTGTGTCCATTCTGATAGTTTGGTTATCCCACTTTTCCTTCTTTCTGACTTGGTTACTATTCTTTTTGTTAATATTTCTTCAAATCACCTGCACATTACATTTAACGGGACCAATTTAATGTTATGTAAATAGTTATGAAGTGTCTGCTGTTTTTCTCTACTGAAGCATTCGATGCTCTTATTCATTTGTGGAACAATGAAAGTATTTTATCTAAGAATAAATACTTTGTGTTATGCAGATGAGTTTATATGAAGATCTGGTTGCCGCCTGGGTACCTGCAAAGCATGAGTGGTTGAGAAAGCGCCCTTTGGGTGAAGAACTAGTCAACAAATTGGGAAAGCAGAAGATGTTCAGCTACTGTGCCTGTGTGTGAAGCCTAATTGCAATCATTGCTGTATCTTCATCCTTTCTATCATCTATCTGTACAAAAATTGATCCTTTCGTATACCATTCCATTGCAGATGATTTGTTGTTCTTGCATTTCGGGACCTCAAGTGAAGTTCTAGACCACCTCAGTGGCGTTGGTCCAGAACTTGTTGGTAGAAGACACCTGTGTTCTATTCCAGCAACTACTGCATCTGACATTACTGCATCTGCTATTATTCTTTGTAGTAAAATTGCACCTGGTGTCTCAGTTGGGGAAGATTCTCTCATTTATGATTCATCCATTTCTGCTGGAATACATATTGGCTCCTTATGCATAGTGGTTGGAGTCAACATCTCTCTAGATGATTATATAAATGCTGAAGATTCAATCAAGTTCATGCTTCCAGATCGCCATTGTCTTTGGGAGGTTCCCTTGGTTGAAAGTAGTGAGCGAGTCCTAGTATATTGTGGCCTTCATGATAACCCCAAAAGTTCACTTTCTAGAGATGGTACATTTTGTGGGAAACCCTGGAAGAAAGTTTTGCATGATTTAGGTATTCAAGAAAATGACTTATGGGGGTCCTCAGGCACTCATGAAAAGTGTTTATGGAATTCAAAAATATTCCCTATACTTCCATATGCTCAAATGCTTAAGGTTGCAATGTGGTTGATGGGCTTAGCTAAAAAAGATGAATACATACTTTCTTTGTGGAAGTCTGCTCAGCGCATCAGTCTGGAGGAATTGCATAGATCAATTGATTTCTCAACAATGTGCATAGGTTCTAGCAATCATCAAGCTGATCTTGCAGCAGCAATTGCAAAAGCTTGCATTCGCTATGGAATGCTGGGGCGCAATTTGTCTCAACTGTGTGAAGAAATTCTTCAAAAGGAGGGCTCTGGAGTTGAAATATGTAAGGATTTCCTAGCTATGTGTCCAAAAGTACGGGAGCAGAACTCGAATATACTTCCCAAGAGCCGGGCATACCAGGTGCAAGTTGATCTTCTTCGAGCTTGCAATGATGAAAGGACAGCATGTGATTTGGAGCCCAATGTTTGGGCTGCTGTGGCTGATGAAACTGCTTCAGCAGTAAGATATGGATTTAAAGGTACATGTTTTGATCATTCCCAAGAGCCATATTCCTGAAAAAAAAAAAATTGCAAACAGTTCAGCACAACCTGCATTCTTTAGTAGCGAAAATGTAAGCATGATTCATTTCAGGACTTCTGCTCTAACTTCAGATAATTTCCATGATAATGTGTTCGTTAGCATAACCAGTATAAAACTATAAACTATCTCTTGACATTAAAAAATGAATCAAAATCTTATAAAAATTTGCAAACAGTTCAGCGCAACTTGCATTCTTTTTTCTTTTTCTTTTGTTTTTTTTAAGGGAGAAGCAGGGAGGAATCTATGTGTAGCTTTAATGACTTGAGTTTTGCTCAAGTTACTACCAAAATTGTAAACATGATTCATTTAAGAACTTCTGCTCTAACTTAAGATAACTTCCATGGTATTGATAAGCATGATCAGTATAATTGTATAAAACTAAAAACTACCAATTGGCATCAGAATAATGAATAAAAATCTAAAATGTGGTGATTATTTAGAAAAGCTAATAATAAGGTTAAATTATTGAAAACCCAAGTTTTCTATGGTAGGTAGTCTTAATTTCTCAAAGTATTATCTCTCTGTATATTATCTCACAAAAGACAGGAATAGAGAAAACGATATCTACAACTAATGCAATTTAGGAGTCATTTGACACCAAAAGAGTGGTTTCAACTTGCTGTTTGAGTTATTTTTTATTAATCGTAGATATCATATTGTTTATTCCTGTATTTGAATAAATAGACAATTGCTTCTGAATTCATGTAAAATAAATAGAAAATTGAATTTTCTGAAGTTGATTTCGGTCTCTTTCTGTAGAACATTTATCAGAGTCTCCTGGTAGTCTCTCCTGTCAAGAGTACCAGAGTAACCATCATGATGGATGCGCTGCTCAGCCTTTCTACCCTAGAAGGGTAAAAGTAGAATTACCAGTTCGTGTAGATTTTGTTGGGGGATGGAGTGATACCCCTCCATGGAGCATTGAGCGTGCTGGATGTGTTCTGAATATGTCAATAAGCTTGGAAGGTTCTCTTCCAATTGGCACCATCATAGAGACAACTAAAACAACAGGAGTATTGATTACTGATGACGCAGACAACCAATTATATATTGAAGATTATACATCTATAAGTGCACCATTTGATGGAGATGATGTGTTTCGGTTGGTAAAATCTGCATTACTTGTGACTGGCATTATTCATGATAACATTCTTGTAGATATGGGGATGCACATCAAGACATGGGCCAATGTTCCCCGTGGTAGTGGATTGGGTACTTCTAGTATCTTAGCTGCAGCAGTTGTGAAAGGGCTTCTCCAGATAATTGATGGGGATGACAGCACTGAGAATGTTGCTAGACTTGTTTTGGTGTTAGAACAACTCATGGGTACAGGGGGTGGTTGGCAGGACCAAATTGGGGGTTTGTATCCAGGGATCAAGTGTACTTCAAGCTTTCCTGGAATTCCATTGCGACTTCAAGTTGTACCTTTGTTGGCTTCACCTCAGTTGATTTCTGAGTTGCAGCAACGGCTTCTTGTGGTTTTTACTGGTCAAGTAAGTATAAGTATTATCAGCTAATGACAAAAGCTCCAATTTTTATAATGAACTTTGATCTTGATTGTATGTTGTGTGTTGAATTGTTTTATAGGTTCGACTTGCAAATAAGGTGTTGCAAAAGGTGGTGATTAGATATCTTCGGAGGGATAACCTTCTTGTATCGAGTATCAAGCGGCTTGTTGAGCTGGCAAAGCTTGGGAGAGAAGCATTGATGAACTTGGACATAGATGAACTTGGGGAGATAATGTTGGAAGCTTGGAGATTGCATCAGGAACTTGACCCTTACTGCAGCAATGAGTCTGTTGATAGGCTGTTTTCTTTTGCCAGTCCCTACTGCTGTGGCTACAAGCTGGTTGGAGCTGGTGGTGGGGGCTTTGCACTCTTACTTGCCAAAGACACACAATGTGCCAAGGAACTCAAACACAAGCTAGAGGATGACAAACATTTTGAAGTCAAAATCTATGATTGGCAGATATTTCTGTAATATGATATGAATACCAATTTCTTATTAGAACTTGACTTGTATTGTTGTTGATAAAATTTCTTTTACTATTCTTTATTTGTATATTCTGCTCTATATATTAAATTAATTATAATTCACTCTCTTAGGAGTGGTTAAACTGTTGATGTAATTTTTTTTCTTGAATAATGACACATCATTTTTATTTTTTTTGTTTTAATTTCCGTATACTTTTCATAGTTTTTTTAAATATTTATTCATTTTTTTTAATTTTTTATTTATAATATTTTTATATTTGACCTATATTAAAAAAGCTGGGAATCGACTTGCTCTAAAAGTAAAATTTGGTAAAAACCTATTAATGAACATTGAATTTTGTAGAAAATTGAAACTTTACATTAAGCACCAAGTATAAAATATTTAGTATAAGTTAAAAATTAATGTTTTATTAGATAATTTCATTTTAATGTATAATATATTATTTTTAAGATACAAGTAAATATAAATCATAAGATTGTATACATATGAATCTCTAATTTATTTAAAATTTGAATTCTATAACTATCATGATAACATTATACTAGTATTGTGTAATAATTAATTAGATTAGATTTGTTAGATTCACATTTTTCAACCATTATTAAGCAGAGTTAGTTTATTTAAACTTATTTGGGAGTAAGTAGTTTCTTCCTTAAAAAAAATTCTACAATTAGGTAATTATATGCTAGATAGAGTTTCATAAGAATTCTTAGAAGGACATTTACGCGAGATTCAGTAATGTCAATGTGAAACATACAAAGCATAAAAAGCTATTTCATACTACACTTCTTGCCTGCTTCTTGAGTCCAGGCCACGAGTGAAAAGAGAGGGATTAGTCTTATGTTTTCGAAGACATATTCTGCCATCTTGAATTTTCACATAAAAATTTTAAATGTATCCTGTTATTTTTTAAATTTAATTGCTTTATAAAGTTTGTTTGTGCTTAAAAAAAATACTTTTTTAAATTGTTTAAAAAATTATTTTATTTTAGAGATTCTTGTATAATCAGAAATAAATGTTTGTTTGGCTACAATCATAATAAAACACTTTACTTGCTACTATAAATGCTTTCACATTGTTTAATAAATGCATTCACATTGTTAAACAGTTTTCTCTCTATTCTATTTTAACTGCTTTTTTTTCAAGAAGCAACTTAAAAAGGCAGAAAACTGATTATTTTCTGATTCTGCTTTTTAAAAAATGTTTAGACAAATATCATAAAAATTCATATAAGTGGCTTTTTTTTTAAAAAAAAGAAGTGATTCTTTTAAGTAATAATTTTAAACAAACGTACTCAGAATAGCAAAGCAAGCATATAAGCTAAATTTATGTTCCAAGCTAGGAAATGGTTACGGAAATATTCCGCAGTTAATATCTGTATCTGGTGCCTAGCTATCCCGTAGAAGATTGCCAAAGATAAAAACTCCCAAGAATTTTGGCGGAGGATAAGATTTTCTTGCTTGGCTTGTTTTTTAAAGATAAGATAAGATGGAATCTTATCTAATTAATATAAAAATCGTCAAAGTAAGAGTGATGATTTCAGTAGCAGTTTTAAAAGCCCCTCGGAAAATCACACTTGATATAAATTAGTAACTAACAGTACATAGTTGAGTCCCATAATTTTCTCTACACATGATTCTGCCAGACGCTAAGATCTGAGAGGAGAGGAGAGGAGAGAGTGATATGTGAAAATCATTTTCCACTTTAGCTAGCCCTTTATTAATCTCTTAATATAATTTATTTCTTTACAAAAGTGATGAGTGGAAAAGAAGGTGCCAATAAAGCATGAAAGGATGGCATCACTTGTTAATTTGGCAAAGAATCCGAAGCCCTATGGATCGCTTTGCCGCAGAAGCTTCCTCCCCTCTGTGCTGTGGTGTGGTGTTGCCTTTGGGAATGGGACCCAACAACAACATGCATGATTTCACACTGCATTATTAATATACATACACATATATAACGTAAGATTAAACATAAAAAACAGTACTATTTATTTATCTGTAGACCACTAAAATTCATAATAAACTAATAGTAAATTTGTAATTAAAAATTAACTATGCAATTAGCTATGAATTAACTATAAATTTTAAAGATCTATCTATCAATGAATCACATGATCCATGGTGCATTTTAATTTAATTATATCCTAAGGCTGAATACCTAAACCAGGACATGCTTGTCCTTGTCAACTACTAGAAGAAGAGCCAAGGAAACTAGCAAATGGGTCTTCATTATTAATCACCATCATGATGATCGTGTCATGGAAACAAAGCCTTATAATTTGGATTCATTTGGTGAAAGTGGTTGGGTGAGGAGAAACTTTGGTCAGCTAACCATTTATTGCCACGCACAGCTACTATGGAGTGTGTACCTTTCATCTTTAGTTAATTTTCATGGAATAAATTAATAATAATGAGAATAAAATTAATTAAAATATATATTCTTGTGGATCAATTATGATGTGGGGTCAAGTTCAATTATCAATATAAGAAAAGTCACACTCTTTCTGGTCTGCTTGGGTCTGCTACCTATCCAATCCAACCACTACAAGAAGAAGAAGAAGCATAGCACAAGCGGTGTTACGGTGTGTTGTGTAGCAGAACAGAGAGTGAGAGTGTGAGATGGGTTTGCTTTCGAACAGAGTGGAGAGACATGAGATCAAGCCTGGTGACCACATTTATACCTACAGAGCTGTTTTCACCTACTCTCATCATGGTCTCTCTCTCCTTTCTCCTCAAAATGAAAATTGAAGATTTTTATTTTATTTTTTTCGCAATGTGGCTTCTGTTCTGTGATTTAAATCTCAGCATTTAGGTTTTCTGCATCGCATCCTCTCCTGCATTCCCTATTGTTGCTTCACTCTTCATTTCCTATTTGTATTATATTTACAGAATTATGAAAAGGTGGGTCGATGTTGATGTTGTGCTCAACGATCCTCGCCCCTGCCACGGGGAAAGCATTTTTTGTTTTGTCAATTCAATTCGGGTTTTCGTAATTTGTAAGCAAATTTGCTCTTTTTTGACTTTCGATTCATGGGTGTTGGAGAGGAATTCTTTTCTGTTTTTTCAACGTATGTGTTTTCATGTGATATTTGCTGGGTCCCGTGAAGCTTTTTTTTTCTCATGCTCATCTACTTGTCCCTGTCGTTTGATTTTGGTTTTCCCATCTTCCCTGTAATTTTCTTTTACCTTGTTAATATGGTATGGATTTAGACTCTTTATCTATTTATTTATGTCCTGCTATCATTGTCCCAATGAAGATCTTGAGGTCAATTTTATGTTCAGGAGGCATTGCAATGATTATGTAATTTCCCACATGGTGTCAAATTGGGATCTTTAGACCAGAAAATATTTGGGACTCGACATACCATATGACCAAATTTATAATCAATTTGTCATTGTTGGACTAGGAGTTGTCTTCGATTCAATTGATTATATTTGAAGTATTCTCGGTTTCTAGTTATAATTTTCTGATTAGTTCTAAGAAGAAGTAGAACATAGAAAAATAGAAGAATTTCGGTTCTCTTTTTCTTTGTTGAAGTGAGGACCCAAAGCCCTCCAGTAAACTAAACTTTGATGCTACTGGATTTCAATCAAGATTGCTTGTTTGAAAGTCAACATAAATGATCGGTGAGATTTGACTATGAAATGATCCGTTTGCAAATGTTCATATGAAGTGACTCATTAATTTCTCAAGTTATTCAATTCATCATCCAGATTCCACTTTAATTATTCTAAATCAATTACTTTGGGACAGAACTTTTGTCATGTGACAAATGCCCTGCCTTTGGAATCATATAAGTGAAAAAAGTAATTTATATAATTGTCCTTACAATGTCTATAAATAGGTATGGTTCAATGAAACCATATGCTGGCTTTGGACAATGGAAGTTCTGTTTTGGGGACCATGACTCTCAAGTTTGAAGTGAGTTGTTTGTGGCATGATGACATTTAAAGTATATGCCTTTAGATGTCATTTTTTCCTCAATTTCTTAGGATACGTTTGATGCACTTTGAGTGTAATTACAAGCAGAACTACAAAGTATAATAAGCTAAGTCACAGTACATCTTTTTGTTCTGTTTTTGTAGGGGTTAATTTACAGCACAAGTAGTCTTCTAGGGGTGGGGCAGGAGATTGTGCTGTGTACGAGTCTGTTTATTCTTGCTGATTGTTGCATTGATGGGATTAGGCCAAATTTATGGGTATTTTTAACATTTGGGTGGTGTTGTGCTTGAGCCAAGAAGTTGTTTCCTGGTTTATTGAATAACAAATATTTAGACTTTTGTCTTGTTTTTCATCTTTCTTTCTTTTTTTCTTTTTTTTGTCTTAACCATTTTTAAAATCAAACATGGAACAAATATTTTTATAGTCTTTTATTTTTCAGCAAATCAAATATAACTTTAGCTTTGTTGTGGGTTATCCTTCTTCTTTTGCCAATGTCAATAGGTGTGTTTATTAATATATAGAAGTTATAGTGGCTATAACTGTGTTTGCAGTTTCTAAAAGAAAATCTTTATTCTCTCTGATGGATGCTTGGATTTACTGTGAACTCTGTATGTTTAAATGTGGATCTTTTTTAATATTCTTGGTAAAGGGTTTAGCTACATTTAGGACCTTGTTCTATCTATGCCTGCATAATTTTGTTAGACTCTTCTCATACATTTATGCCATATAATTTAAACTTTTCATGCTAGATGATGAAGCTAAATAACTAGGGAATTTACTTTTACTGCTTAAGGAAAATTATACCAAATCATTATATTGTGAACCGTGCCAATTATATCAGACATGTAATATCTTAATGTTAGTGCTAGATGTTCTCCCTTCTCAAATTCCTATGGCTTCATTTTGTAAATGGTCATGCATGTAGTTACTACACAATGAAAGAAAGACTCACTGGAAAGGGAGCTGACCTTTGCTTCATTACTTATAACAAATAGTCTCATTGAGGGTAATTCATCATTCTGTTTAGTTTGTAGGCAAATTCCTTCAACAACTCTATGTAGCTGTTCTGTGTGCTTCTGTTTGCTCTCCAGTTTGTCAGAACCTGATGTAAGATGATGGCATTGTTTTGTATTATCAGCCTTTACTGCAAAGTTTGCTACATAGGCATGGCTTTAGAAATCTCTTATGTTGAATATAGCTTAAATAAAACCTAATACCATGCAGGCATTTTTGTTGGGGGGAGCAAGGTTGTACATTTCAGACCTGAAAGAAACTTAAAGTCACTCACTGAGACATCTTCAAACTTTGATGATCCAACATGAAGCCCATGTCCAACCTTTCCTGATTGTGGATTCAGGCAGCCAAATAGTGGGGTAGTTCTTTCTTGCTTAGACTGCTTCCTCCGAAATGGGTCTCTTTACTGTTTTGAGTATGGGGTTTCACCATCAGTTTTTCTTACCAAAATAAGGGGTGGCACATGCACTACTGCATTATCTGATCCACTGGAGACTGTTATCCATCGAGCAATGTATCTTCTTCAAAATGGCTTTGGTAATTATGATGTTTTCAGGAACAATTGTGAGGATTTTGCATTGTACTGCAAAACTGGTCTTTTGGTAGTAGACAACCAAGGGGTTGGAAGAAGTGGTCAAGCTTCTTCTGTTATTGGTGCTCCATTGGCTGCAATGCTTTCTTCTCCCCTCAAGTTGTTAATGCCAAGTCCTGTTGGTGTGGCTACGGTAACAGCAGGAATGTACTGCATGAGCAGGTATGCAACTGACATTGGTGTCAGAAGTGATGTCATCAAGGTTGGGGTGGAAGACTTGGCTGTCAACTTGGGATGGACTCCTCCTCAAGAGGAGTTAGCTGAAGATGAAACTTCAGACACACAGATCATTACCAAATGATTTATGTTTGGTTTAGCGTTAGAAGTTAGAATGTGATACACTCACGTTTCTAACACTATAAATAGTTACGTTGAAAAATCCAAACTTGAATTTGGCCATTTCTCAATAGCTAATTCATCCTTATGCACATGAAACTGTTGCATGTGTCATTGTTAGTTGTTACACTACTAGTTGTTGACAGGCAGATATGGCCTTCATTTTACATCTTATGGACTACTATATATAGCAAATATGGTACTGTTAGTTTATTTTTTCTTTTTCTTTTTTCTATTCGTTGCCATAATTGGTGTCTAGTTAGTAGTTACACATGCTGTGCATGGGATTTGACCTAGCAATAATACTTGTAGTATTAACTAATAAAGTATAATCAGATCTTTTCATTTGAGATAATTTTCCTTCTGATTGATAAGGATGCATCGCTCTACCTTCAATAGTAATTGAACCGTTTTGCTGTACAGCATAGGAAAAATAATCATATTGAATTATATTTTATCTATTTGTAATCATGATTTGGTGCATCATTAAAAGTATGTCTATAATAAAGATGTTAGTATCTTGTGATAGGTTAACACATTTTTGTACTGAATAGAACTAATGTTAGGATTAAATGATTAATTAGTTATACTTTGAAGTTGTCTTAAATTGTTGCCATCTTTAAAATATATATATATATATATATATATATATATATATATAATATTTGGAACACAAATGAGAGAACCACATGTGTAGATACAAATTGCCTTACATCCATCTTTTTATATGAAAAAATGATAATTAATATCTTTTATTCCAATAAATCTTGATAATCGGAAAATTGTTGAGTTGGATTGGCTGGATCATGAACCAAATATTGTATGGTTTATTCAATTTTTAAACAAAAATGTCACATTAAAATAAAAAAGATGATTTTTAAGTAATGCTTTTTAATTTTGAGTGTGATTGCGAACCCAGAATGGTTGAATTTGAACTCGTATTATTTCATATTTTAAATTTAGGTTACTCAATAGACATGTATGTAACAAGACTGCCTAAGGATATAGTTGCTTGTAGGGATGAGAATAGGCCGAGTCGAGCTAGGCTTTCCAAAGCCTGAGTCTGACATGCACCTTAAATCTATGGCCTGAGTCTGGCCTGTTACATGACATAAGCTTTATTTTATGGTCTGAGTCTGGCCTATTTAAAGCCTGACAAGACCTGAAAGTCTGTTTTATAGTAAGGTACTTGAATATATCATAAGCATATATATGAATAGACTTATAGGTTCAAGTTTTTAAAATACTTAAATGTTTATACGAGCTAATAAGTATATAATTATAAGGAAAAGTAATAACGAAACTTTATAATAATAATAGCAATATAAAGATATTAGTATTTTATTTAAATTTAGTTAAATAGACCGGCCTGATAGACTCAAAAGGCTTTTTCGATGGCCTGAAACCTGATCTGTTTTGTTATATAGGCTTTTGAAAAAGCTTTGGTTTGCTCTATTTAATAAATTGGCCTGGCCTGGCCTGGGCCTGATATAGGCCGGGTAATAGGCCCTGACGAGCGGCTTGACCTGTTCCCACCCCTAGTTGCTCTTGGTGTAGCCTGTCCAAAAAAGATAGCAACGTATAGCTAGGAAATGGTATTAGCTACGGAAATGGTGGTAGCTCTATTTCCTAGCTATTTGGTAGTTAATTTCACTCGAGACAATCCGGATCCATGATAACATTCCCTTAAAATGATTTGTAACATAAACGTCAGAGGTAGTTCCAATTTCCAACTCCAACTCTCCGACAACAAATTTTTTTATGTGAAAATATCCTTTTTTTTCAAAATAATTATTCCTTAACTGAAAGTTTTGTATTTATTATTTACATAATCCAACAAGGCAACAACTAAAGAGACCTCTCGTCGTCAGTTGGGCTGTAGTAGTTAGTACTTCAATTCTATTTCAATGAAACTACAGCTCTTTAAAGACTTTAAATTAACCATGACAAAAAAAAAAAAGACTTTAAATTAAAATATACTTTTGATTGTATACATCATACATTTTTAAATTTGGTCTTTATATTAAAAAAAAGTGTATAGCTCTCTCTCACTCTCACACACATCCACTTAGTCCAAAACTAACTCTTATAAAAGTTATTTTGCTTCATAACTTTTTATAAAGTATAAATTTAATTTAATACATCCAACTATATATTAAATAATATATATAATAGTAATATGTTAATTATGCACACTGATAATAAATTGGCAAGCGAACTGAATCATGGAGGAAATTTGCATCTATCTTCTAAAAGGACCTACAGTTTGAGACGGAATTAGAGACAGAATATATTCATCTCTAATTAGTGATATATATTAAATTAGTTGTTTTTTTAACATTGTAAAAAATGGGCTTTTTACACTAGTTGTATAGTAACCGATGTAAAAAAGTACTTTTTACATTAACCTAGCATAAAAAAATATCGCCCCCAAGAACTTATGTAAAAAAATAATCTATATAAAAAGTCATTTTTACACTAGTATTTTTTGACCTGGCATACATGCTACAAAGGTTAAATAACTCCCTTCTCAAACAAAGTGATATGGAACACCTATATACTTTGTCTTAGAATGAAAAGATGAATTTGACACCATATTCAACCCAAAACCTTAACCTTAAGGTGTGAGACTTATGGGTCTTGCTATATATAAAGATATTAAACTTGTAGAGTTACACGATTTAATATCTTTTCCTAAAATGAGAATTTGATCAATCAAATCATTGAATTGAAAGTTCTTATAAAGTAGATCGAGTTTATAACTTTTCATAAAACATGTTATTAAAATATAAGTAAAAGTTCACTATTAAATAACATACTTACGAATATCCAAATTATCTTAAATTTGATATACATGATCATGAAGGTAATACAGTATGATTGAAATTTTATAAAAAATTATTAAGTGGTGTAACTCTACAAATTTGACACTTTGTGTCAATTAATCTTGTTCCGTATATATACTGATGTGGAGGGTTCAACTTACACTGCTGTAAGTTACAGTAAGTACTACACTACTGAATAACTAGGACTAAAACTTGATATTCCAACACACATTAAAATTTGGTGATATTCATGTTACCATACCTAAAAATGAAATAAGTGTTATTTATATTTAAATTTTAAAATAATTTGGACAACTTTTTTTCTTAGCCCTAAGCATTTTAATCATGTGGATGGGCTTTTCATATATTTTGGACGATTTAACACGGTGTTTCCATCTTGTGTTTTAATATATTTTACTTAATTTATATTAAGTTGTATAATATCATTATCAAGCTAGAACTTATTGTTTTGTTATTTATATTTTATTACTATTTTATTTTTTCATTATTATTATTATTTCATAAATAAATTGGTGACCTTAATTTGGAGAGTGAAATATTCTCTCTCTATTAAAAGTAATCAAATGTTTTTTTAAAAGACTCCTTAATTATTTCTATTATAACCTTCTCTCTTTTCATCAATATTAATTATGATAATTTAATAAGTTATTTTATATATAGAAAAATTACAAAATAAATTTTAAATTAAATTATAATATTTTTTATAAATTATTTATATTAATTAAAAGATCTCATTTTAGAGTGTGCCTCAGACATGGAGAAATGTTGGACCAGACCACACCTATTCACAAGCCTTTAACCTTTTTAATAAATGAGTATTTTTTCATTGAAAAGTAAGTTAATGTGGGTGATACCTAAGTCTCGAGAGTAACAGGTTATTAATTAATGGCAGGGAATGGAGAAAACTTGAAAACTTAGCAGCGGTTAGAAACTTCCCACTCAAAGAGAATTAGCTAGTAGTTTCAGGGAATAAAACTTGAAACAAATAATATATTAGTTTCAAATCTGTTATAACAATGTGGAAAGAACATTGTGATTTTCAAATTAAGATATTATTGTAGCCCAAAGAAGAAGAAAAATGGTAAGGAGACTATGGCATAAGAAGAAGAAAGCCAACACATTACAAAAGGTGTTTTAATTTGTCTGCCAATTGAACTTACTAGAAGTGAAAATTAAAAAACTACAGATCATGGGGCCAAAAAAATAATAGTTAATTAATCATGGACATGTGAAAGCATTGACCTGTTTGAAGGAAATGATTTCCACTTGGCCCAAGCCCCAAGGGAATGTTTGAGGGTCCCACTAAAATACCGAAAGAAAGCGAAGAGGGTTGGTTTCTTCAGTCTTGGCACATACTATAATTACATTAAATTAAATTAAATTAAATGGAAGTAATGGATGACACAGGAAATCATCACTCGTGGAACTGAGGATTGTCATCAGTCTTGCAATTAAAAAAACGGCAAGTGGACCATATTGTATTAGGTTAGTGTTTGGTTGGAGCAGGTAATCCAATTTTCAAGATTTGCCCAATTTTGTAAAATATATAAATATATATATATATATATATATATATGGTATGGTATGGTACTTTTACTTACCTTAGCTCGCTGTTCACTCAGATACATGCAATGCGCTTATGGTCTATTCTATTCTATAGCTTGTATTAGAAGTGTGTATATATGTGACGTCCTCATCTACTTAACTTCCCTTGTTTTTCCTTTTCAGCTTTCTTTCTTTTTCCTTTTTCGTATTATTCTTCCGATCGAATAATTCCATCAAGTGCTTTCAGAGTTGGAAGAATCTCGGATGTGATATATATCAAAGCAAAGCTGACAACCCACTAAGTTTTGCTTAATTTGTAAACACACAGAATAGTAATAGGAAATTAATTAACAGTACTAATCAACCAATAAATATATACATAATTATGGTTAATTACAGAATTAACTTGAATGTGAGTCTTAATTTCCTTGATTGATTATCAAAAGTGAATTGGACCAAATCTTTGAAAGCATGCAATAAAGGTTATATTGTGATCTACTTACTTAATTCTGACACAGAAGAATTCATGAATACAGGTTGTTTGACTTGGGCAAAACCAGGCCCTACATTCACCTCTTCTTCTATCTCTAAATTGAAATTAAAAACAAAAACAAACCAATTACCATGAGCTGTAAAATCCTCACATTGCTAGCTAATAGCAAATGTATACAAAACAACATAACTATATATCCTATTGTTAGTTGTGAACTGAACAACTTCAAGCTGCAGATATCATAATGATATATTGCATGTGAAAGGATATATATATATATATATAGAAATAGCTAGCTAGGGAATGAAGAAATGAATTATATTGTTCTGAATTTCCCTGCCATTAATTTGTTATATATATATATATATAGTAATTACCATGATGAGCCCTCACCAATGATTCCAGTCCAATATCCAGTTGAATTTGGTTGTTCTTTACTGGGTTCCACTTGGACAGTAGTTGTAGAAAGTTGCTTCATGTCTCCAAAAGGGAACAAAAGTCTTCCACTCCCACCATTCTGTTGGACTTGGACCCCATATGATCTGTTTTCAACTGAAAAGCCAATTAGGTTTGGTTTCATTTCCTGCATGGGAAACCCTGCTGCTGATGATGGGTAAAGTGCATTGGAGCTTGACATCATGGAATTAGGAGAAGCAACATAATTAGGCATTCCTGCAGACCTTAGCAGATCAATTGCTGAGGTATGGTGAGTGGTGGTGGCATCACCTGCAATTTCAACATATGGAGACATGGAATGGTGTTGATGATACTTGTCCATAGCTGGGAAAGCCAAATTAAGATCTTGCATTTTAGGGTTTTGGGAATTAGGAATTGTTGGTGGATTTAAGTCAGGAAGCTTTGAGGAGGAGAGGAGATGATGCTGCTTCTTGTTCTTCCTTGAACCACCTCCAACAGGGACATTTCTGAGAGAGCCTCCTTCTGTCCAATACCTTCTGCATGTCTTGCAGAAGTATCTTGGTTGTGTGAGGCTGTAGTTGTTGTAATAACAGAATTTTGTGTTGGTTGAATTGCACCTTGGACAATTCAATTGCTGCTCTTGTGGTCTTGTCTTCTTCTCTGACACTGCACCCCTGCTGCTATCTGTGCATGAATTTGGACCTGCCCCTTCCATATATATTCACCTTAATTCCCTCTCACACTTTCAACTTCCTAATTAACAATTAAACCCCAAAATAAATAGACAGAAAGAAAGAGCTACATATAATTACATTATATATGTTCATCCATAGAGAAAAAATTAATCTGAATCGGTAATTAATTCCATTACATATACACAGATTAAGGACAAGTTAGCAGCTATCTAGGTTTCCTGCTCAACTAAAAAGGGCAGAGAATAAAATTGTAAAGGATATATAGGAACTTAAAAGAATCAATAATAATAAAAACAGCTAATTAATTTCTTTTCTTTTTTGTTCTTTGACAACAGTTGTCTCATGAACAAAAGGGATGAAAAAGAGAAAAAGGAAAAGAAGTGGCAGTGCTTTTTGTATTTAGGACCTGATATCATCACTTTTTTTGGTAGAGAAAATTATATATACATAGGAGTTGTATGTACTGGACCTTGCAATTACCATGAACACCATCTCCTTGATAGAGCTATATATAGAAAATGAAAACTAAGATACAAACAAGTCTTAATTAAATCTAGTGGAAGAGAAGAGAACTTCATATTAATTTGTGTCAGCTTTTAAGAAAACCAAATTAAAGCTCAGAATTCATGCAAATATATCAAATTAAGAAAAGACAAGACATGAGAGAAAAACTGCTGATCAAGCTGTAGACATGAATTCAGAGAGAGAGAGAGAGTTCACCTTGTTTTTGTTTATTTGTGAGGAAGGAGGTGGTCGTCGGTGCAAGAAAGAATGTTTTAGTTTGTTTGTGGGTTGGCTTTATCCGTTGGCTTACTTTATGAATTGAATGATGCAAACCAAAAAAAAGAGAAAGTTTGAGAAGAAAAGAAGCGTCTCTTTTGACTATACTTTGCAATTCCAATTCCCTCTTACTCTTCCATCCATCATTAATCATATATATATGTTTTAGCCTTTAGGGGATATATAGCACCACTCATCTTTTTTTTTTTTAATTTTACATTTAAATGACTGTTGTAGTTTTCTTATTAATTCCAATTTGATTTCGATCTCTTGCTTTTCGGTCCCTCTCTGCTTTTGTTTTATATATGTGTGTGTGGTGGAACTGAAAGAGTGGAATGAGGAGTAAGTATGTACTGTATATTTGTGTTGGCCGGGTTTCTCTTGCTTTTTTTTTATTGGAACAAGTTTCTTTTACACTCAAATTTAGAGTGTGGAGAGTGTAGATAAGAGTAGAATAGAAAAGGAAAAGAAAGAAATGAAGAGAAAAAATAAAAAATATGATAATTGATAGGATGAGAGGGAAAAAAAATAAAAATGAAATATAGAGGTGAGTGCATAAAATTGAGTGTGAAGAAAATAGGATTGTTTTTAATTTGACTGTATACACTCCTATCTCTTTCTATTAGTGTTTAAGTTGTCAAATCTTCCTTTTCACTAATCAAAGAGCTAGCATTCCATCACAAAGGATTTTTTAGCTAGCTAGCTTAATTTATCAATTACTACAATAGATTGTATTTGAATGTTTAATTGCTTTGATTTTGATGCCCTTCCACTACTTTAATTATTTGCCAATATATGCTTTTGCTGCAATAAAACTTTCCCCATGATTTCAGCAGTTGCTTTCAAAGCAGGGCAACAAAAAGAAAATTCACAACACATTCCATTCTCTTGTATAGGGTTCGTCTTCACTCGATCTTCAGCATTTTTCTTTTATCTATGCTATGCTATAGTACCTTGTTAACAGTTCTGTGTTAAAGAAATTTTCAAGTTCCCAAACCTAATTGCAAGCTTAAATTAATCACCAGCTAATTAAACATTATTAGCTAGGGTCGTCCTAACAACGTAGCTAGAAAAGCGTGGAGTGATGTATATATATTGAGCCTATTTGGATGAAGCTCATGTGGAAATACTTTTAGGTGGAAAAAAAAATAATATAATTAAAGAGGTCAAATGCATTTAACTTTTTCATAAGTTAAAATTAGTTTTTGTATCTAAAAAAAAAACAGACTGATTATCAAGTTTAAACTAAACATATATTGTAATTTCATAAAAAAAATATATTTTAATTAAATTTATATTTAAGCGTAATCCCTCGTCCCTATGTGTTTTGCAAGAAAAACTAAACGATCGAACACGTGTGTGTATATATATATAAGCGAACAGTTAATTATAACTCTAACATGATATAGCATATTATGTGCCAAATTAATTTAAACTTTAAAGTTTTGTTTGCACGCTCAGCACTTTATTAGTATGTAGTCCCACTTATTCTTAATTTATATTAATAAGTTATGAGAAGTCATATAACTTATTAATATATTTCTTCAGAAAAAAGAATATATTAGCAAACATTTTTATTTTTATTATTATTATTATTATTATTATTATTATTATTATTATTATTATTATTATTATTATTATTATTATTATTATTGTAGTAGTAGTAGTAGGTTAATTAATTGTGTGGTTGAAAATGACAAATTTATACGCTCGTTGAAAAAACAAAACGCCACCATTGGCATATAAATTAGACCTAGTTGTATATATAATTATATATCGCCAGTAGTTGGCTATATACGCATCCATAGTTGAATTGAACTGTTCTGTTCCAACCAAAAAAGATGCACCACCTATCCTCTAGACACTCTCCGGTACCTAATATAACCACGTTAAGATTAAACGTTTAACATCAAGTTACGACGTCATAGTTATAAGTTGTAATAAAAATGTATTATAATAATATTTTACGTCCAAATCCAAACAATGGAATTAAATTTAAAATTCTAATTCTTCATTAATTTGTTACAATACTCACCGAATATAGAAGTTATAATTCTGAACTAATTTCAGTTCTTATAAAATTAGAATTGGAATCCTCCTTTGATGGTAGATGTGTTTTAATTTGTGTGGGGATGCTGAAGAAGACAACAATCACTTGTTATTTAAATGTGAATTTTCTTATAAGTTATAGATGAGTTATTACAATTGGATTGGAATATGTATTGTATTGGAGGGAGCATTTATTCAACATGATGGCATCCTTAAGGGAAGCAAAGATAAGTATGTTTGGCAAGTAGTTTGGTTCTGTTGTTGGTGTGCAATTTCTCAAACGGCGGATTCTGGCTAAAGATGTTAAATCTGGCCCAAAGTCCATAGCATAGTAAGACGGGTCAACGGAGGGACACAGTATATCTGCAAGGACTCTGATGCCAAAATCAGAAAATATTTTGATCAAAGTGTTTAATTTTCACATAATGAAAGCGTACTTAAGAATTCATATCGTGTGATTTATATAGGTCAATTTTGATGAAAAATGCAGTTAGTTACAACTGTCATTCATAATAGCTTCATGCGCCTAAGTGCGATTGATCACACATGTACGCCATGTATAGTTGGCCAAGATAGCTTCACATATATATCGGTGAATTCGATTGATACAGATATGAATTTAACAAAACGCAAAAAGGTCAAAAATCAATCTTAATTCGGCACATGTTGGTCTTAAGTTGATCAAGAACAAATTCTTTGTATTGTGGTCTATTTGGTTATTGAAAAACATTATTATTTTTAAAAATGATGGGCTGGATTCTGTAGATATATTAGAAGTTGTGCAGTCTAGAGCTTGGAGTTGGCTTACTGTGAGAAGGATTTTTGTTTTTGTTATGTTGAATGGGTTAATGAACCTATGTTGTATTTAAAGAACATTTAAACTTTGATTAATGAGTTAGGGTATCCCTTGTACCAATTTAATGTCAATTGTTGTTTGCTTATAAAAAAATCAAAATTAGAATCAAGATTTTAAGTTTAAATTATAATAATTCCATTTTTTAATTTATTTTTTATTATAATTCCATTTTCTTCAATAAACGAGCCTATGCATAGACACTAATATGTAGGATATTTAATGCTCTTATATTTTTTAATTCAATAAACGAACCATAGACACTAATATAACACTATATATATATATATATATATATATATATATAATATATATATATATATTGTGTTATATCTTTTTTTGTGTTATATATTATCAAGTTATTTTGCCTAATGTGTAGTTTCTTTTATTAAATTCTACTACATTGAGTGAAATTAATTTCTTTAAGTATTATGATTATGATGTGATCAAGACATGAACTAAATTTCATTATTTCTCTAATTTCTTTAATCAGTACGCGATTCTTCAAGTTTGAATTGACACACTACCACAATTCGATCAAATTAAGATATGAAACTTTGTCTGTAAGCCTAGGTGGTCTAGAGGGCATGCATCTCACTACCTCGAAATATTGCCATGTGAATTTCATGAAATTTGAGTGAAAAGCATGCATTAACAAGAAAAGCATGCTATATGCGAAATTTTTATGAACACTTTGTTTGGATGATAAAAGTAATTAATTACGAGAAAAATAAAGTTAGAGGGATAGAAAAATTAAAGAAAACGTGAGTGGAAATTTTTAGAGTGTGTTTGAAATATTTTTCCGTTTTCAATTTTTAAAAATTGTTTTGTATTATCTTGTGTTTCATTTATTGTAAAATATATCTTTGAATTGAAAATTAAAAACAAGAACCATTTTTTTAAACTGTTTTCATTTTCTGATTTTTAAAATTAATTTTTTAGTATTTAGAAAGAAAATAATTACCCAAATAAACATTTTCAATGTTTTTTAAAATCAAACCTAATTTTTAAAAGTGGAAATCCTAATATTTTAAGTTGTGCATTGTTTCAACTTATTTGATTTTCTATTAACAATTTTAGTAATTTCAACTTTAAATTGGGGTATGGTTAAAAACTTAAATGTTTAGTTAAAGAAAAATGAAGGAAAGAGAAGATGAGAGAGGAATTTCAACCAAAAAAAAATCGCTACAAGAAATTTGTTATTTAGCAACGACTTTATAGCGACGACCACGACACCGTCGCTATTAGCATCGGTCAGGCTGACGCAACAGCCGACACTAAAGACATCATCGTTGAAAAAAATATTTTTTTTAATTTTTTAGTAACGTTAGCGACGGCTCTTGCCGACGCTAAAGGTATAATAATTTTTTTAAATTTTTTTATTTAGCGTCGTCCAGGCCGTCGCTAAAGTGAATTTATCTTTAGTGTCGGCCTTTGTAAAATTAGTGTCAGTCTGACCGTCACTAATTTTTTTATTAGTTTTTCACTGTATATATAATATTTTGCGCTATATATTCCAAGAAACAAATTTGGCGTAACGGTAATGTTCCTTCTTTGTATCGCGCACATTATGGGTTTGATTCTCACAATTGATAAATCTAGGAAGGAAGGATGGGTGTCGCTAGCCAGCCATGGTCGTCGCTATGTAGTGACGGTCATGGAATTAGTGACGGCTTGGTCGTCGCTAAATAGCGTCGGCCATAAAATGTCGTCGCTATTGTATTAACGATGAAACTTTAAGCGACGACCGGTTTGGCCGTTGCTAATTATGAAATAGCGACGGTTTTTTCACTGTAGTGACAAATTTTGGCCGTTACTAAAAATCAATTTTCTTGTAACAAATCTTATTTTTTGAAGAAAGTTTGGAGAAAAGAAGAAAATATAGAAGTAAAATATCATTCCCTGTGAATCCCATAACCTCCTTTTGGGAGATTCAAAGAGAAAAAAAAATTGAGTTGTAATTTATGGAGTGTATTAACTAAAATATCCATTATTTTTTAATTTCAAAACTACTCTTATATATTTTCCTTAATAATCCACTTATGTTGCATACTTCTTCGATCAGTCCTAGAATTTCTTTATATCAATTCAGATCATATTAATTAAGTTTTTTATATCTTTATTTTTTAAATTCATCTTCTAGAAGGATGTAATATTAAATTATAATTATTATTTTCCTCGCGAGCTCTTTATTACATATCATATCAAATAAGAGGACAAAAAATAGACAATTATATTTTCTCTCTTTAAGTCATTTCTATTAATCAAATTAAATAAAATATTTTATTTTTGCTTTCCTCGATCGCCTACCCCTTTCCCCCCTCCTTTTTATTGAAATATCATCCCTCCCATTCCCAAATTTGAGCCAAACACTCTGAAAACGTGAACAAGTGTATGATGACTTGATCTAGTCTAGAATGTTTTGGAATTAAGCAATGTGCTTGAATAATCTGCCTTACGTGCAACGCATAAATTTTACTCACATAGTTACATTGTCCCGTCGTTCTATAATTATGAAACTTGTTTTTCGTATATTCCTTTTTGCAATGACTCCCTCACTTTAGTCAAAAAAATCCTTTTGTTGGATCCATGAAGTCATAAAAGCTTGAGTTTCCATTTAACTATTTGAATTTAATTTAAGAATAATATGTATTTATAATATAATTTATATTAATTTTATTGATAATCTATCAATTTAAAATTAAAAAGAGAAACTTTTACATTACATGGTACTATTAATTTAATTTTATATTCTTTTCAACTAATATTTGATAAAAAAAACTAAAAATCAGTTTAATATCAATTATTAATAAAATGAACGTTAAATTTAATGATCAAGAGTTTAAATTACTATATTTTTTATATTTTGGACCACGTGGACTAGGGGTGTAATGGGTTGGGTTGGATCGAGTTTAGGGTGACATCAAGTCCGAACCGATAGAATGGTGGTGGGTTGGGTTGGTTCGAGTTTTGTATTTTTTGGGTGAGTAACCCGAACCGAACCAACCCGAATATGTTTGGGTTGGGTTGGGTTGGGTCATCGGGTTATGAATATTTTTCCTTTTTTTTTTAAAATGTGGAACATGAAATAAAATTAAAATATAAAATAAAAAAAGAAAAGAAATAGAGAAAAATAAATTGAGAGAAGCAGATGAAATAGGATTTGGGGAACCACTTCTGCTTATGCTGCCGCTGCACCTATTTTTGTTCTTTCCTTGCATGAAAATGAAATAAGATTATGATTTTTTTCTGGTTTGGTTCGGGTTGGGTCAATCGGGTTTAACATAGGTAAACCCGAGACCCGAACCGAACCAGATCGGGTGTAAAAGAAAATGTTCGAACCGAAATGAATACCCGAATCGAACCGTTAAATATCTTCGGATTTGGTTGGATTCGTTGGATTCGCGGGTTGGGTCAGACCCGCTTACACCCCTAACGTGCACCATGGTAGAGAAGCCCTGAACTAAAAACGAAAATTAGAAATTCAATATATATAGTAATTAATTAATTAATGGCTTGTTGAGTGGTTTTAGTAAATAGTGCAATTAGAACACTGCAATAACTAATAGAAATCACCGGATCATATTGATCATAGGTCCTGATACTGAAGGTGATAAAAGTTATCAACAACTTATATACTTAGAAATTTAATTTGAAATTATAAATTAATTGTATTCACGGTTATTTAATTAATAACAGAAAAAATTAAATAAAATCGTTCCATATAAAAAGTTTTTTTTTTTGGTTATAATTCATCTTCGTTGTACCTCCTGATATCTTACCAAAACGCTGTCGATGTGTTTAATTACTCTTGTATGTTTGATTTGGTGTTTAAGAAATAATCAAACTCAAATTTAATATGTCAACACAATTAATATACTTATAGAACACTAAATTAATTTTTTTTTATCGAGAGAAAAATGACAATAATTTTGCATCCTACAATCAGCTACAACGTTGCATTAGTGCCATGATTGTGTTTCTTCCGAATCAATGGAGAATGGCATTATTGTGAAAGGGAAAGATGGAAGTTTTCATTAGAAAAAGGGGTAGCCGACAAGACGCGACAAAAGGAGGTCACCATGGGCCCTAAATAATGCGCCATGGGAGGGACAGAAAAGAAAGAGTCATGACCAAAACCAAAAAAAAGAAGAAGAAGAAGAAGAAGAAAGACTTCTGTTTTTTGGACCCAAAAAAAAAGAGAAAGAGTCTTCAAATTTTAATTATATTAATTCACTAAATTAGTAACTATTTCGTATATTATATGGATATTTTTTTAAAAAGATAAAAAATAAATAAAATTGAAAAAATTGACTTAATAATAAAAATAACTGAAAAATAAAATATAAATATTTAAAAATTTTAATTTTGAAAAACTTAAAATTGATTTAATTAACATATTATCCTTCTAATAATATTTTATAAATATTATATTATAACTAACATTGATGAAAGAAATGTAAATATTACTTAAATAAATCAATAACATAAAATATCATTTAATTAAATAATTGAATAAAAATTAATATTAATTTAATTCGGTTTCATATAAAAGGTCATATATAATACGTATTACACCATAAGGAAACACATGACTTTATGAAAAAAAGTAGAATATAATTTCAAGTAAAAAAATAAAAAATACTTATGGAGATTATCCCACATTCAATAATAAAGTGTCAAATTTAACATATAAGATTGGCTAAAATCTTATCAAATAGAAGATCGTGTTGATGAATATTTTAAATATATTTATTAAGAAATATTTATTCTACTATAAATTTTGTCACTTTTTTGTTTGAAGTTATTTACTTTTTAAAAAGTGAAAAGTACATTATCATTTTTTAAAAAAGTATTAATAAAGTAGAAATGTAATATAAAAATTTAATTAGTTTTTTAGTATTAAAACTATTTGATAAATTTCTTGATTCATATATAAAAATTTCATTGATAACCATTTTAAAATAGATGAAATAAAAAAATATTTGGTGAAAGATCTACAAATCTTAATTAAAAAAAATAAATTTCTTGATTCCTATTTAAAAATTTAATTGATAACCATTTTAAAATAGATGAAATAAAAAATATAAAAAAATATTTTGTGAAAGATCTATAAATCTTAATTGAAAAATAAGAATTATTTAAAAAGGTATTTTTATTCAACATTTTTAATATTTACTTTCCTCAAAAATATTTTTATTTTTAATAAACAAATAATATTTAGAATATTTCAAAATTTATCTGTTATTTACTATTTTTTTAAAAAAATTAGTAAATACTTTGAGCAACTTGTTAGTAACAATTTAAACATATTATTCTATTATAATATGTGAGTTATGAGGAGGTGAAGGTGGGTGTCATTTCACAGATAATCTCTCTCTCCGCCCCTTTCTTATGATGGCGACTGAAATTGGTTTAAATCATCCCAAGAATGCGATTGAAACAATGGCCACAGAACCTCACTATTTTGGTTTGGATTAGTGCCTCTTTCTTGTTCTTGGAATAGCCAACTCGCTTAACCTCAACTTTAACATTATTCCCATCATTTCATATAACCCGTGTGGACTCAAAATAAATCAAAAGTATATTAATTTCTCTTATTGCGTGAATAAAAATATTCTTTATATAAAGAAAAATAAATTTATAAAAAATTTACATAATTTTTTAATTCAAATTATAATAATAAAGTGTAATATTAAAATTTAATTTATATTATTATTTAATAATTAATTATAACTAAATAAATTAAAATTATAATAATAAAAAGGTAATTATACTGAATTATTACAATATTACTTGTGATGTGTGCAGGTTTAAAGACAATATATAATAAGCTATCTTTTGCATCGGCTATGTCTTCCCTGTTTATAAATCGTTTAGTTATTAAAGTGAAACTCCCTGATCATATGAAACTGTTGTACTATATTAAAAATTCGAATTGAACACATTGTTTAAAAAAGGTAATTATACTGAATTATTAAATTAAAAAAATATAATATAAATAATTAGGCAATGTCAAATTTAATAAAGTAAAAAATAAAATGATTAAACTCCACCAGGGCAACCATTCCAATAATAACTCATAAAGAGATAGATATAACAAATTCACAGGGTATTCTGGACGCAAAACGCAAACAAAATTAATGTATGCACCAAAATCTGGAGCAACATTAATTAAATACAATTAAGTAATTTTGTAAGTAAAACAATCAAACAAAATAAGCATAAATTGTACCTATCAAAGTCCTTCTAATTGATGCATGGACTTGGCCACCATGCGAACACAATAGAAAAAATTAAGAAATAAATTAAACATTGATCCAGAAGATTAAATCATTTAAAAATTAATGCAGATTTCTTACAAACTCATGTGATAGGACCATCTTATCTTATACTTAACAAAAGTCTGCAGTACAGGTTTGTTGAAGATTGGTGCAGCCCATATCCATGTATAATCCAACCCTTCATTTAGCCTTTCCATCCCTTTAGTCAAATGTTGAGAAATAAGGAAACAAACTCTGTGAGAAAGGGTGAGAATTTAAGGAGAAAATTGAATCGGGAAAGGATTTTGTGAGATATATTCCTTTTCAAGAAAAAAAGGTTTTTGAGAAGAAGAATAGAATGAAACATGAGTGGTTTATATAGAGAGTATAATAGAAGAACAAAATAAAAAATTAAATCTTTGAGCGGGAACAGTTTTTTCGTTACCTTCTTATCTGAATTTAAAAAAAAAGGGGAAAAAAGTGGGTGGTTTTTAATGGTTATTTGGATTCATGAGAAATGAGATTTAAAAAAAATTACAAAATGGGAAGTTAGAGCAATTGTTAATGAGATTAGTCCGATATGTCTAGTGAAAGTTAAATACATCCTCTGTGAAAAGTTACTCTTCTTAACTTTTTTTTTTTTGTAGCAATTTGGTACCCTCCCGTCAGAGAGGGTTTTGGTACCTTCTTGTCACTTTTTTTATTGAATAGGCCAAAACTTCATAGAAACACGTTATGTATTCCGTCCTAAATTATTTCGAAGACATAAAGTAGATTTTAAATGAGACACATGTGTATTGCAAATGAGAATGCGAAAAAATTAGGGAATACAATAAAAAATACATGATAATGGTTACAGGGGATCAAAAAGTCTTTTCAAAAATTAAAAATACAAATTCTAATAGTTAAATATTGTCCTATAAGTATAAAAATACTAAGATCATTTAAAAAAGTTGAGAGAAATTCACTAAATGATTAAAGAAGGTACCAAAACCCTCTCTCACCAAAGGGTACCCTAGAATTTCCGTTTTTTTTTTTGACGTATTACTCTTAACTTATTTGTTTTATATTTACACTGTTGTATAAAACGGACTAATTTAACTTCGGACACGTGTTTTTACAATCAAAGGACTTTTTTTATTATTAATAAATAAAAGACGTTTAGGAAGGTTAAAGATTTGAAACAAACAAAACGTTTGTATCTATTTAGTTTAATTTTTAATTATAAATAATTATATTTATTTTTTACGAGGAGGGCTCAAATTACACTTATGTAAGTTAGACTAAGTTTTACATTATTGAATAACTTTAAAATAGATAATTGTATTAAATCATCTATCATTGGATTAAATGTTACGATCATATAGATCATAAATGTAAAAATTTATATTAATCTAAAATTATTTGATATGTCATTGAGATGTCTCAAGATTAACGTTATATATACATTTGAAATATATGAAAAAAAGAAACCATTTGATCAACAATTTATTGGTGTTCAAATTTTATGAAATTTGACACAAATAATCAAGATGGTAAATAAATATAATTCAACGGTTGGATTACTAAAAAATACATTAAATCTAAAGTTATCAACATTGTAAGACTTGGTGTAACTAACACTGGTGTAATTTGAGCCCTTCTTATTTTTTATATATTTATACTATGATATATTATCATTTATAATCCAAATGCGAGAAATTTAGAGATCCATGAGAGGAATTTATTACTCCATCCGATACTTCTTATAAGACACATTGAATTACACATACTAATAAAAAATGGTTAAACTTAGTTAATTTTATGAGAGTTTTAAAAAAATAGTTTAACTTCCTAGTTTTATCATTATTTAATATCATTAACTAACCACACTACCATTTGATAGTTAGAAATATATTACAATTAATAAGGGTAAATAAAAAAAATAATTTTAAATTCTATCTTGAAATTGTAAAGTTTCTTATATTAAGGACCGCAAAAATTTATAAGTGTCTTATAAAAAGATCTAGAAGGAGTAATATATATCAAGAAATTTGAATTTTCACACTATGCTGACTACAATAACGTTGTTTGATTGATGTGAGATGAAGAGAGAGTTAAGAGATAGAGAAATGGAAGTGAGAAAGGGTAACCGCCGCTTTTGGGGGAGAGAGAGAGAGAGTGAGAGTGAGTGAGTTAAGTTGAGTTGAGTTGAGTTTTTATGTGGGTCTCAAAGATTTCTTTTTCTCCTCATTCTAGCCAAGAAATAGGGGAGATATGAGGTTGATTTATGAATTGACTATCTTACTCTTGTGTAGGTTTTGGAAAATGAATTGTTATTTTGAATGGTAGTTTAGTCTTTTTAACATTTTATAAATATTTCTATCATTTATCCACAACCAAACAATTATAAAAAATAATTTCTTTTATATCTTTATTCTATTTCTACCAAACAACCTCTTATTATACTTAATTTCTCTACTATATCTCTCTTTTAATGTGTCTCTCTTCCGTATTTCTATGTATAAAGTACTCCCTCCATTTCATATTGATAGTCGTTTTAGGAAAATAAATTTTTTTCATAATATGAGTCGTTCTCTAGTTTCTATGTGAGTATTAATGTTAATTTTCCATTTTTACCCTTCCACTTTTATGGGAAAAGAAACTTAAAAAACTGTGCACCACACTACTCATTAATATATTTAGGTAAAATGAAAAAAAGTGTGTAATAAATTAATAAGGGTAATTTAGTAATATTACTATGTCTTTTAAGTCATTTATTATTGTTCTTAATTTGTGTGTAGAAACTTTTAAACGACTGTCAAAATGGAATGGAGGGAGTATTAAACAGACAGAGGGTATAAGTGTTCATAGAAGACATTATGCTATTAACTTTGAGAGGGACAGTCACTTAGTTGGTAGGTGAAAGTTTTTCCAATCTTTCATTTCAACGTTCTTTTGGCAAGAAGAAGACTGATGAATCACAAAGGTTGATGAGTACATGTCAATATGAAAGGCCTTGGAATTTGATGGCACAGATGTGTGAAACCCGGGCCCAAAAGTTTACTTATAATTTATAAGTAATAATTAATGAATGTATAGTAATTAATGTATGTCATTAGAATGGTGTGGTCAATGATCTAATTATAATTTCAACAAGTAGAAAAGCCTTTATTAAATATGGTTGATGTGATGGAACAGACAATATTAATTTTTATATATTTTTTTGTTTACTTCTAAGTTCTAATTAAATTGTACCTCTATATTCCCCCCTCATCAAAATTTGAATGGAAATATGGAATCATTGCAGCAAATTACTAAATAAACATAATTCTAATGTGACTATTAACAACTAAATAATTTTTTATGCTTAATAATTAGTTTTTTTTTTCAAGATTTCAGTTTGAGGGTGGGAATATTTTAGGAATAATTGAATTGAGATTAATCGTATCTTATCTCTAATTTCAAATATTTTTAAACAGAAAAGAAATGATCCACAATATGGAGAAAAACATTTCTGAATACCATATTGCTACATTTTGTTTTTTTTTTTGGTAATACAAAAGTGAGTTTTCTTTTTACTTGCCAAAATATCTTTTCTGTCAATTTTGTGCCAAAATATCCAAATTAAGGATTACTGAGAATGAGACATATTTGAATACATAAAATAGTCCTTTAAAGGTATTGCTATTCACACCACCCTTTTTACTTTACATATCACCACATTTTTTCACTTTTTCTAAATTATCTCTCCCCTCCCCATTTTTCTCTCTTTTTTTTTCTCTCATTCCCATTCACGGCCTCACCATCATCCTACATTTTTTTTTTCTACTTCGAAAAATATACTTTTCAGTATACAATTAAATGAAATTTTATCATTAAAAAGGATAATCCAATGTGTGAAAATAAGTTAGGCCGCTGCCTAATCTTTTTTATTTATTGTCTTTCACTCTTGTCTTCGTTTTGGACTAGACTTTATATGATAGGCCAAATATTAGGCTACAACCTCCACAAAAATTACTAGTTTGTATCTGCTTGATTTGACCAAAAAATTTGTTTTTCTTTTAAAAAAATAAAAAGGTATTTTACCAAAGGAAAAAAAAAAGTTGTTATAAATTATATTTTATTTTTTATAATAAAATATCATATTTTTTAAATTTTTTATTTTTAAAAATGATGCATCACATTCTAGTTTGTTTGTATTAGTGCAAATCGATTTTCATGAATAAAAAAAAAATCACTGTTATAAAAAGTGACTTGGGATTCATGCAGAATCAATTTACACTATTAATAACTATAATACATACAAGCTTTTCATATGTTACCTTTTCTTTGCTGAGCAAAGTAAGTTTATATGTGTGGAAAATGTCATTTTAAGTATCTCATTGGTATTTATTTTATTGAAATTAAAATCAAACATATTGTTATGTTTTCCCAATTTAACAATTTTTTAAAAGTAAAAAAATGAAAAAAAAGGGTCAAATTAAAACAACTATTAATAGAAGGAGAACTGAATAGTAGATATTTTAAATGGGAAATTGCTTATTGGAATGAAATCTGATAGTATTACCAAAGCCTGCTATATAAATTTCAACCGTTTGAATATTATTTTTCCACCTTAATTTGTTATGCTTTCTCACGTTACTTATTTTTTATTGGATAATTGTTGTTTCCTGATTCGGTTATATATTTTCTCTTATTGAAGGAATTTATTATTTTTGTTTTAAATGTGCAATTTCTCATCTTAAACTGTATTTTTAAATATGTAAATTTTATTTTAAAATATGTTTAAATTTTATAATAATCAAGACAATTTAACAAGATGTCATGGTGTTTTTTTATAAGTTAAAAATAATAAGTTCAGGAAAAGTTCAAAATAAATACTATATCACATTGGCTTGAATATGTTTTTAGTCCTTCCAAAATACACTAATTTTCATTTTAGTCCCCATAACTTTTTTATCCTCACAAAATTATTCTTTTTCAAAATAGACCTCGTCATTGGAGTTGTTGTTAGTTTTATTGATGTGTCTGTTAGTGTAGAAGCTGATAAGATTTGATCCCTAGTGTACTCGCTGCAACACAGTCAATGAGGATGGCATTCACTGCCCTGAATTGTTGGCAATTTATCATGGCCTCTATTTGACGTGGGAGGGAGGTTTCATGAATGTTATATGCGAATCTGATTCTTTAATTTAGAATTTGTTCAGCTTGTATCGAAAGGTGCAGTGTCTCCTTTCCATGAATACCCTTCTCGCTAACATCTTGTTGATGCTTCTCGCTAACATCTTGTTGATGTTGATGGAGTCTCTGAATTGTATTCTTACTTTTGACAAATCCTCTTGCCTCATACAGGATATGAGCTCCTTGAGGGTGATTGGACAAGCTAAAGTGATCAATAACCTCTACATTCTTGAAAAGCTAAGCAAACTTGTTGCTTCCATAGTTTCTGTTATGAATCTTTCCTTCAAACACTTTTACATGTTGTTAACATACAATTTCCTTATGTTCAGTTTAATTCCAATAATGTTTGTGATTACTGTCATTTAGCTAAGCAAGTTATAATTTCTTTTCCTACTAGTTTTATTAAAACAACATGTTGCTTTGAACTAATACACATGGACATATGGGGTTCTGTATCTACTGTTTCTATACATGGTCACAAATATTTCTTGACTGTTATAGAAGACTACTCTAGGCATGTTAGGATATTCTCAATGAAATGTAAGCAAGAAGCAAGACATTTAATTGTTGAATTCATAACTTCAGTTCATAATCAATTCAATGCTAAAATCAAATGCATTAGATCAGATAATGGAACTGAATTTGTTATGCATCCTGCTTTTACTCAGCATGGCATTTTGCATTAAACATCATGTGTAGAGACTCCTAAACAGAACTCTGTTGTGGAGAGGAAACACATTCATATTTTAAATGTTACCATGGATTTACTTTTTCACTCTAACATACCGAAAGTTTTATGGAGCTATGCTGCCAAACATGTTGTGCATTTGATAAATAGATTACCATCTCATGTTCTTCAAGGTAAGAATCATTTTCAAATTCTTTATGACACATCACCCACTTTATTAGACTTAAAAGTTGTTGGTAGCCTTTGTTATGCTTCTACCTCAACTCACAATATAATTAAGTTGGATCCCAGGGCTAAGAAATGTGTTTTTCTAGGTTTTAAACTTGGAACCAATGGCTACATTGTTATGGATATTTTGACCAGACAGATTCTTATTAGCAGAAATGTTATTTTTTTAAAATCATTTTCCCTTTCAAAATGTTGTTTCTTCTATAACCACTATTTAGGTCACTCCATCTTCATTTTATTTTGATCCCGTCATAACCGATCCTACTCCTCTCACTAAACATGAATCTGCTCATATTGACATTTCTAGCCAACCTTATATTCTTACTGATATTGTCGATCATCTTTCTCCTACCGATATTATTGCTCTTGATCCACCCCTAAGAAGGTCTAACAGACCTAGACATCCTCCTAACTACCTTGTTGACTATCATTGCAATCTCCTACAGACTGATCACACTGTTACCCAAACTAATACTAAACAAACCAATGCTAAATATCCTTTCCATTATGTTCTATCCTATAAATATGTTTCCAAACCACATCTCAATTTTGTTCTTTCTATTTCTGCTCACTCTGAACCTACCGGCTAAAACAAGCTGTCCGGTATGGACATTGGGTTAAAGCCATGGCAGATGAGCTTCAAGCCCTTAAGAGTAATCGCAACTGGTCTATTGTCTTTCTTTCTCCTAATAAGACCCCTATAGGCTCTAAATGGGTTTACAAAATTAAGTATAAATCAGATGGGTCCATTGAAAGATATAAAAACTAGGCTTGTTGCTAAAAGCTACCCTCAAGTTGAAGGGCTAGATTACTTTGATACTTTTGCACCAGTTGCCAAATTAAGTATTGTGAGACTCATCTTTGCTATAACTTCCCGTCAAAACTGGCATCTTCATCAACTAGATATTAATAATCCCTTTTTACATGGGGATCTTGATGAAGATGTGTATAAGGAAATTCCCCATGGTATTCACTATTCTAAACCCAATTATGCTTGTAAGCTTCATAAATCCCTTTATGGGTTGAAGCAAGCTAGTAGGAAATGGTTTGCCAAGTTGTCCTCCTACCTCCAACACCTAGGATATAAACAACCTCAGCATGATCATTCCTTGTTTATTAAACATCTTCATGGGAATTTTACTGGTCTTTTAGTTTATGTTGATGATCTTATTTTGGATGGGACTGATCATGATGAAATAGCTTTTGTTAAACAACAATTAGATTCTCAATTTAAAATTAAAGATTTGGACCACCTTCATTATTTTCTTGGTTTGGAGGTAACTAGGTCTAAACTTGGTATTACTCTTTCCCAAAGGAAATATACTTTGGACTTACTTTCTGAAATAGGTTATCTTGTAGCTAAACCAGTTTCTACTCCCATGCTCAAACATTCTAGGCCACAAAAGGAAGAAGGTCAACCTTATCATGATGCAGCTAATTACAGGCGACTCATTGGCAAGTTTCTCTACCTGACCACAACTCGGCCTGACATTTCGTTTGTTGTGCAACAATTAAGTCAACATACGACCCCTCCTACCATTTTTAATTACACATCAGCTATTCGGGTCCTAAGATACCTAAAGGGAACACCGGGGCAAGACCTTTTTTATCCTGCTAACTCTACACTCCAACTCAAAGCCTTCAGTGATTCAGACTGCAACCTGCACTGAAACTCGACGCTCTATTACTGGATTTTACATATATTTGGGAGATTCTCTTATTTCCTGGAAGTCTAAAAATCAAACCACTATTTCACGTTCTTCCTTTGAGGCCGAATATCGAGCCTTAGCTTCCAC
Source organism: Sesbania bispinosa (assembly GCA_026901365.1). Lineage (NCBI taxonomy): Eukaryota > Viridiplantae > Streptophyta > Magnoliopsida > Fabales > Fabaceae > Sesbania > Sesbania bispinosa. The sequence goes on from QLOH01000172.1 coordinate 65,671, forward strand.
AATTTGTGTTACATTGGCTTACCTACTTGTTGCAAGACCTGTAAGTTTCTTTTACCAGGCCCTCTTTGTTGTACTGTGATAGTCAATCTGCTCATCATATAGCAGCTAATGCAGTCTTCATGAGCACACAAAACATATTGATATCGATTGTCACATTGTCAAAGAGAAATTGCAAGCCAAACTTTTCCACCTTTTGCCTATTTCCAGCGCTGAGCAAACTGCAGACATCTTGATTAAGGCTCTTGACCCTTCTCCCTTTTCCCGTTTGTTATCCAAGCTGGGAGTTATTAATATATACTCTCCAACTTTAGGGGGGATATTGAGAATAAGTATGTTAGTTACTTTCTGTTTAGTTTGTTAGGCTTCTGTTAGTTACTTTTTGTTTTTGTTTAGTTAGTTAGGTGGTTAGATTGCAGGTTGTGAAGGTTGTATATATAGCCTTTTTTACTCTCTCTCATTCATCATTCAATAAAATACTATTCAGTTCATACAATTCTCTTTTCACATATTCTCTTTAGTTCTCGTCTATCATGAGATGTAGTTCAAAAAAGATTACACGTGATTAATTGTAATTTTGATGTTCCTTTTATTATGATTATTGTGAATTTTTGTCTTCTAATAATTTTTTTAGCAATATGATACCTTCATTTTTTTTAATTGAGAAAAAAATCTATCCATCAGTCTATCGTTAATTAATACTAGAAATTAGTGATGTGATCAATGCTTTATTACTTTATCGAGTAAAACATTTCAATAAACCCATTTGTGACTCTAATTTATTTAAATACAAACCCTCTCTTTTTTTAGGATGAGAGAGCATAAAAAAACACGGATTTCAAAATATTCTTCCTTGTTTGGTTTGAAGTAAAAAGTGGGAGAATGGAAAAGTTTAACTAAATTCAATGCAATTTTCATTGATTCTTATTTCCTTCCTCTCACTATTCCTTCCACTTTCCCTCATTAATTCCAAACAACTTAAAAATCTTCTCACTTTTCTCCCTACTTTTTTTCCCCTTTCCCTTCACTTCCTTTCATTTTTTCTCCTAACTAAACAAACCAATAATTTCATATTTAATCTAATCATATTGGAGAATTTAAATCAATTAAAATCAACAATAGATCCATAAGATGTACTAGTAATATATATTTCATTGAAAGTATCATGTATATGATAGGGTCATGTGTTACTATTTTTATTAGTAATATTGGACATTAAAGTACTTGATTATTTTTTCAATTAAAAAAATTGTGAAATTTGACTCCTGATAAAAAATTATTAAAGAATCAAAATTTTATATTAATCATATTCTAATAGAGACTGAATGTGTAATTAATTAAATATTATAATTATAATTATATATGAGAAATGGTGTTGAATTTGTAGTTTTTGTGTCTAACAATGATATCATCATATATAGTTATATAACCCATTTGTCAAAATCAATAACTATTTAAAAGGCTACCCATGCATCACGGGAAACTTTTGTAGTCCACCACTGTGTATATAACATAAATATAGGGAACAAAAAACTAAGCACCTTAACAACATTTCAAATCTTAAAGTTATTACTGATAAAATAATTAATACACGGAAAAACTCATTGGGAATCCTTTTGTAAACTGTCTCTTCATCCACTTTGGTCTTCAATTTGAGAGTTTCTATGAGAAGGAACATAACATATGTTGCAACGTGAAAGGATCCTCTCTTTTGTCTCTTTATCCTTTCCAGCAGTTTTAGCTACGGAATAATTGAGGATTAGCTACGGCTTTTGTTTTCCTCGTTATTCCATAGTTATTCCGTAGCTAATGATTGCTGGAGAGGATAGAGAGACTAGAGAGGATCCAAATCCATGTTGGAACATGGGTTTCATTTCTCTCTAGTATTGGACACTTTCGATAGAAGAGATAGAAACATACCCCATGTGAGTCCCATTCAGGAAGTGTTCGGTAAATAAAGATGATCCATTTCCGTTTGTAACATCCGCATATTACACTATACGGTCTGAAATAAGTTTCTGATCATAGTCGTTTTCCATAAAATCTAATGTAGTTAACCCCCCCAAAAAAAAAATCGTTGGGGGTAACAAATTCTAACAAAATTGCATCCGTTTAAGTATTATTACATTAATTTGTCATGTAAAAATTGTGTATTTTGATTTTATCAAAACCTCTATTTTTATCTTAATAAATATTTATATTTTTTTATAAAGTCCCACTTATTTAATCTATACGAAAATATAGACAAACATATATAATAAAATCATGTATAAAAAGATCATGCTTTTCAAACCAATTGGGTTCCATTCCATGCAATGGAATCTTAACTATAGATGTAGACAAATGCTGTAATTTGAATTTCCAGCTATGTCTCTTTCTCTCCCCTCCCCGCCCCCTCTTTTGTGTGGTCATGAGTTCTCTGATACAGCTAGACAACGTACTGTTGACTTGAGACAACCATACTCTTGGATGGACAGGAGTAGGACAACTAAAATAAACAAATTAATGAATTGCAACGTAACTTGCAATGAAAACAGAACCATGGGATCAAATAAAGTCTTAATTAGTATATCCCTTGTTTAAGGAATAATCGATTATTTTGGGACAGTTTATTTTTTAAAAATATTTTTATTTTCGTTTCTTTTTTTTAAATTACAATAAAAATATTTTATTATTTACATTTTATTTCATATTTAAGAGTTTTTAATTTATAAGAAATAGAAAGTATAATGTAAAGTTGTTTTCATTATTTCTATATAAAACTTTAAAAACATAAAATAAAATAAAAAATAACATGATATTTTTATAATTAAAACTGAAAGTATTTTAGTAATCAAAATTTTAAAAACAAACATGAAAACAAATTGTTTTTTTTTTAATTAAAGGCTCCCTCACAAAATAAAATAGATTACATCCCTTTAGTGTGTCTTGGGATTAATGATAATTATCACATTTTTTAATGAGAGAACGTAAATACAAACATATTGCAAAGAGTTGAAGATGTATAGAAATAAAGCTTGGTTTAATTGGCGCGCAAAATGGTGAATAGGGCAACTCATTGATGAGTGCAAATAGTGGCCTATAGGTTTGTTATCTTTGTATATGTTTAATTTGATGTTAAAGAATATCTAAATTCAAAAGAGTGAATATCTCTCAACACAATTATTTAATTATAATATTAGAAACAAAAGTTTATACGTTAAACATTCTCAAAGTGAATAAAAAGACACACAATATTGTGGTAGATTCATGAATTGTGACCAATTACGTACAAAGGGGAGATATATAATAATGCATGGCAGAACATTATGTAATCGATTTTTTTCACATTTCATCATCTCACATCTCTTTATATCTCTTTTTCTTTCATCATATTTTTTTATTTTTTTTTCTCTTTTATTTCTCCTTTCTTCTTTCATTTTATCGATCCTTCCTCTCCTTACATTATTGGGGTGTGAAAAAAGAGAAATATTATTGTAAAACAACATTCACAACAAATTAAGAGAGATATATAAAAGAAAAAAGAGAGAAAAAAAGTAGGGTGTGATATTATGATGAATAATGTGATGAAGACATATAAAAAAAATATATTGTATAAATTATTATATGTTTTTATTACATGAATATGTTATTATTTCATCAATTTTTTTCCCTTATTTTGATTATGGGTAACAACGAGTGAACATATGCCAAAATGGCTCCATCTGCATATACACGGGTCGACCTGCCATTCCTATATCTATCGGCCTTTCTTCTTACGTATTCAGGAAACTAAATTATTCTATATATATATATATATATATATATATATATATATATATATATATATAAAACCAAGCATGTTGAATATTGTACAGTACTTTTAAAATTCAAAAGAATATTAAATGAAAAAAAGTTACGAGATAAAGTATTTAAGAATTATATAAATTATTGGAATAAAATCTTTCAAATTGTGGAAAATTATATAAAGAAAATAAGTTACTCAATTATTTATTGTCTATTGATTTGATGTAATGTGTAAAAATTTAAATTTCTGAACCCTTAATTTGTATTTAGGAAAAGCTTTGATGTTGATAATATATATATATATATATATATATATATATATATATATATATGATTTCCAAACTTAAAAAAGACAAATAAAAAAAGTTTAAATAAAATGGCAACCCTTGTGGGTAAATAAAAAGAGTTTAAAACTAAAAACACCATAGAAAGAATATAACTCATAATCGGAATGTTTGTATATTTTCACTTGCTAATTCAATACAATGCAATTGGCATTTATAGCCAAGCTATCAGGCAAAAGAAAGAAGAATACGAGCGCGAGAATTGAAAACAGAAAATAGAAAAATGAGAGTGGGAGAGTGTGAATCTTCTGGAATCAAATTCTGTTACACGGGTAAAGTGTGAAAGAGAGGCCTTGAGAGAGAGCAACCGATGTGGGACTTGTGAGTCAGCATTGATCATGAGTATGCATGCATGTATATCATGTACCATCACTTAATGGAGTAATGTTGGCTATAATACCCCCCCCCCTCAAGCTGATGGGCTGAAGATATCCAGCACACCAAGCTTGGTTAGAAAGGCACTAAAACACTTAGGCAGTAAGGCTTTGGTGAAGAAGTCAGCAAGTTGGTCTTTTGATGAGATGGGAAGAAGGTGCATCAATCCTGCTTGAAGCTTCTCGCTTACCAAGTGGCAATCCATTTACAGATGTTTGGTGCGTTCGTGAAACACAATATTCTGAGCTATGTGCAAGGCGCTTTGATTATCACAAAACAATAAGTGAGATTCTGACATAGGAATTCGAAGGTCTTGCAGCAAGAAATGAAGCCATTGGAGCTCACATGTAGCAACCCCTAGAGCTCTATACTCTGCTTCAGCAGATGACCTGGCAACTGTAGGTTGTTTCTTGGACCTCCAACTGACCAATGCATCTCCAACAAAGAAACAATAGCCAGTGATGGACCTGCGAGTGTATATGCATCCTCCCCATTCTGCATCAGAGAGGCCTCTTAGTTAGAGATGGGAGTTTCTGGGAAAGAATAGACCAAGTCCAGGTGATCTTTTGAGGTATCTCAGTATTCTAGTTGCTGCTTTGTAGTGCATTTGAGTTGGCAAATTCATAAACTAACTCACTTGTTGAGTGACAAATGTTATATCAGGCCTTGTTGCTGTCAAGTAGAGTAATCTGCCCACAAGTCTGCGATAAGAGGGAGCATCTGAGTAATTGGGACTGTTGTCTTGATGCAGATGTATTGTTGGATCCAGAGGTGTGGAGGCTGGCTTGCTGTCCAAGAGGCCTGTATCAGTGAGCAGCTCCAAAAAATATTTCCTTTGGCTCGATGAAATGCCAAAGGAGGAATGAGCTACTTCCAACCCCAGGAAGTACTTGAGCAGGCCAAGATCCTTGATGCCAAAAGTTGCATGTAGACTGTCCTTAACAAAAGTAAATTCAGTGAGGCTATCTCCAAATAATAAAACATCATCAACATACACTAAAAGGCCAGTAAAAGAAGAAGGAGTGTGCTTGAGAAATAGGGAATGATCTGCAGAGGAGTGAGTGTAACCCAGATGCAAGAGGAAAGTGAATAGTTTTTCAAACCACTGTCGACTAGCCTGCTTGAGCCCATACAAAGACTTGGTTAGCTTGCATACTTGATTGGTTCCTGCAACAGTCATGCCCTGAGGGATTGTCATGTAGATATCCTCTTTCAAGTCTCCATGCAAGAAAGCATTATTCACATCAAGTTGATGGAGATGGCACCTCTTAACAGCAGCTAGAGCAAGGATTACTCTGATTGTTGTGAGTTTGGCCACAGGAGAAAAGGTATCCAAATAGTCCAACCCCTCTATTTGAGTGTATCCCTTGGCCACCAAGCGAGCCTTGTACCTTTCTATGGTGCCATCAGACCTCTTTTTCACCTTGTAAACCCATTTATTGCCTATGGGAATTACTCCAGGGGGGAGATCAACAATCTTCCAAGTACCATTGAGTTCAAGAGCTGAGATTTCAGCTTCCATGGCCCTTTTTCCAGTGGTCTATTTTGCTAGCCTCAGAGAATGATCTTGGTTCTGGAATGTCTGTTAAGCAAGCACTGTAGAGAGCATGTGTGGGAGACAAAGATTTCAAAGAAACATAGGACTCTATGGGGTAAGATTTACCCGGATGAGGATGCTGAGAGGAGATGGATGTATTGCAGTGGTAGTCTTGCAAGTATGTAGGCCTTGTTCTATTTTTGAGGGATCTCCTTGAGGGTGTGATAGGTTGCACTTGAACTGTTGGTTCTGTGGGAGAAGAATCTGAGGGTGAAGTTGTGGGAGATGCATCAGTATATGTGGATATGGTGTCTCAGCTGCATTCTTGTGGTTGTTCTGGTTCAGTATTTAAGGAAGGTGTATGGGGATATGGGATTGAAATACACTGAGGCACAGAGAAATCTCCAGATTTTGTGGCATTTATAACATAGGGAAAAACAGATTCTTCAAACTTAACATTTCTAGAAACATGTACCATTTTTTTCTATGCATAGAAATATTAGAAACATAGCATAAGCATCCAAAGACCCTTAGGTGTTTGAGGTTAGGTAATTCACCATGCAGAACTTGATAGGGGGACCTTGATTCTAAAACTTGAGTTGGAACTCTATTTATTAAGTGAACTGCATGAGTGACTACAAAACCCCAAAAACTCTTGGGTAAATTGCCTTGCAAAAGTAAGGCTCTAACCACATTCAAAATGGTTTGGTGTCTCCTTTCCACCCTACCATTTTGTTGTGGAGTTTCTACACAAGAAGTTTGGTGAATTATTCCTTCTTCTTGGTAGAAAAAGTTCAAGAAAAATTCAGTCCCATTGTCTGTTCTTATTGTTTTAATTTTACTGTTAAATTGCCTTTCTATTAATCTTGAAAAATTTCTCAAAGATTGTTTTGTTTGAGACTTGTGCTTTAATAAAACAATCCAAGTATACCTATTGTAATCATCTACAATAGTCAGAAAATATCTTTGATGATTTACAGTTTGTATTCTATAAGGGCCCCAAATGTCTAAGTGCAATAATTCAAAAGGTTTTAAAGCTTTGGAGTTGCTGATTGCAAAAAGGAAGCTTTCTCTGTTTGGCAAAATGGCAAACATCACACAAATGTTTGTGATTACAATCATTTATGAATGAATACAAACTTGATAACATGTTTAATATAGAATCTGAAATATGGCCTAGTCTGAAATGCCACAATGCATTTGGAGAATAGGAGAAATTGCATGCTGAGCTGGTGTTGAGGTGTGAGAAGCTGGTGATAGGTTTTTGGCAAGCCTTGGTTAGGTAGTACAATCCATCCATCTCATCAGCAAAACCAATCATCTTCGAAGATTTCATGTCCTGAATGAGACAACCATTAGGCAAGAAAGCAAGAGTACAATTCAAGGAGGAAATTAGTTTGGATACAGAGATAATGTTCAAAGAAAAATATGACACATACAAGACATGACTCAGGATTAAGTGAGAATTCAATTTGACTTTACCTGAATGTGTTGCTAACACTGTGTTACCATTTGGAAGTTTAACAGATATTGATTGGGAATTTAATGGTTCCAAGAAGGTAAATAGAGACTTATTTGAGCAGATGTGGTCAGTTTCACCTGAATCTAGTATCCAGGTGCATGATCTCATGGATTTAGCTGTACAGAGTAGGGAATTTGTCTTACCTGAGTCCTGAGGCAGATTTGTAATTGGAGAAGTAGTAAGTGCAACAACCTGATTAGTCCCTGAGGAACTAGCTGAAGTAGAAGACTGGAGAAGAGCCAAGAGAGCTTTATACTGCTCAGGTGAAAACTGTGAGGGTTGTGTCACTATTGAATCCTTGTTGGAAACTGCATCATCTACACTTCCTTCCATAGATCCAGACACTACACTGTTGGTACTGTTGAATGATTTTCCTTTGAAATTGTTTGGATATCCATGCTTTTTGTAGCATGTGTCTATTGTGTGTCCCGATTTTCCACAGAAATTGCATAATTTGAAGTTACTTTTATTCCCAGAATTATACCTGGGACCTCCTCTTCCTCTATCAAAAGGTGATCTCCCATCTGTAACATTGACAAAAGCTTTCTCCTCAGTACTATTACTTCCTCAAATTCTCCTTTCATGTTGCAAAACCAGGGACAAAGCTTTGTTCACATCTGGAAATGGTTCCATCATCAAAATTTGTGTTCTAACCACATCAAATTCTTCATTCAAGCCACTTAAAAACTTCATGATGCAGTCTTCTTCCCTGAAAAGTCTTCCATTCTTGCTAGCAACACATACGCATTTCATGGGACAAACACAATCTATAAGAGGTCTATAATTTTCTAGTTCATCCCATAAACTAGTCATTTCAGTAAAATAATGTGCAACAGAGTTGTTACCTTGTTTCATGGCCATGAGTTTTTCTTGTAATTCAAAAATTCTCACCCGGTCTCCTTGTGAAAATCTGTCTTTAAGTAGCCTCCAAGCAGTAGCAGCAACCTCTACATATTCAATACTTTGAGAAAGGATTGGATCCACAGAGTTCAGGATCCAAGATAGCACTAAGTTATTACATCTTTCTCAAGCGTCATAGCTTGGATCAAAGGTGGAAGGTGGTGGTAAGGAACCGTTTACGAATTTGAGCTTGTTTTTGGAAATTAAGGACCTCTTCATAGCCCTGGACCAACTGTGATAATTTTTTCACTGTCAACAACGGTGAAACCAGTGGTGTTGAGGGATGCTCCCCTGGATGGATGTAGTATTCGTTGAGTGGGTTGAGTGTCGGATCCTGAGGTGGAGGTGGTGGTTGATGTCCTCCTCCTCCCCCATTGCCTGAAGTGCCTCCTCCTCTAGCCATGGAAAAACTAAAAAGAAATCTACAGAGCTCTTGAACTTCAAGAGCTTTGATACCATAAAACTAAAAACACCATAGAAAGAATATAACTCATAATCGGAATGTTTGTATATTTTCACTTGCTAATTCAATACAATGCAATTGGCATTTATAGCCAAGCTATCAGGCAAAAGAAAGAAGAATACGAGCGCGGGAATTGAAAACAGAAAAACAGAAAAATGAGAGAGTGGGAGAGTGTGAATCTTCTGGAATCAAATTCTGTTACACGGGTAAAGTGTGAAAGAGAGGCCTTGAGAGAGAGCAACCGATGTGGGACTTGTGAGTCGGCATTAATCATGAGTATGCATGCATGTATATCATGTATCATCACTTAATGGAGTAATGTTGGCTATAATAGAGTTCCCATTATATATAGTTGTTTCTCTAAACACATGCGACTAAAGATTTTTACTCGTAAAGCGCGCAGCTTCTAGCAATCTATAGCCAAGGAAATGATTTACAAATGTTTCCATAGTCCATTCAATTTACGTACGTACATAAGTATTTAATCACGTTTGTCCTTGAAAAATCGAAAACCATGTACACATTGCCCATTTGGTTTACCGTATTTAGGAAATGATTTTGGTAAAATTGATTGAGAGAATTGATTTCAAGAAAATTGATTTTGTTTAGATATATAATTCTAAAAATGGGTTGAAATAAATTAATGTTATTTAAATAAGATAAAGTGAAATCATTTATGGACATAAAATTATTAAAGTGAATTTACTAATTATTTTATTACATAAATAAAAAAGAATTACCTAGCCATGATATAGGGGTAAACTGGTAAATGGATGCAAATTGGGTTTATATATAAAATTGATCTTTCTCCCAATTGTTGTGAAATTTGAATCATGTTTTTTTCAACAAAAATTATATCTGTTGTTCTCTCATATTTACTCAAACAAAACTAAAAAATTCAACAATTGATTTTGTTCGGTTTTAAACAACGTTCTATCCTCTCCAACACTATGCCAAACATGCTCTGAGTAATGAAAGTGAGCAAACAATTTATTAGGGGTGCACACAGGATCATGTTGGGTTTGTGGGTTTTTTGGACTCAACCCAATTAAGTATTTTCAAATTGGGTTAGGTCGGATTCCAATTTATTTTGAGTGTTGACCCAAACCCACCCAACCCGAATGTGATTAGGTTGGATCGGGTTGGGTAATCGAGTTGGGAAAAAAACTAAAAAACGAAGATTGAGAAAGAGAACAACAATGGAACCAGAAGAGCCAAAATGGAGATTGAGAAAGAGCAAAATAGGAGTGAGAAGAACTTCTTAATTGTGACAAAAGCAAGAGAAGATGCGGATGGAGCAAGACAGGGGCGACAGAGGGAGATCAGTCACCACGTATAGAGGCACAACGGAGGAGACGCCGTTAAGAAGCTCGATGTACAGAGGCTCAACGGAGGGAAACACAGTTCGTTGGAGTTGCTGCTTGTCGTCGTCGCCATCGTGGGTTCATTAGAGAAGAAGGGAAACGCAGGCGAACCGAAGCTGGGGAAGAAGAAGAAGGGAAACGCGTCTGGCACACCATTGGTTTGAGGCTCAAATAGTTGTGGCTCTTGATGGCCACCATTGCAGGCAAACTGAAGTTGCAACACCACCCCTATACAAAGGAAGAAGATGACGGTTGCTGTTAGATCTAGGGTTTTTTTTGGTGTCTGGCTCTCAATCTGTTGATTTTTGGGTCACGATTTAATTAGTTATTATGGTATATTATTTTTATGTGTTTTTTATTTTTTATTCGGGTTGGGTCGGGTTGTTCTGTGTAACATCCAAAATTTAGAAATATAATTTAAATATGATGACGTTAGCGGTAAAAATAGAAGTTACATAATAATAATAGTAAATATTAATATAACTGTATTTATGAGATAATAATAATATAATATTATAAATATTAGGAGAGACGTCAGATTAGTAGGATCTTAATCAGATATGTTTATATTGAATATAATAATAATATTATTAAGAGATAAGTCATAAGATTGCAATTAACATTAATTGTTATAAATATAGTAATTGTTATATTAATAAAATAGTATCAGGATTAATAATGATAATCTTATGAGAGAGATATGGTTGGTGTTTTAAATTAGGATAAGGTTTTAAAATAGGAATACTGAGAGATCACAAGGATTAAGGGTAAGAATCAATACAAATTTAGGATAAGATTTAATTATAAGATTTGAATTTAAATTTGAATATAGACGGATAAGGACTCTATAATATCCTAATAATTTCTAATGAATAAATAAAATAAAATAAGATTTATGAAGAAAATAATAATAATATCATTATATTATTATGTTTCAAAAAAATATATTATTTAATTAAAAAGGGTAATGGGTGGGTAGGAGTAGGCCCAACTCAGTTAGATATTTAAATAGGGGGATGGTTATTTATTTCACCCTATTAGCTTTCAAACGTTAGATAACCAAACCCTAGGGAGGAGAGAAGCAATTTCACAAGGAGGTGCCGCAGAGTAGATTAGCAAGAGAGTTCTATCTTTCGTTTCCGATCGTCAACTCTAAGGTACGGTGGGGGAGAGGGTGCTGCTTGTATGTGTATGTAGGGGTGATTGGGTAGTGAGAATAACCTCTAAAGTTTAATAATTGAAATCAATATGCGAATATGTGTTGTTTTGTGATGAAAATCTGTGATTTGATGCCTATGAGTGTTAATCTTGATGAATCTTGACTGAATCGAATAAGAATAGTGAGAATAGTGAAAATGGGTTAATGAGGGTTTGACGATTTGGGGATTTTGATGATTAATTATGAATTTGTTGTAAAGATTGAGTCTTTGGTCGATTTTATGCGGTTATAATCATATAATATTGATGTATTGATGATGAGGAATGATTAGAGGATGAATATAAGGGTTTAAAAGGGGTAAAAATCGCAAGAACTGTAATTTCGTGTCGCGGGTAATCGATTACAGTAGGTTGTAATCAATTACCAGAGGTTTTGTTTGCAGGTAATCGATTACCATGGGTGTGTAATCGATTACCAGAGGTTTTACTTACAGGTAATCGATTACAGGGGTCTTGTAATCGATTACCAGAGAGGTGTTTTGCAGGTAATCGATTACAGGAGTCTTGTAATCGATTACCAGAGTGGTTTTGGTGATCTTAATGTTTGATGATGATTGTTATACCTTAATTTAGTGTGAATATGAAGATATGAGTATGTCCTTGATGATAGATGTTTATTATGATGAATATTGATGATTGATTGATGATTTTTATTATGCTTATGATGATGATGATTGATGGATGATATTTATGATGATTATGAAGATGATGATTGAGTGATGATATTTATGATGATTTATGATGATGATGTGTGATGACTTATGATGATAATGATGATTGATGATGTTTAATGATGATGATGATGATGTATATATCTTTACGATGTTGATTATGCATTGAGCATATGAGATGTGATTCGATGATGATTATGCATTGGACATATGAGATGTGGTGTCTGAGATACACGAGCCCAAGAGAGGGGCGTTGAGCAACACTATCGACCCGTGTGGTGATTAACGGTAGTGTTGTGTGTGAAACTTACTGGCCTATGTAGTGATTAACGGTAGGTAGACCATGGTGGGGGACATTCTTGCACAAGCCTAGAGTGGGGTGAAGTGCAACTTACCGGTCTGTGTGGTGTATAACGGTAGGGTTGTTCTTTGTAGGGCGGATGTCTCTGTACAAGCCTACCTGCCTGTGTGGTGATTAACGGTAGTGTTTGTGCAACTTACCGGCCTGTGTGGTGATTAACGGTAAGGCCATCACTGGTAACAACTAGGGTGATTGACAAGGTGCACCCATTGTGCGGAGTTCCAAGTCATGATCCTTGGGATGAGGTGTTGACGAGGTGTTGATGAGAATGATGAGGTTTGGTGTGCATGAACATGCATTGCATTTAATGATGAAATTGATTGTTGTTATGATTATATGAGTATTAATGATGACGTGAATATTATGTGTTAAGAATAGAGGATGTGTTTTCTTGGTGAACTATTATGTGTGACCAGGGCCGTATCTAGGAATTTCGGGGGCCTTAGGCAAAAATTAAGACAGTGGCCCATGTCAACATAGACTAATAATTTTTATGTTATTTTCTGGCTTTTTAAGCTGCAAAATTATTTATTAAAGTTTTATAATCAGGTAATTCTAACATCTCACTCTCAATAGATAATATAGCTAACACATTCAATCTATCTTGTAGCATAGTTGATCTTAAATATGATTTAATCAATTTTAATTTTGAAAAGCTTATTTCAACGGTCACGACAGTTACAGATTAATGTTAATAATATTCTATAAGCAATGTATGTATTTGGAAAAGAACCTATTCTTTTTATATAGTTCAATATTTTTAATGGTGTGTTAATTTCATTTGTTAGAATTTCTTTCAATAACTTTAATTCTGAAAACAAATCAAGACCATCAATATCAGAATGGTCCTCAAAACTCAAAATCTTTTTAAGATTGATATGATATTTTTTCAATTTATCTTCTCCTAAAGTTTTAAATTTATTTGAATCAAATAAAAAACCAAACATGTTTTCATATTCTAAAAATTGTTCAAATCGACTCTCAATAGAAGAAATAGACTGATCTAATATATACAAAAAATAATGAGATAGTTCATTCTTTTCTATGATCTATGGGCTCAGCAATACTACAAATACAAGGAAACTCACTGTTGAGTGTTGAGTGACTTTTCATTTGCAAAAATTAATAAATGGGTTGTGGACTTTTAAGTATTTTTTTTTGTCTATTTTAAGTAGTTTAAATGATAAGAAAAAAAGAGATATAAAAAATGTAAGATATGTGCCTTATAAAATATTGGGCCCTATCTCAAACATTATTAATTTTTTTAAAAAAATAATTTATATCATACTACTATTAAAAAAATTGTGGGCCTTATAAATTTGGGGGCTCTAGGCAATAGCCTTAATTATCATATTGAATGTCCGGCCCTGTGTGTGACTTATATAATTATGATGAGCATATTGATGAGTGTCATATGATGATTTATTGATGAATATTATGTGATGTGTATTTGATGAATGATTATATGATGAACATGATGTTGTGCTATGTGTGGGTGAGGATGGGGTAGCCTCTATGTGCATGTATGAGTTGGTATTCTTTTCCTCACCGTTTCTATCTGTGGTTATTATTTACAGGTGATGACGATGGCACCATAGGTGTCGAGTATTGAGTTGATGGGGTGTCGTTCTGATACTTGTGACATCAGGGCTTAGTGTCAGGGGTTTATTTTATGTAATTAGAAGTAGATGATGAACGTTATCTTTAAGTGCCTTGCATGGCTAAGATGGTGTTTGATGTTAACTTTTGAGAACTTGATGTTTTATTTACTTTGGAAACTTTCGACTCTAATTCTATTTTATTAAGTTGACTTTAATCGAACGACGTTTTTATGAGAGATATGTGAACCTTTTTACCCAATGTGGTTTGTTATTTCCTAAGTCTTCCGCTTTGTTGAATGCATAAGAGTTTGGGGTAGAAGGGTGTCACATTCTGATTGTGAATACCAAGACCCGTTACCCGAACAACGCTAATCGGGTCATGACTTTAACAACCCGACCCGACCCGATGACCCGACCCACCAAATATTGGTCGGGTCGGGTCGGGTTGGGTCGGGTTGATTGGGTTAAGGAGACCCATGTGCAACCCTACAATTTATACATATATTATTACATATAATTGGCCTTGATCAGCTCAAGTCTTATATAGATCTAAGCATATTTATTCCTAAGACTCAAAATGAACTATGCACAAATTATGATTAAATATATAATAAACTTAAGTAAAATATTAAAAGTGTATAATTAGAGAAAAATACACAAATTTAAATAAAAGATAGTTAACTAAAAAATGCTTAGCAAAAAAAAAAACTAAAAAAATAAAAGAAATCATTAGAATGACGTAAGTTATTCGTTAGATGATAGTATAATATGATATTAACCGCTAGTTTGGTATTGTTTTGCCACAGTAATTAAATAATCGATATTTTTAAGAAGTAAAATTAAATCACTTTCATTAATTAATTCAAAAAATATTAGTGTATATCATAATTTGTATATAATTTCTTTAAAGTCATTAATTTTAAAATTAAGTTTATTTATTTGTAAATCAAACAACGAGTATTTTCAAATGAGGGATTCTACACCAAAATGAAAGACGGTATAAGGTGCGCTAGTATTACCTACACACTAGCTACAAAGTCGCCATGAAATAGCTATGAATTAGTTATAAAAATCCATATTTAGTTTCAGTAGTTAATTCTTATTTATTTCATAGTTAAACAACTAATTATCATGATTTAGATATGTCATTGAGATGTCTTAAGATTAATGTCATGTATATATTTGAAATATATGAAAAAAAAACTATTTGATTAACTATTTATTGGTGTTCAAATTTTATGAAAGTTGACACAAATAATCAATATGATGAATAAATATAATTCAACGGTTGGATTACTAAAATCACAATAAATCTAAAGTTATCAATGATGTAAGACCTGATGTAACTTATACGGGTGTAATTTGAACCCTCCTATATATAAAAAGGGTTCAGCTTACACAAGTGTAAGTTACACAAAGTATTACCCCATTTAAATAAGTTTTTTACAAAAAATTATTTTTCAAAATTCACTGTAGGATTGAAAGTTAATATCATATAAATTATTTCTACAAGAATTTTTGTTGTTAAAAAATTTAATACATCGTCAAGATATATATGTCAAGATTTTTTTTAATTGTCATATATATATATATATATATCCTTTTGAAATATATGAAAATGTGAACGATTTGATTATTAAACTATTAGTGTTAAAGTTTTATGAAATTTGACACAAATAATCTCGATGATTAGTAGTTATAATTCAATGGTTGGATCAATAAAATTCACATAGTTATCAATGGTGTAATACTTGGTGTAACTTACACGGGTGTAATTTAATCTATATATATTTATTTATTTATTTATAAAATTTTGTATGATTAGACATGCACGGTAGTCTTTTGCATCTATATATGTGCACAATAGATCAAGGTTACACAATCAGAGAAGATACTGATACTGGATTTTTCCCAAGAATAATAAACGAATAATGATCAGAAAAAACTATATATACTTAACTTAGGTCTTCCACTTGGCTAAAAGCCAAATTAAAGGAATTTATTGAGCCTTTAATGTACCTGAAATCTTTGTAATTATCATAGAAACTCTTTTTTTTTTGGTATTAAGGAGGCCTAACGGCCAAAAAAGAAATTACAAAGAAATACTACGGGGGAAATGAATCCCAACTAAATCTTGCCAAAGCAAATAAAAACAAGCAGACGGTGGGTGAGTTAAAACATGAACACCCATTGGTAAAGTAGTAGCAAAGCTGGCTAACCAATCTACAACTCCATTGCATTCCCTATAGGCATGAGAAATGACAACAGTCCAATCTCCTTCTCTCAGTCTCCTAATTTCATTCAGCAACATTCCATAACTATGTGATCCAGGAACTCCTTCATTTACCAGTTGAACAGCTACCCTTGAGTCACTTTCAATCCACAAGTGGGTAATATTTCTATCCTTGGCTAACCGAATGGCAGTAAGGATTGCTTGAATTTCAGCAGAGAGGATAGTCCCATTTGGAAGCCTATAAGCAAACCCATACAACCAAGCACCAAAGGAATTTCGGAAAACACCACCACACCCTATTAAGCCTCCACCAGCTTTAAATGCCCCATCTACATTACATTTGACCCAATTTGTAGCTGGTTGTCTCCATCCCACATCAACAGAACGATAACTATGAACCATGTGAGGCATTGTTGCTGCTCCTTCACTAATTTCATTAATTAAGAAATCAACCTTTCTAACAATATCAACTGGATTGAAAACTTTATTAGAAAACACCTTCTCATTTTGAGAGTTCCAAATTAGCCAACAAATAACTCCAAAGTAGATTTCTCTATTCCGCTTATTTTTGTAGGATAAATTGTCTACCATCCAACCCATGAAATCTTTATCTCTGCTACATAGAACACCCACTCTACCTGGACGCGAAGCCTCCTCCCAAACCTTTTTAGATTCGGTGCACTCCCTCAATATGTGAGTTGTTGTCTCTGCACTTGAGTTGCAAACGGAACATACAACATTATCAGAAATATTGCACCTAACTCTTCTGACAATGGTTTTTAATCCCCCCTAAATACTGTCCAAAGAAAAGACTTGGCACGGATTGGCCTTCCCCACTTCCAAATTCTGTCCCAAACATGGTTTCTTGCTGGCAGCGCTGCACCCGTAATCAGCATGTAAGCTGACTTGGCATTAAAAGAACCTTCCGAAGAGAACTTCCAACTCGGCACATCAGTCCCATGATCCAACGTTGCAGGTGGAAGGGGGAGAATCTCCATACAAGCATGCTGCGAAAGGAGATGCGAAAATAAGGCCGTATCCCACTCCCCCTCACGAACAAAACTACTCACTATCAGGTTCAAGAGGTGTTGAGGAATTGGAATAGATGCTACATCGACTAGCTTGATACCTGAAGGCAACCATATGTTAGTCCAGAAACGGGTATAAGAACCATCACCTACTATCCATCGTAGTCCCCGAAGAATGAAAGGCCATGCTTGAACAATTCCACGTCAAGCATTTGAACTGTTAGCAAAAGGACGAATATCCGGAGTAGACCGAGAACCACACCTATATTTAATTCTTAGAACCCGGACCCACAAAGCTCGAGGGTTAGTAATGAGACCCCATCCGAGCTTCATGATCAAGGCTCTGTTAAAATCATGTATCTTTCGAATGCCAAGTCCACCCAACTGTTTTGGTTTACAAATTTTCTGCCAGGATATAGTATGCCAAGCCTTCCTCTCATTTGATGATCCCCACAAAAAATTCCTCATAACTCTTTCTAACTCACCACAAATTGACTTGGGGAGCATTGTGGTCTGCATAACATACGTTGGTAGTGCACTAAGCACTGATTGAACCAACGTGGTCCTCCCTGCGAAGGATAGGTTATGAGCTCTCCATGCAGATAGACACTTTTGGGCCATATCAATTATGTATGCATAGTCTGACTTCCTCTGACGAAAATGGAGAATAGGGACTCCTAAATACTTTCCAAGGTTCCCTGTCAAGGAAAAACCAGCCCTTGCACTCAAATGTTGACCTCTAGATACATGAACATTACGAGAAACAAAAATCTTAGTCTTATCCTTGTTAACTTTCTCCCCCGAAGCTTGACAGAACTTGTCAAGGCATTCCATAATAACATTCATCTGATGATCAGTTGCTTCTCCAAATAGAACCAGGTCGTCCACGAAGAAGAGGTGAGATAGTAGAGGACCATCCTTACAAAGAGTGATAGACCTCTAATTCCTTGAATCCACCTCTTTCTGAATGAGGTGTCCCAACCTCTCCATACACAAAACAAACAGATATGGAGAAAGTGGGTCGCCCTGTCGAAGACCTCTTGAAGGGTAGAATTCATGAGTCCTTTCCCCATTGAATAGAACATGCATAGATGCTGAAGATACACATTGCATAATAAGATGACAGAAATGCGCACTAAGACCAATATCATGAAGTGTATCCAGGAGGAAATCCCAGTTCAAACGGTCATATGCCTTCTCAAGATCCACTTTAACAGCAAGGGCGCCATTCTTTCGCTTATAAGATCTCATAGAATGAAAAACCTCTTCGGCGATGATGACATTATCAGAGCTATGCCGTCCTGGAACAAAACTACACTGGTATGGTGCAACCAAGTAATCCATGTAATGTCGTAACCTGTTAGCCACAAGCTTGGTGATAATCTTATAAATCACATTGCAGAGGCTGATAGGACGAAGTTGTTTCATTCTTTCAGGATGGTCCACCTTAGGAATCAGTACTATTGAAGTCTGATTAATAGTAGCAACTTTATTAGGATCCACAAACACCTCTTTTATCAATTTACAAACAGAATCCCCTATGATATCCCATTGAGATTGGAAAAACAGGGGGTGAAGTCCATCAGGTCCTGGTGCCTGAAGAGGCCCCATATCAAACAAAGCCTCTTTAATTTCAGCTTCATTTGGACTAGATTGTAGGAATTCCAAAGCATGACTATCAAGTGGTGGAAAGCAACCTCTAATATCCCAACTACCACTCATAACATCCTGAGTATAAAGTTTATCAAATAATTGACAATTAATTCCTTTAACTCACCTTGGTCTGTAATGGCTCTGTTTTCTTCATCAAGTAGAAGCTCAATTTTGTTGTGCCGCCTCCTGACAATAGTAGACATGTGAAAGAATTTGGTATTATTATCACCAAACTTGATCCAGTCCAAGCGTGCTTTCTGATACCACATCAACTCTTCTTGCTTGAAGATAGCTTGATACTTTTTCCAAATTCTGTGAAGCAACTTTTCTAACCCTCGATTAGGCCCAGAACTCAACTTCTTATTAATACCCTCCATTCTGTTCATCAAAGCTCTTTTTTATGGAAAATGTTTCCAAAATGATCTCGGTTCCATATCTGCACATTCTGCACAAATCTGGCTGAAGCATCAAACCATTCTTGATTATTTCTCCAAGCTTCTTGAACCACCTGGGAAAAGGAATTGTCTTGAAGCCACTTTGCCATGAATCGGAACGGTTTTTATAGCACTATGAAGCATAGCATTTTCACTCAACTTAAGTAACAATGGTCTATGGTCTGACTGGAATGGAGGCAAATGAAAAGGAGACACATCCGCAAAGCGCACTCTCCAATCACTATTACAAATTCCTCTATCAATATGTTTCTATTACAAATTCATAGAAACTCTGAATTATAAGGGTTTGGATATTCTTTAATTTGTACGGTTTGTACCATATTGATAATTGATAATTTTTTTTATTTAATGAAAAAAACAACAATTATTGTAAACATTGACACAATCAAGTTCTACGGCCAGCAAATATTATAAAATAAAGCAAGTACCTATAATAACATCTTCATCCTATTCCTAGCACTAACTACGTACAAGTCAGGTTTTTATTTTTTTTTCTTTATTTTAAATGACTATTTCCAAGCTAGTACTCGGTAAAAAAAGTAACCAAAGAAAGAAAGAAAGTTTCCAAGTGTGTGATTAAAATCTTAATTTGTTTATTAGTTCACTATAACTGAGCCTGAAGAAGAAATGGTCTCTCTCCAATTATAGAAACGGAGTCAGTAAAACTAGAGTTGTTCACGAGTCGATTTGTATGGATTTTGTATAAAAATGAAATCTGAACAAAATAAAATTGTTTGGATCAGATCTGATCATTTTTATTGAAGCGATCCAATCCAAATCGAACCAAATCGACCAACAATGTGTTAGTTCAACTCGGTCAATTGGATCAACAATTTATACATACCCAAAAAAATCAACAATTTCTCAGCAAAATCAAACCCAATCAAATTTAGGAAACTATAACAAAATGAGTATATGAAAATTTAACCTGTAACCAACAATTAACAGTCCAGATTGACATAGTAGAAATGTTGAAAACTAACACTTTAATAAAATAGAAAAAAAAATGCAGATCAACCAATCCAAATCACAACTTGCAACCAACAATGAGCAATCCAGCAAGCTAACAATGCAAATCGCAAAACAGTCTAATGATGGTGACTGACTCGCAACGGAGACTCCAAGATAGTGCAGATCGAAGCGTGGTCGCTATGTAGATCGACAGAGGCGATGGTCGTTGTGCAGATCAACGAAGATAGCCATGGAATCACGAACTGATGGTGCAGATCACGATGGTTGGTGGGTAAGGTGGCACTATGCAAAGGGGGGAGAAGAAGAAAGAACCTTGAAGAGAAACTATGGGAAAACATGTTGTTGGAAGCAAAACGCTAAAGAGATTGCAGGGAGAAGGGAGGGGGAGAAGAGGAGGGAAAGACTTTGTAAAATACTCAAACTCACAAACACAAAGGGGGAAGGGCTTCCAATAAACTCTTCCATTCCCTCTCTTCCTTCCCTTCCCCCTCCAAAATTCAACTCACAAACATACCCTAAAGGGGAGAGTGAAATGGCGACAACAAGAACTCTCGGCGGCGGCGACTGATGGGATCGCAAACAATAGAGAAGGAACAAAAGGGAGGTGCGAAGGAGAACAAAGTCCTATTTGTCAGCAAACTAAAATAAGGCCAGCATCTAGGGTGACACACCGTTGTGTCACCCCTTTAAAGCCCTTAGATTTAGGTTTTATGTAATGAACGGTGGAGATGAATTACTGGTGACCGGTTGGGCAAGTCATTCAAAAATTAGTTATAGGTCCCTCCATGTTATATTAGTTGGAGATACGAATTTTGTTTAAATTGCAAAGTGGGGGTCTTGGTCGTATGTTGAGACGCTAGCTTACTGACATGTCTATCCATCCTTCTGGTTCGAAGAAATGCTTCAGGAAAAGCATGTTTTAATGGTTGATTAAGTACATTTAAAATCTGCACTAAAAGAATGTTTTATCACAATAATATTCATTTTGGAGGAATATGGCTTAAGACACAGACGAGGTCCGATTGTCATTATTTGTTAAAACGGAGGTGTGCTTGATGGGGTGGTTGCTTAGTGAGTGTGTGAAAGGGTTGTTTGACAGGCGCTGTCCTTACATGATGAACTTATGGGTGCACAATGTCAACAAAATTACATTGAGAATGAAGGACATTCCTACATAATCAACAAAACAAACTAACATATAAAAAAGAAAAAATTTATCTCTTTCCATGAAACCAAGTGAACAAAATAAAAAAAAGGAAAAATTATTGCCAGATCTACGCATTCAATGACACTGAAGTTTGTTAAAGCTCTCCTAATAGGTATGCAAACACGGTGAAGCAACAGGGATCAAAGGGATTAAGCAACAGTAAATGGGATATCTATTAAGCAAAGCTAACTGAATCTTTGAAAACTTTTTCAATGGCAGATCTCCTAACTTGCACGATATACTCACCCTCAGCCACCGTATGTAGATCGTACTTGCCAGCCGTGTCAATCTAGTGCCAACAAGAACCACCAGGAAAAACAGGTCGACCAACTATGCTCCAATAATGCTTCGCTAGCTGCACAAAAGTATTGCAAAAAACTTCACAAAACCATTTACAATGTATAAAAATACTACGGGCTCCTTTGTGCAAAGTATTCAGAGTTATTACTTAAATCTAACCGGTCAAAACCCTCATATAACCTGTAATAGAAAGTGACATACTGGTGTGTCACATGACCTAGAAGTACCCCTAAAATAAATAAAACTAAAAAATAGTGTAATTATGAAATAATTATTTTTTAAATAAAAAAGTATAAGAGTTTAAAATTAATTAAAAAATCTTAATGTTATAATATTCAAAAATATTTTTTATCTATAAAAATTAGATTTTATTTTAAAATATATAAATATAAATATTTTTATGTTATTTTATATTTACTACTATTGTAAAAGTTAATTTTATTGAAGACTACTAATTCAATAAACTAATTTACTGACTTTTAGTTAAATTGAAGAGTCCAAATCGCTGGAGAAATATTCTACTTCCATTTGATACAACGCCGCAAACCAAAAATCTGTTGACAGAGTAATTTTACAAGACAATATTTCTCATGTAAAAATAAATCCCGTGCTCTACTAAATATTAATCCACTTATAGTGGTCACTCGTTAATTCCAATTGTTGTTTCTTTGACAACAACAATCAATACAAATCAGAGACAGTCATTGAAACATGTTGACATTTACCTTTCATAACTAGTTTTCTCTCATGAGCAATTAAACGTTGCTAGCTATATCTCAAGTTACATGAGGTAGTGGTTTGAAAATAAAGAAGTACGTTTCCTAAATGATTCAACTACTAATTTAAATGTCATTTACAAAGAAGTTTTTTAAAATTTACATTAGGTGTACCTTGCTTATATATAATTTGTAAAGACCGTAATAATTGCAGAGTATATTATTTTGGTATAATTTTCACATGTGTTTCATGATCTTCCGTTTTCATTCAACCAAATCTTCAACCATCGTGATATTATTGAAGAAGGTACGTTCTTAATATAATTACTTATATATTTTATCTTACATTCAATATAATTATAATGGACTTTTATTTTGCAGGTATGTGGAGTAACTCACTTTACTTATTCATTTTTTTAAATTGGGTAGTCTATTAATACATTAATACATGTAAATATATTTAACATGTTAAATACAATTACTACCGAGCACATGAATCAGCTGCTGGCAAGGGGTCGTTCCAACTTAGAGTTTAAGCCCAGATACGCAACTATGTTAAATACTCGGAGGGACTAGGGAGAGAGCTTGGTCATCCATAGAGGTTCTACCTGGCTCAGACATAATTGTCTGTCGTAAAGGATACATGTGTTTTGCATCAATAAATATGTTAAATACAATTACTCATTGTATTTAATAATACTTAGTAGTTACATTTTTATTACTCATTTAATGTTATGTTTAACTTCATATACTAGAGAAAAAATTATTTTCACTAATTATTGAGTTTGTGTAAAAAAAATGCATGTAAAAGCCACAAATCTGCATGCAGAAGAAAGACAGATAGAGGAAAGGTTGTTGAGTTTCATGCGCGGATCTATAAATGTTATTGACAATGTGGGGAGAAGAGGGATGGAATAAAAGTGAAGAATGAAAACTACATTAAAAAATGTGATAAATGTATATATTAGAGAAGAAAAATAAAATAGGAAAAAAGTAATTAAAATTTTATATTAAAATATACGATCTAAAAGAATGAACTATACTATATATATTATGTTTTATATTTAGTGTATTTTGTAAAAAAAGTAAAAAATATTTTAACTTTATTAAAATGATAGAATTAGAAACAACATATCAAAATAAATTATTTCAATCTCTTTTACACCGTAACGTCAAAATAAATTATATAATCATTTTATAGTTTGTAGTATAAATGTCAAATTAAACAGACATTTTATATAACTCAATCAGAGGAGTGAGAGTATAAAGTGGTGTGAAAAAACAAACTCTTGAATTAATCAATTTAATTTAAAATTCAACAACCTTGGGTTTTTGTCCTGGTCCATATGGGATAAAAATAATTAGTATATTGATTTTTAAAAAAGAGGTGGTGGACATTTAAGAGGACAACATGGCGTTGGTAACCTGACCTGAGGTGCTCTCTGCTTCCTTCTGAGGTAGAGGATACCTTCTCCCTATGCTTCTGTCTCTAAACTCTTAATCCAATGCTTGAAATTAATTTGAGTTTCTGATATATAGTATCAATCAATTAAGGATGGGAAGAGCTCCTTGTTGTTCTAAAGTTGGGTTACACAGAGGTCCATGGACTCCTCGGGAAGATGCATTGCTCACCAAGTATATTCAAGCTCATGGAGAAGGCCAGTGGAGATCACTACCAAAAAGAGCTGGTATCTAATTAACACTTACTCCCTCTTCACCTTCTTCATATATATTTTCTTCTGATTATTAATTGATCTTTCTCTCATGTATATTAATTCTGTTTTTAATTTGTTTTTTCCTCCTAAATCCCTTGTATTCTTCATAACACAACTTCTAATTAATGTTATTTTCTTCCTTTTTCTTTTCTTAAAATCTCTTCTTTATAATTATCATCTTTTTCTAGCAAACATTATTAGTTGTATGGTATGTTTTTGACTTTGTGTACATGGTCTATGTGGTAGTATCTAATTTCTTCATACATTACACCATCACATTTGAATTTGATAGACTTTTAATTCAAGTTGTCTCCCACCTTCAATCCTTAATTTGAGTTAAGTCTACTTGTTGAACTCTTTATATATATATTTGTATATGAACATAGTTATATATAAGTTTATATATCACTTCATTGTGTTTTTTTATTTTTTTATTTTTAATTGATAAAATATGGGTTGGTGGTTGATGCAGGGCTTCTCAGATGCGGAAAAAGTTGCAGACTGAGATGGATGAATTATCTGAGACCAGATATAAAGAGAGGAAACATAACAGCCGAAGAAGATGACCTTATTATTAGAATGCATTCACTTCTAGGAAATAGATGGTCCCTCATAGCTGGAAGATTACCGGGACGCACAGATAATGAAATAAAAAACTACTGGAACACTCATCTCAGCAAAAAGCTGAGAAACCAAGGAACAGATCCAAACACACACAACAAGTTAACAGAACCACCAGCTGGTGGGAAGAAGAAGAAAAAGAACAACGGTGACAAGAAGAAAAAGAATAAGGAGAAGATCATTAATATTAACAAAGGTGGGAATGGGATAGTAGATCAGTCAGAGAAGACCTTAGTTTATCTACCAAAAGCTATAAGGGTGAGGGCTATATCATCATCTATACCCAGAACAGAGAGTACTGTCACGTTGGAATCAAATTCAAATAGTGGATCAACGAGTCAACAAGAGAAAGAGGAAGCAAAAATGGGAGAAATGGAAATGATCATGGGTTTGGAATATTTGGGGAAGATCATGATGATGAGCTGGTCAACAACGAATGCTGCAGGTCTGCAGGTATGGATGATTCAAATAGTAGCCTTGAGAAGCTCTATGAAGAGTACTTGCAGCTCTTGAAGGTTGAAGAAGACAATCCACGCGAATTAGATTCTTTTGCTCAATCTTTATTGGCCTAAATGTACAATTCATTATATCACATTAAAATTTAATGTTGGTGGAGCAAATTAAATAAATGTCAAGCATGTGAATAGAGAGATCTCAGTCTTTTTAATTACCAGCATTTTTGGAAATGAATGAAAAAAACTTCATTCTCTCAAATTAAGACAAATTTTGCCAAAGAGTTATAACTCACAGTGAGTGAAAGTGGATTGTGTCTAAATGGAAGTAGACTGTGAACTTATACGGATTAAACTCATAGTTATGTATGTGGGTTAAAAAAAAGGAAAAGCCAAACGTCCCCTAAAAGTGCAACTCGCATTTGTACCGCACTGTCCGTGGCGCCCTTTTTTTCTGTTTTAATAGTTTTAATTTGTTTTTTATTTTATTATTATAATTATTTTTACTTATTTATCTCATTAAATAAAAATATAAATAAAGAAATATAATAAATGTGTCCAAAAATGGTGAACATATTAAAAAATGAGGTTAATGGTGTTTTCGTTTGTGGTTAATAGAATACGATTTTTGGTTAATTGATTTTTGATATTAATTGCAACTCATGTTAACACGACGTTAATTATGCGGCCAGAAACGACGAACATATTTAAAAATGAGGTTAATTGTGTATCCATTTGTGGTTAATATAATAGGATTTTTGGTTAATTGATTTTGAGTTTTATTGCAACTCCTGTTAACACGAGGTTAATCATGTGGTCACAAACGGTGAACATATTAAAAAATGAGGTTAATGGTGTATCCATCTATGGTTAACAGAATAAGATTTTTGGTTAATTGATTTTGTGAGGTTAATTACATCTCCCGTTAACACGAGGTTAATTATGTGTTCAGAAACGGTGAACATGTTTTTAAATGAGGTTAATGGTATATACATTGGCAGTTAACAAAGTGAAATATTTGGTTAATTGAATTTATGAGGTTAATTGTGTGCACAAAAATGGTGAATGGAGTGGTATATTTAGTTAATAAATTAAAAAACAAATAAAAAGTATTTAAAAAAATAAAAGAAAAGGACCGCAACAGTGCGGTACCGCAATTAGTGGTACGTAAATCGGAATTGTAAAAAGGTGCTTGCTCCGGTACATTTAATAAATCTGGGATAGCGGTGTATTAAAGTCAACCACCTATAATATCATGCCATGTGTAAATACTAATCCATCCTCAATCTTTTTTTTCTCTCAAAACTTATTTTTATTACAAAATTTCCCCATGTTCCTCACAGCTGACTTGCTTCCCTCTACCGCCGCTGCCACCACGATCCTCCACCCTCTCCGCCTCCCCGCTAATGTAAATATACATAAGAAATTAAGAATCAAATCCAGCCATATATACAAGGAGCATGATAAATAAATTCATTGGATTTGCACTTTATCTTCCAACATACACGAGTGAGGACAAGTTGAATGTGATATGTAACCAGCCAAGTATCCAATTGGTTAAATCATTTAAAGTTACCCTCTCCACCTCTCTATTAACCCTTTCCCTGTTCTGTTATGTAATCATTATATATTGATGTATAATACATACGCCTTTTTCACTGACGACCAACACTGTCGCTCCTCCGCTGTCAACCCCAACCACATCTTTCACACCACCACCCACCACTCCTTCCCTATCATCACTGTCTCTAACAGGAGTTTCTGTCGACATTCGATTCGTTTCTACTCATTAGAAATGCTCAGAAAAACTTGGAACAATTTTTTAACCTGGGAAATCAAAATTATTTTTAAAAAGATATGGGTATAAATTAATTATAAAATAAACAATGGTAAAAAAATTGAAATATTAAAAATGTTTGGGTCAAAATATATTACCAGAGGTTATCATTATAATTGCCATATGTCAACTCCTAATAGAAACAGGTAAGCACAACACCGGTACCGTGAAATCAATGACTATACCATAGATTCTGCCTCGTAAAAAATCTCAGAGAGAGGTTTTTTTTTTTTTTTTTTGTCGAAATTTCTGAGAGAGGTTTGAACTTTGAAGCTTAGCTTATCACGTACTTACCTTCCAGCCCATTGATCATTAGATATGCAACAAGGCCATCTATCCGATATTCTCTCTAAAAAATAATATGAAACTATATATTAATGTGCAAATAGAAATGTCCTTAGTCAATAAATAAATATTAGTTCGAGTAAAAGGAATTTGAATCCCTTAAATATGCAGTACTCCTGACCAGAGAGTTCAATTATTAGCCTACTTGTATAAGAAAAATTACTAATTATGTTAGAAGGAATTCCATCCCCAGACTCAAGTGTTAATTTGATTCTATAAAAAAAAGAAAACTAGTCCTTCACCTACCAAATAGGAAGGGGAAAATGGCGTCATCATAAATATTTGCGTATTTTATAAAGAATTTAATAACTATATAATGTCAGTGTAAAAAACTTTTATGCAGATATCTAATTACGTCTTATCCACATCATTTAATGAATTTAATAGTACATGAGGTATTATATTTATTAAATGATGTAGTAACATATAATTAGATATTTGTGTAAAAATTTTTTACACTGACAATGCATAATAATTAAACTCTTTTATAAATACTTAAAGTGTAAATAAAAGTTGGCAAAAATTATAAATAAGTATAATCTCAATAATTGATAATTGTGCAATATTTAGGGCCCATTCGGGGTGGTTGCGAGTTTTCAGTTTTTTGTTTTTAAAAATTTTAAATCAAGTTTTTACAACTCAAAACCAACAATTGAAAACTTGTTTTTGTGATTTTAAAACAGACATTTTGAAAACCACAAAAAGTGGTTTTCAATTTTTGGTTTTGAGTTGTAAAAGCTACATTCAAAATTTTTAAAAATAAAAAACTGAAAACTCACACTCAAAATATGGATATATATATATATTTGATTGGGTAACCACCCCGGATAACCCCTTAAATTTGATTCGGCAAGGAAGAAGGGGTAAACATAGGTAGTTTTAATTAGTATCCTTTACGTGAGATTAATTTAGGAAAATGCTAACGAATGCCCTAAGGGCACTTGTTAAGGATCCAAAAATATAAATGTTTTATTGGAATGTGTAGTATTGAATGTTGTAAATGCAATCAATGTTGTGATTTTCAACAAAAATCTTTTGTATATAGATCCTTAACCAATGTCCTTAGGGTACTCGTTAGCAATACCCATTAATTTATCCCACACTCAAAATGTGGATATATATATATATATATATATATATATATATAAAATATGGATATCCATCATTAGTATAAAAAAATATATTATCATTTAATTATATGTTACAATATTATTTATTGAGTTTAATAACACCATACTCATTAAATGATATGATAATATATCATTGGATTACAATATAAAACATAATACATTAACAAAATATGTTAATTAAATCAAAATTATGTTAATTAAACTATATATATATATATATATATTTTGACACATACATACAACTTCGTTATTGGAAAAATTATAACTTAATACATGAGTCAGAATATAAATATATGTAACTGGCTTAAATTTATAATATTTAATAAGAAATTATATTTTCATTTAAAATATTTAGCACTTTAGAATTTTTTATTTTATTGTTTCATCCAATTAAGAAGATACTAATTATTTTTTTCATCTTTATCTTAATCTCTTATTCTCATCGCTGAGTGGAATAAAAAAATAAAACATGGGGTAATGTTCTGAATATTTTAATTTCCAGTAATGAATATTTTTTAATCTATATATTAAATGGAGGCAATATTACATTGAGTTTTGATTCTTTCATACCAATATTTTTACATTTCCATTTTTATATACATGGTCTATCTTTTCATTTCTTATTTGCATCTTTCTTTTTTTTTATTTCTTTTTTCTGTCTTTCTTTTTCCCATATACTTCACACTGAAAAAAATTGACCGTGAAACTTCATTAGAGTAACTTGAACTCATGGTGTGGATGTAAGATGTTAATCAAAATTTCTAAAAAAAAAAAAAAAAAAAGTTGTGAAAATAAAAGGGTGATCCTTACTACCATTAAGTTATTTATAATTTATCATCATTATTAGACAAGTATATTAACGAATGTACTCGTAGTATTCGTTAATAATTTAAAAAATAATAGATATTGACAATGACTAAATTCATATGATTTTAAAAAAATAGAGACTTAAAATCAATGAAAAAATAAATAAGAGACAAAATTAAAATTTCACTATATTTCCATAAACCAAAAATATATTACCCAAAAGTCATTTTAAAATTTCACAATTTTTATGCATTATTTTATTATAATTTCAACGGTTTATTTACTTAATCAGTGGTTATAATTATAAAATCCATATTTTTCTAAATGTTTAATATTAATTTTTGAAAACAAAATTATTCATCTCAATATTATAAATCACAACAACTTTAATCTTTTAACGATGTATTCAATTATTATTAAAAAAAATTTAACAACATGTATCCCCTGTTCCCTATTATTAAGACTTGTTTTGGTAAACCTATTGCAGATTCCAATTTTTGTTTTTTTGGTGTACAGTTCTGATTCCATGTATGAGTGCCAAAAAGGTCATGGTGTTCTACTTCTATATATGATTTATGAACACTAGATCACTAATATTCTTCCATTTTGAAGAAAGGCATCCTCTGATTTTTCTAATCTTCCATTTTCAACTTACTGACAACACGCTTGGCCTGTCATTTATAAAAAGTCAATCCGAAATTTGAGCAACAACAACTGATACTTTAATGGTGCCGTGTCGACTAATCTTCTATCTCACGAACAGAGGAGGATATTAATTCTTTTTTTTAGTGCCAATCTCAATTATATAACTATTTCTTAAAGAGTACCGACACTATTTATATGAGAATAATAATATTATAACTTTATTCCGATTATGATCCATAAATATTAAAATGATATATACTGATAGCATCAATAATATGTCGCATATAATTTTAGCAACTAGGATCCATAAATATCAACATAATGGTAGCATCAATAATATATGACATCTATATATTTTTTATTTTCTAAATATTTTAGGTCCGATCAAATAGATGGTACCCTGAACTATGTGTCAAGAAACTTTGATTAATTTAAACCAGAGTCAGCTGATCTGGCACGAATTATTAATCAGGTTCTTATGCCTTTCCCGGCTTATATAATCGGATAAGTTTCTTATGATCAGTGGAGAGATCCTCACTTCACATGCAGGAACCAATTATTTGTTTTGAAATTTCACCCCTCATATCAGGATTTATATATACTAGTAGTATTTTAAATATTATTGGAAAATAGGAATCAAATGCAATAATAGCCCCGCCAAAAAAAAAAAAAAACAGGGAGTTGCAAAGTGGGTTGAATTCCACAAACCAACTTAAATAATATTTAATCTGTTTCAACCTAACTTTTTTTTTATCAGACTTAATATGGTCGACCAATAATTGGCCAAATTGAAAGTGTGAAAAATAAACGATTTCAACTTCTGGTTGTAAAGAACAAAAACCTTCTGGTTTGTTCGAATGTTATTTTTTTTTTCTCCTGAAAAACCTTCAACAATATAGTTTTTTAAATGTAGTTTAAGAGCATATCTGGTTTAGCGTTGAAACGTGTTAAATTCACGTCTTCAACGCTAGAAATTGTTGTTTTGGGGAATTCAAACTTAAGTCTAGCCATTTTCTACGCTAAACCAAACATACACTAAGGTAATTATGTATAGATTAAAAAAATATATTAATGCTCTCATTTTTATTAAAAATTATTATTTAATATTTAATATGTTTGTATTTAATTTATTGAATAGATTTTTTATATGATACTTTCTCTCATGCCAATGAATTAGGTGAAGATAAATCCTGAAATAGTAATTAATGTTATTTTAAACATCTAAAATGATTGATAAATAAATAAATAAATAAATAAATAAATAAATAAATAAATAAATAAGTTCAAATAATTTTTTTCTTAAAAAAGAAACCAGGGATTAATTATATTTAAAAGTTACTTACTTTCGTACGGTCTAAATTAAGATACTGAACCAAAAAAAAAAGAGGCAGCATAGAAAAGTTGGTAGCATGATGCTATAAGTGTGTGACTAAACTAAGTTTTTAGGAGAATCTTTTGTAATCTCCCAGCTACTATACGGCCATTTATTAGAAAATCGAATTGATGTTATGAATTGTTCACACTCTACTTGACAACGTATGGCTTCCAATTCAGAGAAAAGGGATCCTTTATATCAATCATATATTCGTCATTAATTTTTTAAATGTTATTATAATAGGATTATTATTTAATTAGTATCTAAGAGTAATACTCCCTCCATTACATTTTGAAAGTCGTTTAAGGTTTCTACACACAAATTAAGAACAATAATAAATGACTTAAAAGACAATAGTAACCTTACTAAATTACCCTTATTAATTTACTACACACTTTTTTTCATTTTACCTAAATACTCCCTCCGTCCCTTACTATAAGACTCTCTCAACCGTTTCACACAGTTTAAGAAAGTTGGTTAATGTATTGGTCTTTTAAAAAAAATAATAGCATTCCAAATATACCCCTATTTAAAAGTCACTATATTTTAGAAACATTAATGGTGATATGGTGGAAGCCTCCAAATTTCACTTTCCAATGGGGTAGTTGAGCATATGGGCAAAACTTCATTAATTATTCACACTCATCAATATATGGGGAATAAAAAGAGTTGAATATTAATGAAGGGCAAATATGGAAAAAATAATTAATTTACCTAAAAATTTGCAAAGGATCTTATATTAAGGGACATCCAATTCTTCTAGAATGGGTCTTATAAATAGGGACGGAGGGAGTATATTAATGAGTAGTGTGGTGCACAGTTTTTTAAATTCTTTTCCCATAAAAGTGGGAGGGTAAAAGTGGAAAACTAACATTAATACTCACATAGAAACTAGAGAACGACTCATATTATGAAAAAAATTTATTTTCTTAAAACGACTATTAATATGAAATGGAGGGAATATTATATCCTCTTAATATACCTTTTTAACAATCTTTCCTAATTCCTTTATAAAAAATATTAAATAAAAATAAAATGTATTTAATATCTTATAAATATAAAATGTGTTTGATATTTAATTAGTCTTGATAACGTCAATACTAAAGACTGAACATATATAACACTAAAAAAAAATTAATATAAAAAGCTTATATAATTATTAACATCATGAACATAAGTGAATAATAAATCTTTTTTTATCTTAATTAACTTTCCACTTTTTTTTCGTGTGTGAATCATGCGTATCCTCTGATCAACGACAGTTAGAGAATAAGTTTTTACCATTCATACAACACACCCTTGTCAACATATTTAAAAGATCAATTATCTATAAATTGTGTCTCATTTTGTTGATTTCATCTTTTTCATGGGTATAGGCGCGTGTATATGTTCTAAGATGTCCACCCCCATCTCATACCTGCACATATATAATATATAGGGGTCGATTCAACCCTAAAGAAGATACTCTTATTTTAGGTCCCTAAAAATATTTTATTTATTATTAATATTTTTTAAAAAATCAGCTAATAATTATTAGTAAGTCATTAAATTATTAAAAGTAACTAATTATTTTCTTAAAAGTCCCCATTTGATCATGACTTCTCTCCTATCATAAGTATACTTATTAATAATTTATTCCATCCATTTTTAACAATGGTTTTGTCTCATCACTTACTTTATTTTTGCTTTGTGTCTTTTCTTCTTCTCATGATGCTATACATGATAATACATATTTTCTTTTACTATCTCAGTCTCTTTTTTTGTTGTGTGTAGAGATTTATCCTAGCCTTTAGCGATTATATATAAATAAACATGTCACTTTACTTGATTAGACTCTATTGTATCCGTGTGAGTAGATTTATTTATTTAAATAGATAATTATATGTAAATAATTAATTTTTTTTTAAGAATTATTCTAACAAACATACATTAATATATTGAATTGGAGGAATAAAAAGACCTTATTATAAAATTCGCTTGAGGCCCTTATAAACATTGAGTCGGACCTGATAATTAATATACATAATTAATTTATATATATGTTTATGTTATTAATTTATATTATTAATTAAAAATATTATAATTTATGACTTCCTTCCCTAACCCTAATGCTTTGGTTGGTTGAAGGAGAGAAATAAGGAAGAGAGAAGTAAGGAATGGAGAAGTAGGGAAGAAATAGAGAAGATTTATATATTGTTTGGTGTGAGAGAAATAGGTAAGAAATAGAAGAGAAATAAGAAATTTAGTTGTTTGATTTGATATAAAGTGATAGGAGAAAAATAGTATTTGTTTATAAATTTGTGAATTACTCCCCCAAGGAATTTGATATTGATTATTAGTTGACACAATTGATTGTTATGAAGTCACATTTTAACCTTTACATACTAGAAGCAACATAATCGATTTTAATAAACTGAAAATCGATTGTACTATACTAAGAAGGTGACATTTCCCGTATAAGGTTCATTTTAATCGATTTAAATGTCATGTAAGCGATTATCTAGAACTCACAATATGAGCTTTGTATTTCATATGTTGTAACTTCCTAGATGCTCTAAGATTGCTGATCATTTGCATGGAAGAACAGACTAGAACTATTGCTGAACATTTTCTCAAAATATGAGAAACACAAGGACTCTAATTAGACATAGCAAGCACAACAATTTCAGGGGGACGAGGAAAGTACTCAAACTCTGCAATGGAAACACAGAGCCATGAGCCTTATTATCTCTCTTTTGGAGAGGCTCCGCCAAGTCCAAGTACACCACCATTGCAGAATCCACTTGAAAAGAAACAACAACTTGTTAAGGAAAAAGATATTAAGAAAATGAGGCAAAGTTAGACGTACACTTTATTGGATCTGAATGTCCTTGGTGGTGATGATTGTTCTCTTGGGTGCTTGGACATGGATTGTCCAAGGCTTCATCGAAAAAACCTGTTAGTTATGACTTAGGAATGAGTTTTTTATTCTGTTAGGTTGTTATTTCAGTTAGGTTAGTTAGTCGTTGCTCTCTAAACTGCTTATATATATAGTACCTTGCTGTATAGGGAAATGTGAATGTAAGTGAGAACGATTGCGGAGAACCTTATGAAGTACCTACTGAAGTAACCTTCAGAGAGTTGGTGTAACCTTCTGAAGCTAATTGTCTGATAATAAGAGGAAGCATTTTTCTCTTGCATATTCCTTCTTTTTCTTCGTGTTCTTTGATTCTTCTTATTTTCTTCTTTAAGCTTTCAATTGCTTGTTCTTACCCAACAAGTGGCTCCGTCTGTGGGAAGTGTTGAAGGGAAAAGATAATCAATAATGGCAACGAAGTTTGATATTGAGAAGTTCTCTTGATCAAATGACTTTGGGCTGTGGAAGATCAAGATGGAGGCTATCTTTATATAGCAAGGGTGCGAGGAAGCGTTGAAGGGGGATATGAACATGTCATCATCTTTAACGCAGGCAGAGAAAAAGAATATGGTAAACAAGGCAAGGAGTGCAATCGTTCTGTGTCTTGGTGATAAGGCACTCAAAGAGGTGGCGAAGGAGAAAACAGCTGCAGCAGGTATGTGGGCGAAGCTGGAATCTTTGTACATGACAAAGTCTTTGGCTCATAGACTCTGTCTGAAGCAACAACTTTATTCGTTCAAGATGGTGGAGTCTAGAACGATTAAAGAGCAGTTGGCAGTCTTTAACAATATTGTTGATGACCTTGAAAACATTGGTGTGAAGCTTGAAGATGAGGACAAGGTCGTTATTCTCCTCAATTCTTTACTTAAGACCTTTGAGCATTTTAGAGATGCATTGTTGTACGGGAAAGATCAGATAATTACTCTGGAGGAGGTTGTGACCTCAGTTCGAACCAAAGAATTGCAGAAACTTTAAGATTCGAAGGGTGTAGAGGAGGTTCCCTCTGGTCTAGTTACAGTAAAGAGCAAGGGAAAGAAGTCAGAGAACAAGGGGAAGAAGGCAAAGTCTGAAGGCAAGAAGCAGATCAAATGTTACAAGTGTCAGAAGGTTGGTCATATCAAGAAGCATTGTCCTGAAAGAATGGAAAAGAGCCTAGGATACAGGAAACTGCAGATGTTGCAGAGGCTTCTGAAGGATATGAATCTACTGGGGTGTTGGTTGCTTCACCAGAAGACTCTCTGAAGAGTTGGGTTATGGATCCAGGGTGTACCTATCACATGTGCCCTGTGAAAGATTATTTTGAGACCTTAGAACTAAAGGAGTATCAGTTTGTACTTCTTGGGAACAACAAAGCTTGAAAGGTGCAGGGCATTGGGGCAATCAAACTGAGGATGTTTGATAACAGAGAGTTGTTGTCTGCAGGATGTGAGGTATGTTCCAGAGCTCAAGAGGAACCTTATGTCCATTAGCATGTTTGATGTTATGAGGTATTCCACCAAGGTGGAGGGTGGAATGATGAAGGTGTCCAATGGAGCATCCATAGTTGCTAAGGGGAGAAGAAGTAATGGGTTGTACATTCTGGAAGGATCAACTGTCATTGCACATGCATCAGTTGCAAGTCAGTCAATGGTTAACAAGACTAAACTGTGGCACCTACGTTTGGGCCATGTTAGTGAGAAAGGCTTGGTGGAGTTGGAGAAGCAACAACTGTTGATGGGAGATAAGATTCAGAAGCTAGATTTTTGTGACTAGTGTGTTTTGGGTAAGTCTCAGAGAGTGCAGTTTGGGACAGGTAAACAAACTTCCAGCAGACCCTTTGAATATGCACATGCTGATATGTGGGGTCCATCTAGGACTCAGACACATGGTGGGGGTCTTACTTTCTGAGCATTATTGATGACTTCTCAAAGAGGGTATGGACTTACATTATGAGGAACAAGACTGAGACATTTCAGAAGTTCAAAGAGTGGCATACTCAGACAGCTAATCAACAGGGGACCAAGCTAAAGATACTGAGAACAGACAATGGGTTGGAATTTGTTTCAGATGAGTTTAACAGTTTTTGCAGGGACCAAGAAATCAAAAGGCATAAAATTGTGGCAGGGACTCCTCAACAAAATGGATTTGCTGAAAGGATGAACAGGACCATTTTGGAGAGAGTCAAATGCGTGCTTTTGGGAGAAGGGATGCCTAAGAACTTATGGGGAGAAGCTATTAATACTGTTGCGTATCTGATTAACAGGTGCCCTTCGTCTGCTTTGGGGTACAAGACACCTATGGAAGTTTGGAGTGGAAAACCAACTGATTACTCTAATCTGATGGTGTTTGGGGCTTTGGCATATGCACATGTCAAGCAGGATAAGCTGGAGGCACGAGCTGAGAAGTGTATCTTCCTTGGATACGCTGAAGGAGTCAAGGGATATAGGCTATGGAGGTTAGAACTTAAACCTTCAAAGCTTATTACAGCAGGTATGTAACATTTGATGAGACAAGAATGGGAATGCTTGGTGGAAAACTCTGAAAATGGGAGGGAAAAAGCTCACATTGAGATGAAGGCATCTACGAGCAAACTCAGGGGAGGATCATCTGAAGACTTCAGAAGGTGCTACTTCAGATGATACTTCAGCAGGTACATCAGATGATACTTCAGTAGGTTCAGACTTCAGAAGGGTCAAAAGACTTCAGAAGGTTAGAACGCGCTGTGAATGACTATCAGCTAGTTCGTGATAGAGAAATGAGGGTTCCAAAACTACCAAAAGGTTTGGACATGCTGACCTTATCTATATGCTCTCAGTATGGCTAAAGAAATACAGAGTTCAGATGAACAAGAAACTTCAGAGAGGCACGGGAGAGTTCAGAGAGGCAGCAATGACAACGTGCCATGGAGGAGGAACTTGATTCGCTGAAGAAGAACAACACATGGAGACTTGTAGACTTACCTGAGGCGTAGAAGGTAATAAGATGCAAGTGGGTTTTTAAGAAGAAATACGAGATTCCTGGTGTTGAGGAAAGTGAGGGTTCAAGGCAAGGCTTGTAGCTAAGGGATTTACACAGGTTGAGGGTATGGATTATAATGAGATATTCTCACCAGTTGTAAAGCACTGTTCCATCAGGATTTTGATGTCAATTGTAAACCAGTTGATTGAACCTGGAGCAATTGGATGTCAAGACAGCCTTTCTGCACGAAGATCTAGATGAAACCATTTATGTGGAACAACCAGAGGGGTTTTCTGAGGATCAGAGAGTGTGTCTACTTCAAAAATCATTGTATGGTTTGAACAGAGCCAAGATAGTGGTATAAGAAGTTTGATGATTTTCTGATGAGAATGGACTTCAGCAGGTGTAGTTATGACAGTGTGTCTACATTTTAAGAGAAGAACAAGACATTTTGTACCTGCTCTTGTATGTAGGTGATATCCTGGTGGCTAGTCGTAACAAGCACATGAATCAATCAGCTCAAGACAAGGTTAAATTCAGAATTTGAGATGAAAGATCTTAGGTGGCCAAACGCATACTTGGCGTTGATATAGTAAGAGATGAGTCAAAGGGTGTTCTGCAACTAACTCAACAGGTCTATCTGAAGAAGGCTGTGGAGAGGTTTAGGATGCACCAATCTAAATCTGTGGGCACACCCTGGGACACCACATGAAGCTCTCAAGGAGTCAAGCTCCTGATTCAGAAGCTGAAAGGAGGAAGATGGATGTTGTTCCCTATGCCTAGCGGGGTTGTGGAAGCATCATGTATGGTATGGTTTGTACAAGACCAGACTTGGCTCGTGCTGTGAGTGTTTGTCCTCAGGTTCATGGGAGACCCAGGACAAGCACATTGGGAGTCTCTGAAGTGGATTCTCAGGTACCCAGAATGGAACTCTTGAATTCAGGATTGCTATATCAGAAGAAACAATACCTCTCAAAGGTGAGCTGCAATTGAAGGGTTCGTTGATGCAGACTATGCATGGTGTGTGGATACACAAAAATCCTTATCAGGGTATGTGTTTACCCTATTTGGAACTACAGTGAGTTGGAAGGCAACCTTCAATTAGTGGTAGCGTTGTCTACAACAGAGGCTGAGTATATTGCGTTATCTGAAGGAGTGAAGGAAGGTCTATGGTTGAAAGACATGCTGAATGAGTTGGGAATTGAACATGAGTGTGTTCAGATTCATTGTGATAGTCAGAGTGCTATTCACTTGGCCAATCATCAGATGTACCATGAAAGGACCAAGCACATTGATGTGAAGTTTCACTTTATCAGAGAAGTGGTTGAAACAGGGGCAGTAAGGATTGTGAAGATTGCTTCTGAAGATAATCCTGCTGATATGTTAACCAAAACACTACCAAGATGCAAGTTTGAGATGTGCTTAAACTTGGTGGGCTTCGTCTGAATGTTGTCATTCCAAAGTCAAGGTGGAGATTTTTAGTTATGACTTAGGAATGAGTTTGTTATTCTGTTAGGTTGTTATTTCAGTTAGGTTAGTCAGTCATTGCTCACTAAATTGCCTATATATATAGTACCTTGCTGTATAGGGAAATGTGAATGTAAGTGAGAACGATTGTGGAGAACCTTCTGAGGTACCCAGTGAAGTAACCTTCAGAGAGTTGGTGTAACCTTCTGAAGCTGATTGTCTGATAATAAGAGGAAGCGTTTTTCTCTTGCATATTCCTTCTCTTTCTTCATGTTCTTTGATTCTTCTTATTTTCTTCTTTAAGCTTTCAATTGCTTTTTCTTACCCAACAAAACCCTTGTGATCTGATGCAGCAAATCCAAGAGTTTTCTTTTGTAACTACTCCCAGAGGGAAGCTGGGAGAGAGCGGTGGCGAAATGTTGCTGTCATGATACGTGTCGTCCACCGTTGTTCAGTCCCACCGACGACAACGCCTCCCTTGCTTCGTGTCGTTCTGCTTCGCGACTTCTGGATGGAATCGAGAGCGATCTCAATGCAGAGCATAATGGTTAGCTACTATTGTGTGAGCATAATGATTAATGATTATTCACATGCAAGCCAAGCCAAACCTTTTACCAAATTGTGCTGCAGCAGCAGTCTTAAATTCATCAAGGAATTTTTCAAGTGAACCAAAGTCTCTTTCAATCAGTCCTAGGAGATCCCCTAGCCTGTTGGAACTTCCACCACCACCTGGTTTTCATGCACTCCTAGAAAAGTCATGGTTCTAGACCTGTAGTGAGTATCAAAAGATTACTTAGCTATGGTTTTGTATCCAATGTTAAAACACTCTAGTTGCTTAATTTTCTATATCCAATGTTAAATACTTTGCTCAACTAGATCATTCCCTTCAGAAGCCAACAATGATAATTACTAAATGTGCTTTAAAAAGATGAATTCAAGGGACATATGAAACCAACATTCAAGTATGCCTTGTGGCTCCAGGAAAGTGAACAAGATATAACTCAATTTACTAGCATGCTAGCACCATAGTAAGGCCACAGAAAGTGCATTTATTAGTGTCCCGATGATGAAAACCAGCAAAAAGAAAGAATTTGGACCTAAACTAACCAACTCGTAGACTACAATTTTTTTTATTTTTTCTTGTTACAACAGAAAAAGTAAGAGAAGAAAGAGTAGATAGACAAACAATGAAATACAAGTAAAGCAAGGCACCAAGCATAATCAAACAACATTAGACCTAGACTAACAAGGGATGATCCATTAAAAAAATCATTATAATATAACAATAAATAATGGAGGTGAACAAAACGCAAGTGAGTCATTGTTCCTTGGAGAGCACTCATGCAACAGCACACTGTGGTCAGTTTTGGACAAAAGAAAGAAGATTCAGTGGCAGAAGAGTCACAATTGGATGGGACACGAAGCGAGAACCATGAAGGAAGAGATGAAATTCGAAAACAGAGGAAATTATTACCACTGCGATGGATTGTAGACACGAAGCGATCTCCACTCAAGCGACGACGGAAATGACCGGATTGAGAGTGTCCTTAGCGTTGGGTTGTCGAGAAACAGTGGGAAAAGAGAAGAGAAATTGGTGTTTCAGGGTTAATTTTACATTTCAGAATTAGGAAATTAGATAACTTAGATTCATGAGAAGGAACTTACCGTGAGATGAAGATAACATGTCTTCTATGATAACATGTGGACTCCATTCTATTAATTCTCCTGTCAATGACTCATTCTTCTAGCCACGCCACCGCCATGAACCAAATCGTGTCGTGGCCACCACTCACAATGTAGCTTGGATGTTAGGGTTTTGGAGGGAGAGAAATGAGAGCGCACAGTTACATATGCTTAGGTTAAAAATAAAAAAGAGAGAGTAAAAGAAAATGACTGGGATTCGTGCACAAGGAGAAGCAGCAGTGACTGGCATGGTGGAGAAGAGAGGAGGAGCAACGGCGACCGGAGAAGCTTCACAGCGCAATGACGGTGTAGGGCGGTGGAAGATGACGTGCGAAGGGATGAGGAGAAACAAAGGAAAAGGAGGAGAGGGCAAGAGAGAAAGGGAGAGGGGAGATTTAGGGTGTTTGTGAACATAAATGAGTAGGGAAAGGTACGACGAAGGGCTTAAAACACTAAATGACGACGATTATACTAAGGACCGTCGTCGTATGTACGACGATGGTCCTTAGTATAACCGTCGTCCTTTAGTGTTTTAAACGACAGTCAGTAGAATTGCAAAAATGCCACCCTCCAACTTTTGACGACGTTTCCCATATAACTGTCATCGAATGACGTAGTTAAAAGCTCATTTTGCATGCACTAGTGAACGGTCCCGAAGCAAGCAAGTCACATTTCTTTGTTGTTTCTCATCAATCTTGCGAAGAAAATGGGTTTGACGTAGACCCACAACTTTATTTGATTTCTCTGGCCATTTCTTACCTGCACCAAACAACATAGAGTAACTAGCTATTTCTCTTGTTTTCTCAATTGCATCTCCCATCTCTCCCCTACTTTATTATAACCAACAGGGGCTAATTAAGGAACACTCAGTGGAGAGTGTGAGCACATGACTAAATTTTTTTAGTTAGATAAAATTAATTTTAAAATTAATGACTAAAAATGAATAATGTACCAAAGTTACCTTACAAATTTGATAGAAATAATTTAATTCCAGTTCATTAAAATCAAATTTGCATTGTGCTGAACAAGCTAATAAACTGTAAAACATCATAAAATTTTATATTCAAAATCCAAAACCAATTATTAGTTCCTTTATCAAAATATTTATATTTTAAATTAATTTTTCTGTTGTTTTCGTATACACTTAAAACGAAAATGAAAATTACAAATAAACATGCCTAGTTAGATGAGAAAAGCGCATGTAGGTATATGCAT
This sequence comes from Sesbania bispinosa, assembly GCA_026901365.1. Lineage (NCBI taxonomy): Eukaryota > Viridiplantae > Streptophyta > Magnoliopsida > Fabales > Fabaceae > Sesbania > Sesbania bispinosa. The sequence goes on from QLOH01000172.1 coordinate 107,499, forward strand.
GTTATTATGGTATATATGTATCTATCTATCAAACCTGAAACCAAGTTGGAGAGGGGATATCTGAGTCCCTCGATATATATATATATATATATATATCGGTTTTCTAATATGTGCAACTTTGCACAGATAAGAAAATAAAAATGGAAAAGTTTTATTGGAAATTGCAACTACCACAATATTCAATGCATTGGTAATATTAAAAGCTACAATTTCCAATAAAACCTTTCCACTTTTGTTTTCTTATCCTGTGTAGGGTTGCACATGTTAAAAAAAACCACATATATATATATATATAATATCCCAAAGAAAAGCCAAAACTATACCAAAGTTCACAAATTAATTAACCACAACTTATGTAAAATTAAAAGTGGAAACAAAAAGTCTATTCAAAGCTAGCTAGCTCCAAGACAACGGTCAAGAATTCTATAGCTTAGCCACCCACCGGCAATGGCGATTCATTTTCTTTAATGATATTATTATTATCTTAAATAAGTTCAAACTTCAACATCGATCGATCTAAGTACGCCATTTCCAAGTCACCTACACTACACTACAACAGAGATCGATGGAGCAATGAAGACTTATAGAAGAAGAAGAATGTGAGATGTTTAATTATATACGTAACATCCCCTGAAGTTGAAGATGACTGGCACCTAGCTAGCTTACTTGCCAATGCCATGCCAGCACCGACAGGTTTATTTCAATTCCAATTTATTTGGGACTGACTATGACCACGAGTATGTCGCAGTTGCAGTCCACTGCAGTCAAAGCTGGTTGTGATGATAAACACGTGGAACAGAGTCATTAAAACGCATCCAGTCAATGCTACGCTAGCTAACATTTTTGTTTTTTCTTTTCAATTTCAAGGAAAGAAGCGGATTCAAGAAATTACTAACATTTTATATCACCATGTGTTTCGATAATTTACACTTCCTACTTTGAATTCTCCAGTTTCTTTGACGGTACTGTATATAGTAAGATGCCCAAAAATTCAGCAGATCCTCATTCAGTACTGATTATTAAGTTTAACTAAGAATGGTTAATTAATAATGTGACTTGTTCAAATCGATCTCTATTAATTCTTTTGTTTTCATTATAACAAAGAAGCTTTTCATATTTTTCAAAGTCTGTTATATATATTTTTGTCCTGATCTACACATTTTCAAGTGCAAATTTATAAATATCAAATCTAACATATGAGTTTTTAAATTAAAGACCGCAAATTAATATTTAATTTGTTTATATCTTATAACGTGTAACTAATTTTTGCTAGAGCTTTTCGCTGCTTTGCTGTAAGATGTTTTGAGTAGATTTGGAACCTCTAAACCTCCTATCTGTTGTACAATTCAGCCAATGGTACTTTGATGTTATAGATACTTAAATATTAATTTGAGCATAAAAGAAGCACTAGATCGATCAGCTAATTATTAATTAATTATATATGACTCAATCACTTCACTCTAGCTTGTTTGGAATAATTCTGATGTTTGATTCTAATTTCAAAAGTAGTAATTGGATGTCCCCTGGCTCTGCCCATGTGGGAGTACTTTTCGGCTGGACACAGGACAGTGACTGGCTCTAGCTATTGTCCAATTAAGGAAAAACCCGAGTTTCGTTACCGTGTGTTAGGTACACTGTCCCAGCAGTGAAACTGAGAGAGACCTGATCCTTGTCAAGTTTTAATTTCAACAATACCATCATCCCAATTCTGTCTTTAGTGGCCACCCTCTGCATCTTCCTTGCACTACTTATACCTTCAATTTCTACTACTTCTCTTGTGTTGTAACAATTAACTTCTCTCTCTCTCTCTATATATATATATATTCATATGCTTCATTTGCATTATAAATTTGATCATACTTGACTAGCTAAGAAATTGCATTGCATAATAAATCTAATTTGAAAGATATGGGTTCCCATGGTGATGAGGCAGCGGTGAGGAGCCATCAACCTTGCGCAGCTTGCAGGATGCTACGCCGGAGATGTGACAGTAACTGCATACTTGCTCCATATTTCCCAACTGACGAGGTTGACAAATTTGTTGGAGTGCACAGAGTCTTCGGTGCTAGCAACGTTATCAAAATGATTCAGGTAGGATACATATTGTTACACACGAACATGATGAAAATTAATGACAAATTAACAAATTAAAGAGAGTTAACATTATTCTACTAATTAATATATGTTGTGGTAGATGGTGGAGGAGACAAAGAGAGACGATGCTGTTAAAGCCATGGTGTACGAGGCAACAGCGAGGCTCAGAGACCCGGTTTATGGCAGTGCTGGAGCTATTTTGCAGCTTCAGAAGATGATTCAAGAACTGAAAGAGCACCTGGAATCGATGAAAATACGGGTAATACAAGTGCGAGAACAAAAAGAGCAGTTGTTGAGCATCCTCAACAACAAAGCTAATGGACATCTTGATCCTGTATTTGATGGTTACAGCAATTTGCCAGTAGACTTTGATTATCTCATGGCCTCTGCTGATCCACTTGAATTTGCTGTAGAAGCAGGTGACTGGGTACATGCCAATATTAATAATAATAATACTATGTTAACACCCACTTGTTAATTAGAGATCGATCCATGTTATATATAAATGAATATACGGGACGGGTGTGTAATTTTCTTACCAAAAGTAGTATCTACTCTGTCTCTGTAAACTCCAAATATATATCACCACAACATATATAGCCGCAGTTGAAACTTAATTAATTGAAACGTTAATATTTATTTATAATTACTACATTAAGATATTGCATGGAAGTCACCCGCGGCGCCTAACATTATTTTGTTTGCTTTGCTATATATTTACGGAGATCAGTTCGTGGTAGTTAAAGTAATTGGATATATATATCTCTAGTCTTCTAATTAGTGTGTGTTTGGTTTACACAAAACTAAATTTTAAACGTAGATTTGGGCCAATGTGCGTTTGTCTGGATTTACATTTAAAACGTAATTTTAATGTAAACCAAACACATTATTAATATATGCGACCACTGGTAATTTGTATTGTATTGTAATATCTGCGAGCCATGTACATTCAAACATTAGACTCACACTCACTAGTCTGCAGAGCCAAAGAAAACAAAAGACTTTGTATAGAAATCATACATATTGGGGGTAGTACTTGATCGTGGCCGAGATTGAGGATGGTGGTCCGACGAGAATCCGCGGTGGCCCGAGGGGCCCTGATGGTTGTTGAGGTTTTTCTGGTGGTCGCTCCGGGGTGGAGCGTGTGGCAGGGGTACCTGCAAAAGACACTCCGATGCTTAAGTCAGAAAGGGGGGTTGACTGAGAGTGTTTTGTGGTTAGATTTAGCTTACCTTCTCGCGAGGAGGGGGGCTCCTCCTTATATAGGGGTCCCTTGTCACATCAAGGGGATGGTGGGGGTGCAAGCGGCACCCATGCCGTAATCCCACTGTTCCGGCCGTAAATCTCCGCGGCGTGTGTCAGTGGTCTTCCTCTTTATCAGAGTGTTTCAGCTTTGTCGGGGGCGGCATGAGGTGCATTAAATGTGATGAGACTTGGTAGGGTAGCCTAGACATAGGTCCTCTAGGTAGTGAGGGTCGGAGGTCTCGCGTAGGGAGTGTTCTGGTGAGAATGACTCCAGGGCGGTTCCGTCAATCGGACGTATTGGTCGTCAATCGGATCATGGCGTTTGTGTGGTGAAAGTATGTTCGTGGCGTAGGCGGTTATCTTCTCATGTTCACGGTCGGCGCAGGGATCGGATCAGTTGCCCCTCAGCGTGGTGATGAGCGATTGGCTTATTGCCGACGGTGGGGCTGCTTTGATGGGGCGCTTTTTGATCGGATCGGCCTAAAACTTGATTAGGGTGGGAGAACCTTTCTTAGGTGGCTCGTGGTCCGCACGGGTCAGTCGGTGGCCGAGAGCTTGTCAGGTGTCCTGCGGGCTTGAGTCCCTTCACATCATGTCCTGTCTTTTCGTCTGCGACCGTCCCATTGTTTTGGCCTGTTCCCCTTCTGACCGTTATGTGGTAGTGGGGCACGTGGCCTCCCCTGAGTGGGGGTTTTTATCTTCGAGCCATGCGCTATTGAATGCGCATGATCGCGGAGACGTGCGTTACGCACGTCTTAGTCGTCTTCCATCTTTGCCCTCAACTATGATCGTGAAGTTCCCCTCCCCGCGGTGCCCCTGACTTGGTGCTTTATATCCTTTTTGGCCCTTGTGGGAAATGACGGGGCTGCCCCTCTGATTTGGCCCACGACCTTTGAGTTTGAGGTGAAAAGTAACCTTTCTATCCCTCGTTTAAAATGATAATGGGAGGGAGGTGTTAGCCGCTCCCTCCATTCTTCTCCTTTTGCTGGAACGAGTTGTGTTCTTCCTCCATAGCTCTTGTTTCTCCTCCTTCTCCGTGTCCCTTATTGAAGTGTTGTTCTCCGTTTTTGCTCCGGCTGAACCATTTCCCGTGTTATTGCCGTTTCAAAGAGGTTGGTTTGGTGGTGTTCTTCCGTTGGTAGAACCAGTTTTCTCCATTTTCGTGGGGCCTGTGTCGCGCAACGCCGTTCTCCCTTGCTGTCTTGGCCGCCGCGTGTTTCAGGTACTACTCTTCTCCTCACCATTTCCCTCTCTTGCCTCCTTTTCTTTGGTCTGTGATGGATCCTCCTGAGGGAGGGGATGGTGGAGGGGAGAGTAGTGGCTCTCTGGAGGTGCTTCTGGCGCCTCCTTCCTCTTGGCCGACGGCGAGGCCCGTAAGGGAATCGATCGCCAGTCGTTCCTTGCGTGGGGCGTTAACCATCCCATCAATGATCCGTCGTTATGAGGCTGCGGTGGCATCGGCCCGTGAAGAGGTCCGCGGACTCTCGTCGGCTGAAAGGTCGGTCTTTGTGAGAGATCTCTGCGCATCCTCTTCGGAAATCGACTTAGAGTCGCAGGACGAGGGCGTCGAGATCTCTGACTCAGGTTATTTTCCTGAAGCTGATAGGTACGGGTTCATGGACGCTGCGAGTACTAGTGGGGGGGAGGTCACCAGCCGAGAGATGCGAGTCCAAGATCGATACGCATGGGTGGATGCTGAAGTGCTCGGGACCGCCTCTCGGTACTGTGGGGAGACCGAGGCAACTCTTCGGGCGAGCTTATCTGTGTTAGATCCGGAGCACGATGAGTATTACATCGTATCACCCCCCTTCGGCTTCCGACCGTGTGTGTCATATGGGGGAGACGAACGCTGGCTTCATGTTTTTGTATGCTTTTATCGTGCATAAGTTGAAGATCCGGTTGCCGCTTACTTCGTTCCAGAAGGCTGTCTTAAGACACTATCGCGTGGCGCCGAGCCAGCTTCACCCGAACGCATGGGGCTTTATCAAGGCCTTCGAGATTCTCTGCTCGCATCTCGGGGTCGTCCCAACTGTAGGGGTTTTTACTTATTATTTTGACGTCTGCCCAAGGAAACCGGGGCCGAGGGTTGGGTGAGCCTTCGAGCGCATAGCGGCCGACCTCTATTATCACTGTATGTGGATTCGGTTAAGTCTTCCGGAGTGTCCTTTGAGCGGGATTTCTTTAAGGTTATTCCGAAGGATGGGTTCTTCCTTTTTGGAGGAATTCTTGGGACGAGCAGGAGCCGTCTATCAGCATCTATTGGGATAGGCGTCACTACGATTGGGGTCCAAAGACATACTCTACTGCGTTCGATCGTTTGACCCCTCCTGAGAAGGATGCTGTGTATCTACTGCAAGAAGCTATCAAGGAGAGGGGTGGTTATCGATATTCATCTCGGTTGCTGGTAGATTCACTGCCCGATCAACTAGCGGTCGCCTTAGGTTTGTTGCCATGACACTTTGATTTGTTATATTGTATTATTTCATCTGGTTGACGTTTTTCGTTTTTTTCCTTTTGCTGGCAGAGGAGGATCAAATGAACATTCGGGATCTCTTAAAGAAAGCCAAGGCCATCGGAGCTGATGAGCCGAGGGCGAAAGACTCGAGGAAGAGGAAGGTAGCGGGTGATTCGGCGGCGACGCCTCTCTAACAGCCAGAGCTTACCTCCCCCACCAATGACCACGGGATCCGAGCGGGTTCAGGATCCTCCAGCGGAGGCTGACCCCAAGCCGGTCGATGGTGATAAGAAGAAGAAGAAGAGTAAAGTCCCTCCGAAGGGTCCTGCCGATTGTCCCAAGGCTGGCGAGGGGTCCTCTTCCGAGGTTCCTGTTTTGACAAGGGCGGTGATTTTTGGTGACGACTTCTCCTCCGACCATCCCGCTGTGGTCTCGCAGTTTTATACGGAGGAGATACGTAACAAGTTCATCACGGGCGAGTTCTGCCTTGATCAGTGCCTTAAAGACGCCCAAGTCACCTACCTGCAGCAGATTAGCCTATTACAATTTTTCCAGAAGGATGTGGTTCCGGCTGCCGAGCGGGCTAAGGAGAATTATGACAAGGCTTTGAAAGCTTCAGCGTCGGCCGCGGAGGGTGTGCCAAGATTAAATCGGAGAAAGAAGCTCTCACTGTTCAATTGGGGACGATCGGGAAGGAAAGGCAGACCTGGAGCAGAAGCTGGGGGAGCTGGACTTGTTGAAGAAGAAGGTGGAGGGCCTCGGCAAGGATTTGCTTGATGCCGAGGAGCGACGGAAAGATGATTTGAGGAAGCAGCAGGAAATTCATGACGCCGAGGTGGCAGAGCTTAAGAGGAAACTGGAGGCTGCTGTGGAGGGGGAGCGCAAGTCGGTGTCCGACACGCTAAGGTATGTGGAGAAGGCCTTTGATGTGGCCATTGAACAAGTGAAAGTGCGCAATCCGGCCTATAATCTGGATCACCGCGGCCTCTCTTACGAATATGAGGTTATTGATGGTGTCGTGGTCTGGATTGATGGTGATAAGAAGATTGAGGTTCCTCCCGAGGGTCTCCCTGCTGCAACCGGCACCCAAACTGATGTTTGATGTATCTTGTTGTTTTCATTTTTTTTTTTTTCAACTTTGTACTTTGTTTATGGCCGATTATGGTCTTACATTTGTCATGACTCTTGCCTTTAATTCTATTCTTCGCGTTTTGCCTTTATGTCCGATTGCGGGTCTCTTGTAATTTCATTTGATCGCAAATGCGTTTTTAGTTACTTTTCGATCGTAATTGTCTTTATGTATGTATGTATCCGATCGTAATCATGTGAGTGTTTATGCGCTAGCATTGTGGTGACGGGTTAATTCGATCGGTTTTCAAAAAGTGTTTTGGATATTCCACCATCTTGTTTGTTGTCAGAAGCCCCGGTTTTTCATATCGGGGTACTGATTAATATAAGGTGTATCATGATCGGATACATGTTTTTAGCTGAAATACATTCTTAAATTCTGGGCGTTCCAATGTCGCGGGATGTCGTCCCCCTTTGTCTGCAGGCGATAGGCTCCTTTTCCTGTTGTGGTGGTGATGCGGTAAGGTCCTTCCCAATTGGGTGCTAATTTCCCTTGTTTGCGTTTCTTCCTCCAACGTCAGCTCTTCGGAGAACAAGGTCTCCGACTTCGAATTTCATTTCAACCACTCGTCTATTGTACTTGGCAGCTGCCCTCATCTTGACTGCTTCCTCTCGGACGTGGGCGATGGCTCTTCGTTCTTCGAGGAAGTCCAATTCTTCCCTGAGGAGGCGGTCGTTGTGGACTTCGTCATGGTTGCTGCTGGTTCTCCAGGTTTCCCCTATCTCGGCCGGATGACGGCCTCGGCCCCATGGGCTAGCCGGAATGGAGTTTCTCCAGTGGACGAGTGAGGGGTTGTTCGATATGCCCAAAGGACATGATCTAGTTGCTCTGCCCATCTTCCTTTTGACTCATCCAGCCTTCTTTTTAGTCCTCGCAGGATAACCCGATTTGCTGCCCCTTGCAAGAGAGGAAAAACAAGGAAAGAGGCAATATTTAGAATATTGAGAGGGTGGAGGCATTCTGCTTTCCCCTAGCGAGGGCTTCGTTTGGGGGTGCTCACCGAAGTGAAGTGTTGTTTTATTTTCAATCCTTCTAGCAGCTCCCTGAAGCCTTTGTCCGTGAACTGGGTGCCATTGTCCGTGACTACCGCCTTTGGGATCCCATATCGGCTGATGATGTTCCGGTAAAAAAACTTTTGAATCCGAGCGGAGTGATGGTTGCTAGGGGTTCGGCCTCGATCCATTTAGTGAAATGGTCGATCGCCACAACCAGGAATTTCACTTGGCCTGGGGCCGGGGGAAAGGTCCGAGGATATCTATTCCCCATCTGAAGAAAGGCCATGGGGTTGAGGTGGTCGTCATTTCTTCTGCCGGGGCGTTGTGGAAATCTGCGTGTTTTGACAGGGGTCGCACTTCTGGACGTATATTGCAGCGTCTTTTTCCATCGTCGGCCAATAATATCCAGCCCGCAGAGTCTTCTTTGCCAGCGCTCTTCCTCCCAGGTGTTGGCCACAACTTCCCTCATGGATTTCTGCTAGGACATAATTTGCCTCATTGGGGGATAAACACTTCAGCATGGGACAAGAGAATCCCTTTTTATAGAGCCGATCGTTCACCAGGGTGTACCATGCCGAGGCGCGTTCGACTTTCTTTGCCTCCTTCCGTTCCTCTGGGAGCGTCCCGCTTCGCAAGTATTGAATGATCGGACTCATCCAACTAGTTTCTTGGTTGACTTGCATGATGTGTTTCTTTTCGCTAACGCTTGGTTCAGCCAGTGTTTCCTGAATAACCGACCTATTATTCCCAGCTTTTTTGGTGCTCGCCAGTCTTGACAGGACGTCGGCCCTTGTGTTTTGCTCTCTAGGTACGTGCCGAAATTCGATTGTTTTGAAGGCTTCTGATATCTCCTTACCTTAGTGAGGTATTGCTGCAAAATGGGTTCACGGGCTTGGTATTCCCCGTTGATCTGGGAAACCATTAACTGTGAGTCGCTGCACAAGACGACTGCTCGGCCTCAAGGTCTCTGGCCAGGCTGAGCCCGGCTAAACAGGCTTCGTACTCGGCCTGGTTGTTCGAAGTTTTGAATTCGAACTTCAGGGACTGCTCCGGTCACACCAGTGTTATCTTCTAGCACTACCCCCTCCTGCTCCCTTAGTGTTTGATGACCCATCCACATAAATTGTCCACGTGACCCCTGATTTATCGCTTGATTCTCCGTCATTTCGAGGACGAAATCAGACAAGACTTGTGCCTTGATAGCTGTTCGTGGTTCGTAAGAAATATCATGCTCTGAAAGTTCGATTGCCCAGGTGATCATTCGACCGGCTAGATCGGGTTTGTGCAAGATTGATCTGATGGGTAGGTGGGTTCTGATCGTAATGGGATGAGCCTGAAAGTATGGTCGAAGGCGTCGCGCAGCCGAGATGATTGCGAATGCAGCCTTTTCCAGCTTCTGATATCTGAGTTCTGGCCCTTGTAGGCTTTTGCTTGTGAAGTATACTGGGCTTTGGTTGCCTTCAGACTCTCTTACCAGCACAGAGCTGATGGCTTCTTCTCCCACCGACAGGTACAAGTACAGTTTTTCCCCAGGATGGGGCTTCACCAAGATTGGTGGTTTAGTGAGTGATTCTTTGAAGCTGTTAAAAGCCTCTTCACAAGCCGGGGTCCAGTCGAACTTCTGTCCTTTCCTCAGGAGTTGGTACAAAGGGAGTGATCTGTGTGCCGATCGGATAGGAAACGGGTTAGGGCCGCTATCCTCCTGTTAGCTGTTGGACTTCTTTCACTGACGCGGGCTCTTCATTTCCAGGATGGCTTTGCATTTCTCTGGGTTGGCTTCTATTCCCCTGCTCGTCAACATGTATCCGAGGAAATGTCCGGCCGGAACTCCAAAGGTGCATTTGAGGGGATTTAACCTCATGTTGTGATTCCTCAATCGGTGGAAGACTTTTTCCAGGTCGGCTACGGGATCTCCTCCCTCAGGTGTTTTGACGATGATGTCGTCCACGTACACCTCCACAACTTCTCCGATCAGTCCTTCGAACACCTTGGTCATCATTCTCTGGTAAGTTGCTCCTGCGTTCTTGAGGCCGAACGGCATCATGGTGTAGCAGTAGGTTCCTTCCTCCGTCAGGAATGCCGTTTTTTCCTCGTCATGTACATACATGGGGATTTGGTTATAACCAGAGTAGGCGTCCATGAATGAAAGGAAACGATAGCCAGAGGAGTTATCTACTAACCTGTCAATGTTTGGTAAAGGGAATGGGTCTTTTGGGCATGCCTTGTTAAGGTCTGTGTAGTCTACGCACATCCTCCACTTGCCGCTCGGCTTTTTTACCAGGACGACGTTGGCCAGCCAAGTGGCGTACTGGTTTTCTCTGATGAATCCTGCTTTCAGTAGCTCGGCCGTCTGCTCCTTGACTGCTTGTTGCCTTTCTGGTCCCATCTTCCTTTTCTTTTGGGCGATCGCCTTCAACCGGGGGTTGACTGACAGCTTGTGACAGCAGAAATTGGGTCGATCCCTGGCATGTCGGCTGCTGTCCATGCAAACAGGTCGGCGTTGTCCAGCAATAGCTTTTTCATTCTCTCTTTGAATTCTTGGGAGGTGGTCTCCCATCTTGGTGTTTTGTCCTTCCTTTTGCCGACGTTTATGGGGATAGTTTCTCCTTCTGGGGAAGGGCGCTCCATTCCTCGGCCTGCTTCTCCAGAATCAACCCTTGGGTCTAGATCAACAAGGGAAACGTCGTGTCTTGCTTTCTGGGTCTGGGTTTTTGTATTCGGCGGGGGGTTCTTCCTCAAGCTCAGGTTGTAGCAGCTCTGGCGACTAGTTGATCTCCTCTGACGGTCGCCACACACCTTCCCTCGTAGGGAATTTCATGGCGAGGTGTACTGTAGATACTACTGCTCCTATTGCATTGAGGCTCGGCCTTCCCATTATGGCGTTGTAGGAGCTCTTGCATGGGACGATAATGAATTTGGATTTGATCGTTTTGCTGCCACCCTTGCCTGCCAACGTGACAAGTGCTTCCATGTATCCGAGGGGCTGGATGCGATCCCCTGAGAAGCTGACAAGGTCACTGTCGTAAGGTAGGAGGTCCCTCGGCTGATCCCCATTTTTTCAAAGCAGTTTTCATAGATGATGTCGGCCGAACTTCCTTGGTCTATCAATACTCTTTTTACCTCACGTTGGCTATCACCGCACTGATTACCATTGGATCGTCATGCCCGGGCAAGGTATCCCCGAAATCGCTGCTGTCAAAGGTGATTGCTGGGGTCGGAGGTGTCCCTCGTCGGTGAGATCGGCGATGGTCGTCCTCCACGTGCTGTACTTCTTTCAATGCTCTTTTCCTAGAGCTGGATGAGCATCCCCCTCCTCCAAACCCTCCTGCAATCATGTTAATGGTAATCCGAGGTGTTGATCTTGGTCCTTCCGAGGGGATCTGTCTCTTGGCTTCCTGCCCGATGTGCCATGGCTTCTCGGCGATCGCGAGCGGTTCGCCTCCTTTCTTGTCTTGGGCGAGTGACGGGCTTTTTGCGATCGCGAGCGGTGTTCCATTCTGGCTTTTCTCTTCTCACGTACCGCCCCAGATTTCCCTCTCGTATGAGTTGCTCAATGGCATCTTTGAGCTGATAACAGTCGTCAGTGTCATGCCCATGGCCCTTATGGAAGGCGCAATATCGGTTCTTGTCTCCCTGTGGCGATTTGATGGGTGGGGGCCTTTTTACTTCTGCCAGCTCGGCATTGTGAACCTCCTGCCAGATCCTGGAAAGGTTGGTGTTGAGGGGGGTGTAGTTACCCTCATAGCGTCCTCTGAATTTCTTCTTTTCCTCTCGCCGCTCCTTCCTGCTTTTCATCTCTTTCGGGAGCTCGTGTTTCCTTTGAGGTCGTCCCCTTGCTCGTGCCTTCCAAGTGTAGTTCCTCATTCGAACTGGGCCGCTCGTTCTCTGAAAGCCGTCATGTTTTGTACTCGGATTCTTCTGAGTGAGATGTCCAGGGGTGTCCCTTTGCGTAATGCCTCTACTGCGCAATGTAGTTGTACCTCGTCTGCAACGTTCGGCGTGAGGGCCACTCTTTATAAAATCGAGCCAAGAATCCCGCAAGGTCTCGGACTCCCCCTGTTTGACTTTTGCGAGGGTGTGGGAATCTCGTGGTATTTGATTGGCCATACTGAACCTTTTGGCGAATGCTGCTGCGAGGTCGTCCCACTTGTCCACCGAGTTCTGTGGCAGGGTTCTGAACCAGGTCAAGGCTTCTTCATCCAGTGTCCGAGAGAAGCTTCTGCACATGATATCCTCTTGGGCTCCCAGGAAGAGCATTTCATTGAAGAACCGATCTAGATGTCGTCCTGGGTCGGTCTCTCCCGTGTACAGGCTGATGGTGCTAAAGGGACGAGGAAGCGATCGGGTATCTCGACCTGAGCGAGCCTCGGTGTGAACGGGTGTGTGAAGGGCCGATGCAGGGTCATGAGATTTGGGACCGCCGTTGTGGCAATCGCGGGTGTGGTGGCAACAGGTGTCCCCGTGATCGCTATGGGGGTTGCGATTGGGGTTACCGAGACGACTGGGTTCGCCAGCGCGGCGGCCGGGGTAGGCTGTATGTCGACCTCCGTCTCCCTGTGTGAGCCAGGAGTGATCGGATTTGGTGTCGCCTCTCGGTCCTTCTTGGTCGACGCCTCTCTTGTGTCGGCGCGGGCTGAGGGGGTTGCACGTCTACTGCGCCCACGCGTCCGGCTTAGTCGTTCGGTCTGGTATTCCGAGGATGAAACTTCATCTGACGATTCCGAGGAAGCGTGACTTGTTTCTTGTGACGGCAGGTCCCCGGTGCGGCATGTCCTTTGGTCGTGGTGCTCCTCTGGCGGTTTCCCGCCGGCGGGGCCTCCTCCGCGGTGGGACAGGGAGTAGGGATTCCAGGTACTTGATCCTCCTTTCTAGTTCCCTCACCGTTCTGTCCTTCTTCTCCTCCTTGGGGGAGGGGGGTTTCTTCTTCATTGCTAGAACGGGTCTCCTCCTTCCTCCTAGATCTCTTTGCAGACTTCCTTCTTCTGGTGAGTTCTCTAGGAGGTTCCAAGTGGTAGCTGTCCGTGGAGGATCCAGTGGTGTGTACAGATGGTGGTGGCTCCTGAGGTGTTGCCCTCAGGGTGTGACGGGGGTCTGTCATGACCTCTGCTCCTACCTCTGGTGTGGCTCTGGTGAGCTGTGGTGGCTGGTGCTGGTGGTCCATCGTGACTTATCGGGCGTACGAACCTAATCTCAGCAAAGGGGTAAAGATGGTGGGGGTTTCGTTACACGTTCCCACAGACGGCGCCAAATGATCGTGGCCGAGATCGAGGATGGTGGTCCGACGGAATCCGCGGTGGCCCGAGGGGCCTAATGGTTGTTGAGGTTTCTCCGGTGGTCGCTCCGGGGTGGAGCGCGTGGCAGGGGTACCTGCAAAGACACTCCGATGCTTAAGTCAGAAAGGGGGGTTGATGTGAGAGTGTTTTGTGGTTAGATTTAGCTTACCTCTCGCGAGGAGGGGGGCTCCTCCTTATATAGGGGTCCCTTGTCACATCAAGGGGATGGTGGGTGCAGGCGGCACCCACGCCGTAATCCCACTGTTCCGGCCGTAAATCTCGCGGCGTGTGTCAGTGGTCTTCCTCTTTACCAGAGGCGTTTCAGCTTTGTCGGGGGCGGCATGGGGCATTAAATGTGATGAGACTTGGTAGGTAGCCTAGACATAGGTCTCTAGGTAGTGAGGGTCGGAGGTCTCGCTTAGGGAGTGATTCTGGTGAGAATGACTCCGGGCGGTTCCGTCAATCGGACGTATTGGTCGTCAATCGGATCATGGCGTTTGTGTGGTGAAAGTATGTTTCGTGGCGTAGGCGGTTGTCTTCTCATGTTCACGGTCGGCCAGGGATCGGATCAGTACTATATATATAATTATTGCTGTTTAACTAATTCGGTATATATATCCATAGAATGTAAATGTTACGTACATCTTACTTTTCTATTCAAAGTCCAGTGAGATTTGGAGAGAATTTAGGTAATTCTCTGAAACGAAAACATTTAATGAGAGAGAGGAAGACCATTCCAAATTAAATTGTAGATATACAAGTCACACAGAATTAGTCCAAACCTTAATAAATCTAGCTCCCCATATATTATTGAGGAAGTTTCCTTTGCACAGTCTTTAATTCCATTTCATCCCAAGCTTACCGATCTACTCAAGAACCAAGATGAACTGCTCCAGCTCCATTCCTCCAAGCTCCACTCCTCCAAGCTATTCTCCAGGTGTTTAGACAAAATGATTGTTATGCCTACGAAGACACTCAACCCAGAAGTTAATTAGTATGTATTTTGACAGAGTGTTGACATACCTTATTGTGGTCTTCTTGCTTGTAAGTTATATAGGCTCGTAGAAACTTCTACGAGAGTGTGAGTGGAGAGTGAGTGGACACCACTTACTATGAGATAATAGCTTTGCCAAATGTCCTCTTGAATATGGAGATGATTCTGCCTTGTAGGGGTGTCTTGGGTGGTATTGCCACATTTGTGAGCAGTGTGTTTCTACATGCATGTACGTATTATCGAGCTGTGTGCTACTTAGGCTCTGGACAGATGTCAAGCTTGCGTGCACGTATGCTCGGATCGGCCAGGCAGACAAGTGCCAGATCGGATCCAGGTTGCCCCGGAACACTTACAATATAATTAATACTAATTAATAGGTATTAGGAGTTGTCTTCATACTCTAATTAATGTTTTGCTTTAGGAACTCGTGTTTGCCTCATTGTACTATAAGAATTAATGTACATGAGCCTGTTGTCGTTAGTCGCTGGTTGATATGCATGAAATGAAGAAACACGACCTGGCCTGAGACGCGTAGATATACGCTGTCAGCACCAGAGCAATAGAAAAGAGAAAAAAGAAGGGAGCATCTATAAGTTTTTAGAAAAAAAGAAGTAAGTGAAGTAATATGAAAAATTGATAAGTTTAATATATAGTATTTGAAAATAAAATTCAAAATAAAATGAAATTTCAAAACTGATTTGTACCAAAACCAAACCATCTTGGCCCATTCTCTCATATGCACAAGTTCAAGCCTTACACAAGTGTTGACAAAAAATGTCTCACACAAATTATTATAAGGTCCAATAACACACTAGTATATAAGCACTTAATCTTACTCCACTCTAAGCAATATGAGACATTAGTTTTTTTTTTCGATATACTGGAGGGAAATAACCCAACTAAACTAAGATTCTCCTAGGAAAAGAGGCCCCATAGAGTCCTGGAACAATAGATAAGAGCACCCATGAGGAGGATAATTACAAATATGGAGTCCTAAAGGCAAAGGAAAGCAAAGTGTGCCATGAAGGTCCAATTTGAATACATTTCTGCAGAAAACTTCTAGAACATAAAAATAGAATGAATCAAAAAGGTCAAGTGAATTTAACTTCTCCATAAATTGAAATTAGTTACTTTGGAGAAGTTAAATGGAGAGCTTTTGGAGTAGGTGAGCTACAAAGACTAATTTCAACTTATGGAGAAGTTAAATGCATTTGATCTCTTTGATTCATTCTTTTTTGTCACTTAGAAGTACTTCGGCAGAAGTTTCATTCAAAACTAGCCCGAAGTTCGCCACAGTTTGGTTTCTATGTAGGTTTTGAAATACATAAACTGAGAACACTTCTCCTCTAACTGTCCACTCTCTCAACATGGTGGTGTCTACAGTGGTTAACAAAATAATGCACCACCGGTGATACACAACTCTTTACCATTAGATATATTCATTTAATATTGGACGGTTGAGATGAGTGACGGTTACCTGAACTTCTAAAAGTGGTGTTTGGACTTTAAAGTTAAAATAATTTGCAGATGGTCCTCTAAGTTGCAATTTATTTCCACACCTAATCTCATGTGAACGTCCATAGCTGCCATAGCTGTGCTTGCTTGAAGTCAATGTAGAGGAGTTAATGTTTCTGCGTGGTGTGCTGGTTTTCTAATTTTGTGTGCTTCATTTCCAGCACTCATCCTTAATTCCTAATACACATTTTTACATCCAAAGAATCAATATAGAACACACACAGCATCACAACCCTATCATCCCAAAAAGAAATTCATATATGGAGCAAAACAAAAAAGAAAAAATCACTGCATCCAGCCACCGTCCCACCTCCATGGCCGCCATCAACACAATTCAAGAAGCACTGTTCACCCAAACCCAACCCCTCAAACCAAACCCATGCCTCACTACAACCACCATCCTCTACCCAACCCGCTGCCGCACACCGTCCCTTTGTTCACCAAAGTCGTCCGCACTTCCGCGGAACCTCAGCCATTCCGCACCTACGTTCACCTGTCTTCGTACTGCCATTAAAGCTCTGTCGTCACGAAGCCGCGACCTCACACCATACCCCCATCCTGTTAGCACGTCGCTTCCCGCGCAGCTACTGATGTGCGCCGCCGCTCACCGGAAAACGCAACGAAGCGGACACCATCGCGTTACCTCCTTTGCCGTCACACACTGCCCAACCACCTCACATGGATTGTTCGACTTTTGTTTCAGAAAACGGATCTGCTATTTTTCCTTGAAC
The DNA here is from genome assembly GCA_026901365.1 of Sesbania bispinosa. Lineage (NCBI taxonomy): Eukaryota > Viridiplantae > Streptophyta > Magnoliopsida > Fabales > Fabaceae > Sesbania > Sesbania bispinosa. Next base: position 123,930 of record QLOH01000172.1, read on the forward strand.
ATCTGAGATTTGCAGCTCAATTTATGCTTGAGATGGAGGCAAAGGCCAATCTAATGTGTAGGGGGACTACAAAGCAATTTCAAAATTTGTTTTCAAAATTATTAAAGTCAAACTGGATAGAAAAAATTGGATAATTACTTTCTATAACCGGTTAAAATTAGTGCAGCACCAGTTGTTCACTTTTGAAGTAGCTCACCCTAGTGGTTACCTCTCAACATATTCCATAGTTAGAGGGTCTTTCTTTTCGAATATTTTTAGTCTTTCTTAATTTAATAATTTATTATTGGATTAATTATATATTATACTATAGGCTAGACAGTTTTCCACCTTAAAGTAATTAATTTCTATTTATCGTCAAAAGAAAGACATGAAAAGCACACCTTTTTGAAGTCAAGTCTCGTGGCAAAATGTTGGGGGTAATATTTCACACTTACATATTAAAATGGCACTGAATGAAATAACCAATAAAGAGACCTCAATCCTTTTAGACACTACAAGATTATACAGTCAAGCAAGGCATATGCATCATGCATTATGAACATCTCATTAACTAATTAAATCCCATTGCTTATCAGTGAACAGAATGCATATGGATTCATGTAGCTAGCATTTTGTTTTTGAATTTTGAAAAATCAATCCGTCCCATGTATATTTACTTGCACACAGGTTGTAAGTTTATGAATGAATGAAATCCATCTTAATTTTTTACTCCCCTCCCCTCACATCTCATTCGACTAAAAATTAAATATTTTTAACATATGAAAAATTATAAAGAAATAGTTAATATCATGAAATTTATAAAAATAGATAATAAAATATTTTACGTGAGATCTAAATAATTAATAAAAAATTAAAAAATTATTGTCTCCAACACCTCTTAGATGGTTGAAAATAGGGCGGAGAAATAGAGCACATAATTTTAAAATTCTATTAATTTAGGGTATCATAATTATTGAGATTCCTAAATCCAGGACTGTGAGTTTGAGTGCCGATACGGCAAAGTATATATACTACTACTAAACTGAGTAAAGTGAAGCAATCATGCATATTCATACGAAGGGGTCCCGGCCCTATGAATATATATTGTGCCCACAGAGATCAATAAACAACAGAACAGAGACAGATCTGTGGATTCACCTCACCTACCAGCGTGGATATTAATTGTAGATCTTTCCCTTAATTATCTTTTCTTTCACAGCAACCAGAATGCGAAACTTTACGTAAGTGGATCAAAACTTAGTTTGCTCACATGGTATGTGAGGCACGCACCTTGTTTGCTTATCAACTTTGAGTTAGCCCACCAAATGGAATGATTTTTTGAATGGTAAATCTACCAAATTCTATCAAGTGTGTCGTGCGTTACTTAAGAATTAAAAATTTTAAAATGTTAAATAAAAAGGCAAAGCTCTCTAAAATTTCAATGTAATACTATTCATTATTTTTGTTATTTTTGCTTAGCAATTTTTTGTTATTTTTTTATATCTTTCAAATAATATCCTCAGAATTTTATATATGAAGAAAAAAATTAAAATGCATCTTTTATCACTGAGTGAATTAGTTATGACAATTGAATTTAGACCAAATGCTGAAATGGATAGGTTTTAATTCCTTTCATTCATTAAATAAAATTTAATTTGTAAAAACTTGTAAGTGTATATATATGAATATAAGTTATATTTTAAGTACACCAAGGGTATTTCCAGCTTCTTTCGAGATATAGAATTTACTTAATAATTTTTTAATAGTAAAATAATATATTTATTCTATTAGTTTGTAAAAAAACACATATTATATTTAATCAAATATACGTATGACATTAAAGTTACATAACTTACATTGGATGGTGATGAAATCAAAAACTTAATATCAAGAAGTCAAACATCTTCAATATAGATAATTTTTTCAATTTTTTCCTCACTAAAAAAATTTACAAATTTCCTTTTTTTTCATTATATGAAAATATAATTTATTTTAGATGAACAAATAAATGGATATATAGTAAATATATAAAACAAAATGACAAAGTTCACCCTAAGTATAAATTGAAATACGAGTCTTCTTTTCAAATTAAATGCCATTGCATGAAACGAGTACACTAGACAAATCCATTCTTTGTCATTTGTATTTGTAACTTAGGAGTGATTTTACCTATTTATAAGAACAGGCCAAAACGGTGGTTGGCATGACCTTCGGGATGAGTTGATTTTCCTATGTGCACCTTTAAAAAGAAATTAAAAAAAAAAGGTATCCCTTTTCTGTAAGAAAGATTGAGTTTCTTACTTCTTATCTTGAGAGGGCTAGGAAGACAAGCGATCAGCCGTTGATTTTTGCGTTCCTTGCCACGCGTCATTACGAGGCTTAGTCGTGGACCCACCATTGCTAAGCATAGACCAACCATTTGACAAAGACTGCGTAAGATATGAGAGATAATGGAGGAACGGCGTCGTAATGGTCCCAAACTTTGGTTGCATTGTCCCTGTAAAGAAAAAAGTAAAGGGTGTGAGTGAAAACCGACTGCAAAATTGAGTAGAAAGAATGATAACGAAAACGAAAAAACAAGAAAGGCCATGCTCTCTCTTCATTCTCTGATTTTCTTCGATCTCTATCCCATGCCCTTCTTTCCCATCCATTCACCTTGATCCCTCTATCTGCAAATTTCTCTCTTGGTTCGTTCACTCAATCCTTTTCTTTTTCTCCTGTTATATACTCTGTTTTGGTCTTCAATTTTTCATATGCAGAGTTTTATCTGCATCTGTTGTATGGTAATTTTGTTACATGGTCTGTATTACACTTATGTCTGCGCTTTTTTTTTAGTGATTTTGATGTTCTCGGTGGTTCGAAATTGCGGGGTTTATGTTCTATTTTCTGTAGTAGTTTCAAATTTCATGGGTGTTGATTGATTTTTATGATTGTTATGGATATGGTTGGGTTTGACCGTTTTGATCTGTTTTGTCAAGTCTTTGAACTTTAAGTCTGAGAGAGGCACGGGCATGCTAGAGTTTTTTAAGATTCTACTTTCTATGTTTAATGTGTTCACTGCCCTTCTGAACTTTGTGTATGATCTGGTGAGTGTATGTAGAAAAAAATTCAAAATCTGACTCTGTAACGGGTTTGTGAAAATTGAGGCCCTGCCTTTTTTTTTTTAACATTGTCTTCGCCAATGATTTTCTTCATCCTTTTCCGGGTTTTGTAGTCTTATGCATCATAAATTTGATGATTAACACTTGAAGCTTGGCCGAAAGATAGTTTCTGATTATTGTGGCATAAATATTTGTGTTTTGTATTGTTTATTGTCATGAAACGGTTAATTGTCCTCGCTGCATCTCATCATTATATTGTTTATTTTTCTAGACTATGCACGGTTGAGTAGGGGGAAAATGGAGATGACTCCCTTTCTTCTGCATTGTACTAAAATTATTATCTTTTTCCTATTTTTTTTAGCAGTAACAATCTTATGTATCTCAATGTTTTGCTTTTATTATAATTTTTGGTCGAAAGTGCATTGGTGGTTAACTAATCTATATTTTTTGTGATCTCATGGTTTCTACTTTGTCATGCTTAATGCATAGATCCCTTGAAATGGATTCTTATGTTTTTAACTAATAATATTTTTGTTTCACTCAGAAATTATGAAGAAAGAATAGATAAGTGGTGATGGCAGGAGCAGAAGCGAGGGCTTTGTGGCAGAGAACTGCTAATCGTTGCTTTGTCCAGGAAGATGCAAAAAGAGCTCCAAAACTGGCTTGTTGCCAATCTTCCTGTGCTACATCAAAATTGGTTGATGCTGGACCTGCCAATACAGCAGATGAATCTGATCGTGCTGCTGTTAATGTCACCTATTTTAAACAGATCATTTATCTATAATCTATCGCCTGACTCTAGGTGGTGGTTGCATTCGCACCTAATTATGCGTATCAAAAGGGTTTGACACAAGAAACAATTAAATGCTTTGGAGAATGAGGTAGAAACTTTGATAGCTAGTGATGAAAATAAAATGTTTAGTAAAAATTCTGAAGCATTTCCTAAATTAATGGATGTGATGGCAAAGCATGAGAAAATGGAGATTGATTCCATTGGTTGTTCAGTGTCTTCCAAACAAACAAATGATTTTTTCCTTAGAGTCTGATTATTCTTGGATTGAAGGTGATAAGGCTGAGCCGTGGTGGCGGACTACAGATAGAGATGAGTTAGCTTCCTTGTTCACAGAAATCACTCAACCATATTGAGAATTGTGATCTTCCTCCACCTAAGAAGAAGCATTTTAGGGGACAACCCATGGCTAGTATAGTGATACAAAATAAAGACAGTATCTTATGACTGGGAAGCCAATCCAAAAGCTTTTCCAATTTGACAGCTCATACACAAGGAAGTTTAGATTCGGGAGTGATGCATAAGAAGCAGGTGCCTTCTGCCAATGAAGGGCTTTTGTATTTTGCTTCTGACAAATCTTCAAGGTATTTCCTGTCAATGTCAGATGATTAACATTAGTGCCTAAAAAAGTTGACAAATTGGGGAGTGATATATTCTACAATAGGTGTTATTCTGCAGAGGGTTCAACTTCTCTTAGCTTTTCCCTGAGTCTCCTGGATGCTAGATTTTTCTTTTTTTTTTTTTAATTTTTACTGTTTAAGCATGTAGAATTCATGTTGTTTTTGTACTTTTGAATTGCTTAATATTTGTTTGGACTTGCAACTTTATTGTAGTTATACTCCCTTACATGAGGATGTCAGAGAGAATCAACAAATTTTTGTGGGAGACTCCGGCAAAGCTCAACTAATGGAAGCAACTGTGTCACTCTCAACACGGTGCAAGGGAAGCAGAGGAAGCAGCAAAAAAAGCTTACGGACGCGAGAAAGAACACATTGTTGCACTCATTTTTTAAACAGGCTTCACAACTTTTTGCGTATAAGCAATGGTTTCAATTGCTACAGGCTTGAAACTCTTTGCAGTCAGATTAAGAATAAGGATCAGCCAATCTCTACTCTCCTTCCGGTGGCCCTTCCATGGATGTCCTATGAAAGGTAGGAGCTCACGGAAAAGAAAGCAGAAAAATTTCCAAACCAATCAAAAAAGGCAAGGCAAACCAAAATGTGATATTACAACATATGCTGTTGCGTTTGCTTTAGGATTGAGTCTTGTTGGCGCTGGCTTGCTCTTAGGATGGACAGTGGGTTGGATGTTGCCTTCGTTCATAGTTCTGTAATCAAGTCCTGCTTGTTATAAGCAAAGGGGAATTGGTTAACAAGAAAAGAGGCCCCATTTAATTTATCAGAGGTGTATGTATTTTGTAGATTTGTTAGTCCATGTATTGTACATTCTGTATTGCACTTTGTAATTAATATGTTAATGGGATGATGTACATAAAATCTTTTTGTGAATGAAAATGATGTGAAACATTTATTTCTCCTCAAATATCTTGCCGGGAGTTTGGAGGAGGTATGCTTATGGCACTAAGGTTGTGGTTGGTAGAGTAGAAAGAATAACCATGTGGAGAGAAATAGGAAAGTGAGAAATATATGAGAAATACTGAAGAGATGTGAGTTTATTTGGTAGGAAACAAAATATGAGTGAAATAAAGTGAAAATATGGTGTTATTTCTCTCTCATTTCGTTTGATAAGAGAGAAATAAAGAGAAATAGGGTGAAATATAGTGTTAAAGTGGACTTTAACTCTTACTCCTCTTTTGAGAGAGAAATTCTTTTTCTCTTATCAAACAGACAAAAATTCTTCTCTCTACCATATTTCATTTTATTGCCTCTGTTTTCCCACTATTTTCCCTCAACCAAACAAGAGTGAAAATTTATATTGGAGTGAGGGTGACTTTATTGAAAGAAGAGCCCCATCTCAAATGTGACTCAATATGGGATGGAGGAGCTCATGTAAAAAGCTTAGCTCAGCATGAGCATGATGTGTATATCAAATATTTTATTTGAAAATTATTTTTTTCACATATGTATAAACCTTCCGATGGAGAGAGAGGTGAAAAGAAAGGGAGAAAGAGGGTGATACTAAAAGGTTTAAGATGGATAAAAAATTGGAGTGAAAAAATCATTGTTAATTTTATTTTTGACTTTCCGGGTAAGCAATCGAAAAGTTGATTTGAGATCAACTTGGTTTTTTAGAATTGGTTTTAACTAAAAATAGTTTATAGTGAAGTGATTTTTTTAAGAGTAAGTTTCTAGTAAAATTTAATATAAATTTTCAACTCAATAGAAAAGTTATAATTTATTATGTCGATTGACTCGATTCCGATGTGAATACAGACGTAAAATTAATTTTATTGAATTTATACATTGCACCAAACAAGTTTACGCGAACTTCAAATCATATTTACATTTTTAAAACGTTATTTTGAACACTCTCAAATACTTCTCCAAACATGCTATATTCTTGTTTTGTAAACTCCCTTTGTTCTAAAAAATTGAAGTTAATGATGGCCATCATCAACAATTTTTTATATAATATTATTTATTATCAGACCAATTGTATTCATGTGTGAGATGAGAAAGAAAATATAAATCACAAGGTAAAAAAATGAAAAAAAATGTAGCATTTAGCGGGCTGGATGGGCCTGCTTCACCGATTCTGACCCAGCTTAAATGTTGCATAGGGGCAAGCAATAAAAGAAAATGAAAAAATAAAAATTGAGAAGGCAGAAAAAGAAAAATAGGAATCCACTCAATTCAGTCCCACGAGAGAGGAGAGGAGAGTGAAGGAGTTGGAAGAAGTGAGTAATCCAAATCCAAATCGAAGATGGCAGTGATGGAGAAGTTGAAGATGTTCGTTGTTCAAGAGCCAGTCGTCGCCGCTTCCTGTCTCATCGCTGGCTTTGGTATCTCTCAAAAACCCTAATCTCAACCTTCCTTTTGCAAATGATTCATACGAATAACTCGATTACTGGATATAATTAGGATTTAGTGCTTATTGGTTTACCTTTCCATCTGCATTTGGTTATTGGGATTCATTCTTGTGCGATTCATGGAATGGATGGCTGCATTCGATGTGCGGGAAATCATAGAAAATTGTAATTTTGGGTTTTTCTCATACATTCGATTTTGCCCGGACACTCAACGACTCCACTGTTAGCTACTTGAGTGTCACCAAACAAATAATATGGTTGTGATTTTCTAAATTTTGCTGACATAATAATGTTTGGTTGTGACTTTTGCTACATTGTAAATGTGGGTATTAATCCTTATTTATTTAAACCAGCTACATGAGATCTCATCTCAAGTTTGGCATATATCTTTTGGATCACAATCATGGAAATGTTCTTTTCTGTTCCAGCCTGATGTTTGTGCACCGAACTGCCTGAATTTCTATGCTTTTATTTGATAAGTCTACATGATGGATAGGACTTCATTCCAATTGCACATTGAATATCTTTTAAAAATTAGGTCTAAAAGTAATAGCATAGAGAGTTCTTTTTCTTTTTGGTTCCTTTCTCTTAGGTCAGTGGTTTACCTCTGGTCTTAATTTTCTTTTGATTAATTAATTAATGTTCTCTATAACCATTGTATGCTGTTTGACTTGTGTCTTCATAAATCAGATTTAGGTATACACTTGAAGATATTTCTCTTTGGATATAATCATTTTCTAACACTACAGGTTAAGTTAAACCATTAAGGGAGATTTAGATGTAAACAGTCTTCCTTTCAACATAATAAATGACAGAGCATTATGGCATTGTTTGATTGTTTCTTGTTTAATCCATGTTGCCGACTCCAAAAAGACTTTGTTCTTGTTGTATATAGTCATTTTCTACTTACAGCCTATTCCCTTATTATACTGTGAAATCTTCCCTAGGCCTTTTTCTGCCAGCTGTTGTGAGGCCCATGCTGGATTCGTATCAGGCAACCAAGCAACCTCCTCAACCTGCTTTAAGCGATGTGAGTGTTGCTTTTGCACTAACTTTCATAATACTTTTTGTAAATCCAATCTGTTGTATGGATGTTTAATATTTTGTCTCATCATCGGTAATATTCTTCACACTAAGCTTCTGTTTGGCGGTGTTATGTCCTCAAACCCAAAGGTCCAGAATACTATCTTCAGACCGTTTTATCCATTGATAGGATAGAAATTACTCGTTCCCCTGGTGTACGTATAACTAGTAATAAGAGCCTTTAATGGAAGGTTTCTTTTAAACAGATAAGTTTCAGCAGCACAGTGTATGTAGCTGAGTCTTGAAAACCATCCCTCACTCATCCACTCATACCACTTGAGAGTTGAGACACAGCCCAGTGCTTTTATATTCCCTCAATAGATGTTAACCCACAAGTAGAAGCAGGAATTGCTTGTTTAGAAGGGTTATTAGTTGCGCTTCCTACTCGCCACCCCCACATTGATGGTTTCCTGATATTGGTATCTTGTGTCATTGCAGGTGGTTGCCGGTATGACTGGTAAAAAGTGACGGTGATTTACTTACGGTACAAGAGAAAATTTGCCAACTTCCTTGTTTGAACTTACTTTCATTCCCAGTTGTGAGAAATAAGAGTACTAATAACTAAATACTGGATTCAGCTTCCATCTTTGACGATCTATCTGTTCCGGAATCATCCATTCATTGCATATGAATTTAGGCTAGGAGTTGGGTTGAATGTCAGTTTATTTGCCGCTTGATTAATTTTGCCAGCAAATGCCAATTCTGAAATTTTTTTCTGGTCTATTTACAGGACTTCTGTTTAAGCAAACTTGAACGCATGATTTTTTATTATTAGATTTTAGGTGGTCGCTATCACCCCTGAATAATGAATACCATTATAAAACTTAACGATGCCTAGTACTAAAAAATTGAAAATATTTTCACCCAAAAAAATAGAAAATATAGAAGTGATAAGCAAATCAATTAACGGCCTTACGGGAAACTTTTGCTGAATACAGTGTAATTAATTAAATATTTAAAATAATTTAAAATCATAATAACAATATAACATTTTTTGTTGAAATTTTATGTTTAAACTTTAAACAGTTTAAAGGTAAAATGTTGTTGAGTTTTAAAAAACGTAAATTAATTCAAAGCACACGGGAATTAAATTTTAAAGGAATGAGCGATGTTACTATCCAAGGTTTACACTTCTTAAGTCCTTTTTTTACGTTTATACCTCTAATAAAATAATAAAAAAAAGCAATGCAAATCATAAAATTATAGCCTATATCATTTTTGAAAGAGAGAGTTCAAATTACACCAGTGTAAGTTACACTAAGTATTATACTGCTGAATAATTTTTTAATGGATCATTGGATTAAATAATCCTCTGTTGGATTGAAAGTTACTATCATATAGATCATACATATATTGAAAGTTACTATCATATAGATCATACATATAAAATTTTACATTAATCCGAAATTATTTGATATGTCATTGAGATGTCTCAAGATTAACGTCATATATACATTTGAAATATATGAAAAATCCAACCATTTGATTATTAAGTTATTAGTGTCAAAATTTTACGAAATTTGACACATATAATCATGATGATAAATAAACATAATTCAACTAAAAAACATATTCGATTTGTAGTTATTAGCGGTGTAATACTTGATGTAACTTACACATGTATATTTTAATTTATTAGCAAATTTGAATAACTTAATTAAATAAATAAATAATTACACTATTTCTTGTTAGTAATTTCATGAAATAAGTAATGACTTGTTTTTTTTACCACCTCTATAAATAGGTAATTACTCCAACCATTTTTTTAGGGTATGTTTGAACATGGAAGGAATGGGAAGGGAACGATAAGGGAAAATGGGAAAAGAATTTCATACAACCTTCACGCTTTTCTCAAACATACCCTTAATAATCGCCTAACATTAACACTTGAACCGCATTTGTGTAGGCTATATGATAGGATAGTAACATTCTACTCAATGGCTTACAGCTGTAAAATTTCTGTGATGTCTGTCCATATCATTTTCCATAGCCATTAAACGGACAGGATGACAATATTGTCTACAATGATTTACCTACTTCCCTTCCTTCTAATACGACAATTGATCATTGATCAATAAGTTAAAATTTCTGTACAACTTACCTTACTTACCACGTGCGAAAAACATACAGGTTGTGGTTGCGAGCATCAACTTATCCACAGTTTCGCAGTGGTTGCAGTAGCAGAAACGGGTTCTGTCTGCCACCTTCTAGTCTACAATGAACATGTCATAGTCACTCACACTCATCTCATCTCATAAAGAAATTAATACACTACTTGTACTGAGGCAGTGGGTAGATAGATAGCTTTCCCTTTGCTTTGCATTTGGTGTCCAGACCAGAAATATCTTAGAACCCAACCCCACTCTCATCTTTCTTCACTTTCTTACTCCTCCATGGAACCACCTGCTTCATGCCCTCACGGATACTTGTCTGCAAATGCAACCATTTAAGTTGTAATAACAAATCTTACACATAAACAATTTTATGAGAGTCAACTAATCACATAACTTCGTTGGAACACAAGTACAGTACAGAACAACCTTTCAATTTTTAGAATTATATTTGTCCTTATAACATAATCCCATTCAGAAATATCAGTAAAGATTAAAGGATCTTGCAGCAGTCTAAGCCACATCCCAAATGTGTTTAGTCACTTCACTCAAATAACAACTTTCAAGTGAAATCCCTCCTTATTAGAAAATCTCTATTATCCTAAAACAATTCCCAGCTCAACTAGCTAATGGACCTCACCTAGTGGAGGATCTGGTCCAAATACACAACCAGTAAGGCTTAACCTTTTCTAAACCACGTGAACCCAGATAGAAATTGCTATAAAAATACATGCTTTAATAGATTAGAATGCGATTAATTCTTGTTAAGTGGCTAGGAGTGAAGTACTCAAATAGAGCTGGAAACATTGCACAAAAATTAAATCTTACCCAGACACGAGACTTGCCATGGGATAGGCTGGAAGAGCTCCCAGAACGTTTGATGACCTTGTTGTGAGTGTCAGCATCCCTTTCAGAAGAAGATGGAAAGACATGACTACCTCCAGTAACCTCTCTTTTGATCTTGAAGGCCTTTTTCCTCCAAGAACCAAACCAGCCAGTGTCCTTGAAGCCCCCACCTTTGATGAGAACCAAAGCCCCAAGTGGCTTTCTATCAGTACTAAAAGAACCATAACAATTGTATCTGCTGCTCATTTTAAAAGATGGAGAGCGAAATCTGTTGTTGACCACATAAGGACCCTGCAAGAGGGTGGTGGGTGAGGGTATTAGCAACCTTGGAGGCAGCTCCAAGCACTTTTTGTCGGTGGGGTTCGAGAAAGTTACAAGGGCGTTGCAAGGCCTTGGCTTTCCAGGCTCTTGTTCCCACCGAAATGGAACTGCAGCTGAGCTGTGCAGTGGAGGAGTAAGCATTCCTGATCTCTCTGGAGACTGCATTTGCATTGGTGGCACAGAGAACAAAGGTAGCCTTAGTATCAAGCTCTGTTCCTCTGCTTCAGAACCCATCACTCTGTCTTTGCTTTCTGCTATGGGAGGGGAAGTAAGGAAGTGAGTGAGTGATAGATATCAAATGCAAAAATGATTAGTTGGTGTACAAGTGATTTGGAATTGGCTAAAGAGGAAGGTGTGGACATGATTAATAAGTGAGAAAATACGTATCGTATGTTATTCCTCGTTTTTTAGGGTCAAATATAAATATAATATTTAGTATAGAAAAATGTCACAACTCTCTTCACGTGTGTTGTGTGGGAATAAGAGAGCATTACCCTCCTTTCTTGGACATGACTCCTTAACAAGCATTTGTCGAGTTTCACGGACCATTGTATTTCAACAGTGTAATAAAAAGTGGCCACTCAATGATACACAACAGCATCTACTCCATTATACATTAGGACAAAAATTGGGCTACAAAGTACAAACACGAGGCTACTGTCCGCATATAATTAGCAAAGATAAATTATGAACACCAGATTTTTTAGGATCGTTGCATAAAAATGTGTTTTATTTTTAATTTTCAAGGTTGGAGGATTCCCTGGGTGAGCATAGGTGATTTCTTTCTTTTCTTCTTGCCCTGCCATTTACGCTTTGGATGCCATAGCAATAGCATGGAGAGGGCATAAATTAGTTGGATTTGGATTGACAACAACATCACTTGCCCTTTCAAACAAGTCATTCCTGTTTGCCACCAAATCCCATTAGATTTCCTTACAAATCGCAACTGGCATATGTCAAACATTGAGAACAAAAATTGAATTGAATGGGAAGAAAAAGACACTGTGGGATGAAAAGGGAAATAAAATGTGAAAATATATAAGGGTTTTATATATATGATACTACCTCCATTATTAGTACTTGACATGCCTCGCAACCCGCAAATATATACATGATAATACCTCCGTTTTTATTTAACTGTTTATTTTTAAAGAAAAAATTTGTTCCTATTTAATTGTTCAGTTATAAACTCAATGCACTAATTATTACACTTTTTTTTATTTTACCCTTATGTTAATAAATGACCCACTATTAAAAACTAATGTGAGTCAATAGTACAAATAGAGATAAAATGGTAAAATAAAAAATTTAAAATTTATTTTATAAAAATAAAAATAATAATTACATTCGTTAATATGTGTGTTTTTAGTCAAAGTGAACAGTTAAATAGAAACGGTAGTAACAATTAGCACTCAAGGCAAGGTATACTTAACGTTGACTCTGAGTTGATATTCTTGTCAACCATTAATTTTTGTCTGTTGGTTCGAATAAGATGGTTTTCGACATCAGTTATTATAAATATAAAAAGTTTTGGTAACACTACTGTACTGATAATCTAATTATGCAACACTGATTCTCTCTCTGTTACAAACAAAACAAAACAGGATATATAATGAGATGAATAACATATTTGGTTTAGTCTTAAAAATAGTTGCGTTAGACTTGAATTTGGTAAATTTCAAAATAAAACCAAACACACACCCCACAAAACAAAAGAGAGAAATTCATTTTCAAGCTTCAAACCATTATATCTATCTCGCACATTTGTTTTGAACAAAGATAATCTAATCATCCTATTCCCATTCCTATTCCTACTGAAGCAAGGGGCTCAGGATTCTGCTACCGACACAATCGACTGAGGAAAATAAAAAAAGAAAAGAAAATCACGCTTAGAAATTGTACATTGAAAAGACATCCACGACCTCCTTTAAAAAACAAATCTCTAAGCTCAAGATTGAAGTTCACAAAGTCAAAAAAGCAGGAAAAGAAAAGAGGCTTCCAGTCACTTTCAACCTTACAGCACCAAACCACGCTTAGATCTTATATAACTTGAGAATACTTTGCATACATCACCTATATTTCTTTTTCTGAAGAGAAAGATCACAACCTTTAAAATTTATTTACATTTTATTATTTTCGTAGATCTGAATAATGGCTAGAATTCATATAATATTTTTCTAAAAGACAAACAGTTGTTACTAGAGGATGGAAGCGTTTCCCCTGACCCCTTCAGCTCGATCTTGTTGGCAAATGAACGTTGTTACTCCATGCAACTTGTTCTGCATAATTGTCAAATATTGTCATTGATTCTATGTAGATGGGAAAAATTGCATGGAAATGTGAAACTCACATAAACGGCATTGCCGCATTGGTTAGATGTACGGTTATGTTTGGGAAAAGTTTTTAACATGCTATTAGCCAATGAAAAAGTTAACTAAAAAGTCAATTATACTTGTTTGTAAAATTAATTGTTATGATGAGTAATAAATGTAAACTAAAATAAAATAACATATTTATATAATTTTTTTTTATTTTAAAAGATAATTATAATTAAAATAATTTACATGCATTTATGCGTATTTTTACTTTTTAATTTCAATAAGTGAGATTTGAGGAAATATTCAAAATAAATTGCAATGGAGGCCTGCGAAAGAAACACATGAAGAAAAATTAGTAGGAAAATACAAAATGTGATACACAACTTTTTAGTAAAGAGTAGAAAAGTGAGTGCCATTTTGACTTAATTATACATTTGGTCCTTCTAGTTAAGACCTTGTGTAATTTTGGTTCATCGAGTTTTTCTCGAGCAAATTAAGTCCTCCTATTTTCAAAATTAAGTAAATTTGATCCCGTGACATCATATATGAAACAGTTTTAAAGGTTCAAAAGTAAAAAATTAATAATAATTTGATAATATTTGAAGGATTTTGTAGGACCTGAAAATATGGTTTAAAAACGATAAAAATTTAGAAATTATCGATATTAGGTAAATGTTGATATTTTGATTAGTGAGTTTTTAGATTATAAAGATTTAAAATAATTTAATCAATTCAATTCGTGAAAATATTGAATAAAAAGTGAAAAAATTAAAGGTTTTAAGTAGAAGACAATTGAGTGAGTGACTAAATTTGCTTAATTTTAAAAATTAGAGGATTTAATTTACTTAAAAAACTTACGGGACCAAAATTATACAAAGTTAAACTAAAGGGAGCAAAAATCTAATTAAGCCTATAATTTTTTTTTTTATTTTTGACTCATAAAACTCGAATTGCTAATAAACTCATGATCATAATAAATTAAGTCAAATATGTGTTTTTTTAGTTTGAATTGCTCTAAGCCCGTGTTTAGTCATGGTGTATAATACTTAGTATATATTTGATTTGAAGTTGAAAAGTGGTCAAACTCAAATTTAAATCTCACAACACAATTATTTGTTGCGTTTAATTTCTCTCAAAATCACATCATAAATGTGGATCCACATCAATTCCACTAAATATATAAGGTACATTATCATTCAATGTTAAACCAAGCAAACATACTCTTACGAAAGAGTTGTGACTCAATTGGCAACGCAGACTGAGATTGTGGGAAGAACTCCCGGGTTCGATCCCCACTAAACACATTCTTCGGGAGGGGTGAGAAACCTTAAATGTGACTAGGCTACAAATAGGGGATTCCTATGGTTTGAAAAAAAAAAAAAAAAAAAAGCAAACAGACTCTTAAATTTACCCTAAACTTTATTCATATTCATATGCTCAAATAAGTTTAAAGATTGAATAAAAAAAGTAAAGGCATCCTGCACTTGTTTATCCAAATTCGAAACAATATAATTTAACATAATTTTAGTTGTTTAAATTCAACCAGGATGATGTACCTAAAAAATCAATCAAGATGGAAATATCGTTGTTTGGAATAAATTAAATTTCACGATTTTAACTGTCCTTTTTATACATCCTTGGTATGTATTCATTAACTTAAATGATTTCATTTTCATGTAAGGTGTTTATGTTTAGAAATTTTATTTTCTTGTAAGGGTTGGGGTACCTTTATACTTTTTATTAATAAATTTTCTTTGTTGAGAAAAAAAAATTAAAGTTATATCCATTTATAATTTCATACACTATTTCTTGCGTTTTGGTGATTCACCATTATTTTCAGATGCTGGGGTTATGGTAATGATTGTCTCCAATTGTGAATTATTTGTATAGTCATAAGTCATTATAACAATTGATTTGTAAGTATTATTACTCAATAACTTATGCAAGTGTCGGTGCCGTCGGGCCTGACCCATATACATCTGCACCTCATAATTAATAATAATGCCTTAAACAGTAAAACCTAATCCAAACAAAAGTAAAAAAGTTGATTGCCTTTGCTTTGTCTTGTACCGACAGAAATATAACATTTTTTTCTGAAAAAAAAAAAAAGAAAGATACAGCAGTGAGTGAAACAATAGAGGTAAATGGAGAGATAGTTTTCTCCAAATAATTCAGTAATTTGAGAGAAGCCCAACCCAGGTAAATGGTATTTATTTATATTGAAGTAAATGAGGATTACAATTTAGGCTTAATTGCATTTTTGGTTTCCTATTATTATCAATTCGTGATTTTGGTCCCCTACTGTTTTTTCATGATTTTGGTCACCCTATTATTTCAAATTGGCAATGTAGTTCAAAATTTTAGTCCCTCTATACCTCCCAAGTATGTGTTAGAGGGACCAAAATCGCGAATTTGGAATAATAGGGGAACTAAAATCACGAAAAAAAAAAGTAGGGGGACCAAAATCGCGGATTGATGATAATAGGGGGACCAAAAATGCAATTAAGCCTACAATTTACAAATACCATTGGAGGAATTATTTTAACATAATCAATTATATATAGGGATAGAAATGAGTTGAGTTGAGTTAAACATCAAAAGTTTAAATTTGACTTATGAAAAAATAGGTGTTTTAAGCTTAACTCATTTATTTAAATGAGTCAAACTTAAAGTTTGGGCTTGCCTTGTTAAATAAAATCAAAACTAGAGCTTGACTTTTTTTAACTCATTTATAATTTTAATATTTTTACTTTTAAGAAAAAATTTCTTTAGAAGGTAAAATGAAACAAAAAAATAGAATGAATAAGAAATGTAAAATAAATTCAACTTCTTTTTAGTCTTAGTCTGTACAACTCAACTTTTTTAAGAAACTGTTTTATTTAATCTTTTCATAAATGATTAACTAATTTCAAGTTATGGATATAAAAAATTGAATTCATTTTAACTTTTTTATTCATTTTATTTTTCTCCCTAAAATACTTCTATACAAATTTATACCCTATATTTAGAGAACCCCTAACGTGAGTATTTCTTTTGTCATCAAGTAACAATCCTTTTTCTTTTTTGTAAAACATGAAACACTAATGTGCTCTATCAATCACACCGAAATGGATCGCACTCTACTTTTAGCCCAATCGGATTTCACTATCTCGAACACGGTAGTTGCTTTTAAAACCCCTCTTTTTTGCTATTCACACCCCCATCTCATGCCCCCTTTCCAAATTACTCCAACCCCTACCCACCGGCAACCACCCCCCCAACCCCCTCCCCCCACTCCCCACGCCTCATTCCAGCTTCATCCCCATCCCCGTCCCCGTCCCCTTCCCCCTCCCCCCCTCCCCCTCCCCTTCTATTTTTTTTTCAATGTTTTGTGTTTAGAGACGGAATTTTTCCGTCTCTAAACTCCCCTCCCCCAAAAATAACTATAGTTATAATTACCATTAATATAATTATAAAATAAATTTTTAAGTTTTTGAACACGTTTTAAATTCGTATTATATTTTATTTTTTAAAATTAAGTTTTACCTTTTTCAAAATTAAGTTTATCCTTTTTTAAAATTATTTTATTATGTTTTAAATTTTGTATTATATTTATTTATTTATATTTTAATAAATTTTTACATATGTTCTAAATTATTATTATTATAGTGATATTTATATAAATATAATGACTATAATTAATTGTGGTGATTAATAATATTCATGATTTATAATGTAAAAGACAATTTCTATTTTTAGAAGTTTTGCTTAAAGAAAATCACTATTGTGCCCCCACTTTAAATTTCATTGGTCACTTTCACTACCTTACTTTTATATATATAAAGATAAAGATAAAGATAAAGATAAAGATATAATGATCGATTAATAAATATAACAATAAATAATTAAATTTAATTTTTTTAATAATTTGACAATTGATTGATATCTAAAACTTAAACTGTATAAAAGAATATCTTCCTTTTTTTATTTATCTTAACACAACATTATTAACAGAGTAGAGATGTAATTTTTTTATGTTTTAATAATTAAATATTTAAACATAATAAATGTATTAAATGATTCTAAACTTTTTGTCAACTACTATTTCAGTGCCCATATATGTCCTACATGACTCAAACATGATTGTCGCTCATGAAGAATACATGTGGTCTTGCACCAAAAAATTATTATCTCAATTGCTATTTAATTGTCCATTTAGACAATAAAAATGCAGATTAAGAAATGCAATCATTAATCATGTTTTTATGAAAATAAATTTAAAATCTTTTGTTTTACCTTTTATCTCTCTTAATATTATTTGATCTCATTAGTTTTCAATAGTGGGTTATTTAATAATATAAGGGTAAAATGGGGAAAATGTAATTATTACTACATTGAGTTTGTAAGTAGATAGTTAAATAAGAACAAATTTTTTCTTTAAAAATTGACAATTAAATAGGAACAAAGATAATATATTTTACACGATTTTTCTAACATATACAATATTACACGGGATAATAAATCAAAAGTGAAAAAAAATATTAAAAAAAAGTAACATTTCATATTACCTGTATATTAAATGTTGTAATAGTTATAATTTATAATAAAATCTTTCCACTTTTGATTTATTAACATGTGCAATGTTACACATGTTAAAAAACAATATTTTGTAACCATCAACTTTTTTTTGTAACAAATGGAATTAAAAAACAGAGAAAAAAAAGGAAAAAAAAAAATCAAAAGGATCTACTCCTAGTGAAGCTATCTCCTCTAGCATCAGCTATGACAAGATCACTATAATCCCTATCAGAATCAAGAAGAACTATTGATGAAGGTCTTGAATGAGAACCCTTTTTGGCCAATGCATCAGCATATTGGTTGCCTTCCCTTGGTAGATGGTTAATTTCCAAGCACCAATCTAGTTGAGTAAGATTTTGGATGTCCTTGATTATCCCAACATGTTTATCAAACAAAGGCAGAGAACCCTTAATGAGAGAAATTGCTAGAGTAGAATCTGACCATCACTTGATCTTTCTATGCCCATCATCCCATGCAATTTGGAGCCCAAATTTTATTCCTTGCAATTCAGCTTGAAGGCCGCTAGATTCTTCAAGGGAACCATAGAACCCATTCAGCCATGAGTCATTATTGTCACGAATAAGGCCTCCAAAACCAGCAATACCAGAGATGCTGATGTAGCTGCCATCTACATTGACAGCAACAAAATCACGAGAAGGAGGAATCCATCTCACCTGAACTACTTCAGTTCTGGATGATTGTTGCACAGGTGTGAACACTGAATCAAATAGACTATGAAGACTTCGGATCTTCGAAAGGAGCTGGAATGTCGAAGTAAATGTGAAAATTCTCAGATTCCTTGCAAGCCATATCTCCCAAAGAGCAGCTAAGAACTTTGTTCCAAAATAATTACAACACCAAAAAAGCCAATCATAAGGTTTTGTGAATAGAAGGAAGTTGTTGTGATTAGTGAATCCAAGATGATCCCAAACTCTTTAGAGCATAGATGCATGATCTAAGGCAATGAGGAACATCCTCATTGTGAAGTTGACATCCTAAGCAAATAGGTGACGCAGTGATGTTTCTATGATGACGCAAACTCTTTGTTGGAAGCCTATCTTTTGCATCTAACCAAATCAAGAATTCGACTGACTCACTACAGTGAAGCTTCCAAATCCAAGACCAATTCTTGTCATCAGTAAGGTGCATGTGTTGGTTAAGAATCCATTTGTATCCATCTTTAGCTGAGTAAATATCATTCTGTGGCAAGAGGCTTCTGATAAATTAGTCCCCAATATGTGCAGATTCCAAGAGTTTCCATCCCATAAATCACAGATTCTCAATTCTATGCTATCAACTTATTTTTAAAATGGACACTTATTTTTAAAATATTTTATATCTATTTATAAATAAATAATTGTCCATTAAACTTATGCTCTTATATTATGTGTTTTATTAAATAATGGGAAACGTGAATTCTTCCTCCGTTATCTATAACGCCATTGTTACTTATCTGTCTCGTCATGGCAGGTAAATGTATGTTGGTTTAGTGGTTTGAGTAAAACCGGCAGTAGCCAAGAGCAGAGTTTATTTTGTTTTCAAATTATGAATAATGGCAACGTCTATGGTGTGTTACCGATGTTTCACCTTCTCTAAGCCGTTAGATTTATTTGTTTTTTTAATGAACGTCCCTGATGTGTTACCTGCTACTTGGTAAACCGGTTTGTGCAAAAATTGCTCAGATGCCCCTCTTGTGAAATTTTAAACCGCTATCTGTTGGCAATTTTCATTAGTGGTCTAGCAACCGAGCGAACTAATTGGATCAAATGGTGCGAAAAAGATCATCCAACAAGACAGTACCGATGTTTATCGATTTTTGATTTGAAGTATTCATTAACGGTGTTATTTTTTTGGTCCAGCAAGACAGTATCGTTCTTTATTATTTTATTATAACAGGTTAACTAACCTGCTATAACCTGGAAAAAAAGGTGACACACCGTGGGTGACACACCCTAGAAGCACCCATGAATAATTACTATTTTATGCTACCGGCTATTTTTATTTCAGAGTAGTTTTCAATACCTAGTTAATATGAGAATTTGAATAGAGTATGATATTGAATAGGGGTAAATTTAATAGTTAGATGAGATTTTTAAGAATTAATGCAGTAAAAGATATTTTCTTAATATGCGTGTTTGAATAAGAATATGTCTTATGAATAGGACCAGATTGAGTAATTAATAATGTTTTTATTGTGTCATTTTATCATATTCGGTTAATTTTATCAAGACTTAATTGCACTTTTGGTCCCCCTATTATCATCAATCCGCGATTTTTGTCCCCCTACTTTTTTTCGCGATTTTGGTCCCCCTATTATTCTAAATTCGCGATGTAGTTCAAAATTTGGTCCCTCTATACCTCCCAAGTATGTGTTAGAGGGACCAAAATCGCGAATTTGGAATAATAAGGGGACCAAAATCGCGAAAAAAAAGTAGGGGGACCAAAATCGCTGATTGATGGTAATAAGGGACCAAAAGTGCAATTAAGCCTTTTATCAAATATTTACAATCAAATCAACTAGCTTTCATCTTTCATTTAACTTTTCAGTTTTAAACTACCTTTTACCAAAGAGTGTGTTTAGTAAGACCACTAAACTAGTTATTAGCTTATTTGATTAACTTATAAACTAGTTTGACCAACCCAAAAGTGTTTGGTGAGCCACAAGTTACTAGCTTATTTTAGGAGCTTCTAACTTATAAGTTACAAGCAACTTTAGCTAGCTTATAGCTTCTAACTTTTAGTTTACTTACTTTTCTTCCATTTGTATCCCTCATATTTTAATATGCTTTTCTATTTTCTTTTTACATCTTTTTAGGTTATTTTATCTTTATTACTCAGCTTATCAGCTAGTTTTACCAAACATCTTTAATTCAATAAGCTAGCTTATAAGTTGAGAGCTTATCAACTACCAGCTAACTTATCAGCCAGTTTTACCAAACACACTCTTAAACGAAACACCAAATTAATTACCAAAGTATATTCATAATCGTGTCTAATTATTCTAAGCATTAATTCTAAGGTGAATGCTATAGTACCTTTATTGGGTAAAGAGATGTATGTCCTTTGTTATCTGACTAATCAAAAAATTTGTTAGTGGAATTATCTTCTCATCACTATCTCAAATGACTAACCTTAAAAGTTTTTTCTTTTACAAAGCAGAGTTAGTTGGGCCCCTGAGGACGAGGTCCGAATTAAGAAGGTGTACGAGCAGAGGATTGCTCGACACCTTCGGGATATGCTGAAACAAGACTCGGACGGCTGGGACTAGGCCCACTTGGTGTGGTGAGGAGGCCTGGGAGGGTCTTTTAGCCCACTAGGCCTCTGATGAGTTCAATGGGAAGTCCGCTCGTAATAAGAGCAATCGAGCTTCTCGTCGAGGCGGGGCGGTCCACACCACGGGCCGCAAGGCCCACATTGAGGTCACGTTGGACATGGTATGTAAAAACCTACTCTTCTATATTATTTTTGTATTTGTAATTAAAATAATTAATTAGTGTAATTTTTCTGTGTAGTGACGACAACTTAGGCGGGATGTAGATCTCGATGAGTTATTTGTAGCCACCCGCACAAAAAAGGGTGGTGGCTGGGTAGATGACCGAGCGCAGTCCACATATGTAAGTCAATGTACCTTTTTTTATATAATTAATAGATATATTTGAAATAGATTAACTAACTAATTATATGTTTATCTCTACTCAACAGACAAATTACCATGACTGCCTGAGGGAGGTGGAGTCACAGATGGGGACAACTCCATCACTGATGGGTCCACCAAGCTCCAAATATGGAAGGATATTGCTGGTAGCAAGACTCGAGGTCGCTGTTATGGCACCGGGGACTTGTCAACCAACATTCATCCAGGTGTGACCAGCCTCACTCAGGAGTCTCGGGCCCACACCAGCAAGAGCAACGGGTCACGAGCTTCATCTGATGAGGCGCTTCGCCAAGAAGTCATTGAAGCAAAGTTGCAGGCTAGCCGGGCTTATCACTGTCAGGCCCAGTACGCACTGTTGGAGAAGGACTTCGCACGACTCCAACAACTGTTGCAGTTAGTGCTGGATGCGTGAAGTGCGGATGGTTCTACCAGCTACAGTCAGGCTCAGCCGCACCCGCACTTCGATGGCAACCTGGATGACCAGCCCGTGGATGAGGATGAGTATCGTGGCCCACGACCACAACAGCGCCGTCATCGTCAGCCATGATTTTTTTTTATTGTATCATGTTTTTATACAATTTGTGTGTGTATTGTTTATATTTATATATATTTTTCTATACTATATTGGTGTTTTCATATAACTTTTATAGTTTTTCTTTATATTTTAGATCGTTAACAAATATTATATAAATTTATAAGATAAATAAAAAATTGAATTTATATAATAATTCAACCGTAAATCTGTAAATTAAAATAAAATTAAATATAAAACCCTAAGTTCAATTAAAAAAATTAATATCAACATTAGCGATGGCCATGGCCGCACAACTATGTGACGACTTAGCAACGACCTTTGATCTTATCACTTAGCGACGACCTTCAGCCTAGCAATGGCTATAGCGATGGGGAAACAGACTCTACGTAGCGACGACGGTTTTTGCTCGTCTCTATGATATTAACGACGAGCATTTTAACAATGTCATTGTAGTCATCGCTAATTGCATTATAGCGATGATTTTACCCTTGTAGCGACTTTGATCGTTGCTAATACCCAAATTTCTTGTAGTGTACGTACTATGGCTTACAAAAGAGATATTTTGAAATTTGAACAATAATGAAACAAATATCCTTGGCTTACAAAAGAGATATTTTGAAATTTGATCAATAATGAAACAAATATCCTTTTAAAAGAAGATAAAGGAAAAATATGTTATTTTGAAACAAATATGACAAATTGAGTAAAAGTGAAAAGGATTAAACCCCAAAGCAAAGAATCAAATGTGAACGAAAAAAATTATCTAAGATAGCTTATATTATACATAGTGTGAATATTTTCTACATGAAAAATAAAAAAAGAGTTTAATTAGTATGCACTGACAGTATAAAAGAGTTTTATACTGACGTTTAATCATGATTCTTCATTTATATGACTTTTAAAATATTAATTAGTAAAGTCAACAAACTTACCATAAATCAAGGGTTGTGATTAATCGTATGTGTAAAACTTTTTACACTGTCGGTGCACAATCCTTATTCTCATAAAAAAAATCATTTGAAATATTATATATAGTACCCAATTATACGCATCTATATCTACAAATTATCTTGGATATATAATATTTAATTACCTAGATCCGTTTGATCATGAGTAAAGAACCTATCAATTATGAGTGTCCACTTGCTATGAGATAATAATCATCCCTAATTAATCACGTGATAATGAGCTTTTATTATGTGTTTTAATTATTTTGCTTTTTTTTCTAAATAAAAAAGAAAGCTAGTTAAATATGCTAAAGTATTGAATTGCCATGAGAACCCAGGAAAAGATATCGCACCAAAACGATACTACAACTGTCAAGAAGAACCATGGTGGCAAAATATAATAAATTTTCCTAATGATGAACTTATCCTCTCTTAAGCTATAGTAAGAACCTTTGTATCTCATGGAATATATTTATTAATTAGTAGTATAACATTCAATCTTTTCGCAAAGTAGATGCCATTTGCATGACTTCAGGAATTTACCGACTGAGTTAAAAAAAAAGAAAGGAATTTATCATTTTCTTTTTGGGTATTAAGCTACAAAATTGGGTATTAGTTAAAGGAATTTATCAACTGATATGTATTAAGTCGCTAACGCTAGTTGATTTAACCGAGGTGAATGTCAGAAAATGTGCTCGTTGTGATGAAAAATGAGTAAATTAGAAGTGGGTCCCTCAATTTTTTAGGATCATGCAGTTTACTCCTTAAGAAATAAAAAACTTCAATATAGTCCCTTACTTCTTATTTTTTCTTTTACTATATATAGTCCAATTATGTCTTTCTCGTTAATTTTTTTTATGACGTGTCACGTTTCGTGACACTGTGTCACACTATTTGCCATCGGGGCACAAAAATAACGTCATTGGAGTTAAGATCTTCCAAAGAAAAAGGGAAGAAGATAGAAAATGGGAAAATAGGAAAGCACACAACGGTTGGAGTTGAAGCCTTTCAAGCTATAAATTTGACAAAACCACATCATTTTTGTGTCATAGTGGACACTATAGTGACAAACAGTGAGACGGGGTGTCACTAAACGTGACACGTCGTAAAAAAATTAACGTGAAACATACCGTTGGACTGTAGTGAAAGAAAAAACAAGAAGTCAGGAACTATATTAGGGTTTTATATTTCTTAGGGACTAAACTGCATGACCCTGAAAAAGTCAGGGACCAATTTGCTAGTTTACTCGATGAAAAATACTAATGTATTTTTTTAAATTCAATTTAAATTCAAAAGTGTATTATAATTTTAATTATTTGAAATTAAATATTAACTAGTAAATTTTTTCAAATTAATTTTACTTTAAATAATGTTTTCATGCATGTATGTGCGTTTGACTGTCTGTTGTGTGCATGTATTGAGAGAGAGATGGTCAACAAAATTAATTAATAACAGAGAAATTCTACGATACCATTTACTGAGAGACAGTTTTAGTACTTTCTTTGACTATTTAATAAATTTCTCTTAATTTTTTAAAATGATTTTAGTGGTTTTACAATTGTGGAACAATGTTTTTACTATTAGAATAAGTATTTTTAATTTTTGAAAAAAATTTCTGACTCCCTATAACCATGATCTTGTATTCTTTCTTATGTTACCTTATTTTTTCACATTCTCATTAGTAAATAGACGGTGTCTTGTTCAAAATTCACTTTATGTCTTCGAAATGATTTAACAGAAAGTATACGACTTGTTCCTATATAACTTTGGCCTTTATGCTTCAATCCAAAAAAAATAAGAAGGTACCACAATTTTCTCTCTGCCGGAAGAAACCAGATTGCGACCCTTAGGGTATGTTTGGTTTGCATTTTCATTTATTGTTTCCATTTTCTAATTTTTGTTTTCTGGAATTTTACAAAGGAAAAACTGGATATGCTGGAAACAAAAATTTGTTGTTTCTGGCGTTTTCAGTTTTTCCTTTATAAAATTTCAGAAAATAGAAAACAGAATGAAAATAGAAAATAGAAACCGGAAATGAAAATGTAAGCGAAACAAGCCAATTTGTGACCCTTAATTAACAATAACAAATATATTAGAGAATCGATGCCAATTGTATGGGATTGGATATTATTAGGCTCGCTCTTCATTATCATTAAGGTAAAATATTTAAATGATGGATTACAAATTTGTACTGATGCGTAAATGCATGTGCACGCATATCGTTTAGGCGTACGCATTATAATTTGACTAACAGAAGGAGAGGCCACCCTCAAAGTTTGCAATTGAATTATATTTAATTTCTTAATTAAGATATTACTAGCGAGGCTTAATGAGGACCATCCTTTAATCTGGCACCAAATAAAATTCCGTTATAACATATGAGAGGCACACGAATATAAATTAATGTATAATATTAATATATATTTACATCTATTTAATTAGAAAAGCTAAGTAGTGGAGATTAAAGCCTTAATTCGCCCCACTTTATATATGCTGATATGTTTCACTAAGCTCAGGCAAGAAAACAAGTTCTTTAATTTAGTTAATTATCCAGGCCCTTCCTCTGTTATATATTCACACTTTGGCATATAATCACCGCCCCATTTGACTGTAAAATTAATATATTATATTTTGATTATGCCGTATGATATATGAATATATTGACTACTGCTTTTTATTCTATTGAATATACAGGATATCAAGATTAAAATCAATTTTACACGACTTAGATGCTTTTGAAGATTTAATAATCCGAGAAAATTAATTAATACCACGTGTCAAATTTTTATACATACATCATTTAATTTTTTTAGAATGAGAAATTGATCAATCTGATCGTTGAATTTGTCATATTGTTCTAATGATTATCTATAATTTGGACATTCATAATTATGTAATAATATAATTAATAGTAAACATTTGTTTATAATTTAAATAACATATTGCACGTTAAAATAGAACACTACTACAATGAGATACCAATTTAGCAATACAAGAATGAGCATCTTTAGACGTGAAAACGTAGCGATGACCATGCACCGTCGCTACAGCATTAAATGCGCAGTTCAACGCGTAACCATGCAATTAATACGTTGAGATGGTTAGGCCGTACTGAAAAAACTAATTATTATTTTTTTTAAATTAAAAAAATATACGTACCTACGACCAAGTTATCACTAAGTTTTTAATTAAAAATTAAAATTGGCGCGTCAAAGAAAATTTTTAACTTAGCGACGGTCGTAACAACGACCTGAAACTTACGCGCACAAAACCCTTCCCCCTCCCCTCTTCTTCTTCCTCCTTCCTCCTTTTCCTCTCCTTTCCTCCTCCTTCCACCTCCGACCACCTCCTTCCTCTCTCTCCCCCTCTCTCGTTCAATTTCAAATCCTCATCGATTAAACACTCTCCCTCGGTCATAGGTTCATTTTGAACCGATCAAAATCGTCGTTAGTTGCCCCTCTGTCCCTCCTTCCTCTTCCTCCTCCGCCGTCCACCACCACCAGTCGCTGTCCACCACCGTCAGTTCCAGGTAATTATTTAATTAATTTATGTTTTTTTAAGTATAGTTATATAATTATGTAGGTAGTTATTTTAGTTATATAGGTATTTAATTATATAGGTAGTTATTTAGTAATTATTAGTAATTATAAGTAATAAGTAATTAGTAGTAATTAATTATTCACAAATAAATTATTAATAGTAATTAATTAATCAGTAATTATTTGTAACTAGTAATTATTAATTATTAGTAGATAATAGAAATAATTTATATAGTTTGTATGTTATTTAATTTAAACTTATTAAAATTAGGTTATTATGTGGTTATTTATTTCATTTATAGGTATGTTTTTTAAAATTTAATTTAACCTTATTAAAATTAGGTAAATATGTCTCGTATGCGTGGTAGAGGTGGACAAAAGGTCCCACCCATTAGAGGGAGGTTCATCCCTCCGGGTGAGCTTGCTGCACAAGCAGCTCTCTTACATCGGGATATGACCAACCTCCCTCTCCCTGAGAAGCTGCCAGATAAGCCTTCTTCCTCCGCCCTTGCACCGTACGTGGTGCCCACCCCTGCAGAGGTTGCCCAACCTGTTGCATTAGCTGCAACCTTCATGGAGCCGATGAGGTTCATCCCTACTCTAGGATATCAGGAGGTTGCCCCCAAGGTAGGTCATCAGCTGCCAGAGGGTGACCTGCCACATATTTCTGACTCGGAGGGTGAGGACCGCCCACGGGCTGACATTGATGAGGAGGCTGACCCTGAGCCTAATGTACAACAGCCTCCGCAACAGGGTGCCAGCTCCAGTGTCGATCATGAGCGGGACCCTCACGGTAGGGTTATCATCCGAGCTTATGGAAGAGGGTGAGTTTTGTACAATTTTTTTATTTTTTCAATATTTTGAATTTTTATAAGTTGCAGTGTTAACATTGAATTTCTTTATTTTGTTGTTGGGTGCCTAATAATCCCTCATCGCGACCATTGGTCATGCGATCTGATCACAATTTCGGGGTCCTCACTATTTGTGGGAGGTCACCCCGAAGGATGAGAGACAAATGGTGGGAGGAGTTTACGGTAAAATGTTTTCATTTTACATTGTTTTTTTAACTTGTTATGACATATTCAAATGACGACTTACCCTAAAAGTTTTTTTTTTCAAAGCAAAGTTACTTGTGCCCCTGAGAATGAGGCCCAGATTAAGAAGGTGTACGAGCAAAGTATGTTAGACGCGTTTGGGATATGCTAAAATAGGCCCGGACGAGTGGGACTAGGCCCACTTGGTGTTTTGAGGAGGCCTGGGAGGGTCTTTTAGCCAACTGGGTCTCAAATGAGTTAAAGGGGAAGTCCTCTCGTAACAAGAGCAATCAGGCTTCTCACACCACAGGCCGCAAGGCCCGCATTGAGGTCGCGTTGGATATGGTATATAAAAACTTGCTCTTCTATATTATTTTTATATTCGTAATTAAAATAATTAATTAGTGTAATTTTCTTGTGTAGCGACGACGACTTGGTCAGGATGTAGATCCCGATGAGTTTTTTGTGGCCA
The DNA here is from genome assembly GCA_026901365.1 of Sesbania bispinosa. Lineage (NCBI taxonomy): Eukaryota > Viridiplantae > Streptophyta > Magnoliopsida > Fabales > Fabaceae > Sesbania > Sesbania bispinosa. The sequence continues at coordinate 152,207 of QLOH01000172.1, forward strand.
CCAACACAAAAAAGGTGGTGGATGGGTAGACGACCGAGGGCGGTCCACATTGTTGAGTCTCAAAATATTATTAAGGAAATTTATAATGTTTAAGTCTCACAAATCCTAAGTTTTAATGGATAACAAATTTGGTTAAAGGATTATTTGAAAAAAGAACAGTCTCACTTGAAGGTATTATGTTTAAATGTTTTAGAAAATCTTCTGAAGAGCAACCCTCTGATATGACCCAACTCTCCGAAGTTGAATCTGCTAAAGTCTATTTTATTTTAACCTTCTGAAGTGATGCTTTATCATAAAGAAGAACTGCTGAAGACCTACATCGTAGCCTTTGATTAAAGTTAGAAGGCTTTCTGCTTAAGGACTTTAATGCATCCTCAAATGTCTTCTGCAAGTTTGATCCTGTTAAGGAATGTCTTCAGAAACCCCCTTTATGCTGTCAAAATCATTTTACCTTAAAAGGAAATTTGTTGTGGTACGCATCAGAACTGTGTCACAGGCTGCACACCTGCAACACAAGTCAGAAGCTTTTTAAAGATTGTATCACAACAGTATTAACAACATTTAATGCTATCTCACAACGGTGTTTCTCATCAATTTTCAATGGGCTCAAGATGAAATCCTATATAAAGCTTCATGAAGATTTCCAAACTGAGAGAAGAAAAAGAAGCATAAAAACATCTTAGGCCAATACTCTGCAAAAAATTCCTTTGTAATATTATGATTATATGTACTTAGGCTATTATCTTTTGTATCCTCAGTTATACTCAGTAAAATCCTTTGTACTAGATTTGTCGTGTTTAAGTTCTTTAGGAACTTAAACAAATTCAATTGTTGTAAACACTGTAAAGTGTCTGAGAGCCTGAAAAGGCTTGGAGAAACAAAGAATACTCGGTGGTTTAGCCTGGAGAGGCTGTGTCCAAAGAATACTTGTTGTTTAGCCTGGAGAGGCAGTGTCCAAAGAATACTTGGTGTTTAGCCTGAAGAGGTTGGGGTAAAAGAATACTTGTAACTCTGATCAGATAGTGAAAAATTCATTGCTTGTTGGCTTTGGGACTGGACGTAGCTCACTGTGTTGGTGGGTGAACCAGGATAAACTTTTGGCTAAGTCTTCTCAACCTTTATCTCTTATTATCTGTTATTTCATCTAACAAGAAGGGTTAGGATATTAGTGAACTAAAATATTTAAACATAAGCTTTCAAAAATACGTTTCAAAACAGTTTAAGAAATCAGTTTTATTGAACCTGCTGAAAAGACTTTCGGCAAGTACATACTCCAGTTTCAGAAAGTTGCTTATAACTTTTGTGAAAACTTTGTTTGTGAAAAGGTTTTCATAAAATCTGTTTGAATTTATAAAACAATATTCAATCCCCTTTCTAGTGTTTCTTGTGGTTTCTACACACATATGTAAGTCAAAATTATGTTTCGCATTATTTTTTATATAATTTCATATATTTGCAATAGAATAACTAACTAATTATAAGTTTATCTCTACTCAATAGAGAAATTACCATGACCGCCTGAGGGGGGGTGGAGTCACAGATGAGGGACAACTTCATCACTGATGGGTCCACCAAGCTACAGATCTGGAAGGATGTTGCTGGTCGCAAGACTCAAGACCGCTGTTATGACACCGGGGATTTGTCAAGAAACATTCGTCCTGGTGTGACCACCCTCACTTAGGAGTCTCAGGCCTATACCAGCATGACCGACGGGTCACGACATTCGTCTGACGAGGCGTTGCGGCAGAAGGTTATCAAAGCAGAGTTGCAGGCTAGCCGAGCTGAAGAGAGGGTTGATGACTGTCAAGCCCAGTATGCACGGTTGGAGGAGGACTTCGCACGACTTTGACAACAGTTGCAGTTAGTGCTGGACCCGCAATGCAGGTGGTTCTACCAACTTCAGTCAGGCTCAGCCGCACTCGCACTATGATGGCGACCTGGATTACCAACCCTTAGATGAGGATGAAGATCGTGGCCCACAACCACAGTAGTGTCGTCGCCGTCAGCCGTGATTTTTTTATTGTATTATGTTTTTATACACTTTGTATATATACTGTTTATATATATATATATATATATATATATATATATATATTCTATATGAGTGTTTTTATATAATATTTATTGTTTTTCTTTATATTTTAGATCGTTAATAAATATCATATAAAATTAATAAAATAAATAAAAAATTTGAATTTCTATAATAATTTAACTGTAAATCCATAAATTAAAATATAATTAAATATAAAACCCTATGTTCAACTAAAAAATTAATATAATTATTAGCGACGGCCACGACTTAGTGATGACCTCTAATATTTTCATTTTGTGACGGATTTCAGCTTAGCGACGACTTTAGCGTCGGGCAAGTAGACACTACATAGCGATGACTGTTTTTGCTCGTCGCTACTGTATTAATGACGAGCATTTTAACGACATCCTTGTGGCCGTCGCTAATTGCATTGCAGCGACGATTTTCCCCTTATAGGTCGCCTCTAATTCCCGAATTTCTTGTAGTGTAGCTGTTGATTTGTATAAAATTTTCTAGAGTTAATCTACTCTAAAAATTATTAATTCAATGATTAGATTAATTTATTTTTCTCTTTATAAAAGGTTATATTAAGTGATGTAAGTGTAAAAATGTGACATATAATCTCAATTGATCCTAACTCTTTAACTAATTAGAATTATGTAGTAGTTAGTTATTCTTGAAAGCTTCTAATACTTAAGAAAAGTGAGCACAAGAACATGTGATTGGAAATTATATCTTCAAACCTAAGAAGCTCTTATAATATGGATAAATTTATTTTACGGCTATAATATATACAAAATTTAATGTGCAAGTGTGAGAAAGTTTTCCACATAAAAGATCTCAATCACTTACGATAGTGTGTGAATAAGAGTAAATTAGTAGATTAGTCCCTGACTTTTAGGGTATTATGCAGTTTAGATTTTACCAAAATACCAAATTAGTCCGTGACGTTTAATTCCCTCCAACACTATAGTCCTTGTCCGTAACTTCTGTTAAATTATAGTCGATGTGTCACGTTAAGTGACACATTAGCTGCAAAATCAGATTCAAAACGACGTTGTTTTACACATTTCCCCTCTTCCAGCCTTCTTGTCTAGCCAGCATTCCAGCCTTTTTGGCCAGCTCGCCTTCCAGTCTCTTGGCCGGCTCGCCTTCCTGCACTATGCCAAAAAAGGCTTTTTACCGCGGTTCCGTGGGGCTTTTTACTGCGGTTACGACCGCGTTCTACCGCGGTGAGATAAAAGGAATTTACCGCGGTTACTTTTCGGAACCGCGGTAAAAAGGGTGAGCTGGCTTACAGAATATCGTAGCTATTTTGTAGTTAATGTCTAGTTGTTTAATTAAAAATCCCAACAAATTGACATGTCCGGCGGCCTATCAATTGCAAAAACTTTTAAGAAATTTTGACATATATATATCAATGGAGCCATACGTCAATTAACCCATCAGACACCACGTTGTATGTGACCAATATCTACTACTTTTCATGGTACGTACACACTCAATATATTAATTTTAACTATTTAAGAAGATCAATACATATGGCACTTTGGCAGCAACGACCTGGTTCTGGGGTTGCTAATATAGTATTTGATGATGTTATATATTTTATATAGAAAGATGATATTATTAACAACTGCTCATTTACAATTATTCTAACAAACTAAGGGGCTAACTGGCACTGAGAAACTTCAAAACGTCCCTTAATAGGATAAGGAAAAGGTTGGTATTGGATACAGAACAAACACTTTATATTGAATCTAATGTTTACACTTCCTAAGCTTGTTCACCTTTACTCATTTCCTTTGAGCATAATATGGCTTCCTTCTACACTTGGAAATAATTCTATTAACTCAATACTAGGATCCAATCCCTTGCAGTCAATCTTCACCAAAAGACTTCCTTCAAAAGCATCTCTGACATCCTTTAGAAGGGAGATGTATACTCCATTTTTAGCTGCAACATGACATAAGTAAATTAGAGGTTTAAATTAAGAAAAAAGAACCATAACCCATTTCTTAAATAAGTAAGTTTAAGTAGACCAAAAAAAGAACCATAACCTAATAATATTCAATATTACAATTAGATGCTCCTTTGATACAATATCCCATTCTCAATAAAAATGGATAAAGGAAGACCATATAGGAACAGGTCATTTTAAGACACATTAACAAAGGTTGTTCACAAATCAAACAAGAATAACAGCAAGCATTTCCTTTCAAGAAAGAAAGCCTTTGAGATTCACTATCAATCCTTTCATGCATGCATCTTATGGATTTTATAGAAACAAGTGACTTTGTAGCAGAAATAGATAGATCCTATTAGATTTAGGGCTGTGCATGGATCAAATATTGCTTAAACTGAACCAAAACCAAACTGATGTTGAAGTTAATTTCATTGAAGCCCATTCATTCAGAATTGTACCAATGAAGCAATTGTAAGCAAAATCTCTGTCAAAATAAGGAACATTTTTGGAAATACTAAGATCAAAGAATCACTAAGCTATTTAACTCAGTTATATCAGGAATGAAACCAATTTAAGTTGTGGAAGTCATTACAAATTTTTAACAAGAAACAATAATTAACTTAGTTAAGTAGTTCATACACTTCTTGGAGAAAAGGTAGCTTAGCCAGTTGAGGTGGGAGTCTGCCAGGAAGACTAAGGCGCTTGAGGGTCCTAAAAATAGAAACATTGTTCAGTAGTCTTATTAAGGATGCATAAAGTACTGACAGGCACTTTAAAAATAATGTGGCCAGAGGTCAATCTATTATATTTTCTATTATATGTTAACATTACTTATTTATGTGTGGATTTAGATAACTGAATCAGGAAATTAAAGATATATATGCAGAGAAAACACATAACACAAAAACCTAAGAAAAAGAGAGATGAAATAATCAGGTAGTCATACATCTTCACAACATGACAGACATTATTGTTTTCAAAGCTCAGTCACAATGAATGGTTCTCTCTGATTCAGCAGGTGGTTCTTGCGTTAGTCCAACCATTTCAATATTGCAAGAATCAACATCAAATTTCCAATAGGTTGCACCCATTATACTGACAATTTCTTCAAGAGAATCATCTAAATGACAATCACAATCATGTAAATGTGAGCATTCTGAACATGTGTGTATCCATATAATTCATACTAGTATAAATAGGACATAACAGAGATGGAATGTGAGTCTAACATCAATTTGACAGATGTCCTGCCCAATTAAGAAAATAAAAGTAGATAGAAAATAATTAGTTAAAATTTCATCCAATAACTTTTATTAAATAATTTATTAAAAAAACTATGGCATACTTCTCCAATTGCAATGGTGATGACATGAGGAGTGAAACTCATCCCAGCTGAACTAGACATCAATTCACCTGGCAACAACCACTCAAAACATCAAACACAAAAAATATATATTTAAACCATATTAATACAAACTTAGAAAGTGTGCAATATGTGGTCCATAGGGTTCTTCTTCATGTCATGAAGCCTTCTAATTCTAAACAAGGTGCAGCAAAACTAATCATACCGGTATTATTTTCTTTCTTAAACTTTGACTTATTTGGTTATGACTGAAAATGATCAAGTATGGTTCATTCAATATGACAGCCACTGATGAAGCTTCCACCAAGGAGATCGCTCAAAAGGCTTATGAACTTGCTTCCTCCTTCAAGAATATGTGTCATGTGAAGAGGCCTGAGGTGAGTTTAGATCCCTTAGGCTGTATGGTATATACCATTACCTAGTATTCAACATTCTCCTTTAGGCTCCAGAGTCCTACAAACACCTTGTTTCTGATGTGGTTCAAAATGTTAACATTAACAAAAAATGGGCAGGAAATGTATTGAAAATTAGAGTTAGGAAACAGTTGATGATAAACAAACACACTAGTAATTACATCAAACTAGCAAGTTAGTTACTTTTAGGATATTTTACATTTATGAATATGAGTATACAACAAGCATAGGCCCCAGACCCCTTCTGGAGCCTCGCCTTGATGCCTTTGACTACACTGACACGTCTTGTTTCCCTCCTTGGATTCTATTCCCAGTTTAATTTCCCCCAAGACAAATAATTTTAACAAGCAACAATGAATTATTCTGAACTCACCCGTTTTACCTTCAGTGCTTCAGTGATCTAAAACCAGGCTTGATTTTTCTTGCTAATCTCTTTATCCAGGTGATCAATTTTAGATTTGATGGATGGATCATCATAAGGCCGGCACCGGACAAAATAAAAAGAATGAATCTGCTTAGGTGCTGGCCACTCATCAACAACATCCTTTGGTGCATTGGAATCTGAAACATCATTATCTTCCCCTTTAGCAGATTCATCTCCATGTGACCCAAATTTGATGGCTCACCAGCTCCCAAATCTTGTTCTAGTTTTCCATTCTCCTTTTCATACAAAACAACTTTCCCTCCTTCAGCACCGTTCTCCAATGGTCCTTGAACCATCTCAAATCCCACAACCTCATTAATAATGAAAATAATTAAATGAAAAATAATGAAATCCCTAAATAGATCAAAGATACACAAAAGCATAAGGGGAACACTGACCACAAACTAGTGAAATAGGTGGCTCTCTCCAATGACAATAACACACTGCAGGGGCGGCACAATCAACTGCAGGGGAGGCCCGGAGGACTGCAGCCGCGACGGAACGGTGGCTGGACGCGCAGGTGAGGCACACGGGCGGAGGAACGCAGCTGCGCCACACAGAACCGGATGGCACAACTACGCAACGACGACGGTGACGGAACCTACAGGGACGAGACGCAGCCGCAACGGCGAACAGAGGTACAAGGACGCAGCGGCGACGGCGACAGAGAGAAGAGGGAAGAAGATGGAGACGTGCGCGACTGCTGGAAGAATAGAAGAAGAAGACGCGCAGGGAAGAAGAGGTTTAGGGTTCCCACCTTTTAAAACCAATTACAGCGGTTGCTGAAGGCACTCGGGTTAAAGCTAAACACTCAATTTTTTACCACGGTTTCAATTTTTTACCGCGGTTCCTCCGAACCGTGGTAATTGAGTCTTATTTATTTATTTATTTATTTTAAATAATGACCTATGCTTTTATTACCGCGTTTGTTTTACGGAATCGCGGTAATTGTCATCCTTTCTGCATTTTAACCCGGTTGCTTAGTGTAACCGTGTTAATTGGAGCGCGATAAAAATCAAATTTTAGCATAGTGCTGGGTGGTTGGCCGAACTCCTTACCAGATATCCTTTTAGTCTTCTTTTCCGGTCGGCCTTAATGACGCTTAATTTAAAAAATGATTATATTTTACTAGCTATTTTTAGAACCATTAGTTTAAATAAAACCTTCAGTTTGAGGAATATTTTTTTTTTCAATTTTAATTCTAAACATGTATTTTTAAAAGCTGAAAAACAAAAGTGTTTTTAAATATCCTATATTTATTTCTTTTTTATTTCTCTCCTAATTTTCTCATATTAATTAAATACTTCTCTCGGTCCTATTTATAAGACAATTCAGACAAAAACATAAATATTAAGAAAAATAATTAATGCATTAATTTTTAAGAAATTATTCTACAACATTACAAGTTTACCCTTGTTTAAAATTAAACTCCACTACTATGGTAATTGTGTCACCTTGAAACCTTTAATGGTCAACAAGGATAAATATGAAAAAAAAAAATTAAATACTTCTAGATTTGTGTACTTTGTCTTATAAATAAAACTATGAAAAAATTTCAAACGTTGTCTTATAAATAGGATCGGAAGGAAACATTTTCTCTTACTATTCTATTTCTCACTTTCTAATCGGTGTAAGTCCTGTAATTTTATATATGGTGTCAATTGATTCTCGCTCAATATATATATATATATATATATATACTGAAAATGCACGGGACAATAATTTAGGAAACTACAGTACTGGTGGGAATAGTGATTTGAATGCACACGCCATGTGGAGACGAAATCAGTTGGTGTTCCTTTGCTTCTCTAAACCGTACGCATGATATATGAAGACATACTTGTTCTTCGGTTTGGCCATTTTTTTGTGGTTAATCACCTTTTGTTTCATTTCGATTTATTTTGGTGATAATTGAGGTTGGGTTCATCTGGATTTTAGTGCAGTTTATGTGTACACCCGACTAAAAATAATAAAATAATGATAATCAGGGTTTATTTACTTAGAATCCGTACCTCGAGATTTATAAAAAATAAATAAAAACTTAAGCATTTGATGTTGGAATTCATGTTAAAACATGTGAAGACAATCATGGCCGATTGGATTAATATGAACATTCCTCCCCTCCACCACGGGTGGGTTACCACTCAGAATCACACCTAAAATAGTACTATCATTTTTAAACTTCATTTGTGGGATTACGCTTTCGTCCTTTTCCATTCCTATTACTTTATAAGATAACATATATATTCATGCAACATAAAATATAAAATAATTTATATGACATATTTTTTTTATCTCTTTTAATCACATCACTTATTACATTTTACATTTTTTTAATCTTTATCTCTCTTTATTGTAAATGTTATTATTAGTAACTTTTAATTTATTAATTTCATATAATATTGTAGAACACACACGATTATATTTTTTTTCCAGCTGAAAAGCGAGCATGTTTTTATTTTTTAACATTCTATTCCTTTGAGCAACGATGTGGATGTTGCATTGAATAAGCTAGATCGACCTGAAACCTTACTTTTTTAACTTGGGTCTCTTTTATCACATTGCCATATTCATGTTTTCATTGATCCATGACAGAGATTTTTCTTACTCTATGGGGATTAGCTAGATTATTCAACTAATTCATGACTAGCTAAGGGTATATTTATAATTAAATTTGATATATTAAGTTAGAGGTGTTCATGGACGGGTTTTGCTTGTCCCAAACCCGACCCGAATTTTTTATCAGGTCAATTTTATGGAACCGAGTATGTCTCTATAGACCCGAAGAGACCCGATAATGTACAAGTCCAAGTCAGACCGGGTCAGAGTAGGACAGGATCGGGTTGACCCGATGTATAAACTAAATATAATCATGAAATGATCATATAACAATGTTCAAAAGAAAATAGTTTATACAGTTAGTAAATATATTGCATACAATAAAATTCCTCTTAATGTATACAATATTTTGGACTTTTTTTTAAGTTCGGGACATTACTAAAATAAGAATAGCATTATATCACTATATAATTTTACATATAGAATGTATTTTTAAAGGTAGATAGAGGAAACTTAGACTCAAAAACCCTATTTAAAAGGAAAAAATAAGGTTAGGACTTTACATAATAGAAAATTATAAGTAATAAGTATTATATTTATATATAAAGGACGGACCGGGTAACCCGGAGGTTAACCCGAACCTGTCCTCATCAACCCGATGTCAGGTCAACAAATAAGACCTGATGTGATGAGACCCAATTTAGTTCTATTATTTCTTGTAGGACAGAAACAGACCCGTCTCGAAGAGAACGGGTTGGAACGGGCCAAATGACGAACCAGATCTTGAACACCCCTATATTCAGTACAAACAATGTGTCAAGCAACATACTTCGTCCATGCTCAACTATAAGCACCTATGTGTGATTGACTAAAATATATATAAGAAAAATTTAATTAATTTTACTTTATTTAATGATATTTTCTCAAATTGCCCTTTATTTAATTCAGATTTTATTTTTCAACCACTTTAATTAATTAATCATGTACAAATAGAAAGAGATCGAATATGTTCATTTGAAACAAGTTTCAATAAAATTAAATGTAGGGTAATTTAGATAATACAATTATGTTTTAGATGATATCATAAAAATTAAATGAGTTTAAATAATTTTCTTAATAAGTATAAATTTCGTTATTTTTACTTATAATAATTGAGTTCGGAGAAAGTATGATATAGTGACTCAACATTACTTGTAAAATATTATTTTTTTTGTTTGTAAATATCCATATAGGAATAAAAAAATTAAAAATACAAAATAAAGTGAAAATAATACAATGCTTTTATAATTAAAATAAAAAAATTACAAACCAAATAAGTGTTAATGAGATTAGTTCAATTTTAAATACTCTTAATAGTAAACCTTTGGAGATGGGAGTATCATCTCTTCCTCGTTAGTCCCCAAACTATATTAATTGTATTAGTTGTTCTCAAATTTTATCAAGTATCTATCACATTAATCTTTCAATTTTCACATTTTTTCGTCACACTGATCCCTGTTAAGGACTAATTAATATATATCAAAGTTAGAACACTACTTATATAATTAATTAGTTTGAGGATTAATAAGGAGAGTTTTACACTTTTTTTTCAAGAACTAATTTGAGGGATTACTGATATATATCTACTCTAGCTAGTTTTTTTGTTTTGTTTGTGTGTGAAGTTTTATTTAAAAAAGAAGAAATTGTTTAATCTTCTTAATGAATGTACGTTTAAAGTCACTCCAACTAAAAATAAATATATCTTAAATTTTTAATCTCTTGTACGTGTTTTTTAATTATTTAGTTTTAACTATTTTAAATTATTTTGATTCCATAGAAAATTGTGACAATCTAATAAAATCAATAATGTAATGAAGTTTAAATTTTAAATTATTCAATCTTTTTATCTCTAATATCTATTACTTTCATTTCTATTGAGCTATCCACTTAAAAAGATTGTATTACTACTTATAATCTCTCAATTTATAAATTTAAGATAATACTAATTATATATTTTTCAATTATTATATTCTTGAGCTAATTCTCAAATCACTTACAATCTAATAAAATCAAACAAGTAATAGAAAGAATTAAAGACTGAGATTCTTGTCAAAATTGAATATAATGATAAATATGGGGAATGAACCTTAAAAGGTTGAGATTTATTTCCTTTATTAGTGACAAAGGTTTTCATCCGAATATTGAAACTACTTTTCACGAAAAGGAGAACGATATGAAGCTATGCACTAATACACACTGCCATTGGCGTTAGGGGAAAGCCGACATTAATTACATGCTCAGAATAGAATTTCCATTTTTTCCTGTTTAAAAAGAAAGAAAGAAAATTCCCATATTAGGCGAGTTTTGTTTCATTAATTTAACAGTAGTTAAAATTTTAGGATCGGAGATTTTTTTTTTTCCCTTTAAAAATTAACACAAGGGCATCGATCGGTCCCATATTTGGCGAGTTTTGAAATTCCATTCACACATGTCAATATATTTTCTTTCCTTTCTGATCTTTCCTCCATCTCTTGATGACTTGATCAATTACTTCCCCCCCCTCTCTCTCTCTCTCTATATATATATATATATATATATATATATATATATATATATATATATTCCTGTACCAAGAAAACATATCAAGTAAGAACACTTATTTATTGTGAGAAAATGAGAACATTTGATAATACTCACTTGATATGCTCCCCTTGTACCAATATGCCCAAAGAAGGCTACTTGTGGTTGAGTTGCGCAAATTTAAAGCTATAATACGATCGAGCGATTCATATTATTCATTTGACATTTCACATTAATTATTCATATTATTCTTGGTAATGAAAAAATATTATATATATTATGAATATGGCCCGCCCTAGGGAACAATATACGCAAATTAAATTTATTATTTTAGGGGGAAGGGGAAGGGGACCACTAGTCCAAGCGTAATGCTGGAGGGGGTCCTATGTGACACTGGAAAACATGATTGTTATCTCAGCAACAATTTATATATTGTGGTGTGGGAGAAGGTCTTCACGTACAAGAAGCATGATTCACTGGAAAAAATATTTGTTTAGTTGTACAAGTAAATTATTAATATCCTTAAAGAATGATTAGTGGAAGCCGGTTAGGCAGTTTGTGACTTTGTAGACGTACTTTAATATATAATTAACTGAGGCAATCGATTAACAAATTAGCTTATGCCATGGGACAGTGTCCTTTTGTTATAAAACTTCAGCTGTATCTGTTGGCATTTTGTGAGTGCTTCTTTTCTTTGCATTTCATTAGTTCTTCCTCTTGTTCCGTGGTGGGTGCCTTAATGTTTATTAAGTTGCAACGAATGTGATCGTAAGAGTTTAATTTGTGTTCTACAGTACTATTCCAATCAATGGACGGGATCGACTGGACTTCAAATTAATATTACATATATATGTTCCTCTTCATAAATATTATTATATATATCTTGCTTTTTTCTTTTGGTCCATATATATCTTGCTTGAGATAGTGTTGTGCTCCTTTGAAAACTACACAATATGGTCTATTGCCCCTTTGTAATAATTGGTATCGGTGTAAGGCAATTTGTACATTTAATTTTCAAATTAAAGCGGCATAAAAGAAATACATATTTTTTTTTCTAAGTAAAAGAAATATATTTAAAGGGATACAAGGGGTACTCCAACCCACTATAAAAAATGGAAATGTATCTGAAGAACCTAAAAAGAAACCTTTTTGAACCGTACAAGCCAAACTAGGCACCAATACCCCAAACATCCAATGAATTCAACACTACCAAACCTATTACATAACACCCACGAAGACAAATACTACAATAAAGAGATTAAAAAACTTGCAATACAAAAATATCACTAATCAAGACTATGGACAACATCGCAACTAAACAGCAACAGAGAAATTTAAGCATTGTCATGGGTTCAATTGTCATGAATGAAAAGGATATAAAAAAGACTTGTCCTTTGCTCTAAGCCACTTCCAAGACCTGATTATAATAAGATCCAGGACAGCAGCGGGCTCAACTGTTTTATTTGAAAACAAAACCTCATTTTGCGCTAACCACAGCGACCAAACAGTAACCAACCAGACTAAAGACCATTTTTTCCTATCTTGTACACAACCATTTGGTAACCCCACAAACTGTATAAAATTAGAGAGACAGGAATTATGGAGTAAAGAACAACATCCACACCACTCCAAACACATAGTCCAAACTCTGGACGCAAAAGCACACTCAAAAAACAAATGCGATATATTTTCTACCCCTTTATCACACCAAACACAATCACCTGCACTAGGATGTAACACTTTCCTCTTTATTAAATTTTTCTTTGTGGGAATTTTATTTAAAATATCTTTCCACCCAAAGGCCGACACCTTCAAAGGCACAAACTTTGACCACAAAAAATTTTGCATTGGAAATTCTGCATGAATAGCCTCATTAACAATTACTGAATATGCCGACTTAACTGAATAGACACCGGCAGGGTCAGCAATCCACCTCCATCTATCAGGGTGATCTTCTTGCAACTTCACATTTTGTAGCTCCAATACTAACTGGTGAAACTGTTCACGTTCCCATTGAAAAAATTGCCTACGCCAACTCCAATTCCAAACCAAACCATTGACACGTCGTTCAGCTATGTTAGCTAAAGACACATCCTTGTTGTTAGCAATCAAAAACAGTCTAGGATATCGATCACGAAAAGATTCAACACCACACCACACCACACATCATTCCAAAATGAGGTATAGCCATTGCCCACATCTTTTACACAACCACACAAAAACCAATCAAAAGTAAAATTACTACTACTATCAATGGACCATAGGTCAACCCACCAAGTAGAACCCTTATGACTCACCCTCCTCACATCGACACTCCTCTCACCATATATAGAATTAATCACCCTATACCACAACCCCTCCCTTTCCACTAACAACCTCCACCTCCACTTACCTAATAATGCTAAATTAAATGCTCTCAAGTCACGAATACCCAATCCCCCATGTCTTTTCTCCCTACAAACATCCCCCCAAGCAACCCAAGGTATCTTGTTTTTCTCTAAGGACCCACCCCAAAGAAAAGAAATAAATAAAGAATTGAATTGAGAAATAATACATTTGGGAGTCTTGAAGAAAGAAAGGAAAAAATACACATTAAATGTATTTTTTTATATCGTAATAAAATATAATTAGTGTGTAAAATCTTAAATCATAAATGGATTTAGGAAAAAATTGTATATATATTTTTCCTTGAAAAATTAAATGAAAGCTATAGTGAGGGATTTATAATCATTTAGAGTAGGGTTTTTTTCCCTCTTTAATTTTAATTTTTTTAATTATTAATACATTTGTAAATAGGTAATTAAATAAAAGCAATTTTTTCCTCTAAAAATATGCAATTAAATATAAATTGATGTAGTAATTATTTTTTTATTTACACCAAATAAAAAATTTTGAGACCAAATTGTATCACTGTGATACAAAAGCCCAAAATCTTTCTCATTCCCGGCCCATTAATATTATGAAATGGTATATTGGGAGAAACCCCACACATGTTTATCGCATGCATTCACGTTACAAAATTTGAAACGGACTGATTGAGTGTTATATCTATCCACTGCCACTATGTTGAGTTAAGAGACAACTAAACAAATGACAACGTAGACAACGTAAGGCTGCACACGAGTTGGGTTGAGTTGGTTTTACACTACTTTTGTACCCAATCTGATTAACCATATTTGAGTTGGGTTCGATTGATTTTGCCATTTTTCTTTTATGGACCCAACCCAATCCAATCCAAACCGATTAAGGTTGGGTTGGGTTGGGTGATCGAGTCATGATAATTAAAAATTTAAAAAAAATAAAAAAATTAAATTTATAAAAACTGGTTATTTTTTATCATTATTTGGACTTCATAAATTATATAAACTTGGATTTCCATAATTTTGACACTTGGTCATATAACAATTTCAAAAATTTTATAAATCAAAACAAAAAAAAATATAACATACATTTTTCACACAATTTAATTCAAATATTTGGCATAATACAATAAAGAGATGTCCCAAATAAGATATTTCATAACCATAAAAGTCTTCATCTCATAAATTAATAAATGATGGTCATGTTATGGAACCAATTTTTTATTGAATTTTATTTTACTGTTACTAAATTTAATTTAGATAATATAATTATTAATAATATAATAGTTTTTTATATGGAAAATCGAGTTGGATTGGGTACATCGGGTTATACTTACCAAAACCCACTACCAAACTCAAACTAATCGGGTTCATGCTTACCCAACCCAAATAGACACAATGACCCAGCTCAACCCTCGAGTGGATCTATGTGCGGACAACATTGAGTAAAAGGTCAATTTCTTGTCACTTTTTTCTAAAAAAATACAAAGCAAAAATGACGAAAATTCCCTGGTAGTTGGTTTTTTTTTCCTGAAAATTCCTGTTTCCAACGTAGTTAAATGTTACAGGCTTGATACTATAGGATTACTTGTATGATTTTTGAATAGTTCATACGCAGTCAACACCAATATATATATATATATATATATATATATAAAACAAAATAGTTAATGACATGCTCAGTTTGACTCATTGGAGGCCATTATCTTAGATTACCCATTGCATGAGAAGAAAACAGAGATATATATAGCATGCAAATATATAGAATCAAGGTAGGCCAACGATTATGGAAAGCTTATCATTCAACTTTAAAATATTTTGGACTGCTGATTGTCTAAGATCGAAACCCACTATTGCTAAAGAAAGATGGTTTTTAACAATTTGCTCTATCGGTTATACTATATGTTAATTTACACGAGAGGTAATAGGAGGGCTTTTATTGGAATGACAAAAGCAAAATTGGATATGGATAACTAGTTACTAGCTAGCTAATTAGTTCAACAATGTCAGCTTCATATAATATATCTCAAGTTCCAACAAAGATTAAATATCCTTGTCCGTAGCCCTCCCTTATACTGCATTTTTTTATCTGCATTCCGCAGAAGGTTAAATGCGCTTTTTTCCACGAGAATAGAACAAAATGAGAAGCGTCAAACTTCAAGGATAATCTCAGTTTTTGTTTAGAAATTTTATGGTACCTCTAATCAGATAGTTTTGATACCTTCTTTATTATTTAATAAATTTCTCTTAATTATTTTGAACGGTTTTTATATTTTTACAGTTATATATATGACAATGTTTTAACTATTATAATTTGTATTTTTAATTTTTATAAAAAAACTATCCTCTATAATCATTATTCAGTATTCTTAATTGCGTTTCTTCATTTTTTACATTCTCATTACAATATATGTGTGTCTCATTCAAAATCTATATTATGTCTTCGAAATGATTTAGTAGGAAGTGCATGACTTGTTCTTACGTAGCTTTGGCATTTATACTCCACTTCAATAAAAAGATAACAAGGTATCAAAACCCTCTCTGGCCGAAAAGTAACGGAGTTCGACGCATTTTTTAATTTTTACTTAATTCATCCGAATATACATTTTTATATTATTAATTTAATGTAATTTTAAACTAATTATTCAGAGAATGGTGTAAATTAGAAAAAATCCTAAGTGATCTAAGCTATATGACTTAATCGCACTTTCAAATTTTTATCACTTTACTAAAATATAATTTGAATATATAAAGAGTTTATTTTATTAATTAATATGTTCACTTAACACATAACTCTTATAATGAATTTATTTTTATACTACTTTAATAAAATTGTAGATATAAATATGAACTTAGGTACCCTAAAGCCTAATGTCATAACTCTGTAACGAATTATGTCTATAACTATTCCTAACTTTGAAGCTCAGGGGCTGCATTTTAATATAAGAAATAATTTGAGAAAAAAACTCTTTTAAGTACTTATGAAAAAAGAATTATTAATTATTCAAATATAAATCAATTTAAGTACGCAATAAGTCATGAATTCTGACATCAGACTATTATTAGAATTTGATATCAATGTTTTGTCATAAATATAAGAAATTTGAAACCAACCGCGCGAGACCCGATATTTCTAAGACATTTCATACAAAGTGTTGGGTGCGAAGTGTATACGTGGCTCAATGTCTCAAAGCAACGACTTGAGATGAATTAATTAATCGTCATTTATATCTCTCATTTTATTAGAATAATATACCAAAAAATTAATTCAGCTTAAGTCGTATTTTAAGTCAATAACTCAGCCATTCTAATTAATAAACTTAAATTTATACTAAATTAAAAACATTATCAATTATATTAAATAAAATACCCAATAATCCATCAAATAAAAATAAACCAATATCAAAATTATAATGTATACATTATTTTTTTCCAAAGATGCATCCTATAATAAGAGGAAGCATGAATTTAAGCATGTGAAACAACCTGTACGGAAAGTAGTAATCAAGGGTTATTAATATTTACAAATTTCGTCTGGGCTTATTATAAAGTCTTTTAAACCAGGCCATATATCTGCGAGCTTCTTCCGTTGATGACATTTTGGTGGTAAGGAAATTGGAAGCTTTAATACCAATTTTATCACTTACCTTGATTAAAGAATCTAAGTTTGTGTGTATATATAAACAACAAACAAGTTTTTGTATTTACAAGATTAACTAGTTAATGTGTGTCTGCCTGAGTTACTGAATAATAAAAACAAAATTTTCATAAAATTAAATATTATAGGACCACTACTGATAAATGATAATAATTATTAATATTTATTTAAGACAACACACACACATATATATCTAAGAAACATACCAGCCACTGAGCAGCATTAATACATATTATAGACACGCCATGAATGGTTGCTGCGGCAAAAGCTCAACCTCCGGCCACGCCGTGATGTCGCCGGAGGAAGTCCACGACGACCCGCTCGGAGAACTCCAGCAACTCTCACCGTCCATCAGTTCCGGCAACTCAATCTCACCCCAAAAATCATCGCCGCCGCTATCTCCGTCGGACGCAATGCTACTTTTCTCATCAGCCGGCGAAGCCTTCATCATACGCGCCGCCTTGGCCGCTGCCGCCTGAATGTCTCTTGCCGTGCAGGTGGTCGGAATTGGCAGGTGGTCCACCTCGTCGGGAAAGTTGAGCTGCGCCTTTCGACCTTTGAGGCAGTACGCTGCGACGTCGTATGCTTTCGCCGCCATCTCCGGCACCGGAAAAGAACCCAACCAAATGCGCGATTTCTTGCGCGGCTCTCTAATTTCCGACACCCATCTTCCCCAGCGCCGCTTCCGGACGCCACGGTAGAGAGGGTGGCGCGTGCCTCCAGTACTCCGGCTGTTGGCGACGGTGGTTACGTCATTTTCGGGGCAAGGTAGTGGTTGTTGGTCCATTCACAATTTTTACACTGGCAGCCGTTTTGGCTCTCTCAGTGTTTCTGACATTTATAGCTTCATCAGAAGCTAAAACGACTAACGATGCGAGATTACGTAAATGCCCTCAGAGATTCAGATAAAAAGTTTAAATGGCTAAAGTTACACTTTCTACGTAAAGGCCCAGCATACATGGCATATTTCTCACATGACATGACTACGCGCGGGGCCAACTCTAGAACCACTTACTAATTCTATATATACTTATTTATAGTATTTTTTTAACTTTGGTCAATGAAATATAATACCCCAAAGATTTTGAAGAACAAAATTATACATGATTATTGGGAAAATAATTTCGATAAATTTTGTTTTTTTTTTCTGAATTAATTTCATGACTTGCCGCTGACAAATTTGGCGTAGATACTTGAACTTTGAAATTAACGCGACAACTGGCTCGTTTAACTTGAACACGATACATCGTGACAGTTTATTGTGATAATAACAACACAATCATATATAGTTGGTGATGTGAAAAAAATCAAGATACTATAGTTCCGCTGCCGGTCAAAGTTTGAAATTAAATGAGAAACTGGTTGAGGCAACCTGCGAATTAAGCAAATGCAAGCTGAAATATATAATTTTCTTTTTTGAAATATGATTTTGACATTTGAACAAGCAGGTTGCAAGCTGCATTGACAACGAAATGTGAAATTTAAATGAACAGGGCATGGAATATATATCGTGAGACCCACGGCAAGAAGAGGAGCGTAGGTATAAAAATACAAAATTGAAATTGTTGTGTTTGTGTGTGATATACAATAACAATACATGTTGGTGTTGGGACGACAATGACGAAGGTGCCCCTACCATGGTTTGATGTTGCCAAAGGCTGAGCTCACAACTTCACATGGGTGGAGTTGCACGGGATTAGGGTGACTGTTTCGCCTTTTTTGTGTTCTGGTGGGTGGGGGTGGGAGGGATGGCCGGGTTTTGTTGAAAACGATATATATGATATGAACAATCACTCGCTGTTCTTGCCAAATGTCACCTAATTGTCCAATTAATCTTTTCAGCTTAGCAGATATAAAGAACTGAAAATGACTGCCATTTATGCATCCCATGAATCGTCTTATCACTTTTCTATTTACATAAGCACTTTCATTTTTCATTAATCATCGATATCATTCTGAAACCCACTAAGATTTACGAGTATATATATATGATTTAATCCCTTTATAGTTTGCAACAAATACCATTGCGAATTTGTGATTGTATATAATTTATGGCGATTTTTTTTTTATAATTAGAAATAAACTAACAAATGTTTTCTTCGTCACATTAATTATTAATTAATTAACTATGAATAAAAAATATTCAAGTTCGATTGATTGAAGTTGGGTTTGCTACAAATTTGACTTAATTACGAGATAAGCCAACTTAAGTTGGAAAGGATTTCAATTTCGCTAATTCCCATATTTTTTGAAGGTTGATTTTAGGGTGGAGCAAATAAAATTTGGTATATCTAGCTAGTGGCTAACTTACATTTTTCTACTTATAAAAGTGGAATGAATAATTTAATTTTTTATATGACTATTTGAGTTTAATTTTAAAAAAAATATGGATTTACAATACAATTAACTTATGCTAATTTCTTTGAAGATGTATCAATTTAAAATTATTTTAATTTTTATTATTTTTAAGTAATATTTCATAAAAGCAACTGGAAACTATTTTAATATTAATCATTATAATAAAATGAGTATTAAATTTAGTGATTAAAAATTTAAAAGCTTAAATATGATTTTAGTCCATATAAATATATGTCATTTTGTTTTTAGTCCCTGTAAAAATTTTTTTTGGTTTTCCTTCCTATAAAATTTTTCGTTTGCCATTTTGGTCCCTATCGTTAACTTTAAGCTTATGTGGCTAACGGAGTGCCACGTCATCCTGTCACATGTGATTTTTCTTCCAGTTTAATTTTGTTTAGTCCATATAAATATGATCTTTTTGTTTTTAGTCCCTATAGTTTTTTTTTTTGGTTTTTCACCTCAATCTCATCTCCATCCAACATCACATTGTCCTTTTGCTTCTTCTACTACATTGTTAGACTTGAAATTCTTGAACTTCTCGTGGTGGGTTTATGTAAATAAATTCTTTATGTATTCAATTGTTTGAAATTTCAATACACTTGAATTTACTGTATAAAATGGGAAAAACTTGTAACGACCTTTCTTTTCTTTGCAATTCTTTTTTCTATCTATTGACTAACAAATTTTCATTGATTTATGTCTATTGATGACCTATAACTTGATGTAATTTGTCTATAGTAACAAAGAGAAGGCTTGTAATTGTAAATCAAGTAAAAATTTTGCCCGTCAATGGATAAAAAAAGGTCGTTCCAAGTTTTTCCCACTTTATACAGTGAATTCAAGTGTATTGAATTTTCAAATAATTGGATACATAAAGAACTTATTTCCTTAAACCCACCTCAAGGAGTTCAAGAATTTCAAGTGTAACAATACAATAGAAGAAGCAAAAGGACACTGTGATGTTGGATGAGGATAAGATTGAGGTGAAAAACCAAAAAAAAAAATTATAGGGACTGAAAACAAAATTAAGCTGAAAGAAAAATCACATGTGGCAGGATGACGTGGCATCCCGTTAGCCACATAAGCTTAAAGTTAACAATGGGGACTAAAATGGCAAACGGAAAATTTTATAGGGGTGAAAAACCAAAAAAAAAAATTACAGAGACTAAATACATATTTAAGCCAAATTTAAATTACTATATTTTTATATTTTGGACCAAGTGAACCATGGTCCACCCTATATAAACCCTTTTTTCAATGCCTAATTTTTAACTAAAAACTTAGATAAACTGTGTTTTTTTTCACATTCAATCCCTAAGCTTTTCTTTACACCTCCACTTTCTTTTCCTCTTTCCCACCATTTCACATAACGGATTTTTCACTCTCTTTCCATTTTATTTCTTATTTCTTTCTATATTTCTTCTCCCAACACTTACCAATTACCATACGCAAAACTTTACTCTAGAATTTTTTTTTATCCTTGATGAATGGTATAAATTATATGATAATAGAATAAATAAATATTGTGAAAAAAATGAAAATGTCTTTATAAATTTACTTTTTATAAATATTAAAGTACTTATAATACTAATCAACATTTTTTCTTGAATAAATCAACGTTTTCTTACATTTTTAATAAGAAGTAAATTATCAAAATATGAGTGGAAAACAAGTTATTAGTTCATTCACTAATCTATCTACATTTTTAATAAAAAAATTAAGTTAAAAAATTTATTAATCCTAAATTCACATTTTAAGAAAAACAGTTATACCTAATTAAGACCTCAACTTGAGATTATAATCATTATATAGACAATTTAATATATACTAAGAAAAAATATTAATATAAAAATAATGTCAAAATGCGGTGTACGGGAAATATGTTATTGATAGAATGAGCATTGAGTATTTGAGTACCGTATTACATTCCCTGTTTATCTATCTCAAACGGCTAAGTAGTATAATAAATATTCCATCCCTTGAACCATTCCTTTTTTTTCTAAATAACTAGACAAACCCGAACCTCCATCGCCAAACATATATATAAATCGTAGTTAGTCATATATTTTAGATCAAGGGTCTATGGTTCTAATCACAGCAAATACAAGGAGTGTGTTAGATAAAATTAGTGGATAAGCTAGCTGAAAAAAAATTAAAAAATTAGCTAATTGAATTGAAAGTATTTGATAAATTAAAATTAATTAAAAAAATTAAAATGCAGGCACTACTGGAAAAAACATCATTTTTCGGATGGCTTTTCCCACAGATTTCAAACAACTTTCACACAATTTCCACATGGAAATTCGGACGGACAATATATTTGGGATGAATTTTGGACAAACAATTTCCCATCTCAAAAACCCTAGTTGCAAATTGGAACAGTCGTTGCTAATTTCGTCCAAACGTTATTTGAGACGGAATGTAGATGAATTTTAGACAAATTGTTAGTTTCTATATTTTCATTATATTAATATTTTTTTTCATATGGATTAAACATTTGTATATGTATTCTGTCTGAAATCTGTCTTAATGTTTTTGGAGCCAAACATTATCCACTGAATAGAGGTGAAATTGTTGGGACAGATTCTATCATAATACAAAATGATTGTATCAAAGCGACTGACCCAACCTGAATTTTGTTTTCAACTTTGGGACGAACTTCAAACAGATACTATTATGGTGCAAATTAAAATACCAAAACAAATTGGCATGATCCATCCAAAATTCGTCTCCCATTTGAGATGAATTTCACATAAATTCTATTATAGTAGAAAATATCAGATAAAGTGACATAATCTGTGGGAAATTTGTCCCAATGTTGGAATGGATTTCGAGCGAAAAGTGAAAATTTTCATTTAAATATGTCATTTTGTGTGATTCTATCTGAAATCTGTCACAATGAAATGTTAGATAGAATAAAGACAGATTTGGGATGAAATTCCTTTTATACATTTTACATCTCAAATTCGTCCATATTCTATCGAAAAATTCCATGTGAAAATATTTGTTTTCTAGTAGTGATGGTAGATAATTAAGGTCATGATTAATTACTAAACCATAACTTTAAATTTAGTAATCATGAAAAAAATTAAGGAAAACTTGTAAAAAATAGTTTCAAAAAATGCTAGTAACTACTAATAAAATCCTACTTTACTAAATAAGTTTAAAATAATTTAATAAGTTTTTCGATTATCAATTCCAACTTTTAACTAGTTGAAATAACATATCAAATAAATTATAAAAAAATGCTACTCACTCTGCTATTTTTTATCTATCCAATTTGGTACCAACACAAAAAAGCATGTCATGTTATCCAATGGCGGAGCTTCTAAGGGAGGGGGTAGCCAAGCCGTGACCCCCCAAAATTTTTTCAAAATTACAAATATATATTTATATATTAAAATTTTATGTTGACTCCCCAAATTTTTTGTTTAAGATCCGCCACTGGTGTTATCTATTGGATTCAGATCCTCTTTAGCCTCTATGGCCTATCCAGTCAAGTTTAGCTACGAATAGTTAAATAATAACTAGGAAATCCAAATCCATAGCTAATTGATAACTATTACGTAACTAAACTTGGCTGGATAAGCTACAAACAAACGAACCTTACACGATCCTTACACATATATCATAAATTATGAAATTATTTAAATTTAATTTTTAATGAACAATTATATTTTATACTTTACCCTAAAAATCAAATCAGATCAAAATTAAACCTACAGGTTTCATGGCAGAAAAGGAATGGACCATTCCCAACTAAGCATTGGTCCCGTAATTAACTCCTACGGAAAGATATATATGAAAAAAGATAAACCCGTATGATCATTAATTGATACACAGCCTTAGGCCTTAAGTTTTACGGGTGCAAATGAAATAATACAAAGACGACCAACGTTGGACGTCGTATCATTACAATCAATAATCAATAAATCCGTGAAATAATAGGTCTTCGTTATTTAATGAGGGGCCGGGCTGCAGGAATTGTTTGGCCAAGAACAGATCATAGATGGAGCGCGCATGCAAATAGATAACAGGTGTAAGTCTTTCTCAACTCAACATATATATATATATATATATCAATTTCTTTCATCCAACAACTGCATGCCTCAAGTATACCCTATATGCTATAAAGTTTGCTGGTTGCATGTTCAGTAAGAAATGTTGGACCTATAAGCTACCTGCACATCAGACAGGACTCTGTACCTACCTTCACCGGAATATCCTCCGGCCATATTGTTTGGGATCTTGTAAACAAAGTATGGACATTTAATGTATACATTATATAAGAGGTTTAAGGGCTAATTATATGAAGATATTAATTCCAAGTTATATAGCGTTCATTATACATCTTTTCTTAATAAAAAGTCATGTTTTTTACTCTATTATTTGTATGGAAAATAATGTAAAAAGAAATATGGATGACTAGTGTGGTGAAATTTTAAATATATTATTTTAAAATCATATTTTGTGTGTGGTGGTAAAATAACAAAATATCAAGGTTTTGTCTATGAATTAGTAAATATATACTAACAAAAAAATATAATAGGGGCCATTTACTGAATTTTCTGTATTTTAGTTTTAATTACAAAAAAAGTCTGTCTGTTTTTTACTCCTTTCCTATTTTTAAAGTTTGGTACATAATACAAATTTATTTTCACTGTTTCCTATATAAAACATTAAAAACAGAAAATAGAATAATATTTTTATAATTAAAATTAAAAATATTTTGATAATTAAAACTAAAAAAATAAGAAATAAAAATAAAAAATGTTTACTCAAAATAATTGGGCATTAGGTAAAAAAGAAAATATAATATATAATATATAGTTCGTCCCGTTAACTTTTTTTATTTCTTCTTTTTTTTTTTCAGAAGAGCGATGCTTGATTAATTGAAGAGAAGAAGTACATAGGACCTGGCCTAAAAGGCCCAAACATCTCTTTTTTCTTTTGGTCAATGATATCAATTGCATATTAAAAAAACTAAAAAGGCTAGCATGAATTCCGGGGCCTGGTCAAAAAACAATGAATCATTGATCCAAACTGTAGGAGCCCACTCCCATGTTTCAATTACAGGCACATTCTATTTTATTTTTTTTTTTGGTCGAAAGGTACATTCTATTTTGTCACAACAAGAAATGCTCAAGTTTTAGAGTCTGTTTTTAGATTTGCTATTGTCCTTGCTGTACTCCGGGCCCCGGCCCATCTGTTTTTTAGGCTTTTGCCTTTAATCCAGCTTGCTTTCGACCAAAAAAAAAATAAGAAATGGTGATTGGATTTGTCATATTTGTTTTCCAGAAACACCCAGCATTATTCGGACAAAAAAAAAACAGACAGTATTGTAACTGAAGTAACGGCAATATAAAATTTTGCTCACAGGTATAGTGCCTTGCTTTTCAGACCCCCATTTTTGCTTTTCGCACACCACTTTCTTTTTGTAAAAAGATTTTTTTCTCCAAAATACCCTTCATCCAGTTCTGGAAATCAATTTTTGGAAGTTTCTAGAAGCTAAATGATAAAAATATATTTCAAGAAATTAATTTCTAGAGATTTTGAAAAATTATTTGTCAAAAGTGATTTTCTTTTCATAAAGTTTTAATTACTACAAATGGAAAAAAATGGTCGCTAAACTTGTTAGAAAAATTATAAATGGAAAAATTGAAACTGTTACGGTCTAAACCAAAGGCTCATTGGCCATGACGGCCCAAAACTGATATAATGATATTACCAAATATCCGTAATTACGCACATACTTGCTTACTTACTCTATTATTGTATATGCCCACTTACCACATTTATGCAAGCCTAAAACCCGTGTAAATAGAGGGTATTAACCATTCATAAGGTACGCAATCTTTACTCAGTCAATCACTTTGACTGTTTTACATATCTGATTTGGGCGTCAGAGTGTCTTTGCAGATACACCCCCCTATTTATGGACAACCTGGATCTACTCTCCTACAATACCCAGACCCAGATCCGAGCTCGACTTCATATGCCTAGGTACGAGTTCTATTCCAGAACAAAAACTTTATAATTCATTTCTATAAACTACAATAGAGACGGGAAAAAATTCAAATAAGTGACAATTGTTAGAGAACAAGTTTTAGAGACAAATTATTTGAAATTTCATAAAAAAATCACGTTCAAAAAATTTTTTTCAAAACGAAAAGGTGGAGTGGAGTGGCGAGGAAGGGTACGAGGCAGGAGTAATTTGGAAAAGATGTTTTTTAAAAAGAAGGGAGGGAGTGTGAATAGCAAAAAGGCATGTGCTAAGAGCAACTCCAATAGCTAATATGTATGATAAATTTGTTTCATCAACCATCATGCTCATTGGTCCAAATGCATGATCAATTTTTCTGATCTCTTATTAAAATCTATTATTACTATCTTTTGCCCTAGCTACACGTGTCAGCTTCTCTGTTTTTTTTTTAGTTTCTTATTTTTCCACTCCAACATGCAAAGTCTGTTCCTTTTTTCTTAAGCCTTGCTGTCATGTTCTTGCCTTCACAAAGTATAATGCATCTGTTGGACACAAAGGGAAAATAAAGGCTAGACATCACTAATATTGTTGCAAACTTAAAAAGGGTATTGACTTTTGTTAAGAGTAAGCTCTATCAGTGTTGTTATATTGGCTACATGAAATGAATTTTATAAATATATTATTGATTTACTTTACATTTTAAGTATTTATCATAATTAATGTTTTCTCGTGACAGAAATCATACCATCTATTTACCCATGCCTTCACACAAATATCTTACTAGATTTTAGGTACAGGGAATTAAATAAAACAAAAGAGAGACAAACTAAAAAGACGAGGCTAAACTATGGGAAATATATAGTCCTACCGCTGATAACTAAAAGTTAAATTAATATGTTGATTCTTATAGTTTCATCTCATTTTTAGTTAAGTCCCTATAATTTAAAATGATATAAAAAGATCTTTACAGTTCTAAAATGTTATAGTATGATCCAATTAAACCATGCATGCTGACTTGGCATTTGTGGCATGGCTCTTTATGTTCCACATGATTTTTCACCCTTGCACATGTTTCATTTGTTTTGTTAAAAAAAAATATACCAGAAGAAATAGTGCGCTTGTCAAAAGCTGTAGCATTGTATCAACTCTATCAACATGTTATTGAACCCGGACCGGACCAGCTGGTCCAATCGGTTGGGCCATAAACCAGGTCCATGACCGGTCCGATCAAGGAGTTGGATTGTTTTTGTGTGTAACTCGACCACTGGATGGTTGATCCGTTTATAACTCGTGTGACTCGGCCAAGAACTGGACCGGGCTGATTGTATAAGTCGCAGATAATTGGGATAAAAATGTTGTGCAGAGGAGTCAAACGCGTGCCCAAGCACTAAGGGCAACTGCAGATCAACATAGATGCGTTCCTCAAATTTTTTTACCCGTTGGAGAGCACCTCAAAAAGTTTCTGTCAGTAAAACAATAGCTCTATGCAGCAACCCAAAAAATGGGTTGCTTAGAGTTTTTTTAAATAATACTAACAGAGTAGAGATAAAAAAAAGTAAGTGTGAGAATAAATTGTGGGGTCTATTTTAGAAATTTGTGAGAGTTGCTGGGTTGGAGATAAAAAGTAATTGAGTTGCTTAAAGGAATAAAAATAATATAATGGTATAGAAAAATGTGAAGAATTATAAAATATTGATTTAAGAAATTTTTTAGAGTTGTTGGGTTGGAGATACCTAAGGGAGCAGCTCTTGTACCGCTAGACCAAGCTTCCTTCTTAGTAATATATTGCCCTTATTTATATATATATATATATATATAGAATATACAAATAATAAAAGCAAGCCTATAACTACTATATCATAAACTTTTTTTTTTTAAATTTTTGTATTCTTCTCAAAACTTCTACAAAATTATATTTAATAATGTAAAATATATTAAATAATGTTATTTTTATTATAATTACATTCTTATTTTTTTATTTAACTTTATAAATATCCTATCAAAATTATTTTCTTCTTATTAGATAAATATTTTATTTTTTTCTTACTATTTTGTGTATTTATTCTTTATAAGCCTTCAAATTTTTAATATAAAATTTATATATTTTATACATACCGGTTTAACCGGTTCAACCTGTGACTCACTGGTTCAACCAGTGACCCATTAACCCAGTGCTCCGACCGAGTTGATGACCGGTCCGAGCTTTATAACACTACTATCAACTCAAGTATTCCAAATATGATAATACTAAAACAAAATATGATAATATTAAGGATGAATAATGCATGATCATGGCCCTGCGTTTAATTAGTACCCAATTGCTTAAGTTGTAGTTGAAATTCCTTTTATTTTTAATTTTTATTTAAAGTCTTATTTTTCAAGTTTAAACCCTAACTAATAGTTTAGAATAAATGACAAAAACCCATTTTCATTTAGCTTGAAGCGGTATGAAGGAATTACTTGGTGACACTAATCAAAACATCACAGGCACATTTGATGATTTATGTCATCATAAAGCAAAATAAGGGAATATATAGATGGAGATTTTAGTATGCAAAATTCAAGTTCACAGACATATATATAGTTTTGGAGGTATAATAGAAAAAAGAAAGCCCCTATCTCCCAATAAAAGCAATATAAAGAATTAGGGATATATACGTCAAAAAAAAGAATTAGGGATATACATATTGATATTAAAAATAAAAGAAATATATAAGCAATTGGTTACACATTGCTAATTCCATGTCAGCATGTACATGAAAAATAAAATGCCATGTCAATAAAATTTAACAAAATTGAAATAGTGTAATTAACTGTATAGGGATTTAATTAAAATATTTTAGAACTAAAATTGTCTTTCTTATATCATCTTAAACTATAAGGATCAAATTAAAAATTTGACACAACTATAGGGACCTGCAAAGTAATTTAACTTAAATTAAATTAACTAATTTTCTTAAATCGTGTAAAGTAGTTAAAAAGTTCTTATAATTAGAATTGCAGGGAGTACGTCTTTAAATTGAAATCATCTCTGAACTATTTTAATTCTCTAATTTTCAAAATAGTTCGGAAAAAAACAATCGCCCAAACTTGATTGTTTCTATCCTTATAAAATTTGTCAGGGTTAAATATGTTTTTAATCCCTGAAGTTTGATCCGAATTTGGTTTTAGTCTCTAAGCTTTAAAAACGTTGGTTTAGGTCTCTCATGTTCTGAAATCAAGTAACTTTAGTCCCTCCCCTTAACACTATTAACTTTGACGCTAACGTGACAAATGAATTTCTGTATCGGTTTATACCGTCACTCTCAATTACCATGATGTGGCAATTGAATTATAACACAGCTCATCCAGTCAGTTTTTGTGACCTTCCCTGTTCATGAAAAAATGTGAAGTTAAATTAAATAAAACACAAAATAAAATCTGATTAGATACGATGAGGTGTAATTCAATTGCCACAACATGGTCATTGTAACTGGCCGGACAAACGAACACATAATTCGTTTGTCACGTCAGCGTCAAAGTTGACAGTTTTAAGGAAAAGAGCTAAAGTTATGTGATTTCAGAACACGAGGGACTAAAGTTACGTGATTTCAAAACATGAAGGATCCAAACCAACGGTTTTAAAGTTTATGGACTAAAACTAATTTCGAGTCAAATTTCAGCAACTGAAAACATATTTAACCTTTAATTTATTACAATAAATTTGTCATAAATGTGTATCATATTTCCTAAACTACCCTTAAATTTATTGAGACTCATTATCTCTTTTTTTATTTAACTACTCAAATGTGTCATACTCTCTCTATTAATTAATTACTCATCAACCTCCACTAATGAGGTATTTTTGTCAAAGAATAATTAATGGATGAGATAATCTAAAAAGAACCAAGACTCACCCTAAAAAGTATTCTTATAAATAAGATCGGAGGGAGTATTTTACAATAAATGAAACATAAAATAAAACAAATTTACAAAAAAAAATTAAAACAAGTTTTAAAATTGAAAATAAAAAAGTGTTCCAAACATGATACTCCCTCTGTCCCTATTTATAAAACTCCTTCTAGAAGAATTGTGTGTCCCTTAATATAAGACCCTTTGCAGATTTTTAGATAAATTAGTTTTTTTTTTTCATATTTGTCTTTCATTAATATTTAACTCTTTTTAATTCCCAAGTGTAAATAAATAATGAAGTTTTATCTACATGCTCAACTATACCATTGAAAAGTGACTTTTGGAGTGTTCCATCATGTGACAATTAATATCTCTAAAATATAGTGACTTTTAAATAAGGGTATATTTGAAATGCTATAATTTTTAAAAAAAATTAATACATTAACCAACTTTTTTTACACCATGTGAAACGGTTAGTTGTAGTAGCGGGAGAGGGAGTATTTGAATTCATTGCATCTATGTAGTTGTCTCTGACATCATTAATTATCGAATATTGAATTAGATATTTGGTAGTTAAGGCCCTTTAAGACAATTGCGTGATTAAAAAGGATCAAAATCCAAACTTTAATTAATTTTGTGACAAAGTCTAATTGAAATTAATAAAAATAAAATATTATAATTAGAATTAAATCTTTTAATATACATTTTATTATAGAATTTAATTAATATACATTATTAGTATAAAAAATTTTACATAGATATTCAATGATGTGCCACTATAACATTTAATGAATATGACGATTTATATGTTATTAAATTAAGTAAATAATGTGATGATACATCATTGAATTAATGTCTATGTAAAACTTTTTTACATTATCATATATATTAAATTTATTATTATAATTAAAAAGGTACCACCATTCAAGTTTAAATAGCGATCTCAAGTTTGACGCACGATTATAGAAAATACTCAAAGAAATAAATTTACTTTTGAGATTCCATAATAGGACTGCCTGACTTAAGAATGATTGGCTTATTTGAATAATATGTTGTTCTAGACTAAAAAAAAAAAGCATTAACCACGTAGATCTGTCATGCAGGGCCGGCCAAACCCCAGGTCATAAAAATCGTCACTTTAGGTCCTAAAAAATACTTTTATTTTAGGTTCACGAAAATTATTTATTATTAATATTTTTAAAATATAAAACCATTATTAGGAGTAAAAAAATATTTTTCTAAAAAAAATGTCTCATTTTATTATGACTCTCTCTTCTCATAAATAATAATTATTAATAGATTCTAAACATTTCTCATTACCTATTTTATGTTTTTTTTTCGTGAATTTTTTATTTGATATGTGTTATATTATTATTGATTCTAAATTATTTTTATTTAAAGATGCCTATAATTAAATTCGCTTTAGACTCCTGCTGTTATAACAATAGTTGATACAATTTAACCAATAGTTTTATGTTCAAGCTTGAGTATACAACTGTACTTACGGTGCTACTTTACTAAGTCAGAATTGCCTTTTATAGAAAGGACATGTAGTTCAAAAATATGAAGAGCAACAAAAAATATGAAAGAGAGTTGCCTAAAAAAATGGTAAGTGTTGGTTATGTTTAATTACATTGAGAAATATTTAGTGAGACGACATTTTATACATAAGAGTGTATAAATTTGTGTTTTAATCTCCACCATCAAGGCATCAATTAAAAATGTAATGGTTAAAATGACAATATCTCTCACTTATGAAAAAAGAGGTTTTCTCATTTCATTATACCTCCTCTAATCCTAATTATAAGAACATGTAACTCCTTTTTTTTATGAGTAAAATTTAGAATGAGGGGATGGTGCCCCAGTCCAAGGCAGAGAAAGCCTCTGGGCTCTTTAAGCACTTACAGAGGTACTTACATTTTACCTCACCCCAAGGGAACGAGTGAGGGTTCAAACATGCGACCTGTCAGATACGATACCCTGTCTTGCTCCACTCGACCAACTCCTTGAGGTTAGAACATGTAACTACTTCACTCGACCAACGCCTTGGGGTTAGAATATGTAACTACTTCACATGGATTAATGAAGATGAATAATTTAGTTGGTTACAATTAGGGGTGTTCGCGGATTAGATTGGATTGGTTTTGAGGGAAAAATCATCCAATCTAATAATTTTGATTTTCTCATTTAATTATCCAATCAGTTTTATTTTTTTTCTAAATCCAATCCAATCTAATTTTAATCGGTTTTGATTGAATTGGATTTCGGTTTCTCAAATAAACTAAAAAATAAAGTTATGAAAACAAAATTATGACATCATTACTAGCTTCCGAAATCGTTAATCATTTACAAATTTAAAGTCGAAAGGTTATGTTTTGCCAAATTGTTAATGTTTATTGAACAAATAAGTTGTAACTTTAAATACTTAATTAGATATGGAAGTGGATCTCAATTCCATTGCCTACATAACACGTTTCGCTTATGGTAAACCCAATATAATAAAAACATGCAATTATTTTATCATATCCTATAACATATAAATTACTTAGATGGCTTCCAATATCATGATTGAATGTTATTAGCTAAATATAGTTATACAATAATAATTTTTTACACCATCACAGAAAAATAATATCAATAATGATAATATATTAAATTGTATAGAAAAATTTGGATCAGTTTGGATTGTATTGGTTCTCACATGCAGATTTGAAATCCAATCCAATACAATAATAAATTTCGGTTTTTTATGGTTTGTGATTTTTTCGGTTTGCGATTTTTTGGATCGATTGTTGTGGTTCCAATTAGATTGGATTGGATTGGATTTAATCACTCCTAATTACAGTAAATGTGTAATATGTATCGTATTTCCTGATGCATGAGGTGTTTATATCAATAAATAATTAATTCATGGGATAAATTAAAAGTATTCTTATAAAAAGGATCAAATACATCCTAAAAAAGTTCTTACCAGATAAAGTATATAATAGATGCATCAAATAGAACAAATAATTTGTACATAAAGGTGAAAAACTGAATTTTAATTATTAAATTTTATCATGAATGATCATAATTAAAATATAATATCATATAATTTTTTAAGTAATCATATAACTATAAAATAACTTTAAAGTTTAACAATTGATAAATAATTATAGGGTGATGATTTACCATTGTCACGCGAGATGTCCCGTGTACTGCATGTATGGACACTAGATTGGTGCCAAAAGAGGGTTAAATGCAGTTGAGGAGTTCACGTGGTTGATCGAGCAGGGTCCAATGGGGTTGAAGTGCCTTTCACGAGCGGGCCCCACGTTCCTCATCGGATTTATTGGAGGGAGATGAAGACACGTGGGAAAGTAAGAGACCTAAATGGGGCACGTGGAATGCGTGTCATGTTCGGAAACGTGTTCGTTTGCGAAGAGAGTAATGATGGGAGCCGCACAAATTGCGTGAAGCCCGAGCTGAGCTGCCATGCCTTCACGCGCTGACCCTGCGTGGGAAACAGGCACCTTTAGTCCTTTACTTTACTTGAGCTGCTGCTGTTGCAATTAACGCTACCTGCTGCCATGCCAAAAACACATGTGATTTTTTTTAACAAAAAAATTAGAGTGGGGGATGACGCGCAGTAGAAGCCAGGAAAATCTTTGAATTACACTATACGTACTTACATTCAGTAACGGACCTTCTTGATGGCAGGGGAGCCAGGGCTGCCCAAACTTTTTTAAAAATAAATTTATATATATAATTATTAAAAATTATTTATATTTTTCTTAATATTAATTGGATTTTTCATTATATTTAAAAATTTAATATTATCATTTAATGGTGAGTTATCACATCTCATTTAACGAACATAACATTTCATGTGTTATTACTTATTACACTGATTAATATATTCCAAAACTTTTGTCATTTTAACTTTTTACTTTCAAAACTTTTGTTATTTTAAAAATATAAAAATAATTAATTTTTTTCAACTATACTCTTATTTAATATTATTCCAACTAACAACTATTATTATATCTCTCATTTCTCCTCTCTTAAAATAATACTACAATTGTTTCTATTCAATTACCCACTTAGACAAAAAAAAAATACATAAATTAAGAAATGCAATCATTACTCTTATTTTTATAAAAAGAAATTTTAAATTTCTACTTTACCCCTTATCTCTCTTAACATTTATTGGGTCTTATTAGTTTTCAACAGTGATTAATTTATTATTACAACGTAATATATAAGGGTAAATTGGGGAAAGTGTAATTATTTCTGCATTGACTTTGCAAATAGATAGTTAAATAGGAATAATTTTTCTTTAAAAAAAGACAATTAAATAGAAACGGAGGTAGTACATTCAGTCTTTACTCTTTATTATACATAATCTTTCTTTAGGTTTATGATGATCTTCAATAAAATAAATGAAGTATTGATAAGGGTATTTTAATAAAATTGTATAAATTTAGACATATTTAAAATTTTCCTAATTTGTATGTATAATCTTATATAATAAGAGTTTTAGAATGAAATGAGTAAAACAATACATCATTGAATAATAGTCTAAAATTTTATACCGACAATATATAATCATAAAACTTGTAATATAATATTAAATATTTAACTTGTATATTAAAATAATATTTTGGCTCTCCCAAGTTTTTTCTTCAAGTTCCCCCACTGCTTACATTTACTTTATTTTAAGGAAATAGAGTAGAAATTTAAACCTGCAACCGATTAGATCCGGTGAGATATGTTTTGTTCCACTCAATCAAACCCTTATGTAAAACACATATGACTTTTGTTACTCCTGTGTCCTAATGAGTTGTCACTCAGTGTCTCTGTGCTAAGTTAAAAAAAAAAAGAGATAACAAATTCATACAATCAAAATATATATACACAACACATTTTTTTCTCTATACCTCTCTATCATATCACCTATCACATTTCATATTTCTCCCTCTTCTTTCTCTTTTCTCTCTTTATCTCCCGTGATTATATTGTTGTAGGGTTGGGTGGAAAGAAATAGAGTAGAGAGAAATAGGGAAGAGAGAAATGGAGTGTAGAAAAATAAATGAAAAATGGTGAAGGAATTGAGTTTTTTTGTTAGGAGAGAAATAAGGGTGAAATATAGTGAAAATAATGTACTATATGGTAGCGTTTGGTAGATGAACAGAACAGGACAAAATAGAACGGAACATAACATAACATAATGTAACGGGACAAAAAATATTTTTTGTGTTGTGTTTGGTAACTACAAAACAGAATAAGATGATATGTGTTCAACTACATATATATCCTTATCCTATTTATTGTTTAATTAAGTATTGAAAATTTTAATATGATGTGTTGGACGGTGGTAGTAAGGGGTGTATGGCGGCAGCAACAATGGTAGTGCTGACGGTGGTGGCAACGATGATGGTGGTGTAGAGTAGGGGTGTTCGCGGTTCGTTTGGATCGGTTTTGAGGCAAAAATCATCCAATCCAATCATTGCGGTTTTATCATTTTATCATCCGATCAATTTTGATATTTTTTCAAATCCGATCCAATTTAAATTGGATTGGATTGGATCAATTTTCAATTTTTTAAAGCGACAATAAATATTTGATAAAATTGATAAAATAATAAAGTAATAGTAAACATTTTCTCATTGAAACTTATATTTATTAAAATTAATATAAAATTATATAAAAAGAATGACATGATACATAAAAATTAATTTAAAACTAGTTTTATATTCATATATTTATAAAAAAATTTACATGATATTAGATAATAAAATCATAAAAAATATATTAATTAGTATTTTTATAAATATATACGTATACAAGTATAAATATATGATTATTTTATAAGCAATAATATATGTGTATATAAGTTCGGTTTGGATCGGTTTTCAACATAGGATCCGAAAACCAAACTAATCCAATAAAAAAATTTCGATTTTTGCGGTTTGCGATTTTTTGGATTTCGATTTGATTCGGTTTTCGGTTTTTCGGTTCGATTTTTGCGGTTTGCATTGGATTGGATTGGATGTGAACACCCCTGGTATAGAGTGTCAAGCGACAATGGTGGTGGTAAAAGGTGTTAGATGGTAGTGGCGGCAGTGACAGAAATAGTGATGGTGGTAATGGCGATGACAATTGCAGTGGTGGTGGTGGTGGCGGCGGTGGCGACAACGACGACGGTGGTGGTGAAGGGTGTCACGCGACAATGGTGGTGGTAATTAAAATGCATTAGGTTGTGGCAGCAGCGACAAAGGTGGCGGCGGCGGTGGTGGTTGCGGCGGCGGTGGTGGTGGCGGCGGCGATAGTGGTGGCAATTGCGGTGGTGGTGACGACGGCGATAGCGCTAGTGGTGTAGGGTGCCATACGACAATGATAATGGTAAAATGTGTTAGGTGACAGTGGAGGAATAACAATTTTGGGAACAAGGTTAGTAGAGTGGTGGTAGTTTTGTCAAAAAAATTAATAATGAGATATTTTGTCTTGTTCTCTTTGGTTCCACCTTTTTTTATAGAACCAAAGTGTTCCACTCTTTCAATGATATATCTCGTATTATTCTACTTTTAAAATATACCAAACATTTGAATAGAACTCATATGTCTCGTTCTGTTCCGTTTGGAAATATCTAACAAATGTTATCTATATTTCTCTCTCATTTTGTTTGGTAAGAGAGAAATAGAAGAAAATAAAGTGAAATATAGTGTAATCATTAATTTTCACTCTATTTCTCATTTCTTGAGTAGAGAAATTCTTTTGGGTGAGACCCATACCTTTAATTTCTCTATTTTCAAAATTTTCTCCTACCCAACATACAAAGATTCTCCTCTCAATCTGGTATTTCCTCTCCCCCTTTATTTCTCCATTATTTATTCTTTGCTGTTAAAAAAGTGTTACTACAACTTTACTCTACTAATTGACCGTTAGTATTACGTAATTAATCTTTACTCATCGATAATTATATGCGCACTGGTATTTACCAAAAAAAAAATAGATAATAGGTATGTTTGATTTATATTAATTTTTATTTCATGTTTCCATTTTCTATTTCTTGTTTTCTAAAATTTTATAAAAGAAAAGCTGAAAATGCTGAAAACAAAAATTTATTGTTTCTAGTATTTCCAATTTTTCTTTATTAAATCTTAGAAAATAGGAAACGGAATAAAAACAGAAAATGAAAATGGAAACGAAAAATGAAAATATAAACCAAACAACAATTTTGCGTTTCCAAATACCAAACCCATATTTTAAAGGCACAAATGCGATTTACTGATTTGTGATGCTATATATGTTTGATAGTACTATAAAACAAAAAATGATTTTATTTCTACAAATAAGCTTACCAAAAAATATATAATTTTTATATTTTTTTATATTAAGTTAAAGACTTAAAGTTTTCATATAAAATTTTATGTTTGGAATAAAAATAAAAATTGTTAAACATAAATCAATATTTCAAAGATATATATATATATATATATATATGAATTTAATTTCTATACCATGTCAATGTAAAAAAAATTACATTGTCACCTGATCGTGATTGTCACATTATTTAGGAAATATGACACATCATGATTTTAAACCCAATAAAATGACGTGGTGTGTATTATTACATGACGGTGTAAAAAAATTATATTAATAATATGTATTCATTAAATCTTATTTTAAAATTTCAACTAAAATTCACCACTTTATAATTTTAAAATTATAAATTTAAACACGCACAAAGTGATTTATTAATTATTGACGTTCATGCTTGACCATCTATTTGATAGAAGTGAAATACAAGAGAAATTTGTAGGTGGAAGAAAATGGAAAAGGAATAGGAAACTTTCTTTGTTTGGTGTTACATAGAAATAATAGGCAAATACAAAAAAATAGTGAGTATCACATGAAATACATTTCTCTACTAATTTATAGATAGATTGAAGAAAAATAATTATTCAAAACTAATCATTATTATTTTTCTTCTATTTTACAATCGTTGCTTTCATATTAAATAATTTACAAATCATATTCCACTCAAATTACTGACTCCACGAGCTTACCATTAATATAATCTCAACAAGTGCTTCATTTTATCTAGCTCTAAGAAAATAAGTTTTAGGTGTCAAAGAAATTTTAAAAATGTGATTAATTTCCTAGGAATCCCTTTTTTTGTTTTAACTTCCAACGTACGTCATGAATCCATAAATTAATACTTTGAGAGTTTGATTGTGTTTTCTTAATTTTTTTGTTAAGGAGGTTGATTAATTAAGGTTTGCATTGCAGATCGCATACCACACTGGGTCAAATCTACTTTTACTTTCTTGGTGATCACACTTGCCTGTCTATCTATACACCGCACCGTACAATAAGAAAGCATATGGAGAAGTGAAAGGGATGCGATTGCGTGGAATGAAATTCAGTAGTGTTATTTATACGCCACTACAACCTTACAACATAGTAAAAACAAAAATTAGAAAAAGAAAAAAAAAAGTGAGATGTGAGAAGTAATATAATAAAAAGAGATAAAGTAAAAAAATGTGTTATATGAGTTGTTGTATATTTGGATTGTATAAATTTAATTTCTCAATTAAATTACTCGCTACTCGCACAATACTCCATGTTTGTTTTATTGCCTCTTTTTCTCTTTATTCATATGATCAATTTAATACTTTTGTAAACTTAAAAGGAAATTATAAAATAGGGACATATTAATATGAGATAAGAGACCTCGCATAATATATCTATTTTTTAAAAAAAGTAAAAAAATATTTTTAACAAGTAAAAGTTATATTAAATTGAGAAAACTATTTTTTATAAGGAAAAAATATTTTTAATTACTATCTATCAACTAATAGTTAATAATATTTTTACATTTGATATAAAAAATTTATTATTTTTAATATATAAGATATATACCTATAGAAAATTTGAGGCCATGTAATGGAAGAGGCCTAAAGTCATTACTTTAGCAGCCTCTCCCTTGGGCCGGCCATGTCTTGAATAGATCTCATCAATATATATCAGCAAGTTCTTATTAAGCACATCTCATCTATAACCCATCACCTCACTTTTTTACTATTCATAAATTTTGTGGCGGCCATAAACCGTCAATAAATATAAGGAAAAAAAATCTTACTAACATGTTTATCGACGGTTTAAAACCGCCAAAAATGCAAAAAAATAAAATAAAAAAGAAAAATGTCAATGCTTAGCTGAGCACCCGTGCTCGTGGAGCACTCAATGCAAGATATAGTCTAGTGGTAGTTTCTTGATAAGCAGCAGGTACGAGTAATAGTGGTAAAAACCTACCATGCGTAGGGTAAAAATCCGCAAATTGGGTATGAACGCGGATACGAGTAATATCTCACATATTTTCATGGGAACGAGCGCGAGTACGGGTAATATGATGTCTAGCCCGCCCCATACCCGCACACATATATATAATTATTTCATAAATAATACCATATATAATTATATACAAATATATATTAATTTTATTAAAATATCTAATATATTTATACATATTTTAAAGTTGATACATATATATAATATTACAAATTAAAAATAAATTTTTAAAACTATCTATTTATGTTTTTTTACAAATCTTGGAAAATGCTAACTTATGATATCCAAGTTTATAAAATCGTGTGATGTGAAAGAATATTGTAATATTTAATTAAAAATATGAACAATAGATCATGTGTTGTGTTTTAGAATTTAATGTGTTGTGTTTCGATTTAATCAAATTGTTATGTCACTGATATTTAATAATTATGTTTGGATGATTTTGGAGTAATTTTTCAATTGAGTTGTAATTTGTTAATTAATATTTTTAATGAGTTATCACTTTTTCGCTTAACTAAATTGCGGATAATGGTCGTGAGTATAGGCTTATAGGTGCTCAGTGGGTACGGGTAAGAACAATAAAATTGCTGCCCATTCGAATATGGGCTTTTTTCAAATTTTGGAGTATGAAGACAAACACTATGATACCTTGTCGAGAGGGTACCCATTATCATCCGTAGTTAAATATCAGTGTTAGAATGAACGAATTAGTAAGCTGCCTCGGGTGCGTGTTCATTCAGTAACTGTCAATAGACAGTCAATTGGCTTAATTGCATTTTTGGTTCCCCTATTATCATCAATCCGTGATTTTGGTCCCCTTACTTTTTTTTTCCGCGATTTTGGTCCCCCTATTATTCCAAATTCGCGATTTTGGTCCCTCTAACACATAGATTTTGAAAATAGGAGGGCCAAGATTTTGAACTAAATCGCGAATTTGGAATAATAGGGGGACCAAAATCGCGAAAAAAAAGTAGGGAGACAAAAATCGCAGATTGATGATAATAAGGGGACCAAAAGTGCAATTAAGTCCAATCAATTCTTTGCTTCCATAAACAAAATTCATATATTCAAAATTGTGAAAACTCATATATAATACAGATTTTTTTTAATTATTAAACCAAATATAACTTCCACGGGTGACAATATTGTTCTGGTCAACATCTATATTATTGTGGGATAAACTCTGGATGTCTTTTTTTTTTTTTCAATAGACAAGATTTAGAAATCAAACCATGCTTAAGAGAAATCGAATATATAGCACCCGAACAAACTACCCGCGGGTTAGTAATATAGAAATTGGATGCCAACTTATTCATTTCCTCTAATTTGTGACCATTTGATCCGGACTGCAGAATCCGCAGATGATCCCGTCCCCATAATATATAGATAGATGTATCTTTTTAAATAATTAAAATTAAATGTTTAATAAATTAATAAATTTAAAATATAAAATAAGAATTAGTGTTGGACAATTATTCAAATTTAAACTAATAATGAATCATGTTTCATTATTGAAATTTAATTTGTAATTTTTTTTCATAAACCACAAGTATCCTTTTAGTGGAGACAATCTTATTTGAGTTGGGAACTTCCACGTTATGGTGGGGCTAGCTTTCCCAACATGAATTTTTTTCCATACATAAAACTTAGAACATGAGACCATGTTTAAGGGAAAACATACACGTATCACTTGAATCAATTCCCGTTGATGATAATAATTTATAATTAAATAAATTAAAATTATAACAATAAGAGTAAATATATTCATATTAAAAAATATTTAAAATATAAAATGATAGGATAAGAATTTTGTTTGAGGTGATGGCATGATAAGATTTTGAATCCCTATAAATTTCCAAATTAAGAATTAATATTTAAAAGTTGAAATAGAAAGGGAGAAAAGTAGAGTTGTCAAAATGGGATACTCGGCCCGAATCGGCCCGGCCTGAAGCGGGTAGTGGGCTTTCGCAGGTCGGGCTAAAATACCCGACTAAAATTCGGTCCTCTAAAAATAAAAGCCCGAGATCGGATTGGGTATCGGACTTATGCGGGTCGGCCCTATTAAAGCCTAATTTATTAAAAGTATGTAGCTCATTAAAAGTTATAAAGAATTATACTTTTGTAAAACTAAAAAAATTATAATATAGTTATAAAAAACATTAAAAAAAGTTCATATACATAATAAAACTCATTCAAATAAATTTAAAATACATTATAAATTCCCAAACGCATTCATCCATAAATCCCATTAAACTAAAATACATTTAACACATTCAAATAAATTTAAAACACAATCCTAAGTTCACAATCCATTCCAAAACACATTAAAAGATTTTTCTCAACTTTTTATTCTTACTTTTCTAAAGTTATCCTTTACTGATAGAAAAAACAGACGGTTTATATCACAAAAAATATTCAATGATGAGTATTTGAAATAAAAGAAAGAAGTAAAAATTAACTTCAATATATTATAAAATGTAATTTATATAAGTACTTCATTTATTTATATTTTACGAACGTTGTTAGTATTTTTTTTATGATTATGAAAAAAACCAATATTTTCAATTGAAAGTTTCTTAGGTGGTACTTATATATTATAATTTATACATTGAAAATAAGTGTTATACTATGCTTTGAAAATAAGT
This sequence comes from Sesbania bispinosa, assembly GCA_026901365.1. Taxonomy (NCBI): domain Eukaryota; kingdom Viridiplantae; phylum Streptophyta; class Magnoliopsida; order Fabales; family Fabaceae; genus Sesbania; species Sesbania bispinosa. The sequence continues at coordinate 193,754 of QLOH01000172.1, forward strand.
CCCTTTGGCTGGATCAAAACATAGGAAAAACATGAAGCGAACATGACTTTTATGATCGTGCACAAAACACATGTGTTTACTAATTGATTGATATAAAAACTTATACTTTGTTAGAAAAAATATATACTCTGCAGCATTTTTTATTTTTTTATATATATGCGGGTAGTCCGAAAGCCCGTCGGGCTACCATCCCGAACCCGGATTTGATGCGGGCTTTATTTATTTCGGGCTAAAAATCCCGACAAAAAATTTGGGCTTCAAATTTTAATGCATAACCCATATAAAAATGCGGATTGGACGGGTCGACCCGATCGAACTAACACATTTTACCGGCTCTAGAGAAAAGTGATAAAGTGTTAGCATGAAGGATTGAAAGGTCCCACTCTCATAAAATGTGTGGAGTCACCATTTTTTTTTGTCGAAGAAAAAGAGAAAATTAAAAATGTTTAAGAAGGAGAGTTGAATGGGTGAGTGTCTAAATATGTGATTTGGATATTATCTTATAAATAAAACATAGAAAATAGTAATAATCTTTTGGGTCCCACTAATAATAAATAATTTTTCTTAAAAATTAAAATATTTATTACATTTATAACATTAAATTCTACATATTTCAATAAAAAATTCATTTTTAATTTACGAACATTTAGTAATATTTCTTTATATATATATATATATTATATACACAAACATTTAAAGTAAATACCTAATTTAAAGTAATCATCCCTTATTATCTCCATATTGAATATAAACTAAATAATTTATTTAAATTAATTATTTCTTAAACTTTATATTAAAATTAAAATTTTAATTTACTTAAATTATTCCTTAATATTTACTTATTAAAATTAATTATTTATTATAAATTTTCTCAATGAAAATAATAATTGACATGTCAAACAAATTTTATAATTATAAATGTTTAATTTAATTATTCGGGCATTAATACACGGATATATGTTTTTCTTTGTGCTTGTGCAAGTTAGATAAATAACAGTAAATCATTTCTCAATTCTCAAAGCTAAACAAAACCGGGAAAGGTGCCGACTAAACCTAAAAGGAAAGACTTAACTCTAGTAAAGTTATAATCCTATGTTGACCTAACCATGGTTTAAGGTTTGCACTTTGCACTTTTGCAGTTAGAAGTTGAAGAGCGTAACCCACACCCAAAGCGTTCATTTCTCTCTCTACCCTACAACACAACACAACACTCCTTCCTTCCTCAATTTTCACTTTGTTACGAAGGAACAACACCTTTTCCCCCTTCGTTTGATTACCCCTTTGTTTCCTTACACTCTCCGAATGTCTGTTTTACAACGCACCATTCCTGTCATGCCCCGTTTTGTTCTTACCCTTAGATTGCTTTGACGTGAGTCCCTGTTCCTGTTTCTCTTGTTCTTCGTATTATAATTTTCTGTGATTTCCTCGGACCTCAAATTTGCAAGATCTGAGATTGTCTGGTGTTGTACCTCATGAGATGGAAGCGGAGAAAAAAATTGTGTTTTTGTGATTAGGGGGTTGTAAATTTGAGATTTTTGATTTTTGGGTGGCTTTTGTTTTGAAGGATGAAGGTTGAGGTGGGTTCAGGGCGCGTGTTATGGGATGATGAAGAGAAAGCCACAGTTGCGGCTGTTCTGGGCGCTAGAGCTTTCGAATTTTTGATCACGAACTCTGTGTCGAATGAGAGTGTGTTAATGGCTGTTGGGAGTGACGATAGCCTGCAGAACAAGCTCTCTGATCTCGTGGACCGTCCCAACATGTCCAATTTCAGTTGGAACTATGCGATTTTCTGGCAACTTTCTCAGTCAAAATCTGGGGACTGGGTTCTGGGTTGGGGAGATGGGTGTTGCAGGGAACCCAACGAGGAAGAAGAAGAGGGTGGAGGAGTTAGAGGAATCCTTAGCCTTCGCATGGAGGATGGGATGCAGCAGAGTTTGAGGAAGAGGGTGCTGCAGAAACTGCACACCACGTTTGGTGGTTCAGACGAGGACAATTACGCTTTTGGCCTTGACCGTGTCACTGACACCGAGATGTTCTTTCTTGCTTCCATGTACTTCTCTTTCCCACGCGGACATGGTGGACCTGGTAAGTGTTTTGCCTCAGGGAAACATTTGTGGATGAAATCTGTTTCTGATTACTGTGTGCGATCTTTCTTGGCTAAATCCGCTGGAATTCAGACAGTTGTTTTAGTACCTACTGATTTGGGAGTGGTTGAGTTGGGTTCTGTGAGAATGCTAACTGAGAGCTTTGAGTTATTACAGGCCATACAATCTGTGTTTTCCACTCAATCATCATACCCTAAGGTGGCTGTGGTGAATAACAAGAGTGATGAGAGTGTCCTTTTTCCTATTGGAGGGGACAATAAGGTTGATGGAGTTCCAAAGGTTGTTGTGAACACAGGTCGTACAACTACTTTCAGGGAGAAGCTTGCTATTAGAAAAATGGAGGATAGGCCATGGGGAGTCCACCCCAATGGGAGTAGCATTAACTTTCCCAATGTTAGAAATGGTGTTCATGGTTCAAATTGGGGAGGAGTCAATCATGGTGTGAGGCAGCCTACTCCAACTCCAAGTCCTGCTGAAATTTTGCTCATAGGTCCTCCACAACAAGCAATAATGTTCCTGAGGTGGTAGCTAATGGTTTGAGACAGGATTTCAGGCTCAACAACAACTATCAGCTGCAAAGGCAGGTGCAAATGCAAATTGACTTTTCAGGAGCTACTTCAATGCCTTCTGTCAGACCAGTTATTGCTGAATCTGAGCTTTCTGATGTTGAGGCTTCTTGCAAGGAGGAGCAACCTGGTCCTGCTGATGATAGGAGGCCTAGGAAGCGAGGCAGGAAGCCTGCTAATGGAAGGGAAGAACCCCTCAATCATGTGGAAGCTGAGAGGCAAAGGCGTGAGAAGCTGAACCAACGTTTCTATGCATTAAGAGCTGTAGTTCCTAATATCTCCAAGATGGACAAGGCATCATTACTTGGTGATGCCATTGCTTACATCAATGAGCTTCAGGCAAAACTCAAGATCATGGAGTCTGAAAGAGAGAGATTTGGAAGCACTTCAAGGGATGGAAGATCAGAAAGTCATCAGAATATAACTCCTGATGTGGACATTCAAGCTGCAGAAGATGAGGTCATTGTAAGGGTGAGCTGCCCTATTGATGCTCATCCTGTTTCAAAAGTAATCCAAACATTCAAAGAGACACAAATCAGTGTTGTAGAGTCAAAACTCACTGCTTCAAATGATACTATCTTCCACACATTTGTAATTAAGTCCCAAGGATCTGAACAGCTTACAAAGGACAAGTTGATTGCAGCATTTTCTCAAGAATCCAACTCCTTACAGCCATTGTCATCGGTTGGGTAGCAGAGGGATTGCAATTAACATAGTCCTTATAGTCATGATACATAGAGAAGAACCAACAATTTCTAAAGCTTCCTCAGAAATTTTGTCACACAGCAGAGGATCCAAATTGCAAAGCAGTGAGAACTAGAGTAGTAGAATAATAATAATAGCTAGCTCCTATTAACCGTGTAGGGCAGCCAATTTATGTTTGTCTATAGTACACACAAGTTATCAGAAATATTATTCAAGCAATGTGATTGTTTTATTTAGTTTAATTAACCAATCTAGTTTCCATGGTCAAAAGATTTCTGTCCTTTTATGCCATGTCTCTCATATTCTCATTTTCTTTCTTGTATTCTTCCAGGTTCTGTGCATAAGAGGAGAGTGGTAGTTAATTTCTGCTGCCTTTGTCACTCATAGAGAGATCCTGCCTCTCTAAATTAAATTGATTTATTATAGTTATGCTCTTCCTTGGGGAGACATGTATGAATATAATTGTAAATTTTGTAAATTTACCTTTATTTTTTGAATGGTGAGGCTTATATTAGAGTTGCCTTGCCTTTCTCATCTCTGTAGTCTGCATGAGAATTAATTAACTTATGGCTCCTATAACAAAAATAAAAAAATCTTATACTATTAGGAAGTCAGAGAATATAGTTTTACAATTACAATTGAATGAGCTTGAACCTGCAAAGAGAATAGTGGGTAATTATACGGTGGACCCTATGAGTTTGGGTCCATGGTAGACCTTTATCATAATTAGTATAAATTTAATATTAAAATATTTATTAATATATATTATAAAATTAAAATTACTTTTTATAGTAAAAAAAGTTAATGATTTATGGTAGATCCAAACTCAAAGGGTCCACCCCGAGAATAGTATAAGTGTATCTTACAATGACAAGGGGAAAAGATGAAGAAAAAGAGAAAGGTGAGTGTTTACTGTTGCAATGCTTGGTTGGTTTGTGCAGAAATTAGAACATGGATACAAATAAAAGGGGACCGACACACATGTTGCATAGTTGATCCTGGGTTTTATGAAAAACTAGAAGTGGACAAGTACTACTTTTTTTTTTCTACGCCTTTGTTTCCTCACCGATCTTCTCTATCTTTTGCAACCAAATGAGGCCGAATCTTTGAATGCACATGAAAAGGAAGAAAAGTATTGATGCTGCTATTAAATTCTAGACCGCTCCTTCGTTGTTACCTCCTTTCTATGAGGATTTGAGGTATCTCTAATTCATGCAGAAAAGAACCTTAGGTTAAAAGGCTATATATGAAAAACAAAAAAGGCTAAAATTCTATTATTTTGTTAATATTCCTAGGTAGAAACTACAATAAATGAAAACACGAGTACCATTGTGCAAAGAAAAAAAGTAGTATTAGTCGTACCTACGTGTTGAGTGGTCCTGCAATATACGCGTCGTGTCCTCTTTTGAATTTTGAATTGCGTAAACGTTCACGTGCTCAGGTACTTTCAACCAATGAGTTCTGCAATGACACCAATCATGTGGTGCATGTGTTTCCTTTTAAAAGTTAGGACTTTGAAAAATAAAATTAATAGCGTGGTAGATTTCACATTATAGATGTCGATTCAGACTAATGTTTTTGTTTTGATTTACCATCCGTTTATAATGGTATAAAATTAGATTTTAGAAATTAATTATTTAATAATTACATAAAATTGATTTTAGAAATTAATAATTGAAATGAGTGTTAAAGATTTTATAAAATATGTTAAAAAATATTAATTTAAAATCAATTACATGAAATTGTAATTTTATATTATAATAATGATAAAACAAGCAGATGGTTATAATAATAAAAAAAAATAGTTGTTAATTGTTACCTCAACACTGTAGCTGAAGGAAAACAACAACAAACCCGTGTCTTGTCAAATTTGCGTAGACTACCTACTTGCATCTCTTTTTTTTCTTTCCTTTCTTTTTCTCCATAGTCCCACCTGTATCTGAATTACTGTTCTGAAAATTGGATCTAACTGACTGATGAACTGGTCCGATGTCTAATTTAAACAAATCAGAGAACCACTCTGATTTATACCGGTGCTGAGAAAATCGGTAAAAAACCTAATAAACTGGTGAAAAATTAATAAAAAATCGGTTGAACTGATTTTTTTAAAAAATTCAAATTTTTTTATTTTTATTTAATTTAAAATACTTTTAAGATAAATAAAAACATATGTTTGAGAATTAATATAAATATTTATTATTTTACCAATTTTTTTTGTTTTATAAACCTTATAATAAGGTTATTTAAACAAATTTATAATTTCATATATCTTAATTTCTTATAATTTTTTGTTATATTATTAATCAAAGTATTATATAATATTTAAAATATATATTTAATTAATACCGGTTCGACCACGATTCAACCATTAAACCGTGAACCAGTGCCTTCACCGGTTCAATTACCGGTTCGATTTTTAAAACATTGATTTGAATGCTACTATTATACAGTGCTCTTTGAATTTGAAAAAAAAAGAAAAATATGTTTTTGCTTCATGTAAAATTACCGAGTTTTATTTTTAGTCCCTATAAGTTTTTTTTATTAAAATGTCCTCCCGAATATTTTTTTAAAATGAGTTCCTCCCTTCAATTGACGTGTGTTAGGTGTTGATATGACACATTTTCTCTCTCCTAAATGTCCATTATTGTATTTTTTGCGGTCTTGAACCGCTAGAAAATGGCTCCCTCTTCCACCTAGAAAATTATTCGCATTTCCTCTTAAGAACAACATTAAAAAGAACCCAGTGAAAGGATTAGTATCTCATCCCCGTATTACTTTAGAGATACGTTTGTTTAACCAAATTAAGAGATAAACACCTTAAAAATATTATAATTTTTTAGAATTAGTTCTTTTTTATTTTAGTTCTTAAAAATATAAAATTATGTGTTTTTAGTTCCTAAAACTACTTTTTATGCTAAATATATGGATTAAAAGTAAGAATCAATTCCAAAAAATACAAAATCTTTACCTTTTGTTTAGATAGAGAAATTTAAAATTACTAGAATTCATGTGTTAAAATAGTAGAAGAAAGAATTCCAAATGACAAATATGAGGATTTTTATGATAAATAGGGGAATTTCAAATGATAAATATTGAGAGAGAATTTCAACATTTCTCGTTTATGTTCAAACTTTTTAGATGATCATTGTCAATTGCTCTCATTTTAACAACTTACTCAACATTGTCTATTATCATTTTGAGAATTCTAAAATTCTCCATCCAAACATAAGGTTAGGGATAAAAATATATTAAACCCATACATTAATTATCCATATGTCATGTTAAGTGACACATAAATTGGAGTAAATAAAAAATTTGGTTCCTAAACGTTGCATATAGTGTAGCTTTGGTCCTTGAAAATTGTGGTGTGAAACTCTATATGTGTAACATTAAATACTATACACCAACATGGGTTGTTTCAAGTGGTATATGCTTGATTCCCTTAAATAAAGTTTCAGGTTCAAGTCTTTTGGATGGTATAAATTCCCGTTAGGAGAGTTAGCTCCACTATGATGTGAATGTTCCTAGCTCGAACAAAATTGCTTCCCGTGGATGATACATATAGTATAAACACAAAAAATACTACACACATTATCTACTTTGTGCATAGAGATGAGTTTGATTGCGGCTAATCTAAATAGATTAAAGACTAATTAACCATCAATTACTCCATTGCTAAGTGAACCTTTAGGGTTTAGAAATTGAGAATAGAAAGCTATAATTGAGATATGAAAGATAAAATTAATATTTTTTAGGAAAAATAGTATGTAACTATCCTAAATTTTCATCTTTTTACAACTACACTTCATAAACTTTTATTTTGTCCTAATTAATCTTTTAACTTTTATCATTGTTGCAATAGGTCATTTCATTAACTTAAAGTTAAATAATTAACGAAATCAATCTGGACCCTTCAAGATTTTGTGCTTAAAATATTAAATCGTATAAAATACAGTAAGATTTTAAAATTTTCAAAAATAGGGAAAAACCCATAAATCATATTTTGCTATCAAATATACTTGAAATTTGACATAATTCAACAATAAAAAATATAAATTTTACTCTTTTATGTGGTTCTAATAATTTAAGCACAAAATGTTGAAAGATTAAGATTGATTATGTTATTTTAACTTCATATTAATGGAATGACCTATTGCAATAATGATAAGAGTTTAAGGATTAATTGAAAAAATTGAAAGTTCATAGTACCTATTTATAAAAGTGATATGTTACTAGATTAATTTTATTTTACTATTTAAACAGAAATAAAATGGAGTGGAATGAAGTTTAATTAAATTTAAAATATTTAGCATATTTGTCCTTAACATAAGCATGCACTAGTGCAGTCATGAATCATGATGGAGTCAACGGTTAATTATTCAATTTAAAATTTTCGTATGTTTTGTGATAACAAGCTATATATAATGATTATTATAATCAAAACTTATTATATATACAATGAATCTTTAGCATAAAAAAATATATAATTGGTCCTGGGGACAAGGGCATGGGCTCAAACGTGCATACTATGTACACGAATAGTAACATTAAAGAACTGAAAATGTGATCAAAATTACGGACAGGAAAGAAAAACAGTGAGCTTGGGAGTCTTTAACTTGCGATGCCCATAACTCGTATAGCCTTTATTCCACTTTGGATTGTCTGGGTGAAAATAAAATCCTAATTTCAAATTAATGTTGAAAGAATCCTCTGTCTTTTCCCTTTGGAGGTAATGAAGGGATCCGTTCTAAGGATGGGATGTGGGGTTCGTTTGTCTAATAAAACACAAATAGGCATGTGTGGTGGTTGTCACAGGTCAAATATCATCGACTTGTATTGATATGTCCTTTTTTGTTGTGTGATGGTGCATGCATATCGACATTAAGCCCAAAAAGCCAATAGTGGGATCCATTAAAAAAAAAATCTATCAAGTGATTAACTACTGTTCAAATCCATATGAGGAAGGTATATTAGACATGATTGATCTGATAAGGCACTGCTAAAGAACCACATATTAGGCAATCACTTTGGTTTGGTTGTATAGTTGGTACAAAATTAATGGTGAATTCATGTGCCTGCCACTGGTCTAGTGGCTGATCAGATAGCTACAGCTAACTCAAATGGTCCACAACACCATGCCAATTATATATCATGAGCAAAATGAGGAACAAATTCGCATGTGTTTCTCATTTTTCACTATTTTTACGGCTAAGCTCAGAATGTTTTGTCTATGGTGAGCACTAACCCACCAATTTGTTTGTCAATATAGGTTTTCTTTAGAGTAAAGTAGCATATGTGTCGTTAACATTGAGGATATTTTTTTATCTCGGGTAAAAAATCTTATTTTAGTATTGATGTTATTTTTCATTCGACACTTTAATCTAAAGTGTAAATTTATGTTCAGTTGGTGCTAATAAGTTAAGTGACATATATGATGTCAAGTAGGACAAAAAATGATGTCGTTTTTCCTATTTTTTAAGTGTGAGACATTTAACCTTAACAGTCACTTATTTTTCCCTTTTCTTATGTTCTTTCTTCACCTTTTCCAATGCTATTTTTCACATCTTCTTTCCTAGATTATGCTTCTCTAGGGAAAAATGAGTAATTGTATATCTTATTTAGCAACTTATATGTCATTTAACAATTAATAGAATGTTGCACTTTAAACTAATAAAATGTTGAATGGGAAGTAACGTTAGAGATTAAAAAAATGTTTTTTACAGGTCATGATACAGGTCATGAACGAAATTGCATGGTACCCTAAAAGTTAACTACTGACCAATGTGCTAATTTACTCGTTTACATCTCCGTTGAATCTATGGAAAAATTCAGACGTTGTAAAAAAAATATCATTATTATACATCCAGTGGATAGAATTTACACAATGACATAATTAATGGGTTCCATCAGTCAAGTTAACTCCTTTAATCGGTCATTTTGTAAATTGATTGTATACATTGAATCTACCATTGCCTTATCTAAAGATGGAGGCAAGGCAAGCGGATTGACTTGTTAAGTTATTATTTTTTTATAATTTTAAAATATTAAAGGCTTAAATATAAATTTAATCAATTTCTATATATTAATTTTGAGTCACTTTTTAAATTTCATGAAGTTACGTTATACTCCCTCTAATTTTTTTGTATAGAATAAAAAATTAATTTTTTTCTAAATATATATAAATATAACATCATTTTCAATTGTATCAATTATCATTTTGAGCTATTAACGGGTACTTGTCCCTTTTCCATGAAAGTGAATGTACTAAAGGAGAGTTATTGGTGGGGAAAAATGATGCCATTAATTAGATGTATTTTTTGAGTAAATTATCAAATTCATCTCTAACTTTTTTAGGGTCATGCAGTCTAGTCTCTAATAAATAGAAAATCTCAATATAATCCTTGATTTCTTGTTTTCTCGGTCATTATAATCCAACCGTGTGTTTTCCGTTAATTTTTTCATGACGCGTCACGTTTCGTGACACTCTATCACACTATTTGCTATCGGGACATAAAAATAACGTCATTGAGATTGAGACCTTCCAATAAAGAAATGAAAGAAGAGAGAAAAAGTGAGAATATGGAAGCACACAATCGTTGGAGTTGAAGTCTTTCAAGCTATAAGTTTGACAAAATCACATTATTTTTGTGCCACAGTGGACACTATAATGACAAATAGTGCGACAGAATGTCACTAAATGTGACTCGTCGCAAAAAAATTAACGGAAACACACAGTTGAATTATAGTAACAGAAAAAGCAAAAAGTTTTGAACAAATTGCTTTTGGAAAGTAATTTCCGGAAATTGGTGAGAGTAAAAATAAAGGGGTGGAAAAAGTAAAAATAGGGTGGAAAACGCAAATTCCAATTAACCACACATAAGTTTCTCTTTTCTTTTTTTTTTGTCAAACACACACCAGTTTCTAAACCCATAAACATCACACCCATTTGAATCCACAATTCACTACCCATTTGACAAAATAAAAAAATCACCCTCTATTAAAAAAAATATACACAAGTAAATAGTATAAAGGTGTAACTAATCATGCTGAATATTCTAGTTTTGAGTTTGGGACAATTTTAAGATGAATCCTTTAAGTTTTTGGTCTACGTAAATTATATAATTTATTACTACAAAAAATAATTTAAATAAATTAAATATATTATTAAATTTGTTAACATTAACTTTTTACTATTAAATTTGATCCTTTTATTTTTCGGTTGAATTCCTAACTGCAATGTTATAACTGGGTGAAGTGTAAGTCCACTAATCTTTTGAATAAAACGAATTAAACAAAGACAGAGGTTGTAGTTCGAATAAAAAGGTAAAGGTTGGGGAAGTTGAATGAAATTACGGAAGTGCCACCGCAGTGTATCTAAAAGAAAGAACAAATCTTTTGATTCTGGATTTCGGAAATCTTTCGATTGTGAAAAGCAGTGAAGAGAAGAGAAAGGAAAGTGTAAGTGTGAGCCATCGCCGTTCTGCTCTCTACAGCCTTCACATTCATTCATGTCTCAATCTAACCGCCAGGTGTGTCTCTTTCCTTTCCATTCTCTCTTCAGTTCAGTTCTCTATCCTATCTGTTATTTAATTGCTCCTGCAAGTGATGTGAAATAAACTCAACTTTAACTTGTTTAGGTATTTGGGGTGCAATGCAACTCATTTCTGCGAGTCAATTTTGGTTTAAATTTTTCAAATTTCTGTGAGAATAAATCATTCTTCCCTTCAATCTTGAATCTTGGTTGACTTTTTTCAAGTTGCTGTAAGAATAAGGGATTGTACGGTTCCTTTGAGAAAACATTTTCATTTCCTGTCCTGTTTTTTAGTTTTGATTACAAAAAACGTAAGTCTTTTTTTTTTTTTCATTTCATTTTCTGTTTTTAAACAGGAATCAGAGATACTAATACAATACAAAACTTTGAAAACATAGAACAGAATAACGTTTTTATAATCAAAATTGAAAATATTTTGGTTATTAAAACTAAAAAACAGGAAATGAAAACAGAATCTATTTTCTCAAAGTAAACGGGCCCTAAATTTTGTTACTAGATTGATCAGTTTTTGATTTGTTCCGGCCCTTAACTGAATGTCTTCCTTTTAGAACCTAGAAGCGGTTGAATTACATGTTCATGACTTCAGGTTACTATGGAATATAGACATTGTAATATGGCCTTACTTTTTGGTTCAAATTGTTTCTTCCGCATCATTATTTTAGTCCTTCTAACCTTAAAACTTTTGTTGTTTCTTATTTTTCAGCCGAATCTAAATGATGATGATAAAGAGAGCCTTAAGAATAAGATCAAACAGCATGAAAATAACATTAAGTTCCTTAATTCCCAATCAAATCGCTTAGCTGAATCAATACTTGATTTACAAGGTATGTTCATAAACCAATCTCTTTTTACTTGTTTTGTTCCCATGGAAGTGACGAGAGTTTAAGATTAACCAGACAAATTAATGCAAAGTCCCATACTCAATAGTTGAGATACTGCTTTAATTAAGCATTTCCTATATAAGTCACTCCAACATTTTTTGGCTGATGAAGTTTTTAGTGAGTCTTGGAAGGTACCATTCAGCTAATGTAGTTGCATCAGAGAATAGAAATGGCGCCTTTCACACTGAAGAGCAAACAGTGGAACAGATATTGAAGAAAGAGAACTCTGCTGCTGGCATATTTTGTTGGATAAAAGCTAATACTCAGACATCAGATTTGGCTTTTGCAAAGGATGTTGTGGGTGTTGTGGCAACCCTTGCCAGGGTTGAGAGTGATGACCTTAGCAGGTCAGTATATATATATATATATATATATATATATATATTCTCTAACACCCTTTTGGTCATTTGGCTTCAATCTTGCAGGAGGCAGTATCTCTTACGGTCTCATTTAATTTTCCAGATTTTGGAATATGAATCTTGTGTTCTTTTAATACAATCATTAAAATACATCACGCGTACCTTTCATGTAACATAATCTGTGTGAAGTTTCCAAACACATTAGTGCTAGTGTAAATCTTTAAACTTGTCTAGCATAATCCATTTTTTTCCATTTCTTTTCTTACTAGCACAATCATGAAAATTTAAGCTACTAATTTTTATTTCTTATTTTTTTTTAAACTGGGAATTTTGTCTAAATACAGGATCCTTTCTGAGTATATTGGTTTGGAGACAATGCTTGCAATTGTCTGCAGTACTTATGAAGGCGTTAATGCGCTGGAGAAGTATGATCCAGAAGGCACAATAAACTGTAATAGTGGTTTGCATGGAATTGGATCTTCAATTGGAAGAAGAGTAAATGGCCGATTTGTTGTCATATGTCTTGAAGATTTAAGGCAAGTTTGATTTATATATTTCATGTTGAGTTTTTCACACAATAGATTAATGTAGAGAAAGATATACACAAAGACCTTAATCAGGACTAAATTCGTGGGGCCCTGTATAGGGTCTTTCTGTATATCACTCATCAAAAGACATGTGTAAAACTCACTTAATAGATACACACATATACCATTTAGAAGGAACCTGAAGCTCTTTGCTTATAATTGTTAAAGTACTGTTGTCCTTGTTTTTATTTCAGACCATTTGTTGGAGGTTTTGTCGCCAATGATCCACAAAAGAAGTTGGCTCTTCCAAAGCCAAGATTACCTAATGGAGAGTGCCCACCTGGGTTTCTTGGTTATGCAGTCAACATGATCCATTTGGATTCAAATAAATTGTCTTTTCTTAATGCCAGTGGACATGGTCTTAGAGAGACACTGTTTTATGGCCTTTTCTCTCGCCTACAAATATATAAAACCCGGAATGAAATGCTGGATGCTCTCCCATGCATTACTGATGGAGCCTTGTCACTAGATGGTGGGATGATTAGGAAATGTGGTATGTTTGCTCTTGGTAGTAGGTCAGTGTCAAATTAACCTTGACCTTTTTAATGCATGCTTGATTTATATGATTCTCTTTTCTTTTTCAATCCTTTCCTGATTACTAATACTTTGTTTTGTTAATTAACTTTGAGAGATAAATCATTCTGTAGTTCAATTTTGCTCATTTCAATAATCTCATACAAAGTTGTTTGGTTGATCCAATTGATTTGTACCTCCCAATTAGACATAATGATAAGCCCACCCTTGTGCATTAGAAATGAGTGTTTATATGTTCTACATATTGAAAAACGAAAATGTTTCATGCATTGCCATGATAAGCTTGTCAGTGGATAGTTAATTGAAATAATTTTAAATAGGGAGTTGCTACGGTACTGGATGGAGGAGTTTGGAGGGAAAAGGAAGAGAGGGTTGATTTCTCATTTTTAAATTTAGTGATATAAACTGTTTATACACATATACATATACATGTGTGTGTAAGGTATGATTGGGAGGTTAATACTAATATTTCATCTTGTAATAATTCTCAAATAAGGAGAAAAAGATGAGTACTGGAATAGTAAATAGCAGTTATAATTGACTTTATTTAGACTTCCATTCTCATCATTTGATAACTTGTCTTATGGCCATTTATTGTTTTTCTAGGTTAAAGCATTCTTTTCTTTCTCTTACTTTCATCTAAATATTATACTACTGTGATCAGAGGATTCTCTTGTGATTTGTTTTGGGTCTTCTGATCAATGAAACTTATCTCGCTGCAGGAAAGAGGTAGAAGTGAAGTTTCCTCTAATTGCTGGAGAATCTGATGTGCCACCAAACTATATTGAAGCTGAAGATGTGGTGAGGAAGCTGAAATGGGAAAGCTCTAAACTTGCTGCTGATATACATAGAGAGCAGCAATTGTTGGATTTTAGAAAGGGCAACTTCACAAGCCAACCCTGAAAAGTTATTTGGTTTGAACGACATTGTAGGGTATCAACTAACCACATCAAATTATGTGTATTAGTTAGCTGTTAAGTTTGCAGGCATAGCTCAAGAGAGAAACATGTCCAAAAGAAACTAGAAAGGTGTGCATAAAATAGACATGTCCAAAAAACTTGGATAATTTGTTTGGCTTCTCTCTTTGAATGCTGTAAATTGCTTGGTTAATGTTGCAGACTACTTCCTTGCACATGAACACCCGACATCCGAGCACATTTATTATGATCTTCACTCTTATATAAATGATAGGAATGAAGCATGTGGGGCTTCATTTACAATTGCACATAAAGGGGTCCAATAAATCTTTTCTAAATTCTAAATGAGATTCTACTGAGGAAGAGTCACTGAGAAAAGACTTGCATAGCAAAATGTCACGTAAAAAATAGTCTAAAATAATAGACATGGTTTCTTCTGACTTTACCTATCCAAATTATTGCTCGACTTAGACTGAATTAGGATTGAATCGACTTGATATTTAAATAAAATTTATATATTTAGACATTAAATAATAGTCTAAAAGATATTTTGCAGTATGTATTTTAAATTATATAAACATCAAAAGTATTAATATATTATACAAAATGTAATCAGTTTTAACGCATAATGGAAGGAAACGGCACCTTCTATACTATGGAAACGACAGTAGGGAAGTTACACAATGATACTATCCCACTAGCATTTTTTGCTGGTTGAGTTGAAAGCCAATACTTTGATTCGCATCAAATTTGAGTGATAACTGCAAACCATGTTACCAAGCCTTTGTTTGATGACCAAAAGTATCTCGGAGTCGTGCAAGTACTCCGATTGTATGGAATGTAAGCCGAACCAGCGGGTAGTAGGTGAAGTATATACATTGGTGGGAGAAGTTTGAATGGTTTCAATGGGTAATACATTTTAATCTTCCCTACTGTCATTATACATGTTTGTTTTCTTTCTATTTGATTATTCTGCTACAATTCTCACTGATTCAATAAGACCAATGTTAAATCATTACATAGATTTTCCATTCTTAAATGTCAAAATTAATATATTTTCTTTTTTTTTTGGTCAACAATTAATATATTTTCTTGAATGCTTGCTCAATCCTCCATCCTAAAATCTACCCATATGCAAGAAAGCAACTTTTTATATTAAAATAAAATCTCTTTATAAATTTAGATTGAGTAAATTTGCAGTATAAGTAGATTAGCCTTCCCCATCTTACTTTTATACACATAAAGTTTCACTTTTATATGAAATTTCAGAAGTCCTGAATTGTTCTGTCAAACATTTTTGAAATATTTTACTTCCAATTGCCATATCCTTCCAACTATTTTACTTTATGCCCTGCCCTGTCCTGTTGAATCATGGCTATCAATTAAACTGATATCCAGAAGCATAATCTTCGTGCAGTTGCTTTGTGGCGCCATACAACTGCAGCAAGTTTATAAATCAACCAGCCAAATTCCGGAAATCCACAAATTAAACTTACAAGGATATGGACATTTAATACACAAAAAATGGCTATGCTAAACTACCATGATTCAGAAGCACTAGTAGCCATATAAAGATCATACCCTGTACAACTCCCCCCCCCCCCCCCCCCCTCCCCCCCCAAAAAAAATATATATATCTCATACCCTGCGTAAGTCTTAACTATGGTTATGCCTTGGCACAGGTGCCCTACCAGGGAAAAACCTACCCGTCTAGGTAACATTTTCTTCTTCACATTCTGTCCCTGAAAAATAAATAAGATCTTCAAAATACAAAGCATGTTAGTAAAAGTTACTCAACTGCCGTCGTATTAACTGCTGTAGATATACGCACACTCTCCATTGCCTTCCTTTCATTAGTTTGCTTGTCAGATCTTCTCCAGCAGTGTTTAGAAAGATGCCCCTTCTTTCCACAAATATAACAGGCTATGATGCTCTTGGCATTATGCATACCCGGTGGCTTATTGTTATTGTCAGCTACCCTGGCTCCACCTTTATTGGCCTGGCGAAACCTATAACCATTAGAAGGTTCACCCACTTGTTTGACTCCATTGCGAGTTTCTTCCTCTATCCTTATACGTTCCATTAACTTCCAGAAAGGTAGGTACTCCTCGTGCATTAACTTGATGCAAAAGTCTTTCCAGGATAGTGGAAGCTTTGAAATGATGACACAGACATGAAAGTTCTCCTCAATAGACATTCCAGCAGCAACGATAGAGTCTGCAATGCTATTAAATTCTTGAATTTGCTCAACAACAGCTTTCTCATCAACCATCTGAAATTCGATATACTTTTTCACCTGGGATCTCTTGGTTCCATATTCCTCAAACTGATAAACAAATTTTAACTCTTCCCATAACTCCTTAGCACTCATTTTTCTGTTTGCATACTGATTGAAAAGATGATCAGATAAATGGCTCAAGATGTTGCGACGACACATTAAATCATCATGTACCCATCTCTTTTCAGAAGCTTTGGCTGCAGCAGTTGCATCTTCCCCTAATGTAGCATTTGGGCATGGTTCAGTAAGCACATATTCAATCTTTATCTGTTTCAAGAGTAATTCCATCTGTTGAGCCCAAAATTCGTAATTCTTCCCATCAAAACGGATGATCTCAATAGGGACAGGCTCAAGAGGAGCAACATCAACAACTGAATTTGACACCTCTCCATTCTTCTCACCATTAAGCTCTGATCTACATTGTGTTGATTACATGCTCCAGGTTAGACCAGTCTAAGAATAAATGCTTTCACAGTTTCACTGCTGTTCAAAAGGAACTTTTTACCATGCACTCATGCATAAAAAATTCAGAAGAGTGCAGAAATTTCTCCAACTATAATACAACAGGGTATCATATAATAGACAGTTAGTAAACCACAACATGCAGAGAAAAGAGTAGAAACAAGATTCTGCATTCTGCATATCTGTGGATTCCTGACCACCACAATTTAGTTTAATGCCTACTCTCAATAGCATTAAACTAAATGTGGATCCGAAATAAAAAACGTGAATCCAAACACATACTTATGTGATCAATATCATTCTGAAATCAGAAACTTTCGTATTATCACGGAGCCCATAAATCAACATTGAATACTCACCCCATCCTTCCTTCCATCCTTGTGATAGCTTCCTCTATGGCGGGAACACTCTTCTTGAAGGTTGACCATTGATCAGCAGATAAATTTATCCCTGAAATTAGCAGTAAAGAAAAGGGACATGTTCATTTTCAGAATTAAGAGTAATCAAGTTCTCAACAAAACAGAGCCACAGAAGAGAGACAAATTCCATCTCAGAATTCAGAGAGAAAAACACCAACTTGTGCAAACAGCAACTACTGATAAACGACAAATAGTTTTTCACGTTATAATGAGACTACCTTATCATAAACTACTAAGCATGGCCAACAGCTCAAAACACAATTAAGAAATAAGAATTTTACTTAACTAAGAACATTCCAGGTTACATACAATCCCGAAAAATCACTCATTAATGAGTTTTAAGGGAATTTATTTACTTGAATAAGTTGAAGAAAAATAAGATGTTGACATTTCTTAGTAACAGTCTGGGTATAGTACTAGTGAGCAAATTCCAACGACACCTATAGTGTAACGAAACACTACAGAAATGCAGGATATAATGAAAGCAAAGCGATCTGTAAGAGCAAAGCAAGCATAAACACGTGTACATAAAGTAATCACCTTTAGGACCGGGAAGCTGTTTTCCATCTTTATGATAGTACTCCCTAATTGACACCAATGCTGTCCCTTTGAAATCTCGGACCACCACATTCCTCCTGTTTGATAGCTAGATCAAGCAAGCAATATCTACTAAGACCAATGAATATGCCAGTAACATTAATAATATTTGAAAATTTAACAATATTTAAAATTGTTCTCTCCATCAATTCTACACAGGCTTTAGACCTTAGAGTCCAGCTTTCAATTCCTAAATTCTAATGGCAGAGAATCTACTTGCAGCAAAACTTTCAAAGTTTAAAAAAAAAAAAAAAAAGAAGCTCTAAACATTACGAATAATAAAATCAAATTCCATTTCTTTTCCAACAAATAAATCTTAATAAGAGCTAAATCCTAAGTATTAGCCACCTGCCTTTACCCAGTAACATACAACTAAGTCTAAAACAGTGAATACAACAAATTTTGACAAAGCTGTCACCTTTTCCCTGTAACTCACTTGGTAAAGAGGGGAAAAAAAAAGGTTTACAGCTTCTAGATGATTTATGACCAAAAACCATCACAATACTAATAATTGCATTGTACTAGATTATTCTCAATTGAATTTGGTGATCTGGAGTTAGCAAACATGTTACATGTAACAGGGGGGAGTGATTCACCTGGCAAATAACGCGTTCGGAGTCCTCCTTCTTAGGTTTCACCGCCTCTCTCGACTGAGACTCTTCGGGCGGTTTCTCCTCGGCCGCGGCGGTGAGAAGATAGGACTCGACGACGGTTCTGACAAGCTGCTTGCTCTCCGGGTCGGAGAGGTCGATGCCGAGTCGCTCCGAGGCAGCGATTCGGACGCTGAGCTCAGTGGTCTCTTCTATATTGGATTTCTTTAGTATATCCAACACCATCTCCTCGATTTTCCGTCGAGTTTCGGCTTCCATTGCAAAAAATAAAAAACCTAGAGTTGAGTTACGTTACACAAATACAAAAACCAAACAATTTCTTTCGGGGGGGAAACCAAAATCCCCCTTTTTAGTTTTTATTTGAGAAAATTATGCCTTCCATTTGAGGCTCTATCTGTGTCTCTCTGTGAGTGCGTCCGAGGCAGACATAAAAATAGGTTCCACCGAGATTTGAACTCGGGTTACTGGATTCAGAGTCCAATGTCCTAACCACTAGACCATGGAACCTTTGCTGATTGTTACTTTCAAAGGAGTTTAAAAAAGCTTTCTTTGTCTTCTAACTTTTCACATTGAGTTTACAAGTGCAGAATTTCATTTGCACATTGCACTACACCATTGACCATAGTAACATTTCACGGTAAATTTACCAAATACCTCATTCACTTTCATTTTATATACTATATTTGAATCTTTTTAGTTAATAATATTTCGCTACTCTCAATACTATATTCTTTTGGTTTGGAAGGGTTTCCTCCGGTCTCTTTCTCTTTTTTATTCATAATCCTGATGTGCTTAGTTATTTTTCATATAGCATTTTGACAATGTAATTTTAATATTATAGTATTTAGTATCTTATATTTTATTAGCTTGATTTGTTGTATTACTTTTTTTTCTTAATAATCTCATTTTTATTTTTATAATTCATATTATTCTTTAAAGTGAGATTTATGGGATATACTATTTTTACAACTGTTAATCATTCAATACGCAATGATTTATTGTCGCGAATCACACCAGCAATAGTGGTATTAGGGTTTTATATATAGAACATGCTTTAATGACATGATGTCAATTATGGTCATTGTAGTATCTTTCTCGCCATTCTTTTCACTTTCATTTTTTAGCATAATGAGGACAATCCCTTGTCACGTGACAATAATAGCCACATTTAACATATAGAAGATGATAATGTTTTGTATTCAACTTTGTACTGATGATCACGTAGTCATATATTGCCAACCTTAGGTTGATTCAAATCGATTTCCATGCACACTCAAACAAATTTTTCACGAGTAACATTTTGGTTCATTACGTTGACTTTAAACATCTTTCTAATAACGGTCATCATTACTAAAAAGACACTTTCATCATAATATTTTAAGCAAAGGCTAAGAAACATTATCATGGACTATATTAGCCTTTAACAATATGAAGTTTAGAGACCATGCGCGAACTAATGGATAATGATCAAATATCATCCATGAATCCTCTCCTATAATCATAAATCTAATGTTCGGTAAATTAATATTTGTCACGTAAAAATCATTCACACATCCTTTAGTTTCAAATCCTTCAATTATTCTCTTATTTTCTTCTCAACAGCTTTATTATAATTGCATTTCCAATGCATCCAAAATTATTTAAGAAGTCCATCTTTGATTTGGCAATAGACGATTTTTCTCTTTCATATTTAATACGAGAAAAATTATTTCTAATGAAATCCATTTTATCTTGATGCAGAGAAGATTCTTGACATCCTATAAGTTTGTATTTTTTGAAAGAAACCTCTCGAGTCTTCAGAGATTGTATAGAAATAAGAGGGGTCTGGGAAAAATTAATTACCTTTCAGGATTAGTCCAGATTTTTCCAACCTCGTAATCTCCATCAATGGTTGCTGGATAACCTTCATCTTCATCGCTCTAAATCTCTCAGATTGAATCAGGCGCTTACATTCGGGTGTGCCCTGGAAGCAATTTGGATCCACAGAAATAATATTATTTTCAATAACATTAGGGTTTCATAACCAGAGTTAATAAATCAAATCTCAGACCAGGTTCAAGCTGTTCAAAAATCGAATAGGGATTTTCCTGGGTCATCTTTGCGAAAGCATATAACTAATTCTTACCTTCTCCGATGGTATCCTCCACCTGAAAATTGGATCAAAATCAACACTGACGGAGCTTTCTCCCAAGCTCGTCGAATGGCTTCCTGCGAAGGAGTTCTTCGGGATGAATGGGGGGATTTCATTTGTGCCTTCCGTGCGAATTTGCATCTCTCCTCCGTCCTCGACGCCGAACTCTGGGGTCTTCTCTACGGAGCTCGTATGGCTAGATGCAGGGGTTATAGAAAGTTTATTTTTTAGACTGATTCGATGTTGGCAGTGAAGCTGATTAAAGAGGGGTGTTCCTCTACCCACCCTAGTTCTAGTCTGGTCAATAACATTTTGGAGATGACAAAAGGTTTTGAGGAGGCTATTTGGAGTCATACTCTTAGAGAGGCCAACTTTCTTGCTGACAGCTTTGCAAAGGCTAGTTTAGATATGACTTGTGGTTATCAAGCCTATGAGTCCTTGCCTAGTTTTGCTATTCTTCCATTCCTTTTTTATGTTTATGGCTCTTGGCATGAGGGGGGGGGTTTAGTTAGCCTTTTTTTATTTTTGCATTGTATCCTTGATCTTTTTGACCCTTTTACTCATAAAAAAAACCTTTCGAGTAGCATCCCCCACCCTCATATGGTGCTTGAGAGGAGGGTTGAAGGATCATTTAGCATAGAATTTTTGTCGCATATCAATATATAATATTCACTATTTAAAATTAAGATTTAACTAATATAAAATATAAATTATAACAAAAAAATAAATAAAATCCCAATAACCAGATTACTAAATGAAAGCTCACACAAATAAATAACAACAATCTATTTGTGTTTGATTTTGAAATCATTATGATATGATTTTGAAAAATGGAATATCAATACAAGATGATTCATAAGCCATTCACACCATTGTTTTTCCATCCAAAATATCCTTCTCAAATTATAAAACGAAGATGTATTTTATAAAAAAGTGTAAAATTATAATTTCATTATGTTTTATATATACATATTATTTTTTCCCGTAATTTATAGAAAGAGACTCTGCATTTCTCATTTTTTTGGTTTTTACCATAGGTATCCCCTATTACTAAGAGTAATCATATTCGGAGCTTAATCACAATCAATACTCATCACCCCTCTCTAAGAATGTGTTTAGTGGAGATCTAACCGGGAACTCTTCCCACAATCTCTCCATTTCTCATTTTGAACGAGATAAATTGTTAAGTTTACAACTTTTACTTGACTTTTTTATGAAAATAAAGGCCATGCCATCATAAAAAAATTAAAGAAAATTAAACACTTTTGGAGCATCTGTAATGTATTTTTTTTGTTTGCACGGCTCCCTCAAAAAAATATGTTTGCACCCTAAACCCGTTGGATTATAACGGGCCTTCAACAGTTATCTCGCAAGCTGTGCCCAGTAACAATAGCCCACTAGAACGCTTTCATCTCAAAAAGTATATATATGTGTGTGTGATTTTGTGCCCACTGGCCTAGTCGAAGTCACAAACCGAAATCCATAGCTAACAGTTTTGTGGAAATTCATTATTAAAATCCATGTTATCCCACCTCTTCCAAAAAGAAGACTTTTCAACTCCACCGAAGAGTCAACGTGTAATGCATTTTTAGTTAAGAGATGGTGATAATTTGTTGTGTTGTTAGCATTCCTATTCCTAATCCTAATTTACCCAAAGAGTGGCATTTCTAGTTTGTAACGCTAATAGTAATTACAATTACAATTACTTTATTAATGCTTCAGATTCCACATTGCACATCTTCCGGTAGCTTGTAGCCGTCCGATCAGATGGACTCTTCATCCGATCACCGTCCCAAAGCGGCGGTGCAGCGAGGCGGTGCCGCTGGGGAAATCGTGCCGCGCGAGAAGCACTTGCCGCAGCTTAAGAATCGAAGCCAGAAACACAAGAACGAAGGTGACGAGGCGGAGCACAGGAGGATGAGGAGGAGGACAGTCGCCGATCTCAGTACCGGTTCGGAGTCGGAGCTGAGTGGAAACTCGGCGAGAAATCAAAGGCTGAAGAAGAAGAAGGAGGAGGAGGAGGAAGCTATTGATCAAGTTAGCGTTGGATGTTTTCTTTTACGCTATTTGTTCTGTTGTGGATGTAGCTTCGTCTTTTCCTAATACACGAGAAATCATTTTGCAGGACAACGAAGGTGATTGCGAGAAGGGACTATTGAATGTGTACCGGGTCAAGAAAGATTCACGAGCCAAAAATGGAGTTCAAGATACCAAACAACTGGTGAGAATTCATTTACTGCAGAGAATGCTGTATATTTAAATAATAACAATGTTGAAGAAAAAGCTAGAGGAAAGAAGAAAAAGGTTTTATAGTTAATTCTTGAAGTCACCATGCACCACATAACGCTAGCTAAGTACTGGGATTGTGATCATAGTTACTTGATTCGCAATTAATTCTCTTCAGTCCCGGTAGGGGTACACAGTTCGCTACTAGTAAGTATCCGGTATGTAGGGGGTATACTTAGTTGGTATGCATAGTATGTTTAGTACGTATAAATTTATTAAAATAATACATTTCAGAAAGTATTTAAAATGATATGAGCATAATTTAAGATTAGCATTTTCCTAAGAAAACTAGCATCTTCACACTTCTTTGTGAGTTTCCTTACTATATATCAATAGATTTGGATATTTAAAATAATATAGATATAACTTTAACATAAAATCACCTACAATAAAATAATAAAACAAAACAGTGATTTTTTTTAAGTCTAAATGGATTAATTATTGGTATGGACAACTAGGTACGAAGGAGATAGTTTCAACCATCAAGAGTGAATTGCTATCTTGTTTTATTGCAGCAGCCAGCAAAGACACTTCCTTGTAAGATTGACAAAGTTGCAGGGAGATTTTCATCATGAATATTTTTATCAATTCAAACTGTGAATCAATGTAATCTTCTAAAGGGATCTTATATCATTCATTGGGTTCCAATCACCATAAAATATAATAATAGCAACAACTGATGACAATTTGATGTTGTAGCGAACCAATACGTCAGCGTACCACATTTTGGGACGAGCAAACTGGTTTGTAGTTTGCAGGGGTGGTAGCGAATTAGGTAACAGTGATTGTGATATTAAAATTTTTGAAAATTGACATTTATAAATTTTCATGAGACATTTTAGAGAAGGGAAATGCTGAAGTTCACCAAAAGTATTATAAAAATAACACACAAATCCGCATGGCTTAACATTATTAGTTTTTGCCCACCATGATTTCCGGCAAGTGCCCATATATCTTCTCTTGTATTGGTTTACGCATTTTCATGATTTATTCTAATGGAAATGAGTCATGCCAAATAGCACTGTTGTTTAGAGAATGCACTTGTTATGACTTATGATGCTGTAGTGTATAAGCTTGCTTAAGTTGGGGGGGGGGGCTTAAAGATCTTTTCTGTATCATCATTATAAAAATGTGTTGTAGATCCTTAATTATAATGTTAATGATGGAGGTTTACCTTTGACTTTTACTGTAATGTTGACTCCTCAGGATTTATCCAGCAAAACCAAGGAGGGTGGAAGTTTGATGTGTCATCAGTGCCAGCGGAATGATAAGAGTGGTGTTGTCTTTTGCTCAAGTTGCAACAGAAAACGCTATTGTTATGAATGCATTGAGAAATGGTAAGCTACTAAGCTATGTTATTACAAATTTTAATTTTCTTAATAACGGAGAAAATAATTTTATGAGATTGTCTTGAAGAAATTAATTGGTTTCCCATATTGATTTATGCCGAACAGCTTTTTGCCTTGATTATTTTAATGCTTCCAGCCACTCACTACAATCGACATGAATCAGGTACCCAGGAAAAACCCGAGAGGAAGTTGCGAATGCATGTCCATTTTGTTGGGGCAATTGCAACTGCAAAGCTTGCTTACGGGAGGTTCCTGTGCTAAAGGTAGCCATCCTTTCTTTTATAGTCTCTTTCTATATGAAAAATTGAGAATTTTTTAAGCTATATATCATTTAAATGCTCACTGTTATTTTGTGTTTAACTGTTGTCCTTTTTTTCACAGTACCCAGAAGTAAATCCCAGTGTCAAAATACAAGGACTGCTGTACTTACTATGTAAAGCCCTGCCAATTCTGAGGCATATTCACAGGGAGCAGAGCTTGGAATTAGAGATTGAAGCCAAAATAAGGGGTAACATAATGAGAAACAAATGTATAGAAATTTAGTTTTGTTTAAGACCTTTTTTTTAAATTTTATTTGATTCTGGTGTTAGGTAATCAACTGCAAGAAGTTGACATAACAAGAACAAAGCTAGATGAAAATGAGCGCTTGTACTGGTACATTTATTAAGCATATTATCATCAGATATTAGAATGCAGTGCAGTCATTAGAATTTCTATTACCATTTTGTTCCATCATTTTTGCGTTTGGTTTGTCTGGGACTCTGGAATAGAATGCAGTACATGTAAAAAAAAAATTGTGACACGGCTTTGTCACTTTGAGACCTAGGGATTACTTTCATCTTTTAATATTTCCGTGTCTCTCCTATGTGGTCTGGAACTGAATGCCACCATTATAAATTGCAGTGACAATTGCAGTACATCCATAATTGGATTTTACCGTAGCTGCCCCAACACCAGTTGCTCTTATGATCTATGTCTCACGTGCTGTCAAGAGCTCAGAGAGGGTTGCCAACCTGGAGGTGTAGAAGCTGAAACATCTCATGAACAATTTGTAGAGAGTTTTCATAATTGTGATTCAACAAGAATTCAGCATAAAACACATAGTAAAAGATATGGGTGGGAGAGCCAACTTGCACCTGCTAGTTTTGATTTTCAAGCTGACACATTCTCTCCCTTCCCTGAATGGAAAGCTAATAACGATGGTAACATTCCATGTCCTCCTAAGAAGCGTGGAGGTTGTGGTACTGCATTGCTAGAACTAAGACGCATTTACAAAGCTAATTGGGTAGCAAAACTGCTAAATAATGCTGAGGAACTCACTAGAGATTATATGCCACCGGATGTGGATATTACCGGAAAGTGTTCTTTATGCCAGCCAAATTTGGTTAAGGGAAAAGTCAATCCTGAAGTCAGGAGAGCAGCATTCCGGGATGGCAGTAATGATAATTTCTTATATAGCCCAAATGCCCTTGACATTGATGATGAGATTGAGCACTTCCAGAGGCACTGGATGAGGGGAGAACCTGTGGTTGTGAGAAATGTTCTGGACAAGACATCTGGTCTTAGTTGGGAACCAATGGTAATGTGGAGGGCTCTCAGAGAAACAGGTTCCAGAGTGAAGTTCACAGAGGAAACACGTAGTGTAAAGGCCATTGATTGCTTGGATTGGTGTGGGGTAAGTTATCCAAGTAAATCATTTCAAAGAATTTGATCTACTTCCATGAAAATTTATCTTATTTACATGTCTCTGCTACACAGGTTGAGATTAATATTCACCAATTTTTTAAAGGCTACCTAGAGGGTCGAATGCATAAAAGTAAGTGGCCAGAAATGTTGAAATTGAAAGATTGGCCTTCATCAACCTCTTTTGAAGAGCGTTTGCCCAGGCATGGCACTGAATTCCTTGCTGCACTCCCCTATAGGGACTACACTGATCCAAAATCAGGTCTTTTAAATTTTGCCAGTAAACTTCCTGCTAACTCACTTAAACCAGATTTGGGACCCAAAACGTACATTGCTTATGGATTTTCTGAAGAGCTAGGTAGAGGAGATTCTGTGACAAAACTGCACTGTGATGTGTCTGATGCGGTAATTTCTGCTCTAGGGAATCCTTTTGTGTTGAGTTTATATGTAAAAACCTGTTGTTCGCAGACTCGCAGTCCTGTTATTGGCCCCCAATTTTGGCATTGTTTTAGTTGCTTGTTATAAAACCCTTTTCAAATTCTTCATCATTCACATATCTGAGTTGTTGGGTTATCATATTTAAAGATTTTACTCTATATTTTCCACACTGGAGTATAGTTGGACTCTCATTTGTGCTTCTTTTCCAAGTATATGATCTATGACTTAAAGGTTTACTTTTGAGCATCATGTAATCATGGGGTTGCCCTTCTTTTCTAATACTTGCATTAGAAATGATTAGAACGTCACGCTAGATGTCTATAAAAATGTTGATATTTACAAAACTAGCTGAGTTCCATAGTATTAGATTATTAATCAGCCATAAGCAATATGAAGTTTTTCTGATATGCTGTTTGTATGATATATTGTGTCTACTACAATTTTTTCTGGGTAGAAGCATTAACAACTTGGAGTAAGTTTAATATAACCTTAATTCATTTCAAAATTCTATATGATCAGTAATAATAGTTCAATTTTCAAAAGGTATGGATTTATAAACTAAAGATGTAGTTTTTACCCATTTCCCTATTTCTTAAACCAGGGAGATAGTTGTACCACATTACTCATCTGAAATTTATACTTACTTTTCTTCCAAATATTATACAGCAATAGTCTTCACAACTTAACTCCTGTTACCTTAAATTGCTTTTGATAGGAGACCTCTGTTTAAGTTCTTCTCTTGGATAGGGATAAGAACCTTGGGAGAACCACACCAAAAAAGCTAGCTATTGTAGTTGGAGAGCCTAGGGCCTTACAAACCCCACAACGGAATCCCATACTTCCGATGTGGGACTCAAGTCCCATACCTTGCAATGGGAATCCTAAAATCCCACCATGCTCTGCAGCTCTGGCGCCCACGTGGGCTAGCTGTGCACTAATCCCTTTGACTAGTCCCGAGCGAACACTGCAATGTCGACGTCACCACCTGCGCCACTCGATTGTAGCCGAGAGTCATGGTGGAAATCTTTCATACCAATTGATAAGGACCTTGGGATAACCACACCACGAAAGCTAGCTATTGTAGTTGGAGAGCCCAAGGCCTTATAAACCCCACACCGGAATCCAATACTTCCGATGTAGGACTCAAGTCCCATATCTTGCAATTGGATCCTAATAGATAGCTGATGAAGTCCCAGTAATTTCTTTTCGTAATTTTGAGTCTTTATCATGTCCATATATATCTTAATACCATTACTATTTGTAGGTTATATTTTATTTTGAATGAAACCTCTACTAGTACTAGGAACATTTAAAATGTGTTTACAGAATTTAGACTTGTTTTTGTGTGTTTACTTATTGATGAGAATTAAGAGGGGACCATTGCCAAGAGGTGGAAGATATTGAGCCCAAGTTGATCCATTTGATTAAAATAATATCACTTATTGTCTTAATGAGTTCAATTTTATTGCAAACATTTGGTGTACTAGTTGAGGCTAATCAGTTTTACTCCCCAAATTCATAACTTCCTATTTTCACATTGTTTTAGTTGCAGTGAACCATATAAAACTATAGCTTATGTCACATAATTTTGTGATGGAGGTTTAGGTCAATGTGCTGACACACACAAACAAAGTGAATATAGCTCCATGGCAGAGAAAAAGCATAGACAAATTGAAAAAGAAGTATGATGAAAAAGATGCTTATGAACTTTATTGTGAAGCATTACGTGATGTTGATGGAGGATCTAAATCTAAAGCATTGAATCATGATCAAAAGGCAGAGAATGGAGTTAACAGGATTTCACCAAGTAGCCAAATGGATCAGTGCATTTCATTTATAGCTGAAGACTTGAGTGGGAAGTCAGAAACACAGAACACGGAACAGTGTGATGAGAATAGAAATTGCTCTCGGACTGACAGAAATGTCACTATAAGGAGCTCCTCTGTGGAAGATAGTGTTAGTATAACATCTACTGAAGTTTCACATCATTCCAGCTTAGCTTCAAGTAATACGAGCAATAAGAAAGACAGAACAAGGGTTGATATTATAGATGATAATGTGTCTGGTGATCCCAAGTTAGCATCCACACAAGGCCGGGGGAAAGATTCTTTAGAAATTGGAAATGGAGCTGAGGTTGTCCTTGGTGGCGCTGTTTGGGACATTTTCCGTCGGCAAGACGCCCCAAAGCTAATTGAGTACTTAAGAAAGCATAAGAAGGAATTCCGTCATATCAACAATCAACCTGTAGAATCTGTGAGTAGCATTGCCAGTCATTGTATACTTTATTAGCCATATGTGAAGAGTCTCCTTTGATGTGCTGGTTTCAGGTTATACATCCCATTCATGATCAGACTCTATTCTTAAATGAGAGGCATAAGAAACAGCTAAAAAGGGAGTTTAGTAAGATACTTACCTGATTTGCCTTGTTTAGACTTAGTTGAAAAGTACTGCCACAACATAGTAAACACCCTTTTCTCTATGCAGATGTTGAACCATGGACTTTTGAGCAACACCTTGGTGAGGCTGTTTTCATTCCAGCAGGATGTCCTCATCAAGTGAGAAATAGACAAGTAATTGATCATCTTGTGACAAACGTGTATTTTAAAGTTCTAGCAAATATCATCTGCATTAAAAACATAGGATTTCTCACTCTCAGTCTATGTTTTTCACTCATGTTCATACTGAAGGATTGAATATTGTCTTGTATTTATGTGCATTGCCATCAAGAGTAACTTTTATTTGCGAAGGTTTTCAGCTTATTGTTCCAACTACTGTATGTGTTAATATTATTTGCTTCTATATGTTGCCTCTAACTTCTTTTCATTGATCAGTCGTGTATAAAGGTTGCACTTGATTTTGTTTCTCCGGAAAATGTTGGAGAATGTTTACGACTAACTGGAGAGTTTCGTTTGCTCCCAAAATACCACAGAGCCAAGGAGGACAAATTGGAGGCAAGCCTTTTTATTATCTGTTTTTGATTTCTTATGCATGTTGAGTCTCAGTCATTCTTGTATTTCCTTGCATTGAGGGATTTGTTCTTTCTTGTCGGTCCTACTGTTAAGCGAATTGGTTTTGTAAAAAGGTCTTTACATTTACAGAGCTTCCTGCGTTATTAGTATTTGCATTTTCAAAAGGTCTCTACATTCAAAATATTTTGTGCCATTGAAAAATTTACATCCTTGCACACTTTTCTTCGTTTACAGGTTAAAAAGATGGCCCTTTATGCTGTAAGTAAAGCTGTTAGAGAAATCAAAGAACTGATGAAGGTCACTGAGTAACATTGGTTCTATCTTAATTGTCTTGTCTGTATTTTTAGTACTTTAGTTGTTAATTTGAGGATTTACTTATTGTTGTTATAAGCATAAGGGTGGGTATTTATTTGATTATTACCCTTTTTCTCATCTTGACAGTTAAGTTAGAGAATATGGTTATGGATATAGAAGACGGCCTGTTATGAAGTTGAAATAAACTGATTTTAATTTCTAGAATTTTCTGTTAGCATTACCATAGAAAACTGCCTGCTCAGTTTGGCTTTTAGTAGTGGGTTCTCCTGTGTCAAGTGGGATCATGAAGCTCAAATACTCCAAAATTGCTTAAGTATCGGTATCATACCCGTATTTGATATTGATGCATGTACTATACTTCTGGATATGTATTCAAGGAGTATCCTCCATTTTTTATCTTTTAAAAGAAGTTATTGACCGATACATTTGAGATACGGCTTCGACAGTTTGAGTTACATCTCCAAAAATTTGTCTTGAAGCTTCTTATACAAACCTTGTTCTTCATCATGTTCTGAGAGGAATAAGAGCATATACTCTTTTATATTCATTCATTGAAGAGTTACAAAAATGGATTCAAGAGTAGATGATTTGGTTTTTCTGCATTCTAACCTTTGACATTTGTTTAAAACATATAAAAGATATATTAAAGGAGAGACAAGGCTGTGGGACTGGGACATTAGGGGCGATACTTATAATGGCGATAGACTTCTTAATTAAATTTGGCAGAGTTGTATCAATATCTCTTTACAAATATCGGATTGAGATTTGGTGCAGTAAAAAATTCGTGCAGTCGATGCAGTCATGGGATTTGAGCCGTCTGATCAAGATCGGACGGCTCAGATGCCGAGATGTTAAAATCCGATTTTAAACTCATCTCGGCATCTGAACCGTCTGATCTTGATCAGACGACTCAGATCCCATGACTGCAGTGACTGCACAGATTTTTGACTGCAACAAATCCAAATCCACAAATATCATGCTTTTATTAAAGTTTGTATATTTTTTTTTATAAATTCATTTAATGTATTTGGGTTGTATGTATGGTATCTTGAATTTTTTTAGAATTTCTCATATTTTCATGGCTTAATTGCATTTTTTATCCCCCTATTATCATCAATCCGCGATTTTGGTCCCCCTATTTTTTTTTTCGCGATTTTGGTCCCCATATTATTCCAAATTCGTGATTTTGGTCCCTCTAACACAGATTTTGAAAATAGAGGGACTAAGATTTTGAACTAAATCGCGAATTTGGAATAATAGGGGGACCAAAATCGCAAAAAAAAAATAGGGGGACCAAAATCGTGGATTAATGATAATAGGGGGACCAAAAGTGTAATTAAGCCTATTTTCATATTCGTGTCATATCCTATCCCAGCCGTATAGTATGTAACTCGTGAGATGCATGGCCTTACATTGAATTTCATGATTATTTTTACAAATGTTTTCTTTTCACAATTTCATTGAATGTCGGGTTCACAAAAAATGTTTGTTTAATATACAAGATACTTGCTGATTTAATTATAAAATATATAAAATTCTTTCACCCCTAATGTTTTCTTTCCATCTCTCTTCATTTTTTATCACATCAATTATCACTTTTTCTATCTTTTTTATTTCTTCATTTCTTATCATATTAATCATCATATCTTTCACCTTATCTCTTTTCATTTTATCTTTTTATCTCTCTTTCCTACACTTAACACATCTAAAAAATGAGGTATCAATTTTTAATACTCTTTAAAAAAAGGGATAATTTTTTCACACCTGTTTTTTATATCTCTTCCCTTCATATCAAATTAATATACCAAAGAGTTGTGACTCGGTTGGCAATGCAGGCTGACTTTGTGAAAAAAGCTCCCGAGTTTGATCCTCACTAAATGCATTCTTAGGGAGGAGTGATGGGTCTTAACTATGACTAAGGCCCTAATAGGATTACCTCTGGTAATAGGTGATACTTGTGATGAAAAAAAAATACCAAATTAATATATTATTTTAAAGTAACCTAACACATTAAAATATTACTTTTCAATAATAAATGAAAAACAATTATTAAAATAATATTTTTCATTATGAATATTATAAAAAAAGTATTACTTATTCCATTGTAGAAGTATAGATAAGATATATATGTCCATCCTCAGTGTGTTAGGTAACTTAGGTTTCAAACTTGACAAGGTTGATGCAAGAGCACAAGTCCGTCAGGCCTCATTGGCTGGCTAGGCATGAAAATTCTCTACTTTCTTGGATGCATTCTTTCATCTTTAGCAACTGGGTTTTCACTCTTGCATTGCAGATTTTGATGAATGATTGTAAGAGAACATGAGGTTATCGGGAAAAAATTATGATCATTAAGCATTTATATGATAAATGCCGTGTGATTATGATTTACACTGAGATTTTATTCTCAATTGGGTGTCACATTTCTTGCTGTCACATTTATGGTGTCACATTTCTTGCTGTCCTTGATGCTCTAAATCCTTCTTAACTTCTTTATAGAAGGTTGTGTGAAGTATTGGGATATTAGCCATTCACACGCTTCAAAATTTACACCACTCTAAAACCCTTTTTGGTGAAAAGGAGGGGAGAAAAAATTTAAATTTGGGCTTCTATCTTCCTCTTATTATAAAAAGAATGAGAAGTGTAAGGATATAGTAAAATTTTGTAGGTGTCAGAATATAACCACTCAGAATTATTTGTGCACAATGCCATAGTACATATTCACACGGGAAAAATAAAGAAAGTATAACAAGGGAGATACAAAATTAAAATTTTTTATATGTATATAAATTAAATACATTATAAGGATTGGCGAAAGGGGAAATAAAGGTCATGAGAATCCTCAAGCATGAAAAGGCTACTAGGTAAGAGTATGTTTGTTTTAAATTCTCAAAATCAATTTTAAATCACTGTATTTTGTAAAACTTGTTACTCATTTTCAATCATTGATTTTAGAATTAATTTAACTAAATTGTAAATCAAACAAACACTAAAAAATTGAGAATTTAATATTTTAGTATTAATATAAAAGATAATAACTAGGTTGTAGGTTTTAGTTTCACATATGACGGATTACTTAATCTCTGTTTGGTTTATCGTTCTCTGTGTGCCAAAATCGATTTTCGTGAATCCCCAGGCAAGTTGACCGTGATTTAGAATCGATTCTAAAAGCCCCTGATAGAGAAACAAACAAGCACTTACTGGCTGAATCAAGGATGATCCATGTTCTGAAATGTTAAAATCAAATGCTATGGAGCTTCCATGCAAGAATTCGATGAAAACATTGAATGAAAATATAAGAAACTAATAAGGTGTTTGGTTTAGCCCAAAAACACGTTTTAAATGTGGATCATCTCTTTAGCCGTTTATCGGATTAGCATTTGAAACATGAATTTGGGGTAAATCAAACACACACTAAAAAATTATATATAAAATATATAATTAAGAATATTCCTTACAAGAATTTATAATTATTCAATCCTAAAGGACTATGGGGAACGACTGGCATGTACTGTGCCTTTAAAGTTTAAATTATAATGACTCACATTGAGGTTCAGTTTGTGGTGGAATTGAGCCTTAAAGTCCTTATCTCCAATGCATGGAGTTCTATCAACAACCCAAATTAACACAAACAAAATCAAATCCCTCAACATACGATCAATGTCTCCATCACATGCATTGTGTTTATGGTTGTTTAAGTTTCTCTATCAAGCCTAAGCTCATGATCTCATCTTTTAGATTATGAGGGAAAAGCATGAAATGAACAGTGGTCTGCAGGAGAGATGGACAGAGGATAGCACAATGCATACGGGGTTTTTTGGCTTATGTGTCTATTTTTTCATAAAACAAGAAATTGACATTCAAAACGAAAACCATTAATATAATCCATAATCATGGCATGGGATATTTTAGACGAAGCTTTTCTACAATGCAATTTTCTAAGCTGCATTCCATGTGCCCTTGGCGGCATTTTCTGCATTTCATCACCGACCTTACATCAACAGCTCAATGTTATATATAAACATTCACATATCGGAGCATGTTACTGTGGCGCACGCACAGCTGATGGCAGCCAGGACAATAATTTACTCAGGACTCACCAAGAGATATTTATTGATTACACTACTTTCACAAATCCAAATATCATGTAACAAAGCCTTTTGACAAAGTTGTCAATGGGTTAGTTCAAGTGGTACATGTTTGATTCCCTTTAATTAAGTAAAGTCTCGGGCTCGAGTCTTATGGATAGAAAAAATCCCTGCGGGGAGAGATAGCTCCACCATAATGTGGATGTTCGACTCGAACAGGATTGCCTCCCGTAGAAGATACCTGTGATTAAAAAAAATAAAAAACCCTTTTGACAAAGTTGTGACAATATATGCTTCCAATTCTCTATATATAAACCCAAGGGCACTCAACTTTACTTATAAAGTTTTTTTGCCCATAAAGTTTTTCTTTTCAAGAAAACTTTATCATTAAAGTTAAGTCATGCTATACAGCGAGCTTAGTGATTATTAAGGGTAGTGCACATAATTAAACATATATATTTGCATTTTTTTTGTATTATCAGTACAATTTATTGTGTATTTGTAAAACCGTAATTCATGAACTTAACGTTACAAAGTTAAAACAAACATAACCTTATATCTACCACCCAAAGTAAATTCACAAATAAAGCATAAACAGTAAAAGCTATAAAGGAAATGGATATGCTACTTTCTCTCAGCCCACCCAACCCAACCATGATAATTAACTGTACTCTTTTAACACCGGTAGGTAATGTGATGAGATGAGAGCACTCACCTCACCGTCAGAATCAGAACCGCCTTCACTCACTTGCACTATTACTGATATTATTATTTATTTATTCTCTACTTTCTCACTTTTTCCTCTTCACATCACTCACTCACTCACTCACTCTTTCTTTCTCTCTGCACTGCAATGGAAGGGAAAAGAGCCAACAATGGCCTTCTCTTCCTACTCTTGGCCATCTCCTTCACACTCTCAACCGCTACCACTGACCCATTTCACTTCCAAACCCAAACTTTACTTGTGCACTCTCTCCCTCACCCACCCTCCCTCTCTAAAGCCTTCTCCGTGTCCGAATCCGAAGAATCCGACCCGGAAGCTCTCTCACTTCAACTGCATCACATAGACGCTCTCTCCCTCAACAAAACCCCTGAGCAGCTCTTCCATCTCAGGCTCCAAAGAGATTCCGCCAGAGTCGAAGCCATCACAGCCCCTGCGCGCAGATCCGGGTCGGGTTTCAGCAGCTCCATCATATCGGGTCTAGCTCAGGGTAGCGGCGAGTACTTCACACGCATAGGCGTTGGCACGCCGGCGAAGTACGTGTACATGGTGCTGGATACAGGAAGCGACGTCGTTTGGCTCCAGTGTGCTCCATGCCGCAAATGCTACTCCCAGACCGACCCGGTTTTCGACCCGTCTAAATCTCGTTCCTTCGCCGGAATCCCTTGCGGTGCCCCTCTCTGCCGGCGACTGGACTCTTCTGGCTGCAACAGGAAGAAGGTTTGTCAGTACCAGGTTTCCTACGGTGACGGCTCCTTCACGTTCGGCGATTTCTCCACTGAAACGCTGACGTTTCGAAGGACGAGGGTGGCGCGCGTGGCTCTCGGTTGTGGCCACGACAATGAAGGCCTCTTTGTTGGCGCTGCCGGTCTGTTAGGTCTAGGCCGAGGGAGGTTATCGTTTCCGGTTCAAACCGGACGCCGGTTCAACCAGAAATTCTCTTATTGTTTAGTGGACCGGTCCGCATCTTCCAAACCCTCATCTGTGGTTTTTGGTGACTCGGCCGTTTCCCGAACCGCCCGGTTCACTCCACTGCTCAAAAACCCTAAGCTTGACACATTCTATTACGTGGAGCTCCTCGGGATCAGCGTCGGTGGCGCTCCGGTTCGCGGCGTCTCCGCCTCGCTCTTCCGGATCGATCCCTCCGGTAACGGCGGCGTTATCATCGATTCGGGTACGTCTGTGACCCGGTTGACCCGGCCTGCGTACATCGCTTTGAGAGACGCATTCCGGGTTGGGGCTTCACATCTGAAGCGGGCGCCGGAGTTTTCTCTGTTTGACACATGCTTCGACTTGTCCGGGCTGACGGAGGTGAAGGTTCCGACGGTGGTGCTGCACTTCCGGGGAGCTGACGTGTCGCTTCCGGCGACGAATTACTTGATTCCGGTGGATAATAGCGGGAGCTTCTGCTTCGCTTTCGCCGGAACGATGAGCGGCTTGTCCATAATTGGCAACATTCAGCAGCAAGGGTTTCGGGTCGTGTACGACCTAGCGGGTTCGCGGGTCGGGTTTGCCCCGAGAGGGTGCGCGTGAATCTTGGGAACAACTCTTTCCCCTGTTTTCTGATTATTATTGCCTTCTTTTTTTTTCTTTTAATTTATTTAAGTTTTAAAAGAAGTTAGAATAGAGAAGGAATGATGAGAACGAAGAAAATGAGAATGTTTCCACCGTTCAATTGTTGTTTGTTGTTATGTTTTTAATTTCCTTATTAAATACTACAACTACTCCAATCCAATACGAGGGTATGTACTCCTATGAATTATGTTCTTCGCCATTTTATGGTCTCTCATTTTTGTAGTTTTTGAAGAAAAGCCCACCAGTTCACATTTTCTTGCTTTCTTTTGAATCGTATACTGACTACTTTATAATTCTTCATGTTGCACTGACTACTTTATGCATGCGTATCTATATAGTTTTGTTATTATTTTTTTGTAATTATTCTTTAAAATGTAATATAATCTCTTCCATTAGTTAAAAAGTTAATATCATCTCAATAATTTATGGACTAGAATGACAAAATTGATTGATATGGAATCTCCCATATGAATGAAATGATGTGGACTACACTGTGAAACGTGGATCTGCAATCGCGTACGGAAATGACTGTCAATTTTTTTCCTTTACGAAATCCGTACGGTAAATGAATATTTTGTTTTAATTTCATGTTTTCATTGTGGTTTTGTCATAGACATCAATGACGTGGCCATTTAGACTTTTCTTATGATGACTAGAAAATAAAAGAAACACACCTAAAATTTTTATAAAGTGTGGTAATATTATATTTATTTGAATGAAGAAACAAATTAAAAAGGTTTAATTTTTTTTCACATGGAGAAATTTGATTATAGTGCTTTATTTAATTTCTCTTTAATTTTGATTACTTATTTTTTAAATCACGTATTTTTAGATTTCATCGTTAATAATGGTTGACGTAGAGATATTTTTCATACAATTTGTTATGAATTTTCATTGGAATATTTCTACAAATTTCAAATTTTGTGCAAATTTTAAATGTTATAGAAAATTTTTTATGAATTTTTTTTTTCATATCAATGAAGAGAAATTTCACAATATTTTTATGTAAAAAATTGGTATTTTTTAAGATTTGATGTAAAAGATTTTTCTAGAGTAAGTGAAATGGGCTTGTTTGACCGGACTCACTCATGAAAGACGTTAAAAATGTAATGCTCAGATCTTTATTTTAGAAGCTTGAATAATTTCTCAACTTTTTTGACCGGCCCTCAAAAGCCCACTACCCGCATCGGACCGAGCTAGTAGCTCGAATTGTTAGCTTTAGTTTTGTCTAAAAAAAATCACATAAAATTTATTGTGAATTTTTATATGAAAAAAAGTCGCAGTGGAGCTATAAACCTAACTTAACGATAGGTATAGTTAACAACGAAAACTAAAAGCATATGGATTTAAAACATGGGTAACCAAATTAACCAAATTTTACTATATTTT
The DNA here is from genome assembly GCA_026901365.1 of Sesbania bispinosa. Lineage (NCBI taxonomy): Eukaryota > Viridiplantae > Streptophyta > Magnoliopsida > Fabales > Fabaceae > Sesbania > Sesbania bispinosa. The sequence goes on from QLOH01000172.1 coordinate 231,268, forward strand.
AAGGGATAGAAAACCTATTTAACCAATTTTTTTCTTTAATTAAGTATAAAATGAGATAAAATTAAACATGCACGTTTTTTAGGTATAAATCACATGTATCTTACACGGGACATAATTCTATTTGAGCCGGGAACATTCATATCATACGAGGCTAGCTTTTCTAGTGGGGATATTTTTCATCACAAGAATTGAACACAAGATCTTCTTTAAGGGGAATCAAATATGTACCATTTTTTTAAACGATCTTGCTAACGAGTGCCCCGGGCATTGGTTAAGAATGTATATATAGAAGGTTTTTATTGGAAATCGTGACATTAATGGCATCTATAACATTAAATGTTATACATTCCAATAAAAAAATTTTACTTTTTATTTCTTAATCAATGGCCTGATAGCATTCATTCGTTTTTTCTTTTCTAAAAAAAATCAAATATGTACCAATATTTAAACCTACCATAGTTGATATCAAACATTTTTTTAATTAAAAAAGAAATACAAAGTTTTGGTTAGTTTTTTCAACGCATAAGGAGAACATTTTTCCATGTAAAACCTACATTTTAATTTTAATTTCTCCTTAACTTTTTCAATCATCGATTTTCAACACTCAATTTTATATTCACTTGTTTCTTTCTATTTCTCTCTTTTTATTACATCATTTCATCTATCCGATCATGATAGCTGGATCCGAGTATGACCCGACACAGTCACCAATAATTATTTCCAAATATCAATTCACAATCATTTTCAACAATCAAGGATCGAGTACAAATTGTTATTTCGAATGGTAAGGAATGAACCATTGGAATAATGTAATGTAATGTAATGATAAGCATTATCATAGGCGCTGATACAGGTGGTAAATGAAATCTATAGCCAAAGGGAACTAGAATTGGTGGAATGCCTTACTACGAGTCTCTTTTTTCCACCCCTTTTCATCTAGACAGTATAGTGTCTCTTATAATGGGTAAGTAAATCCATGGTCTCTTATATTGTGTCCCCATCGCCTAACCCTGTTTGAAGCAGGCAAGGCACATGCTCTGGGTGCCATAGTTCCAAAGTGCCCATATTGCACAAATATGTACATGCTATAACACAGTAGGTCAAAAATTAATATGCGAGCACACCAACCAGCCCACGCTTTTTTAAAGTTAAAAAATTAACAGGTACAGACAAGTGGATGGAGAGAAAATTGTCAACTGGTTAGTAGGAGGTAACTTGGGAAAGAAAAAGGCAATAGTCTCTTTTACACGTTGTTGGATTCTAGCTGTTAAAAGATATATTATAAAGTGGAGAAAGCACTAACCCAAACCCACGGCAACCTCCTTTTTTAAAATCACTACAATGATGGATGTATAGGCAGGTGGAAGTGCAAAGTTGCACTTGCCTACTAGTCTCTAGATCTACTATGTACGTAGGTAACAATTTTTTTATGGGAAAATAATGATTTAATTGATATACATGTCAATATAAAGAAGTTTTATACATAGGGATGGGAACAGGTCAGGTTAGGCTTTGGCAGGCCTTAGTATGGCCTGACTCCTAATTCTTAAGCCTGAGTCTGGACCTGTTACCTGTTACAGGCCTTTTTATAAGACCTGGGCTGGCCTGCGTAAAAGTATGGTCTGGCCTGTAAGCCTATTTAGAAGCCTGTTTTATAACAAGGCCTACAAACAGACCAATAGGCCTATAAGCCTATGCAGACCACAGACATTTTAAGCAGGTTTTTTTATATAATTAATTTAATATATTCTAATTTTACTATATTATAAATTTTTTAATTATATTTATAGTTATTTATATATTAACTTAATATATTATATATTATTATATTAAACATGTCGGCCTGTTAAGCCTAATAGACTTTTTCATAGGCATGAAGCCTGACCTATTTAACTAAACAGGCCTTTTAACAAGCCTTAGCCTGACCTTTTTAATAAACGAGTCAGGCCAGGTCAGGCCGCAGGCTCCTGACAGGTCGGCTGGCCTATTCCCACCCCTATTTATACAGATATCCAATGATGTGTTATATGACACTTCATGTGTTATTAAATTCAATAAATGATCAACACATCATTAAATGTAGACACCTCGGATGTTATACTAAAGTAAAACAAGTTATAAGTAAAATTAATATTTCTATATAAAAAATGCAAACTTATTATAACATTATAATATATGACACTATCCTTAATTTTCTTTCATGAGCAGAATGGAAGTGTGTCAAATCCACTTCTACTTACATGTTTCCATGAGATAATTAAACAAAAATCTACTTTTGTTAGATCAAAAGAACAATTTGAACTTCCTCATTGATATGAATTTTTAATAGGGATGACGATGGGTACCCTCTGAACAGGGTATCATAGTGCTCATCCCTATACCCGCGCCTGTACCCGCATGGACAGTAACTTTAGTGTCCGTCCCCATACCCGTTGGACACCTATATGTCTATCACCCGCACTTTTATTAAGTGAAAAAATTAACAACTTACTAAAATATTAATTTAAGAAAACTATATCTTAATTAAAAAAGTTACCTGAAGATTGTTCAAACATAATTTTTAAATATTAGTGATACAGCAATTTAATTATATTGAAACATAATATGTCAATGTTCTAAAACACAACAAATGATCTAAAGTTCAAAATTTTTATTAAATATTACAATATACTTTTACGTCACACTATTTTATAAACTTGGATATCATGTGTTAGAATTCTTCAAGATCTGTAAAAAATGATTATTAACACTAACTAGTCATATATTATAAAGTAAAAAAACACAAATAGATAGTTATAAAAATATATTTTTAATTTGTAATATATTATATATATTAATTTTAAAAATATGTATAAATATATTAGATATTTTAATAAAATTAATATATTCCCATATATAATTATATGTGGTGTTTTTTATTAAATAATTATATATATTAGTGGGGGTATGAGGCGGGCTAGCATCAAAGTGCCCGTACCCGCGCCCGTCCCCATGAAAAAATGCGGGCTTTTGCCCGTATCCTCGCTCATACCTGCTTTGCGGGTTTTTACCCTATCCATTGCGGGTAATTTTACGGGTACCCATAGGGTTTGGGCTCAATTACCGTCCCTAATTTTTAATTAAAACTGTAAAAAAAGGTAACATTAATTTGTGAATTGTTTAGGACCATGTTAACAAAAAGTTGGACCAATACCATGATTAGTCTTATATTCCTTCCAGTGAGACCAAAATCAACACATATGTGGAAGTCCATATATATTTAAATATGTCTGAATAGACCAGCTAGTCTGCCTTCATTGAACTTGAGATAATAATTTCCATTGAAATTTCACCGATATATAAAAACCTTATGCGTGACACCGTATAAAAATTGTGATAATTAATCCAAATTTCTTATTTTTTTATGCAATGTTTAAAGAGTTTATCCACATGTGTCCAGAGCGAATTTGCATGTGAATTTGATACAATCTAGACTTCAATAATAAAGGAGAGGTTTGACAGGAGTTCTCATTTGCAATAAAATATGCTTTGTATGGGAGAATAATGGGTCCAAATTTTAAACCCGTCTCTATGTTAATTGTGCAGACAAATTCTTTCCGAACATAGGAGTTTAATAATTTTTAATATTCGAATATCGGTTTTTCTAACCTGTGTAATATTGCACATGATAATAAAACAAAAGTGAAAAGTTTTTATTGGGAATGACAACCAGGAACATTACCAATGCATTGAGTGTTGTGATGGTTGTCATTTCCAATAAAAAATTTCCACTTTTATTTTATTATCTTGTGCAATATTACACAGGTTAAAAAAACCGTTCATATATATGCAAAGATCTTAGCCTTCCTAATTCCTATGTCTTCACAACTCGATGCAAGATAACATTTAATTTTTGGTCCAAGCCACATGACACAATCTTACTCGAGTCAAGATTATATTGTGGTGAGATTAATTTTTTAATCAATTTTTTTTACATATAAGACTCAAACTAAATATTGTACCTTATTTAAAGGAAATTAATGAGACATGTACAATCTGAATCAATTATTCATTTAGCAATATTATATCGTTATGCAAAATAAATAGCCCAAAGAGAAGCTCCCATGTTCACTCTTAAATGAATGAGATTTTCACATTAATCCAACTTTTTATTTTATTTTAAAGATCATAAAAATTTGGAGAGAGTTTAAATTTTTTATTATCTAATACTATATTTATCTCCTTGTACTTTAAATTTTTATTTGAATTTTAAAATATTTTAATTAAAATTCACACTAATAATTTTCAATTCCATATATAGTCCTTTTATCTTTAACATGTTTTTATTCAAATTTTAAAATATATAATTTTTTAGTTATGTTAAAACTCAAAAGTACGTGCAAAAGAAAAATATTATCTCAAGTACTGTACGAGTAGAAATTTGATTTCACTTTAATTGTACATATGGTTGTACATTTGCACTGAAATGGAATGAAAAAAAAATGTAAACAATATTTTTTTTTGTTTAACTTGCAACAAAATATATTGAAGAGAGAAATAATTTGATGTGGGCCTAAAAAAATCTCTCCTCGTATTAATATCCAGTTCAGAGTCGATAAACAAATAAAATAGACATTGTTTGATTGAACGAACTGGATCTTCTCCAATGCTAAAAATTTTAACTGGAAAGAGATGGACTTACACGTGTGTAAGTCCCACGTACAAATTTTCTTTTGATTAAAGAGAAATAAGGGGGCTTCTACCGTGCCAGAGAGGTATGGGTAATGTACCATACATATCACTTTTTGACTTGTAATGGGAGGTAAATCAACCGGGTGTTATTTATTTATTTTTTTTCAAATTTTCAGTTTCACTCTTTCACACCCAGAATCCTAGCGCCACTCTTTAGTCTTCCTCTTCCTTTCTCAACCTCACAACATCAGTCTTCAATTATGCCTCCATCATCCTTCTACTCTCCCTGATCCTTCACCGCCACCACCCTCCATTTCTTGCTTCGCTTTGGCATTGGATTAAGGCGTTGAACAACGGAACAGCCAATCGCGGCCGCTCGATTAGATCGCCTTTCTTCTCCCCTCTTGCATCATCACTTGCGGCCATGGTTGAAGGAGAAAGAGCCTGTTTAATGACGGAAGAGCCCGTCGCTGCATGGTTCATATCGCCCTCCCTTCCGCATTGCTGCAATCGCCCTCCTCCCTTGCCTACTTATCTCACCTTTTCTTTTCGTTATCTATTTTTTTTTTTTGTCAATTTTCCATTCTCTGTTTGAAATGTTTGAAAACCCCTTCCCAGCACAACAAGTTACGGGTAAAACATCTGAACTTAACTATAATATAACATGTTAATTGGCTACAACGAAACCCATTATTTCGAGGTTCAGTCTTTACACTTTTTTGACCAAGCATCAAGGTCATATACTCATATTTCCTGCCACGCAGTTCCACACTATTAGTTGATATATGGAGTATAAGAAACTACATGGCACCTTCGAAAATTCCACCATGGTATTCCTATTCCTGAAGCAATGATTCAAAACAATAGAATGAATTATGTTTAAATGAAAATATGGCAAACCACCAGCACCCACCCATGCATGGAGGAGGGTGGGGATGTTGGTGCTGAAAGGGAGGGAGCTAAGGCTGTGGAGAGAGAAAGCGTGGGGAGGAGAGAGGGGAGCTGATGGATTTACTTGAAGACGAAATCGGTGGAAGTGAACGGGGCGAGGGTCTATGATGCCATCTCAAGGTTGAGGGCCATGGCTTTAAAGAGGGAGGTGGAGAGGATCTCGGGGTTGTCACTGTCGAGGATGGTGGAGGAAGAAGGGATGCAGGAGGTGAGAGAAAATAAAGGAAGAGGAGAGAGAGAGGAAGAATGTGATGGAAGTCATTCATGGAGCTTCAGCGTTGCAATTTTGATTCACAATGTTGCAGTTTTAATTCACAGTATATTTGTTTTGAAATGTAAATTCGAGAAAATAATAAGCACATTGGGAAATACAAATAAACACTCTACCCATTTTACCCCTCAACTCCCAACAGGTAACCGGTGAATAATCACAGCCGTCAAATAAAAAAATGTTAAATCTAATGGTGGAGCAGTTATCTGGTATCAATACAGGACCTAACCGTTAAAGTACTGTAGACAACGCCGAGAAAGAAAAGTAAAATATTGGATGAGTGGAAAAATAAAAAAAAAATTGAATAACTAATAAAATATTTTTTATTTTAAATAAAATGAGAAATATTAAATAAATTCACATTAAATTCTTCCTCTCTATTTTTTTCTACTCTCTCAAATAAGTGATTTAACATATTTTTCCTTGTTTTCCATTGTTTTCCAGAGAATCATAGCATAAAAAATGTGTGAGAAAAGGATTTTTTTTTAGTGGGAAAATATTCTCACATAAACACAAAAGGTATATAGGACATTATTTATAAATAATTAATAAATATTTTTATCTGTTTTTTAATCAAATTAATAAAAAGAGAAAAATTACATATTTCTTTTTCTTATTTTTCTCTTCATTTGAATAATACATAAAAATATTTTTTTTAATTTCACTTCTTTTTACTTATTTATATGTATTTTCTTTTCTTTTAACTGTGGCCACAACACAACGCCTCAGTCACCTGTTCAAAATGTCATACCACCTTGCAAAGGGCCAATACTTTGTTAAATTATATGCAATGCAACAGTGTGCAGAAAACTGCTAATTTACCAAAGCTGGATGACTTCCCATTCATAAAAAATGACTATGTTTGATGTATTAAAATATGGGTGGAAAAAATTGGTTCCAGATCAAACTCTGCAACATTGAAGCCAGAGCCTGCAGGAGAGAATTAATAATTTAATTAAAATGTATAATAATTAATAATGATATTTTAAGTATATATTTTTTTTATTTTTTAATCAATGCTCTCAATATACTTATTTATATTGAATATTTCAATAATCTAAATAAGGTTAAATATGTTTTTAATCTCTAAAATATATTGAAGATTTAGTTTTAGACTTTAGTCCCTATAATTTAAAATTGATGGCTTTAGTCATTGAAAAATTAAAGATACATTAATGTAGTTTTTATTACACAATTTTATTATAAACTTTGCTATGGATTAATCACGAATTTTTACTGATAATGACTTAAAGAGGTATTTTTACTTTTTGAGGGATAAAAAATCTATCGATTTTAAGTTATAAGAACTAAAATCAAATCTCAACTATATTTCAAGTATTAAAAACATATTTAACCCATCTAAATAAATAAAAAGGAGTTAATTTGTTTCTTAATTTTTACTCTTGTAGTATTTTTTCCCTCAAATTTTTATCCATTTAAAAAATTCCATTTTCTGCCCTTGTTATTCAGATCCAAATTCTCTCCTGCCTTTACAACCTTTTCAGCAAACTTAAGCTACGGAATGGCTATGATATCACTAAGTAATAAAATATGTAGCTAATGCATAGCTATTTCATAGTTAAACTTGGATGGAGAGGCAATGCCGCTAGAGAGGATCCTTACACCTTGTTATTCCGGTATCACATGAACTTTCAAATTCTTATGAGAGTTGGGAATTGTGGTAATTTTTTACTTTTTTTTGTTTTCTAGACTATTTAGATTGTATTAGGAGTGCGTTTAGTAAAACTAGCTGAAAGCTGAAAATCTAAATGAAAGCTGAAAAGCTAGCTGAAAACTAAAAGCTAGTTGAAAGCTGAAAAACTAACTGATTTGATTGAAGGTGTTTGGTAAAACTAGTTGAAACTAGTAAAATGACATACAATGACAATATTAATTATTAAATAATGATGAATGCGAGTGATTGAGGGCTAAACTTGTAATAAATTTTCAGCTAGTTGCTGGAAAATATGAGTTCTTTTAAAAAAGTTACCTCTAGTAGTTTTTTAAGGAAAACTAGTAGCTATCCAAAAACGTTATCTTACCAAATATAGCTGAAAATGTTTCAGCTACTAATTTCAACTAGTAGCTACCCAGTATTTTTTATCCCTGTATTTTCATATTTTTTTATTTTAGTTTCTACCATTTTTTTATATACCTTGTTTTATCCTACTTACATGTTTTGGTCTCTGTTACTAATAGAGATTTGTTGAGTGATTACGTGGCTAATGGAATACCATGTAAGTTGTTACATATGGCCACCATATGATCCTACATGACCTAACTCGTGTCGAGTCAGACTTGAAGAGGGACTAAAATAAAAAACCTCATAAAAGGAGGGACAATATCTAAAACTAAACCAACTTTTAATACAAATTTACTAAAACTTATTCCATGAACATTTTACCTCTTTTTTACCACAATGCCAAATTGACATAAAAAATTTGAGTGCGTTTAGTCCATTTTGAGATAGCTCTTAAAGATAAGGATGTAATTAACAAGTCACTTATTATTCCCATATGAAAAATAATGATATAATTTTTATATGATCAAATTCTTATTAAGAAATTGCTCATGAATGAAATAAGATTGTCATCTTTTGTTTCTACTGCAAGATCAATGAGCAAAGGAATGACCAAAAGGGTATATATGTTTTGTTTTATATTGATTCACGGAGGGAAAATTATATGACCATAAACAGTGCAAACAGGTACCAGTGTTGAGACCAATACAATACACCAATTTCATTAAAAAGGAAAATTAAACGGGTAGCTAAGACATGAATGTCGACTGCTTAAAATATAAACCAATAATATTAGATCACATAGTTTTCAGTGTTCACCTTCATTTGATGTAACAATTGTTGGTGCATGAGGCATAACAGGTTCGCCAGTACTAGTAGTTAGATCACCGATCTATGCATGTGTAAGAGGCATAACGGGTCCACTAGTACTAGTAGTTGGATCACTAATCTATGCAAGTGCAAGAGGCATAACGGGTTCACTAGTACTAGTAGTTGGACTAGTTGCTTGTGTTTTTGTACGTGGCTGCTTTTTAAATAACATATAAGGTAGATTGTATGAGACATAAACTAAAGTAGAAAATAACCAGAAGAGTATATACTTGGGCTTTTAATTTACCTTGGTTCTACGTTGATTCCTTAATGCATGAGAACCTTTATGAGCAGCAATTGTCCTTATTTGGTCTAGTTTTAGATTTAGACCCTCATTTTATGAGGTTTTTTTTTTATGTTAGTCCCTCTTTTTATGAGTTTTTTTTTTATATTTTAGTCCATCATCGAATCTGACTTGACAAGAGTTATAATATGTAAGATTGTATGGTGGCCATCTGGCAAAACTTATGTGACATTTTGTTAGCCACGTCATCACTTAATGCGTCTCTATTAGTAACAGGAATCGAAACATGTAACTGGGAAAAAAACAAGGGATGTGAAAAAAAATATAGATTTTACGGATAAGTTTTATAATACAATATTAACACTAAAAAAAAAGAATTAATAAAGTCACAACATATTAATGTATTTGCTTAATATAACATGTGAATTGAGAACTTAGTATAAAAAACTTTTATTATAGTATGCCAGTGACATGTTCGGTATTGATCATATTTAAACAAAAAAAGTTTCTATAAGTTATTTGAATAAAAATTTAAATAGTTTTAATTATAAGTTGTTTTGAACTAATCCAAAGTTGAAACTATAAAGGTTTGTCAAAGTTTTTAGGTGTTAGCATAAGTAAAATGTCACTAATGCTAACAAACAATAACATGCTATTTAACATATTTATTATTATTAGTTAAAATTAGCGTGACCCCATTAATTCATATGTGACTCACATTAAATAAAAAAGATAGACTTGAGCAATAATATTCACACACTTATTTTACATCTCTTTCTCTAATTATTTTTCTCTATTTTTTTCTTTATTTTTTCTTATATCTCATTCTCTAGCTTTTTTTCTTTGTATGAGTATATGTCTCTGTGAAATATCAAAGGGTTGTAACTCAGTTAGCAATGCAGGCTGAGATTGTTAGAAGAATTTCACACACTTCATTTATTCCACACCTCTTTCTCTAATTACTTTTCCTTTTTTCTCTATTTTTTCCCATTATTTTCTCTTATATCTCCTTCTTTAGCTCTTTTTCCTTTGTATAAGTATATGTCCCTATGAGATACCAAAAAGTCGTGGCTCAATTGACAATACATGTTGAGATTATGGGAAAATATTTCGAGTTCGATCCATAGCAAACACACTCTTAATTAGGTGTGTAAGCGGGTCTCGATCAACCCGTGAACCCGAACCGAACCGAACCGGAAAATGCGGGTTGGGTCGGGTGTTCGGGTCGGATCGGGTTTGTTTGATTGGAGCCGAACATATTTGGTTCAGGTATCGGGTTACAGGATTTTGGAACCGAGTAACCCGATCCAAACCGAGGCATAACTCCAAAGATGAAAAAGTAGCAGTGATGTCTCCTACTTTCAGTTTCCTTTCCTCCACTCTCAGTTCATTAGTCCTTGCTCTCCCTCCATTTCAACAGAAAATCGTCCACCCCTAGTCATCATCGTTCCACCGCCGTCCGCCCTTAGATCGGCACTGTTGTCCGTCGTCTCTTCACCGCGAGCTGTTGTCATGCCCACCACCGCGAGCTCCGCCATTCACGTTCAGATCAACTTTCCCAACCACCGTCGTCGAACCGGATCGGCTTGTCGTGCACCATCCCCACCACCTCTGGGCTTTTCGCGATCGCGCACCATCACCCATCACCGTCTCGAACCAGATTGGTGTTCAACTTTCCCACCACCGTCGTCGGACAAGATCAGATTTCCCAGTTCCCACCACCGCGAGATCCGTTTTGCCAATACCGCGTCGCTGTGCGAGCTAGCCACCACTGGGCGCTGGGCTTACCATGGTAGTGCCTCTTTGGCCGCCACTCTCAGTCTTTAGCTTGCTTCAAATTATTCAAAACCCTAGCTGTTGGAGTTCAAGTTGTGCGATTTAATTTTTTTGGGTTCCAGCTGTGTATTGTTGGCTTTTCAGAATGACTTTTCAAATTCAATTTCCTTCTAATTTTTTCATGATTTTATTGTTTTAAAAATATCATATTTTGTTCTTAACCCGATAACCCGACCCGAACCAAACCGTTATTTGTCAGGTTGCATGGTGAAAATTAAAAGACCCGACCCAACCCAATCAGACACTATTTGATTGGTTCGGACACCAAAACACACCTAACCCGACCCGACCCGATTACACACTTACTCTTAATGAGGGGTGAGAAGTCTTAACTGTAACTAAACCTCGAACACAATTACCCCCTAGTAACAGGGGATACCTGTGGTTAACACAAAAGTAATGTCTATATGAGATGTACACCAATCAATTTTCCTTTAACTAAGAGAGATAAGATGTATGTCATTGATGATATGATAGAAAAATAAGATAGGGGTGAAAAGAAAAATGAGATAGATCAGATGTAGAAGAAATGAAGCGTATAAATGTTACTACCTCTAGTTTTATTTATAAGAAATATAAGACAAAATCATCAAAATCAATAAAATGTATTGAAATCTATTAATAGTAACTAGTGTGTTAGCTCATGCATAGAGCTGACAATTCGGGTTATCCGACCCGGTCCAATACGGATAACGAATTTTATCAGGCTTGGCTAAAAAAACCCATGAATTTTCAGACTTTTAATAGTGGGGCTAGCCTATTTTACCGACTCTACCCGTGCATTGCACAAGATTGTTAATTTTCATTAAAAATTCAAATGAATAAAATTTATTATTTAAAATTATTTATCATATTAATATAATTATGATATAAAATTTAATTTATAATACTTACATCATATATTATTTTTTAATTAGTAGTTATCATAAAAAAAATTCACAAAACATTTAGAAAAGAATATCATTATTCTAGAAATACCCTAATTATTAAATGATTGGATATTTCATTAATCACTTACAATAAATTGAGTATATATAAGATATTTAGCAATTAATACAACTAAATATGGTACTATAATTCTTATATATAGGATAAAAAAATTTTTTTTTTATTTCTTGTAAATAGAAGTGGGGCTAGTATTAATGTTAATCTCTTATAGTCATACGGTTTAATGGATTTTATATAAATTCTATCTAATTATAAAGAAAAAAATACATATTAATAAGAGTGTGGGTTATCACTTATCAGAATGTTTCACTTCAACAGCGGAAACGACAGCTCGTTTCATAAATGGAACGCGTTGAGGGTAGCGCGCAAGGAGCAATGAAATTGCGAGGTATAAATTTAGGGTTTTTCAAAATCAAATAAAGGAATTTGCGACTGTAATTGGGATTGGATCCATGGGAATGGAAGAAGGAGGGGATGGCAAGGGAACAAAGGCGAGGGCTTTGATAGAGAAAGCAACCAACTCCACCGCACCGGAGGTTGATCCCCGCCTCCTCAAGGCCATCAAGACGGTGGTCCGTTATTCCGACTCGGAGCTCCGCCTCGCTACCCAAACCCTTATGGATCTCATGAAGCGTGACCACTCTCAGGTATGTTACGTCCTTCCAGTATTTTCCAATTAGGGTTAGGGTTAATTGAATGAATTTCATTTAGAATGAGTAGCTCAATTCGAATGATAATTCCTCTTACGCAAAAATTGGATATTATTCTGGTTGATTCTATAATCATGATAACATGATGAAATCTCGTTCGGTCGTTCATTTCATTGCTATGTTGAAAGGCAAGCTCACTCCTGACAATATATAGAGGCAACTGCTTCTGCCCCCATTGACATAGTTGTCTACATGGAATGGAAGATCTTAACTACTTTCAGATTACATTTGTCATCTCCAATATAAAATCCCCAAATTGACCTTTACATATATGTGTTGCAGGTTAGGTACCTTACACTTCTAATAATTGATGAACTCTTCATGCGTTCAAAGCTATTTAGGACTCTTGTCGTTGAGAACTTGGATCAGTTACTGAGTTTGAGTGTTGGATTTCGGCGAAATTTGCCACTTCCTGCCCCACCGGCTGTTGCGTCTGTTTTGCGTACAAAGGCCATTGAATTCTTGGAAAAGTGGAACGTGTCATTTGGGGTGCATTACAGACAGCTCAGATTAGGTTATGATTACCTGAAGAATACTCTTAGGCTTCAGTTTCCAAACATACAAGCTAATGTGGAGCGGATTCAGCAAGAGAGGAGGGAAAGGGAGAGGAGGTCAAAAGAGATTTTGTTGAACAAGTATGAATCTTTGAAAGAGAATTCTTCTTCAATAAAGGGAGCTATACTGTCTACAATGGATGAGATTGATGAGTGTTTGGACATTTTGCATTCAAAAGAGGAGTCTGCATCAGATGATATCTTAGATGATGAAGAACATGATGACTTTCGATCTTTGGAGCTGCAGCAGCTTCGTCTTGAAGCATTGAAAGAAGGGGAGAAAGTTTATGAGAACAATGATAACAAGGTAGTTTTTGATGCATTGAGGGAGCTTTACAAACTTCTGGTGACAAAACATTTGGTCTCCATACAAGAGTGGATTTCTGTTCTAATAAGAGTTGAAGTAGCAGACAATAGATTCAGAGATTCCACATTGAAGGAGTTCATTGATATCAGGAATCGTCTGAAATCAGTTAAAAATAAATGTGAAGAGGCAGGTTGTTCTCTTCTAAACACATCAAAACCTGATGGGGAAGAAGACTTTTGGGAGGAGGGTAATGTTGGATCTATCGAAATCTCGTCTAATGCATCCAATAATAAAAACAAACGTGGTGAGATAGCATCAACTTCCAATCAAATGGATGATGATAATCTTGGTTCATACAATAAAGTGTCAAATGTCTCTAATACTGACAACCCACTTAAGCAAGGAAATGAAGTTAAGCCAAACTCTCTAAAGAGTAAACTTATGGCTGAAGCTCCTGTGGTAAGATGGGGTTCTCACTTGGATAACTGGGGTTCAGACAGGGTTTTTATGGCTAACCAGCGGGGCTTGGATCTTGAAAGTCACTGGGGTAGGGTGGATGATGATGCAGTTATTCCAGCAGATAAAATTGCTGAATTGAATGTTCCGGCAATGCCTTATGAAGAAAAGCAAACTGAGATCCAACAATGCCGTGCTCCTTTGAGGAAAGGGGGACTCTGTCAGAGAAGAGATCTGAAAGTTTGCCCATTTCATGGACCTATTGTTCCTCGAGATGATGAAGGGAGACCACTCAATCAGAGCCCTCCAGAATCAGAAGACATGAATTTGGATTCAAGGACTGATTTAGTAGAGCAGATAGCAAAACAAGCGGTAAAGAATGTTCGTGAAAGAGACAAAGAGGTGGCAAAGAAAAGAGAAATTGATAAACAGTCACTGAAACGTGCAAAACTTGCTAAAATTCGGGAACACAATGAAGCAGTTTTACGGGATGCTGCTTTGGCTTCAACCTCAAGATCAGCCGCACTTGGAGAAGATGGGGAGATAATTAATGAAGATAAAATGTCTGCCCGAGAAAAGAAGCAAAGTCTTGCTTCTATGCTGAAAAAGAAAGTAACATCAAAAGATAGAATAGCTCAGAAGCTTTTGAGTTCACAGGCAAGGGATACTGCTGCTAGGCAGCATGTGACAATTGAGGATGTCAAATACAGAGAAGCCTTCCCAAATCAATGGTAAACTGGTGTAATCTTTGTTGAGCTATTTTGATTAGTCTGAAGTCTAAGCCAAACTTCAGAATCAACTGTAGTTTGGGTAAAGCCTTGGGCTGTGGGTCATATGAGGCCGATTAGTTGAACTGAGACAAAAAAAAACTACTCATCTATTCATTCATTTTTCATTTCTTCTTAGGCAGACTCATAAATAAGGACCAGCTGGACCCCTAAGGATTAAGGGAAATAGTTGTTTAGCTAGTTTATGTGTTTTATTTTTAAATTTATTTTCCATATTTTCTGTAAAATCGTTTAGTATATAGTAGGTGCCAGAGGATTACAAATTCAACAATTGATGTGAAGCTGCAAATTTATTTGTCAACCGTAACTGCTTTGTAACAAGTCTTCAATTCATCAGTGATACTAATAAATGTCAAAGTCACATAAATGAATATATTGGCATTGGATTTCCTTAGGGTTCCATCTCTAAGTAAATGAAGTTGCGGTAGTGACACACACTAGTCACCAGATCCGTGAGGTGTGGTACCAAGGTGGAAGATGTATTAGTATTAGCACTCTGAAAGGTGTCATAAATGGTTTGCATTGCCATTATGGAGGGTAGTTCACCAGTCACTGAGTCAAGTGATTTAATTCTTTGCCGCTGGTGGTTGAACTTGGTGACTAAAGAATGAATTATTGCTTTCCCACAACGAGAAGATTTTACAAAGATAAAACCACAATCCCTCTTAAAATAGAAAATCTAGAACTTACTCCTTCACCTATATTTTACTTCAGACATCGTTTTTATCAGTAAGTAGATTTTTTTAATGATTTAAAAATAAAAAATGGATGGGGAGAGGAAGGTGCAGCGGAGTTACTGGGAAGTAGAAAAAGAAATATTCCTCTTGTCTAGTTTTTTTGACACCAAACTGAACTTTTGCTGCTAATATCTTTTGTATCTCACTTGTCAGTACATTGCCACTTGAGCTAAAACTTGACAAAAAAAAGGCCCTTTATAATATCTTTAGGCAAGGTGATTTTGCTTTGAAGCAACGTTGATTTGGAGACCTTTCTTTTTTTATTTTTGGTCAATATTTGCAGTCCTTTTTTTGGACAATATTTTATTGCAAACCTTCGTGGGTTGTGATGATGAGCACACGGCGGAACATCAGCTCTCAAAATGTTGAGGGAACTGCATGTACATTTATGCTACTATAACTCACAGTATCTTTATGCGATCATGTTACAATAATACATTGATGCACACATCATGATTCCTGTTCTAAATTGTATTGTACTGCACAGTGGAGCCTACGGGTGAACAAAATAGTGAAAAGACAGTAATATCATCCCTCTAATCTTCCCTGGGATTTCCTCTTATTCTTACCATCATATATAACTCAGTAAAACTCATTATTATGCATAACATGTCAAAAGTTGAAATGTTATTATGACTCTCTTCTCTTCTATTCATGCCAGTAATATCAAGAATAGAGAACCATAATTGCAAGAAAAAAAAATCGTACTAACAAAACATAAAGAGGAAATATTATGACATGTTTAGAATTTTCTGGTTTTTTTTATCTGGTTTTTTAAATGTTAAAATCTTTTCTAAATACGAATCTTACTTTGCTATTTTCATGTTAGCTTCAACTTGTCCTATGAACTATGAAGCGCACCTTAAAGTTTTCACAGTAAATAAAAGTCAAGAAAAAGAAGAATTACAAATAAGACAAAATATGCACGATAAAAGTTAAGTAAAAAGAAAGAAAGAAATAATAAAGTCACAATCAGAAGCACCTAATAATAACAAAATTATCATCTTATTAACAAGTGTATCTGTGTAAGCCTTGAAATAAAACTTTAGAAGTAAACAATTTTCAAGCAAGTGGCCCAATACCCATTCTAAATAGTTTGTAGAACATCCATTCCTTATACGTGTTTCAAGAGTATCCTCAAATTAAGTACCAGTTTGACTACGATAATTAAGTCCACAAATCAATAATATAAAAAATGTAACACTTTGAACACCTCAACTAAAAAACTAAATATTTTTCAAACTGCAGATAAACCCTGGCATCCACGCGAAAATGATTGATAGATAGTGGACCTATATACGGTGTATCCCAAAGTTGTAGACCCCGGCAATCATTCAAACGAAATTGCGCTCCCTTGAACGGTGCAGACCACCATATCTTCCTCCACATGCTATAATTGTAATGGACTTTGGTAATTTCATTAATAAATTAATTTATCTTTCCATGATTGAGAACAGAACAGAAACCCTTTACTTTTATTACCATGACATAGCCAATCATAGTGGTAAAAGTCTATCAATAACTACTACTACTACTCGATCTTGTTGATTGATCTACATTCTCTATCTACTACGTTATTCTCCTTGATCTTGATCCTTTTAGTGCTCACTTCACTTTTCTCTTTCTGGATTTTGTTGGTGAAACCGTGAAAGCCGTTTGATCTTAATCAAAGGGTCCTTAGGACTGGACACCGATATATTCTATCACCCCTATGTTGTCTAAGAAGATCAACGAAGAAAAGCATCGATTTTTGTAAGCAATCAAATTAAAAATCCTTGCTTTCACCCTTTCCCTTCTTCTTCCTTGTCTTAACAAATACACACAACTATTCTATTCTACCCAGTTGAACCATCATCATAACTCAAATTCCACTGTTTTTCTTCTTTGCTGCTGGATATGTGATTCGAGTGGATCAAACCCACCGTCGAATAGTAGCCATAGATTCTTTGTCGTTTTGGCTGAAAGAATGGAATCGAGTAGTCTTGAGAGCACTGTGTTATCCTTGACTATGATGGAAGAGGATGAGCATACTCATCAGTTTTCTTCAATCTCGAAGCTACATAACAATGCTCCCACCACTACCAGTGTCCATGACCTTCTTGAATGCCCCGTTTGCACAAATTCAATGTACCCTCCAATCCATCAGGTTTGTTATCTGATCCATTTTGCCTTTTGGGTATGGCTCCCCCAATTATGCTGTTAGTTCATGTTGACTTGGTATCTTCTTTCTTTTTCCTTTCTCCCTAAAAAGAGGATTTTTTTTAAATGGGCATGTCTGGAATTTCAGTTTGCATGATACTGCTTGTGCTGAATCCTGAGGAATTGGTTAAAGATTGGTACTTGCAGACGTTTTAACTCTTCTGGGGTTCCGAGTTCCTTCTTACCTGTGACCTTTTTTGGTTGATTTTGTTTACTTATAGTTCAATTGTAGGATTAGTGATGGATGGAATGGGAAAATTTTGAGATAGATCTTTTGTTTTTCCCCCCTTTTCATCAAGCCCTACAGAACTTTACTCAACTCATTGTTGTGATTTTTTAGACTTACACAGAAGGTATGGCGTGAAAATATATGCCTGTAGAATTAGATTTTAGCTAGTGTACCTTCGTAGACCCTAGACCGTGAATATGGTTAACTTCTGATTATTCCAATTAAGAGCAAGGACTTTAATCAATGACTGTTGGTCAATCAAGAGAACTTAGTTAAGTAATTTGTCAAGGCAATGGATGTTCAATATATGGTACTGTGAGGAACCTATCGAGTGACATTCTAAATAGGACTGTTATCATATAAGGATGTTAAAAAACCTTGAAGAAAAAATAAGCAAGGTATTCGGGTTTTGTAGCTCACTGAAGATTGCATATGGAGTTATTGTTTCTAAGTAATTTGAATATGGATTTTTCACCCTCTCTTAATGTAGTTAAGATTTATAGTATTTTTATATTGTTTTTCTTATCATTTGGTATTCACTTATTGCAAATTTGGAATTTGGGAGGTTGGTTGTCTGTCTTTTCTCTAACATCGACATGATAGCATGTAATGAGTTTTGCTGCAATAAGTAGAGATTATTATGATGAGTTATAACTTCTGTGTGTTAGATATGGCTGAGTAAATATGTTGATGTGGCTAATAGGCTAGGAAATGTGATTCTTAATCAGGATGTATAGTCATATAGTTTAAGTAACAAATTCTATAAATTCATTGCAGAAGTTGTTGTAAGTAGTAAATCCTTGTGAGACTCAAGTAGTGTTTGGAAGACATGTTGTTAGAAAGAGGCAGAACATAACATATGAGTTCTATTTTGTATTTGGTGCATTTTAAAAACAAAACAAAACATAACATAACATGCTTTCTAGCTTTTGAGTATATTATCTTGTGAGGAACATACTTTCTAGCTTTTGACTATATTATTTTTGTCTGTATTGGAACCTTCTGTTCTTGTCCTTGTGGAGAGGAATACAGGTAACTAGTTAAATTTTATCAATAGTGTTTACAATACAGTGACTGATTCCTAAACCAATTTTGTTCTGCAGTGCCATAATGGCCATACCCTTTGTTCAACTTGCAAGACAAGGGTACACAATCGATGCCCAACTTGCAGGCAGGAACTCGGTGATATAAGGTGTCTAGCATTGGAGAAGATAGCAGAATCACTTGAACTGCCTTGCAGATACATCTCTCTTGGGTGTCCAGAGATATTTCCCTATTACAGCAAACTCAAACATGAGGCTATTTGTAACTTTAGACCATACAATTGCCCTTATGCTGGGTCAGACTGCTCTGTAGTTGGGGACATTCCATACCTTGTTGCTCATCTAAGGGATGATCACAGGGTTGACATGCATTCTGGATGCACTTTTAACCATCGCTATGTCAAGTCTAATCCACTGGAAGTAGAAAATGCTACATGGATGTTAACGGTAACTATAACTTCACCCCACAAAAACAAGTGAAACATGTCCTTCTTGATTTTATATTCATTGCTATGCATTTGCAGCAGATATTCCTTCATATCATGCACAACTATGCACATCTTGAAATCTCATCCAATTAGTTATAGCTGACTCCTTTTTTTCATGTTAATGTCAGGTTTTCCATTGCTTTGGTCAGTATTTTTGCCTCCATTTTGAAGCATTCCAGCTTGGTGTGGCTCCTGTTTACATGGCATTTCTCAGATTCATGGGTGATGAAAGAGAGGCAAGGAACTACAGTTACAGCCTGGAGGTGGGAGGAAATGGACGTAAACTAACTTTTGAAGGGAGTCCAAGAAGCATTAGAGATAGCCATAAGAAAGTCAGAGACAGTCATGATGGCCTCATCATATACCGTAATATGGCACTTTTCTTCTCAGGTGGTGACAGGAAAGAGTTGAAGCTACGAGTCACAGGAAGGATATGGAAAGAACAGCAAAACCCTGAAGGTGGTGTGTGCATACCCAACCTGTGCAGCTAGCTAGGTTGATGCTGTTTATTGATGTAGATAACTTTGGAAAATTTCAATGTATGACTGATGAATGGTTATGGAGGTTTCAATTTACAAGCAAAATAGAAACTTTCTGAGTTCTAACCAAGATATATTTGGTCCTACGTGTATCATATACTAAATCCCTTGAGACACCAGTTTTTCCTTAAAATATTTAAATTTGGCACTGCTCTTTGGATTTTTTATGTTACTTTAATACTTCCATTGTCATTCCTATTAACCATTAGGGGAAAATAATACTTTACACACTTTGAATTTTGAAACACCCAAGAATCTTTACTTCAAATGGGACTTGAGCCGAGAAAAATACTAATATATTTAGTTTAGCATTATATCATGATAAATTCATGTTTCTAACATTAAAAATAGTTTCCAACGCTAAAAATAAAATTTAAATTTGAGTTTTACAAGTTTTCAAAGCGAAACCAAATATACATAATACACCAAGAAATAAAAAATGGATAAATCAAACCCAAAAGGCAAACATTTCTCTAGCGGATAAAATCAAATCACCAACGGAACAGAATCAGTGATGAACTACTCGGAGATCGGCTCTCCGCAAGTTTCAATCTATGGATCAAGAAAAGAAAGGGAGAAAGAATAAAAGAAAATAACGTTATGTTAAAAATCTTTACAAAGTATTGCAAAACAGTTTTTTAACAAAGCCAGCTACTACTTTTTCACAAAGGTTAAGATGTTTTACTTTAGGTACAATGGTTACAGAATTTGGAAAGAAACAATAATACTTATGCATACATCCACAAGATAAATCTCTAGACTATAATGACACTTTATGGAAGGTTTTAGATTATACTTGTATCTAATGTAAATAGTGAAAACATAGAGTATTTCTTTCTTCTTTTTTTTTTTGATGGAGAAAGCATATAGTTAGTACCCTGAAAATAACATTATAAGCATATAGTTATTACCCTGAAAATAGAATTATTATATGATGACAAGTTAAAACAATTTGCAATGTGATAATGTCGATTGCATTTCCTTACCGGCAATCTTAATTCAAGAAAATCCCTTTAATTTGAGTCACTTTGGTGAAAGTCAGGCCTCTCTCCTGCGAGCATAAATGCCTAAGCAACCTCTGGGATTTTGAGGTTGGGATTAGTACGAGTAAAGAAGAGAAATGTAGCCTAAACTCAAACCAAAACATAAAATAATAAAAAAAAAATGACAGCAACATATCTAACTTCATTGTATCCAAGCACTGTAACAACCACTTCATTTTACACATTCCCATTTTCACTCCTTCAAACCACAACCTCAGTTGAAACAAGACAACACTCACTACAAGATAAAAATATTAAACTACAACCCAAATAGGGAAAGGAGAATTCAAATTTAATAGAGAAAGCAACTACAGACTCAAAAGAATTTTTTATCTGTAGGAAACTACTTAAAAAAAATAAAAACCTAAGAAGTTATAGAAAAGAATGGTTTGACATTCCAATCCAACCAAAGAAAACAGACTTCCTTTGTCATGATCTAAAACTCCAATTATTTGAGCTATACATATGTACGTGAACATATGTACACACAGACATTTATGTACCTGCTACTATTGCAGAATCCAATCTAATTATAAACGGGAGCTAACGATCTCATCAAGCCGCTGGTCCATGATTTGGGAAACAGAATCCAGCAATGTAGCTTCACTTGTGCCAGGAAGAACAGAATCCAGTGCTGCTTGAACTATTTCCTCTATCACAGATTCCTTGTTCAAGGAGTCCCTGCACATCAGGCTTCCAATGGCAAAAGGTGTCAATCCTCTCTCTACCCCTTTCTTCAAAAGCATGGTTGAGATTCTAAGAGTGCGAGCACATTCAACTGGCAGATCCCATCCATGAAACTTCAAAAGGGAAATATCTTCTTCAGCATCCAGTGACTTTATGTAGTCAATAGTTTCTTTGGAGTATGGCTGGCGAGCTTGGGGCCAGTAAAGCCATTCAAAGGTACAATCTTCAAACTGTTCGAATGGCAAAAATGTCAAATGACTAGCTTAAACAAGATGCAAGGAAAATCTGTTTGTAGTTGCTTGCCATGCAGACTTCAAACTCCATTATTTGAATACACATTTAATTGGAAAGCCATCTAGTTCACCTTTATAATAAATATAATTTGATTTAATACATCACATAGGATCGAAACTGCAGAATTTTCCAAAATATCTAGCACTCGTTATTAAACATAAGAAAACAAAAGCTTAACACTTCAAATCAAGGAAACAATAAAAATTCAAAAAAGAAAAAAAAATAGTGTTAAAGATAGGAATAAATATAACATAGAAGAATCACCACATGCATTAAAACACAACAAAGAGTATAAAATAAGGTGCTTACGCTTGTGGGCAAGCAGTATCCATGATCAATTGGAATCAGAACAGATTGGTTGCTGTCCTCCTCAGTGCTGAGTAAAATATTCCCAGCATGTCTATCTACATTTGCCAGTCTTATGTCCAATACAGTAATTTTATGTACTTCCTTCACTGGGAAAGCCCCAGGGCCCATATCTTCACAGCTTCCATTATTTTCCACAAACATCTGCATGGAGCCAATCTTGGTAGTCAAGTCTCCTGGATGGTTAAATCCTTTATGCAAGCACTTAACCATTAATGTTGGGGGAACACCAGCAAAGCCCTTTTCACCACCAAATAATGTGTGGCGCCCACTCATTGGATGGTCTAAAACATATGCTGCAACTTCCCTGAATGCTCCTTGACCAACTATTGTACCCTTTTTTAAGCCTTCACCATCTAATGAAAGAGGAAGACCTCGAGGGTTATTCACAGCCATTGGCTCTTCATCAATAGGCTTAAAAACAGATACATACTTTTGCCCTGTTGAATCAAGCATAAAGTAAGCTCCTCCTGTACCCTCTGCAGATCTGATTGGGTAGTTTCCATTATCCAGTCCATCATATGTAGACTTTACCATATTCCAAATCACTGAAGCTAATTCAATTTTAGGGTTAACAATAATCGGCTCCAAAATAAAATCTCTATCAGGAGGCTTTCTTGGCACAACACTTTGAATGGCATCAGAATTCCTAATAGTATCTTCTTTCCCAAGTTCATATTTTCTCCCATAAGAATTCCCATTAACATCATTTGTTTTCTTATCAGTCAAATCTGTTGCTACAATGGACAACTCAAGGGGTCTTCTCTGAACTTTTGCATGCTTTTTTCTAACAAACAGATGTACCACAGCATCATTATGCTTGCAGCAGATGTCATCAATAAGCCTCTGGTCCTCAAGCCGTTCCCCATTACACACAAGTTCCTGCTGCTCAGGATCATCAAATTGCTTCTCCCTTTTCGCAATCCGTTGCTTGACATACCCAACATCCCTACCTCTTTCCACCTGAAAAGTGAATTCCTTCCCACAAGCAGTTTTCACATTGATGACCTGAAGATCTGACAGTTTGATTATCAAATGCAACACATTTCCATCTGTTACTCCATAGTCCTTGAGTAGAGAATGACTTCGTGCTAGTTCCCGGCCAGCATAAACCAGCTTCTGTTTGTTTGTTAAAAGTGGAAGGCTCTCACACCTTTGGATTTTGAATTTCACAGCCTCAATGGTATCCCATTCCATAACACGGATTGGAGTCAATGAGCCAGAAAAGGAGAGATATATGAAAATGGACTTATCCTCCAAAGACAAATGTGATGGGAAATGAAATGCCTTTGGAGACAACAATGGTTCAGTGGGAACCGGACTAAGGGTGGTGACACCGGCAGATGACATTTTCACTATTGATATTAATCAATAAATGGAATGCAAAACAAAAGAAGCTTGAGACTAAGAACTAAAGCCTACAAATTTCACAAGACAGCCATAGCCCCATGTATATTTGTACCATTAGGCTACGTGGGGTGATAATCACTCACGCTCCTGCCCAGGTCACCATATAAGCTCTATAAACATATTTGTACAAAAAGGTACGATCTTTTGATGAAAAGATCAAACCCCAAGACACTAATTCCCCCCTTCAGAACCCAAAGATTTATGAAGCAGATTAAATCAGAAATGGGTCTGAATCAATGGCGAAAATCACAAACAGAGAGAGAACGAGAGCGGATTCTTACCCCCAAAAGCAGAGGGAAATGACGCCGGAGACCGCAAGTTGGCAGATTTTTCAGCACAAAGAAAAGCAATTGGTTATTCAATTGTTGTCTGAATTGAAAGAAGGAAGAACTGTCAATTATCGATTATTAATTCAATTCGATTATTCAGAGAAGAAGGGAAGGAAAGGGTGCTGTAGCTGTAGACTCTGACAGAAAGTGAAAGAGAAAGGGAAAGCGAAAGAAGGACAAGAATGGAAATATCGTATAAACGCGTGTAGCCGCCTGGCGTTGTATACGTAGTGAGACCAGTACAATACAAAGCTTTTGAGCTTCACTCACATTAGGAATAGAAAATTGGAAATGGAAAAGTCTCTTTCTCTGTCTCTGTCTGTCTACGATAAATATATATACAGATACACGTACACACGTAGAGTTATACGTAGCTAAGCTTCAGGGTGTGTTGAGTTCGTGTTCATACTTACTTTACACTGTTGGTTGGGTTTAAGGTCGTTTTTGCCCTTTTCTTTGGGAAAAAGAAAATGAGAAAGAACAAGGAAGGTTCCTCTCCTCTGCTCTATAACTAAACTAAACTTATGAGGAGGAGTAGTGGCATTAGAGTTGGCGTTACCAACCAACGATTGACACGTAACTTTAAGTGTTGTCATCGTAATGCTACGTGGATATGACCTGGAGGATGTCACCTTGTCATACAAATACAACACTCACCTTACCAAACCATATTTTTGGGGTTGATAGCCTGTGTGATAGAAATTAACTTTGCTATTTGACCCAAAAAAAAAAGAAAATAACTTTGCTATGTTTTTATAATATATATCAAATTAAATTTTAGTCGGTTTATTTTACAGTTGTTACAGTGTAAAACCATTATTTCGCAGAATTGATTTTAAATTACTTACGTGTTTTATAAAGTATGCATCACTCATCTTAATCATTGATTTCTAGAATCAATTATACTCAAATTATACTCAACTGTAAACCAAACAGACACTTCCACGATAACTAATTTTAATCTTAAAATTAAGGGTGTAGAAGAATTCGGGAAAAGGCATAGAACTATAGAAGGCTTTCCGCTCCACATATTATGATTTGGTCAATCAAGGGTCAAATTATATTCCAAAGACAAGGTAATAAAAAATATTGTTTTATCATAGTCAGTGTAAATATTTAATAAACAAATAAAATAGATTAATCTTCTTATAATATTTATTGATGAAACAAACTGGTTATTATGCAGTAGTAGTAGTAATTATATATTTTTTTTTCTGGGAGGGGGTGGGGGCTGTTTGAAATTGGTAGCAGTGTGATACAAATTATATTTCAATAGTATATTTTAAAGTGTAATTTATTTCAATAAATTCATGCTAACTTCAAGAATCTTGTCATTTTCCTTTTGGTCTGGAAAGAATATTGTCCTTATGATGCTAAGTAGTGCTGATCTTGGGTAGGATTACGTTGAATTGGTCAGTTCTTGTGTCTTCAGGTAAAATCAGCAAGGAGGGAACAGGCACAGAAGCGCTTCCCTGTTTTAGCAATTCTACCATTGTAAATTGAACTACTAACAACTTATTTAGATTTATTATGACAGATTTTACAGTTTTCTTCCCTTTGCTTATTTATTTATTTATTAAATAAAGACGATATAACAAATAAGCAGCAACACAATTCACTAGAATTGAGCTAATGATGAGGAATTTGTTTTTATTTTTTTCTTGGACAATAATGATGAGGAATTTGGCTAGTTTGTATGAGATGGTAAATTCAAACTTCACTGTCACTATTATACACAAGAAAAAACTAGTAGCAAAAAATGAAGTTCAGTACCAAGTTTTATGCAATAAATATGGGAGGATGCACATTAAAGGAGGAGGTTGGTGATTGGTGAGTATTTCAGGAATAAGTCTTAAGGGATTTTATTTCATATGGCAATTAGATGATCAGCCTTCTAGCGTAAGACACTGGAGAAAAAAAAATCTCATTTACATTCTACTCATGCTGATGTATTTGTCCTTGAATACAGTGTACTGATTAAATACCAGAAGGGCATGTCATATACCAGAAGGCTGCACCACAGTCCACAGCAAATAGTGCTATCAATACAGTTTGATCAAAACTGACAATAGAATCACCTAAGTTCCCACAACGCAAGCTTGACAACAGATACAGGCTACTAAAAAGCCAAGCAGAGCACCGGCAAAAACTTGAGATGGAGTGTGACCTAGAAGTTCCTTGAGCTTCCTCTCACTAATTGGATGCCCTTGGAACAGGTCAGCCACAATCATATTAAGCACCTGTGTCCAGCCACACACAATTTTCTGGTCAAAGATTTTCTTCCAAAGCAAGAGGTAACAACAGATCTCTCCTTTCTATCATTTAAGTTAGAGATCCCTCTAACTCTAAGGAGCAATAACAAACATTTGAGTATGCTGGCTCAAAAAGGGTACAGGTGATTGTTTCTATATCTTTGACATTTTCAGCAAAACTCAGTAAGGGATGCTTAAAATTCAAAATTTTGCTGTCATAGAACAAAAGGTAAAGAATTTTGCACCAAACTGATAATTTAGGAGCATGAGTGAACATTTGGATACAAATATCAACATTACACCATAACTATTTATTAGTTCAAAGAACAGAGGCAAGTTATACGTCATTTCGTTTTTTTTTTTTAAGAATCCATTGAGTATATAACATGTTAGACATAATTTCTGATTGTTTCCAATTCAAGTAAAATAATACCTCCCCACTATCAAAAGACTCAACCAAGTGTTGCATACTTCAAAATAAAAAAGTATATTACAATTTACAAGCTAACTTATCAATGGAGAAACACAGCTATTGTTGGTGGCATAACAAAAACAAAACCAAGCTAGTTCAAGGGGGATAGTTTCTAGCAGTCTAGGTTTAGGGCTTACAACATCCTCTAAAACTTTAAATTAGCAGTCACCAAGACAGCAGAAAACCAAATATTTACAAATCAACATATAGTTTCTTTCAGCATTTAAACTAGAATATTTATAGGAGGTGAACATTACATCATATACACTTGGATCCACTAAGTCCTGTTTGGATAGGTATCTGGTCCTCCATGAATCACATTTGAGGACCAAACATTCGTTAAGGAATGTGCCAAAATGTTTAGCTTCCACAGTCACACTGGGGCAAATCCAACATGATTTTGGCCCCTGTAATGACTATATGAACCCTTAACATTTATTTACAAACAAGGACCAGTTAGTGCCAGCGCTTAATCATTCCATAACCCGTGCTTAGTTTCATTAGAGATTATTGTATATGCCAAATAATCTCATAGTATGAACTGGGATGCTAAATTGCAGAACTTATATAGTGTCATTTTGGCATTTTGCCTTTTTTTTCCTTGGGTTTATTCCTAATTGTTCAAGAGGGTATGGATTCCTCATGTCCAAAAAACTGAACATGGTTGCTAAATCAATTCCCTAAGAAATCAATAATTGGGGTTAAAATCTAAAACTCTTTAAGCTACTAAGTGATATACTATAAGTTTCTGAGTTTTGATTGTATTATTTAAAAATCAAAGATTTAAACCCAATTCAGCCAAACTCAATCCGTTATTATTATTTATTTCCCACTGCATGAACGCAAAGTATGTGCCTACCCTTGTTGCTTGACAAGATAACCCCATATTGCTATCTTCAGTTGCTTAAAAACTTTCTATCTACGAAAGCTAACTTGATGCACTCCATAGCAAATAAGTGGTGCACAATACAAGCAGGACATTTTATTAAACAAGTTCTCATGCACTAAGTGTTTTTATCAAATATGAATCATTTTATTAAACCCAAAAACATAATTAATTAGAGTTAGAGAGTTTTAGTACTAGTACTTACCTCAGCTTGCATGCCAGCATGTCTCCTAACACCAATTGCATCATACATGACAATAAGGCTAAACCCCAAACAAACGGGAAAAAGAGAATCAGCAACGCCATGGCAGAGGGCCACGGAAGTGGTGAGTGCGGTGCAGAGTGCAGAATGAGAAGAGGGCATTCCTCCAGACGCAAACAATAGCCTCAAATCCCATTTCCTTTCTACGAAGAAATTCAAGAACACTTTGATAGATTGTGCTAACATCCACGCAACCAAACCCGAAACAAAGGTGGGATTCGCAGCCAATGTAGCCACGAAGGGACTAATCCGAAGCTTGGCGTTAGCGGTTACGCTCAACAAAGCCACTCCCAACCCTCCGTTCTGCAAGTAACACCCTTCTCCCTCTCCATCCGAAACCCTCTTCTGGGTTCGCAAAGTAGCCACCTTTTTTATGGTTTGCACGAGGGGGAACGAAACCCAGGTGGGGTTTCTCCGGGAATCGTGGGGATTGGATGTTGAAGGAGATTGAGAACAAGAGGTGGAAGTGGGTCTGAGGGTGTTGAAATGGAAGGAGATTGGGTTAATGGAAGGAAAAAGAGGCTGAATGGGACTGCAATTGAATGATCGGAGTTTGGGAGTTAGAGAAAAGAGAGAGTCCATGGGAGGGGTTTTGTGTGTTTTGATGGTTCAGTCTCAGAGTCAGCATTTCAAAAAGAGGGAAAGGAGAAGCATCGAAGGGAAACTTGAAACTGCGAATTTGGTTATATGTTTCGTGTTACATGAAATGAATGAATAAATGAGGATAAGAATGGCACACTCGTACCTTGGCTTTGTGACTTTGTCTTGTATTGGCTAAGGCAGCATAATTTGTTGGACAAATTAGGCATATTCGTTTTAAAGGGGTGAGGACTTAGGATGGCCCATTTCAATCTCTGGTATTCTCCTAATTACTTCACTGAATTGAACTATATTCGCATTTTGTGATTTTGATTAACATTAATTTATGAATGATTGAAGATTGTGTGTGAAATTAGACAATATGGATTATATTTATTGAACCATATAGTTTTAGACAACATGAATGTCTTTTACAACTACCCAAAGGCCTGCTCTAGCATGAAATTTAAGACAGTCTCAGGGCAGGCCCAAAGACATGGAACCGATTATTTCTCTTTATTTATTTTAAAAATGATTTTATTCAGAATGAACTCTCTACATAACTCTTCAAAGTTATATTGACAACATATAATTATCTATTAGTCTTTGGTAGATAATTAGTAAGTTACCCGTGCGAATGCGGGTGATGCTGATTTTTATATATATTATCAATTATTTTTAATAAAATAATAAAAATAAATCTCTCGAGATATTGACAATCCTGATCCCGTCATTATCAACCTCAGTAATGTCTCCAATTGTAATGATCCAATTGGCAAATTCACGGAGTTCTTCGCGTGATTGATCGGGTGCTAAACATTGAAGTCTCACGTTCGTTTCTAACTTCAAAACCTTGCAATTTTTTCATAAAATTGATGAATTAATTGTAGCCATAACAATGTCAGCCCTACTACCACGAGGCACAACAGGCAAGATTTGCCTAAAATCCCCACCCAACACAACAACTTTACCCCCAGAAGGCTTGGTTAAACTATCAGGGATATTAAATCTTATGATATCTTTCAATGTTTGATCAAGCGCTTCAAAAAGCCAAACGATTGATCATATGTGATTCATCCCATATTATAAAGCTAGTCCTTTGAAGTAATTCAGCCTTTGCACTGCCGTGGTGGATTGCGCAACATGAATCCTCATTTAATGTGAGGGGTATACAAAAAAGTGAATGAGCAGTTCTTCCACCAGGCAATAACAAAGATGCAATACCATTCGATGCAACGTTCAAGACATTTTTTTCTCTGATCGCAACTTATATGACAATGTTTGCCACACAAATTTCTTGCAAGTCCCACCATGACCGTACACAAAGAAGAACCCTCCAGCATTTTCATTTACAGTTGTAATAATTTCACTGTAAACAACCCGCTGATTTGGGTTAAATAGGTGAACATGTTCGTTATGCAATCTACTCATCTCAGCGTCATCGTAGTTGAGTTCATTCATGATCAATGCATTTGCAACGATACTTGTGGAGTTCAAATCAACAAATGGCATATCATGGTAATCCTTTAGTGATTTCCCATCCAACAACAGCATCCGCTCAACTTCAATTACACACATATTATCAAGGTCTTTGGCTGACATTGTGTGTCCAACAAAAAAAATCAATCGATTGAATATAAATGATAGAGGCAACTAAAATGATTGAAGTAACACCCACAAGCCAGCTCATGCCCTCACAGCGTACTCGCGCGTGATGCACACATATGAGACCTCGCATGAATAGTGGAAAGGCATCCCAAAAATTAGGTTGGACCCCTGTGAAATATATAATCGTGAAAATGGACAGCTCATGTCCTTTAGCACCTAGGTGTGTGTAATGCGGCAGATCCTTAGGAACGAATGGAATATCCAACATGGAAATAAAATAGCATTTTATGGGGATGACCAATAGTGACTCAAGATGAATAGTGAAAAGTAATTCTGCAACTTACGGTGCACGGTGCATGAGATATAATATATTGAAAAATACCCATACCCCACATGCACACAAATGATATATTGAAAAAGTGAAAAAAAAAAATAACATCTTAAGTAATAAAAGAATTTAAATAGTAAGAAAAAGAAAAAAATCTTTTGTTGGAGAGAAAATTTTAAAAAGGAAAAAAAGAAAGAAAAGGAAATGGTTGTTCCCGTGTTTAAAAAAATAAATAGAATAGATAAGAGGGATAATAAATAAATAAAAATATTAATGAATAAAATAGAAAGATAAATTATATAATGATACAGAAAATATGGATGAGTAATGAGATAAAATGTTTTAATATAATAATAAAAAAAATTAAAGTGTGGTAAAAGGGGAGGAAAGAAAACAGAGTAAGAGCACAACTACCCTGTGGAGGATACTCGTGATTTATAAAATCAACACTCTTGTAATCAAACATATTAATAGGAACGAATAATGAGAGAAAATATTTTAATATAAGGATAATAAAAAAATGAATATGTGATAAGAATTCAAAAAAGGAAAGAAAACGGTCGAGGGAGAACTATGTCCCGTGGAGTATATACGTGTGGTTTATAAAAAAACTCACCTTATTAAAATGATAATGAAAAAACTAAAAGAATGTAAGTGAGAAAACATGACACATGTGAAATAATTTTAATATATATTGAATGGATAAGAGAAATAATAGATTAAATTATTAATGAATAAAATAATGAGATAAATGATATGTTGAAAAATTGAAAAAAATAACATCTTAAGTAATAAAAGAATTTAAAGAGTATAAAAAAAATCTTTTTTTGGAGAGAAAATTTTAAAATGGAAAAAAAAGAAAGAAAGAAAAGGGAATGGTTGTACCTATGTTTAAAAAAATAAATAGAATAAATAAAAGGATAATAAATAAATGAAAACATTAATGAATAAAATAGAGAGATAAATTATATAATGATACGAAAATGTATGGATGAGAAATGAGATAAACTGTGTTAATATAATAATTAAAAGGGAAAATTAAAATGTGGTCAAAGAGGAGGAAAGAAAACAGTTATAAAAGCACAGCTACCCTATGGAGGATACTCGTGATTTATTAAAAAAACACTTTTGTAATCAAACATAATAATAGAAACGAATAATAAGAAGAAATATTTTAATATAATAATGATAAAAATAAACGAATATGTGATAAGAAAACAAAAAAGGAAAGAAAACAATCGAAGAATGAATGTGTCCCGTGGAGTATATAAATTTTTTGGGTTAACCATAGGTATCCTCCACGGGAGGCAATACTGTCCGAGATGGGAATATCCAGATCATGGTGGGGCTAGCTCTCCCAGCGGGGTATATAAAAAAATAACTTTGTTGGAGAAAAAAGTTTAAAAAGAAAAAAAGGGAATTGTGTTCCCGTGTTAATAAATAAATGAAAACATTAATGAATAAAATAAAGAGAAATTATATAATGAAACAAAAAAGTATGGAAGAGTAATGAGATAAATTGTAAATTTAAAAAGAAAAAAAAAAGAAAAAAAGGGAACTGCATTCCCGTGTTAATAAATAAATGAAAAAATTAATGAATAAAATAGAGAAATAAATTATATAATGAGACAAAAAAGTATGGATGAATAATGAGATAAACTATTTTAATATAATAATAAAAAAAATTAAAGTGTGGTAAAAGTATGGATGAGCAATGAGATAAACTGTTTTAATATAATAATAAAAAAAAATTAAAATGTGGTAAAGGGGAGGAAAGAAAACGGTTATAAAAGCACAACTACCATGTGGAAGATACTCGTGATTTATAAAAACAACACTCTTGTAATCAAACATAATAATAGAAACGAATAATAAGAAGAGATATTTTAATATAAGAATGATAAAAATAAACGAATATGTGATAAGAAAACAAAAAAAGAAAGAAAACAATCGAAGAATGAATGTGTCCCGTGGAGTATATAAATTTTTTGGTTTAACCATAGGTATCCTCCACGGGAGGCAATACTGTCCGAGATGGGAATATCCAGATCATGGTGGGGCTAGCTCTCCCAACGGGGTATATAAAAAAATCACTTTGTTGGAGAAAAAAGTTTAAAAAGAAAAAAAGGGAACTGTGTTCCCGTGTTAATAAATAAATGAAAACATTAATGAATAAAATAAAGAGAAATTATATAATGAAACAAAAAAGTATGGATGAGTAATGAGATAAATTGTAAATTTAAAAAGAAAAAAAAAGAAAAAAAGGGAATTGCATTCCCGTGTTAATAAATAAATGAAAACATTAATGAATAAAATAGAGAAATAAATTATATAATGAGACAAAAAAGTATGGATGAATAATGAGATAAACTATTTTAATATAATAATAAAAAAAATTAAAGTGTGGTAAAAGTATGGATGAGCAATGAGATAAACTGTTTTAATATAATAATAAAAAAAGAAAATTAAAATGTGGTAAAGGGGAGGAAAGAAAACAGTTATAAAAGCACAACTACCATGTGGAAGATACTCGTGATTTATAAAAACAACACTCTTGTAATCAAACATAATAATAGAAACGAATAATAAGAAGAGATATTTTAATATAATAATGATAAAAATAAACGAATATGTGATAAGAAAACAAAAAAGGAAAGAAAACGATCGAAGAATGAATGTGTCCCGTGGAGTATATAAATTTTTTGGTTTAACCATAGGTATCCTCCACGGGAGGCAATACTGTCCGAGATGGGAATATCCAGATCATGGTGGGGCTAGCTCTCCCAGCGGGGTATATAAAAAAGTCACTTTGTTGGAGAAAAAATTTTAAAAAGAAAAAAAAGGGAACTGTGTTCCCGTGTTAATAAATAAATGAAAATATTAATGAATAAAATAAAGAGAAATTATATAATGAAACAAAAAAGTATGGATGAGTAATGAGATAAATTGTAAATTTAAAAAGAAAAAAAAGGAAACTGCATTCCCGTGTTAATAAATAAATGAAAACATTAATGAATAAAATAGAGAAATAAATTATATAATGAGACAAAAAAGTATGGATGAATAATGAGATAAACTATTTTAATGTAATAATAAAAAAATTAAAGTGTGGTAAAAGTATGGATGAGCAATGAGATAAACTGTTTTAATATAATAATAAAAAAAGAAAATTAAAATGTGGTAAATGGGAGGAAAGAAAACGGTTATAAAAGCACAACTGCCATGTGAAGGATACTCGTGATTTATAAAAACAACACTCCTGTAATCAAACATAATAATAGAAACGAATAATGAGAAGAAATATTTTAATATAAGAATGATAAAAATAAACGAATATGTGATAAGAAAATAAAAAAGGAAAGAAAACGGTCGAAGGAGGAATGTGTCCCGTGGAGTATATAAATTTTTTGGTTTAACCATAGGTATCCTCCACGGGAGGCAATACTGTCCGAGATGGGAATATCCAGATCATGGTGGGGCTAGCTCTTCCAGCGGGGGTATATAAAAAAATCACTTTGTTGGAGAAAAAAGTTAAAAAAAAGGGAACTGTGTCCCCGTGTTAATAAATAAATGAAAACATTAATGAATAAAATAAAGAGAAATTATATAATGATACAAAAAAGTATGAATGAGTAATGAGATAAATTGTAAATTTAAAAAAAAAAAGGGAACTGCATTCCCGTGTTAATAAATAAATGAAAACATTAATGAATAAAATAGAGAAATAAATTATATAATGAAACAAAAAAGTATGGATGAATAATGAGATAAACTATTTTAATATAATAATAAAAAAAATTAAAGTGTGGTAAAAGTATGGGTGGGCAAAGAGATAAACTGTTTTAATATAATAATAAAAAAAGAAAATTAAAATGTGGTAAAGGGGAGAAAAGAAAACGATTATAAAAACACAACTACCATGTGGAGGATACTCGTGATTTATAAAAACAACACTCCTGTAATCAAACATAATAATAGAAACGAATAATGAGAAGAAATATTTTAATATAAAAATGATAAAAATAAACGAATATGTGATAAGAAAACAAAAAAGGAAAGAAAACGGTCGAAGGAGGAATGTGTCTCGTGGAGTATATAAATTTTTTGGTTTAACCATAGGTATCCTCCACATGAGGCAATATTTTCCAAGTTGGGAACATCCACATCATGGTGGGGTTAGTTTTCCCAACGTGACATATAAAAAGATCAATTTGCTAGAGAAAAAAAAAGAATAAAAGGGAACTATGTTCCTGTATTTCGTAAAAAAAAAAAAAAACTAAATTGAATTTGGGCAGGAAAAAATCCCCCCAAATCCCTACACGTGGCCCCCGGGAGCTTAACTTTCTTATAGTACTAGTGCGTGAACCCGTGCGATGCACGGGAATATAACAGTACAAAAATAATGACTTTTAATTTTTTAATAATTTAATATATTTGTTTCAATAAAAAAAATATTGTATAATGTAATAGATTAATTAATCAATATTTATGTATTAACATATCTATTGGCAATAGACTTAATTTGATAAAAAAAAAATTGATACCCCACATTATAAATAACTTAACTGTATTAGAACTATGTAATTGTTTATACTATATGAAATATTATAAAATAAACTCATAAAATAAGCAAATGAATAAATAATAAATAAAATTGTAAATACAATATTTTCTTGAAACTCCTGAAAAAAAATAGAAAAATATTGTAAGTTGAAGATATAAAACAAAAGTCAATTGAATATTTTTTATTGAAAAGAGAAAGTAAGGAAACATATATGAAATGTATAAGAAAATAAAATGATATATATATATAAAGGCATTGTTAACTGAATCACTAATTATTATTAAAGACATCACATTTAAATTGTACAAAGTTGTATTTTCTATATAAAAATATTACTCACAACATTATAACAAAAGATGAATAATTTACGTAGGATAACAATATAGATTTTATAGTAGGTTCAAGTGTGATACTATTAGTGTTTCATTTAGCATGACTACATATTATTGTCTAGTATTAATTGAAATGTGGAGTTATAAATCTAAGACAACTTATTGTATTAGATGCAAGCAATTTTATTGTGTTTGTGCTTTAATATCAAAGACTCGACCATTACGTTCACAACATATAAGATGTTAAGAAGTGATGTTAAAGGAGTTGAAACAACACGTATAAAAAGTTATCGGTTAGATATAATAAATTCCTAAAAATACATATATCACAACTACACATATTTACATGCTAATTAATTATACTTTAAATAACCCACTGCGACGTGATTTTGTTTTTTTATTAATTTTTTACTAAAAAAGTAAAAGATTTGCAATTCTCAACATTAATTGTGTTAATTTTTTTAAAGACTTATATATTATAATTGTGTCTAAATAATTTACCATTTTTAAATTTCTTTGTTAAAGCTTAATAATCATCATCATACTCTAATAAAGTTATAACATTTTTTCACATACATAATATACAATTCTTTGTTTGAGTTTGTTTATAAACTATTGAAATTGGGTTCTTTGACTTATTTTTTATTTAAAATATTTGAGTAAGATGATGAATATGTAATCATAATTTACAAATAAAAATAAGGAAATAATATGGTGTGTAGAATATTTTATATAATTGTCAGTATTTTGTGTAGAAAATTAATAAAAGTAACTATTTTTTCATCTACTATTCATTTACTTCCCAATTCTATAAATGAAAAGGCATATTTGTTAAAGTCACATTGTTGTTTGCACACACAAAAATATCAATAGTACTCTCTGCTTAAAATAAATAGTGAAATGCAGATGAATTGAATTCAACCAATGAATTTTTAAATATATTATTATATTTAAAAAAAGATATCTATTTAAAAAAATGTTATTATATGGAGGTATTCCTTCATCAAATATTGATAGATCAAATTTGTATAAGAAAGTTGAAGAAAATATACATATATTAATCCCTTATTTCGATGAAAAATAGAACATACATGTCAATTGACTTATATTATAGATAAATTAAAACAATTAAAATATAATAAATTATAACAGTAAGATATACATAAAAATATTAAAATAAAATAAAAGATACGAAGCATATTTTAAATATATCATTCTTTATCTCCTATATATCAAAAATACGAATTTTGTTTATAAACTACAATTAAAAAAGTATTGAAATATATTTTTTTTTATCTCATATATATCAAAATTTTATATAATTTTCTTGCCTATGAGGAAAGAAATGTTTTTAAAAAAATATTTTTTTAATAACATTTTATTTTTAATTAATATTATATATTATCTAAGATTTAATATAAAAAAATTATAATAAAAATTTTATTTGATGATGCATTTATCTAATATAATCGTTTCTTTTGTATAATTTTAATCAATATAAGTTTTATTTATTAAGGAAAAGGTATAATAAAATATATCTTTAATTAAAGCATATGGATCAAATATAAATTAAATAAAAAAATTCAAAACAAATAAAATATATATATATATATATTAGAAATAGAATTACTTCTAATATATATAATTTTTTGTAACATTATTTTATGTAAATAAATTATATAGTATTACATTTTTTTCTTGAAAACTTAATAAAAATAGTTATGAAGCTAATTTCTATTATTAATGAAATAAGTTTTCATTAATTTATTTTATTTTATTTATTTGTATTTTTACTCCAACAATATAGATATAAATAAATTTTTGTCTAAACGTTTTAATTGTATTAAAGTAAATATAATAATATATTTAAATATTTTAAATGAAATATATCTTGTCTTTTAAAATTTTTGAAAATATATTAATTGATTTAATATTTTAATTTATTAATTACATAAAAGAAGATGTGCAAGAGAAGAATCGATAATATGAAGGTATAAATTGTTAGCAAATGAAAAAAAAAATGTGTAAAAGCACTCAAAGGAATAATAAAAGATGAAATCCCACTTAAATTGGAATAGTTACTATAATGATGAATATGAAAAGCCCCAACACCAAGAGATGCAAAATTATATGGATGTGATATAATCATCTCAACAAAGGAAGTCGAAAATGTGTATTTAAAAAAAAAAATTAAAGGCTTAATTATACTTTTGGCCCCCTAAGTTTAGTGTTGGGACGATTTTGATCCCTCAATTTTTAATTGCTCGAATTTAGTCATTCTATTTTTTAATTGTGACAAATATAGTCCCATCGTTAAGTGATCATCCAATTGTTAACAGAAACTGATGACATGGCTAATGTATCTTACCTGAATTAATGGAATTATTATGTGGCCTAGATTTTAAAAGAGAACTTGAACAAATATTGATATTTTCCCTTACCCCTTTTATTTCGGGTACCCCTCTTTCCTTTTGAAGATTAGGGTTGTGGTCCCAATTGCTCATAAGAAAATGTCACAAAATATCACATTTTTTGATTAAATACTAATATCGCACTGAAAATCAATATTCATAATAAAACAAAAGATATAAAAATGGCAACAAAATGAAAAAAATTATTGAAAAGCAACATAATGAAACAAACGTGGGATTATATAAACGTCTCAATTATATTAAAGTAAATATATTAATATATTTAAATATTTAAAATAGAATATATCTTGTCTTTCCAATTTTTTTTAAAATATATTAATTCATTTAATATTTTTATTTATTAATTACATAAAAGAAAAATTGCAAAAGAAGAAACGATAATGTGAAGATATAGATTGTTAGTAAATAAAAAATGTGTAAAAGCACTCAAAGGAATAATAAAAGATGAAACCCCGCTCAAATTGAAATAGTTACTATAATGAAACTCCACTCAAATTGTGAAATTCTATGGAAGTGATAATCATTTCAACAATGGAAGTTGAAAAGGTGTTTTTGGAAAACAATCACCATTATTAAAAAATTAAAAAATGATTTATGTTAATATGTATTTAATAAAGGTTAAAACAATTTAAAATAAAATATTTTAAGCAAAATGACATTTTTACCCTTAATTTAGGAGGGAAAAATTATTGCTAGGGCAACCTCAAAATACCTTACTTTTAATATATAAAGATATAGATGGTTTAACAATAGGTATCCTCCACGGGAGGCAATATTTTCCGAGTTGGGAACATCCACATCATGGTGGGTTAGTTTTCCCAACGAGACATATAAAAAGACCAATTTACTAGAGAAAAAAAAAGAAAAAAAAGGGAACTATGTTCCCGTATTTCGTAAAAAAGAAAAAAAAAAAAAAACTAAACTGAATTTAGGCGGGAAAAAATCCCCCTGAATCCCTACACGTGGCCCCCGGGAGCTTAACTTTCTTATAGTATATAGATGGTTTTACCACAAGTATCCTCCACGGGAGGCAATATTTTTCGAGTTGGGAACATCCACATCATGGTGGAGTTAACTTTCCCAACGGGACATATAAAAAGATCAATTTGCTAGAGAAAAAAAAAGAAAAAAAGGGAACTATGTTCCCGTATTTCGTAAAAAAAAAAAACTAAACTGAATTTGGGCGGGAAAAAATCCCCCTAATTCCCTACACGTGGCCCTCGGGAGCTTAATTTTCTTATAGTATATAGATGGTTTAACCATAGGTATCCTCCACGGGAGGCAATATTTTTCGAGTTTGGAACATCCACATCATGATGGGGTTAGCTTTCCTAATGAAACATATAAAAAGATCAATTTGCTAGTGAAAAAAAAAGAAAAAAAAAGGGAACTATGTTACCGTATTTCGTAAAAAAAAAAACTAAACTGAATTTGGCGCGAAAAAATCCCCCAAATCCCCGAGAGCTTAACTTTCTTATAGTATATAGATGACACGTGTCCTTCCAAGTAGAGGTTTTGAGAAAGAACCACTTTGCGGCTATCGCAAGAGAATTAATAATTGATTTGGATTTAAAAAAGTTTGTTGAATGGTTGCCGTGTCACTATGAATCTCCCTTTCTTTGCAACACATTACATATCGTTCATGGGCATAATAATGTTTATATAATTTGTGTTCTTATTAAGAATTACTATCTGTTATTTGTAATTCTGTTATTTGTATATATTATGCACCTTTTGCTTGTAGATTTGTATTCCGAGTTTCAGCCTAAGTTTCTAGCAAGACGTTGCTAATATTATGCATCTTTTTCTTACAGGATTATTATGGCATTTAAAAAAAAAAAAAAAAAAACTGATCAATACGGAAACTACGGAACATAAGAAAAGCAAAACAATGGAGATGCGGGGAATCGAACCCCGTGCCTCTCGCATGCAAAGCGAGCGCTCTACCATATGAGCTACATCCCCATGATGTTTTCTTCTTCCGTATAGCTTATAATATATTTCTTAAGAACTGTCACAATCTCCCTGTTTAACAGGTCCATTTTCTTCGTTTTCCTCAAATTTTATTTATGAATGAAAAAAATACATTTGTTAAATAATTGAAATTATATAAGCTTATTTACCATTTTAGGCCATGATAATATAATAGTAGTACTAGTAACAAACAACAATACATTCAATATGAATATGAGTAAAAAAGTATAAATTTTATTTAAATGAATTTTAAAAATTCTTATGAGTAGAAACCTAAGAATAGGCAGTTAGTATATTAAAAAGAATGAATGAAAGGATATAATTTTTTTAAAAACTTTTATTTAAAAGGGAAAAAAAAAATATTTGTTGGGAGACAAAAGAGAAGTATTTACTTTATAATAGCACACCGCAACCACATTAAAGTCTAACTATTTCTTCATCTCATATTTCACAGTCAATTTGCTGTTATAAGTGATAACTTGAAAGAAAGTTGAAACATAAGATTATTTAATAATGACATGTTTGAGGCATTGGCAAAATGGCAAGGGTGAGGGTGAAGCACCATAACTAGTCAAATATGAATCCTGCTGACATAAACAATGAGATGCATATTTGGAATTGCCACAAATTTAGCATTAGAATGGAACAGAAATCCCCTATGTTCGGCCACTCCGCGTTGTTGACTACGGTTTATGCGTAACCCCCATTTAGCAAACACACAACATAACCCAAGTACTTTTCTTATAAGACAGACATCAACAAGTAGTATCTCTTTGCGTTCACTTTCATTGCATTGTACCTTTAATTAATTACTTCAAAGTTTCGAGTTCTGGAATAAAATTCTCTCTATATTATTTTTTTTTTCTGGGGTATAGATCATCTGGGTTAGTTTTTCTGATGGATTGGTCTGCAACATGTGCCACAAGGGCTTACCTTGATACCCTTCAACTGGTATTCAGCTTTTTAGCATTTCCCTTTTTTTCTAATCTTATTTATATATCTGGATATTCAAAGATTGCTTAATTTTGGTGTTTATTCCACAGCTCTTACTATTTTACAAGTACATTGTTCCATTTTTTTCTTTTTAATTTCTTTCTTCATTTTTTAAGTCATGAATCAATGATCAACCAAGGGGAGGTTCCACAGTTTTAACATGCGTGTTGGTTCTTTCTTTCTTTGTTGGTATTTTCAAATCTGTTAATTTGCTCCTTCTTTGTGATTTTCAACAAATAAATTAAATGTATAGAGGGCCAGTTTGGATGGAATTTCTGCAGAAGTACTTCTAGGTGAAAAAAATAAAAAAATATAATGAATCAAAGAGGTCAAATATATTTAACTTCTCCATAAGTTGAAATTGGTATTTGTAGCTCACCTACTCCAAAAACCCTCTCATTTAACTTCTCCATAAGTAATTAATTTCAACTTATAGAGAAGTTAAATTCATTTGACCTCTTTGATTTATTCTATTTTTATCACTTAGAAGTACTTCTGCAGAAGTATTATCCAAACTGGCCCAGAGTATGTTGTTTCATTGTAAAGTTAAAGATGCACGTCAAAGAGATTATTGTATATTTTAAGACTCTTGTTCATTTTTTTTTCCCTTGAGATCTTCTTTGGCCTCTTTCAGAGGTCCTCTGTATGCTTGACTTGAAGAGATAGTGTATTTGAATTTATGATGAATAGTGAATACAATTAAGCAGTGAGCACAGAATAAATAAAATACACACATATATTATAAGTGCTTCAACTTGAAATCTCATGAAGAATTCTATGCTGACATAAAAAAAATAGCTAACTCATCTGATTCCTTGCTCTTCTTAACAGTGTAACAATCATAAAAGACAATATGGCTTTTGGGGAGTGCAAGAGCCGGGAAGCAATGAATTTGTATCAGCATTAGCAGCAGGGATGAAAGCAAAACTGATAGTGGAAGTGACATCTCATGCATCCCCATTAACAATAGCCCTGGCAGCTGCTGCAAGACAAACTGGAGGCAAGCTGGTGTGTATTCTCCCAGAACCAGTCCTTGATGAGTCCAAAGAAGTTATTAAGAACTCAGGACTTAAAGATCAAGTAGAATTTAGAACTGAAGACCCAACTAAGCTATTGCCCTACTATGAAAATATTGATTTCTCCCTTGTTGATTGCAGAGATGAAAGCTATGCAAGGTTGCTCAACTTGCTAGATGTTAATCCTACAAGATCTGTAGTGGTGGCAAACAATTTGGTTGGTGATGCCAAAGGGTTGGGAGGCTGTTTGAGAAAAAAGGATGAGAAAGTAGCAGTAAGATCTATAAAGCATCCTATGGGGAAAGGTATGGAAGTTACTATGATTAGCAAGAATGATGAGACTGTTAAGAGACTTGGGATCAGAAACCATCATAGCAGAAAAAGGAACAAGAGCAAGTGGGTTGCCAAGTTTGATGAGGAGAGTGGTGAGGAACATATATTCAGGGTACCACTGGTTGACTTGTTCTGGAATTAACTTTGCAGCTTCCAACTACTGATAGAAAATAGTTATGCCTTTGGGGTCAAAATGCTTAACATGCTATTGGGAAATATTGCTAGAAAATAGTTATACCTTTAGCATATGAAGTTGTCTATTGACTACTGAGCTCCTAGATCAGCTGGAGTGTCTGACAGGAGTTTATTTAACTTAATCAGTGATCTTGAATCAAGCTCTAGGTATGAAGTTGTATCCTATAAAAAGTACCTATGGTCTCGGATAAAAAAAATACGTATAAAGTTGTCTATCGGTGTTTTCTTTCTAAAGCAACCTTTTGCTTCTTTATTTAGGCATATGTAAGAATCAGTGTGCAAAGAATGTATCATGAGGTTTATAATAAACCGACCCTAGAGGTGCATAATCAAATGCTCCTGCAAATTATAAGTTGATGACTAAAAGAAAATTGATTTAATTACCATAACTTTGTTATAACTTATAATTAACCAAATACAACTTTAGTATGAAGCAGGAACTAAGCCATTTAGCCTGTCTCCTATGTCAGTGACGGATATATACATATATAAAAATAATTTGTGGGGAGGGGGCAATAGACACATATACACATATAATACTATGAAGAAAATAAAAATTTTGTGGGGGCAATTGCCCCCAAAACCTCTAAGGTAGATCCGTCCTGTCCTATGTACTTGAAAAATTTAGAATGGTCTATTATCGTATGGCTAAATCACCAATATTCCACGTAAACGTCAATGCTAGCCTGTTTGGTTTACCTTTTATCCGATGCAACAGTAACAAATTACATGTTCCAATGTAAGTTAGTATCTATATCTATTACAATTTTGGTCTTCTACAACCAATTTGCCAACAGTACGCACTTAATTGAAAAAGCTGAAAAGAGAAAGAATTGAAGAATGTCTACCGATAACATTATAGAGTTTCATCACACGAACCACAAACCTTTGTCTAATTGTAAAATAAATAAATCATTACAAGCCCCATACCTTAGTAAAGGTCAATCCCTAATTAAAAGCTTGGCCTAAAGTCAAGAACAGTTTTATCTACATCCATTTTGGCCAGTTCCAAGTTGCTCCACTATTGGCCAGCACA
The DNA here is from genome assembly GCA_026901365.1 of Sesbania bispinosa. Lineage (NCBI taxonomy): Eukaryota > Viridiplantae > Streptophyta > Magnoliopsida > Fabales > Fabaceae > Sesbania > Sesbania bispinosa. The sequence goes on from QLOH01000172.1 coordinate 274,520, forward strand.
AGCAGATCTTGTTTTATTATTAGGTAGATTCCTCCAGCCAATGAGGTCTATTCACATCTTATTTTTCTAAACAATGTTAAGTTACACTTTCTTTGTTTTATCTTGTTACTGAAGCAACACTTTGTCCCATTCTTCCTCAGAAAAGATAACTAGACAAAAGCTAATTTTTACTGATACCCAGATGTCTATGAGCTTCTTAAACATTTTTTGTTATTGAAATTTGAAATTTTTAACATTTGAATTATATTTATTGGAGTATGAATGAATACTGCTCACGGAAATATCAGGAAAAAGCTCCAAAGGAGAGGAATGCAGTTGGATATAGAGTTCTCAAGAATAGAAGGTGATGATGATTACCTCCCAGTACCAACCGCTATCCCCACCAACAACCACCAAATTTCAACCTTCAAACGTAAGAGACTAATACCTCTCAACTGTCTTGTTAGGCCTTTGTATTATTCACATTTCCTCTCTTATTCTAGAGTTTTGTAACCACCATTGTTCCTAGACTTGAATCTCACTGGATCCGGTCTATGAATGGCAAAGCTAAGATCTTGGAGTCAGATATGGCATTCTTTTGTCAGGGTCTGTATTCTAAATCTTGTCCTGAACTTGAAGATCATAGCATTAGCTGATGACAACGGAAGTAGTAGTGGTTTTCCATCAGAAAGTGGGTGCAAGAACACAAATTATCAAATTTTCCTCCCTCCACCATATCAGAATATATCCTCTGCGATATGCAAACCTGTTTGGCATACATATGAATTGAGGGTGAGTTCAAGTTGAATTAGAATTATAATGCATGGTTTCAGGTTTTACTTATTTATTCTTTTTTCCCCCTTAAGAAGCCATACTGTTGATACTTGTTTACTGTGATCTGTTCTTTGGTCCAGGGTGGCCTCAATTTTTTTTTTTTTTTGCATGATTTTAGAAATTTAATGTTTTATGATCTCTATCTCAAATAACTTCCCCAATTCTAGAATATAACTAGAAATTTTGATTTGTTATTATTTGAATGCCATGGTTGTCCCTTTGCATCTAATTTATAGTGAGATTTTGTTGCAGTACACCAAGAACGGTGATACCACAACTATCATATTATCTGCTCCCTACACTGTTGGATGGGTGGGAATTGGATTTTCTAGAGATGGAATGATGGTTGGTTCCAGTGCAATGGTGGGATGGATTAATAAACATGGTCATGCAAAGATCAAGCAGTTTTATCTAAGAGGTAGGAAGCCATCAGAAGTCATAGTAGACAAAGGTGAACTGCCTCTAAATAATGTGCCTCCTGCTGTGGCAACAAATGGGGCAGAAATTTATTTGGCATTTCAGCTGCAAACGACAATCCCATTTCGGAAGCAACCAATTTTACTGGCTTTTAGTACTAAACATCCACATGAGCACCATCTGTCAAAGCATGATGACAAAACAGCAATTGTATTTGATTTTTCTTCAGGTGCAAAATCATATGTGCCATTTTTAAATTATTCTGTGTTGTAGCACAAATTGACAACTGTCGGCTAAGTTTTTTCAAGGAAAATTTCACTTTTATTTCTTTTAACAAAGAGTAATTTCACTTAAGTGAACCACATTTTACTATAAAATAATCGAAGTTAATTTAAACAACCATACATCATATGATTTGATGAAACCTGTGTGGCATATACTATGATTAATTTTTTTCCAGAGCAGAAACTTGACAATTATCCTTCTCGCAGGTTCTACTGACCCGGCATCCAATGGATTGATTAAGATGAGGAAGAGCCATGGAATAGTGGGCATAATAGGGTGGGGCCTAATCCTACCTGTAGGGGCAATTATTGCTAGATACTTCAAACATAAGGATCCCCTATGGTTCTATCTACATTCAGTCATTCAATTCGTGGGATTTGCATTTGGGCTTATCACGGTCCTTCTTGGATTACAACTTTATTCCAAAATGCATGTCCACATACCAGCTCACAGAGGCATAGGCATCTTTGTCCTTGTCTTAAGTATACTTCAGGTCTGCCACTGGCTCATGTACTCACTCTGATTAGTCCAATTTTAACTGACTTAAATTAAAAGCTAGACAACTTCAGATTTATGCATTCTGTCTGATTATGAGGTACAATTAGAACTGACTTTAAAGCTATGTGTGAGTTCAGATATTGGCTTTCTTCTTGAGGCCAAGCAAGGATTCCAAGATTCGCAAGATTTGGAATTTGTACCACAGTTGGTTTGGAAGAATGGCACTTTTCTTTGCAGCCTTGAACATAGTGTTGGGGATGCAAGCTGCGGGAGCAGGGAATGATTGGAAGACAGGCTATGGATTCCTTGTCAGTATTATAATTGTTGCAGTTATCGTTTTGGAAATATTGGCATATTTGAAGAGGTCAGAACGTTCTTCTCTTCCTCCGAGTTACCAAATGGACTCAGTTGGAGAAGTTAACTTTCCAAATAATCTTGCTAAAGGTACATTCTTCCCTTGTATTATATAAATTCATCTGTTTACTGAGATGTGTATCTAATACCACTTTGATGAAGCAGGGTGAAAGAATGTGTACAAGCAGTTTCAATTGTCCCATTCAGCCAGTCCAGACTAAATCTCATCATATGGCACATGAACTGAATTATTGGGGCTTTCTTGATGTAGATATATAGCCAGCTAGCCTAGAAGTTTGCCAAGGTGGACAATCCTAACGTTTGGCATCCTCACTTGAGCTTGAGATTGGACTTTTTTGTTTTCTTCATTGAGTTTCTGATGCTGCATGGTCAGGAATGTAATGCCTCCGATTTGCATCTCTATTTTGTTGTTTTTCAGTAAAAATGTGTGGAAATTTAAGAATCAGATTGGTGAGCGATCATATTTTGATCAAATGAGCATATTCATAGTTCCTCAGCACCGATATTGCTTTTGTTAGAAACAGGAAGCCCTTGGTCAAGACATTGACCTTCCAAGAAAAAAAGTTTGCGATAGCCCTCTGAAATTGACAGGAATACACAGAGTTTGCTGCATGACCAGCTGTATATACCTCAAAATCTAAAGGGATACGATCAGCTGAACCTAGAGATTGAGAATGTGATTTCGTGAAACCTTGGCAATCAATAAACAATAACTCCTTATAAACTGGCACTTTAGTAGTTTAGTTTAAACAAGTAAATGCCACTTGTCCCGTATGCAAAAATCCATCCCAACTAATCGTAATTCACCGATTCTTTTATTCAGAAAATAAAGGGCAAGTTTTTTCCCCTCTTAAGTTAAAAAAGATTAGAAGATAATATAAACCAAAATAAATTTTACTACTATTTAAGCATGTTTTTTGCATTAAATATTAAATATAAGTTTTAAGATACCCTTTTTTGTTACTTGAACTAAGTTATAATGTTTCTTTTTTTTTAATTGTACACATTTTTTATTATTTATGACGGAGCCCGGTGGCATATTAAATTAAAAAAAATAGAGTTCAAACTTTTAGCTTATTGTATTCAAAATCTATGATCTTCATTAATATGCTCCATTACATTATTTCAATTGTAACAACTAACAACTAAATATCAAGTCAACCAACAAAAGAGAACCACTAATAGTCTAAGACCCAGCAAAATATTAGGAGAGAAAATATATACAGATGAACCAAATTAATAAACAAAGCCATTGACAATGGTGTAACAAAAGAAAATTTTCAAAAGGTCTTTAATCCCGTAATTCAGTATAAAAAAATTGCATCACTTCATAATGAACAGAAAAATTTCACCGTGAAGGAGCCTCTAAAACCCCAAAACTGACAGCGATGGTCCTGCAGCACACTGAGCAAGATGATTACTGATTAGTCTTCGTTCTATTCTACGGCTACTCCAATATGATTTTAATTCACATGAACATTTCCACTTGTCAACTAATCAACAACTAATGTGCTGTGCCTAAGTGCATTCTAGATGATATACAACTGTGACTTGCTAAGACAACAGATCAATAAAATAGCTCTGGTTTTTATAGGTGGATGGAAGTACCTCAAATTGAAGAAGACCTCATGTCCTCCATCTTAAAGAATAAAAATCTGCAAGTTATTATGAATCACTAAGATTCAGTAAGTCAAATCTGATTTCCATAATGAAAAAGCTTCATTGATGCAAACACAGTTTCTTCAAACAATAATAATACATTCTTTTTCATGTGAACATATTTTGTTTGGTGGTAGGGGCCCCAATGAATGAAGTATGAAACGTTAATTTCACTTTACAAAACTTCAACAAAATCTGCAAAAGTAAAGGTTAGGAAATGGAAGACCTACCAGAACTTTCCCAAAAGGCAATGCAGCCACATAGCTAGCTCCAGGGAAATTGTAATTGAGTTCCAGAAATGATTGAAATACCACATCTCCTGTGTGAAGTTATGAGTACCTCTCTTCTTTATGGGCAGTAATTCTGCCACATTTCATTAGTAAACAACAAAAAAAATTGTCGGTTATGCAGTAGCTATACAATCTTTACTAGAAGACAAGTTGATGGACTTGGGAAAATCACTTCCTCTAACTACACGGTTATAAGCAACCTTAAATGACTGCGAGCTATTGGGTCTAGTTAGCAAACTTATTGGCATTCTGAGAGTCTGCTTCCGGTTTCTTCTTCCTCTAATCAAAATGCTGAAGGTTTTCTCATCATCCATGTTCTTTTCACTTCTGCTATTGTTGTTATTCAAGCTAATGTCATGATTTGGTTTGTTCCCAACATTTTCAGACCCATGAAAATTAGGATTACCATTTTCCTTTACACTTTCTGACTGAACTCTACCCACTTCATCTTCACTATTCTCTGATTCTAGAGCTTTCACCTCTTTCTCACAGACATTATCAATGCCCTCCGGTAGAACAAAAGCTGAACTTGGACTGTTAGAAACATGAGTGTGTTTCTGTGGTTCCAAAATTGGATCAGGGATTGGTTTGGTGACAGGTGCTGGAAGAGGAAATTCCACAGGATGACAACCAGGCCAGACAGCATGTGGACCAAATTTAGATACAGTTGGGTTCATATCACATTGCCACGTGAACTGATTGACATGAAAAGCACGGGTAGTAACAGGAAAGTTGTTGGTTGGTATTGATTGAGGTTGAGTATAAGGAGGATACATGAATGGCAATGGTTGTATCATGTTTGGAGTTGGAGGAGGTGATTGGTATGCATGGTGCGGAGAAGTACACATCGGGGTAACTGCAGGTAACATGGTAGCAGGTCCATGGTGAACATTCATATTTGCTGGCCAGGGGCCAATGGGTGGAACAACAGCACCAGGACCAGAAGGATGAGTTATGTTCATGGCAACAGGTGCAGCACGTGGAATGCCTGATGATGGGTTGAATGGAGCTGCAGACGCAGATAACTTCTTATATGGCATGCCCTGGGCATCACCCTGACTTGATAGAGATATACTGACCTGTAAATCTTCACCTTCTTGTGAGATGGCATCAGTATTATTGGGGAATTCAAAACGGCCAGAGTTATTTGTGTCAAGTTCTAGTTTGTGAGAATCCACAAAATCCTCCCCTGCATCAATCATTATGATATTATCAACTGCTTCATGAGGCCCAACATCCCCCAATTCAAGCCCCTTAGCATCCTCAAAATTACCTTGCACAGCAACAGTAAACTGGGTTTCTTCTTTCTCCTCAGAAACTTTAGTATCTGGTGAATCATCAACAGAATCTGACAAAGAATCTCCATCCTTTTCTTCTGGTGTAGTTTTTACCTCTTCCAGGCTTGGATTAGAATTTGCGTGTGCTTCCTCTTCATGTTTACCAACACCAAAGTCATGCCTAACAGGAATCTCACTTTGAGGGTTATAGACCTGCAACTTGGAAATTGTCCCAGGAGGAGCCAATGCTACTTCCTTGTATGAAGGAGATTTCCCGAGACTAACTGTAGAAGTCTTTACCGGATTAATATCATTTGGCGATGAACTTGAACCAAGTTCTGAACAAGAACTGTATAGTTTGTCATCAATTTCTGATGGATCCTTTGCAGTAGTCTTATTAGCTGCAGACATGGACTTGACCCTGTATGTAACAGCTTTGACCACTTTCCTTCCAAATTTAGTACCTTGGGCTGTGTTTACAGTATGATTATCTGTATAAACCCCATGGGATATTGTTCGCTTCTTCAAAGAGTAATACCTACTGTTCTGGTTAGTACTCCTTACATAAGAATAGTCTGTATCAGACTCCACATTCTTCTTCTGAAAATAAACTTTGCCAATTGTTGCTCGTCTCTGCTTCAGTCGCTGGCCATATGAACTGGATGATCTTGGCCGTTGAACAGGTTGCCATCCATCCTCTCCATCAGCATGTGCTTCAGACAATATTTCACCCAAAATTTGTGGCTTTTCATAGGAGGTCTTTTCTAAAAAGGTCTGTTCTGAATCAGGTCCAGAGCTGGTCTCCTGCTCAGAATCTGCACTGCTACCTGGTCCAGGTATGAGTATTTCTTCATCTGAAGTCTCTTTTGGAGTTTCTTTCGATGACTCATCAGAACTTGCTGAGCCAATGTTCTGGCAGGATTTCATCCTCACCTGCCAAATAATTAATTTTCTTATGGAATTACATTATATAGGATGAGGATGTATGCAAGAGGTAGCACAAATAGGCAGTTACCACAATAATATACAATTGTGAACCTTCGTGCAGAAACAGTTCAAGGGAAAAATAAAACAAAAACAAAGTGGCTCCATTAGGTTTCTGTTTCCTCTGTATAAGTTTTTATTCTGACTATAGACTGAATCAGTCCTGAAGCTTATTCCATGTTTGTTGGTTTTTACATCTTACAACAGTATAAAGAAGATACCCCAGGCAAACACTTTACCAATATCAGAAAGTGTAGACGGTTGGCAGAAGTAATCAGACAACTATTTTCTTTTATCAAGATCTCAAACTAATGAGTTAAACTTGAAATTATTAAAGACCAGTAAATCTGCACCATACCTTTGTTACCTGGCTTCTTCTCTTTACAGCCACATCTCTCCCTTTGGCATCATGATTAGGATTAATGTAGTCAAGCAAATCTGACACACTGACACATTCCATGGGAATATAAGAAATTGGCATGAAATTTTTATTTGAGAATGTATGATAGATATAAAACATGTACAGCCATTCTAAATTTTCAGTCAACAAGAAGTTATGACACCCAAAAAAAGAGTTATGTTTGTGTCAGACACAAATCAGAAGCTGAAAGACATGATATGACACTTCAAATTGCAGTGTTAAAGTCCATATCATAACCATTACCAATAAAATTACATATCATAATCTTTGAATAAAAACTCAACAGAATTTCTCCTACGAGGTCGATGAAAAGACAACTATGCATTGAGTAATAGCTAAGAAAATTTCAAATACAGATGGCAAAGGACAATTCTAATACCTTAGGTGGCCTTTGCTAGCAATTGATGTATCAGGCTTTCGAGTACCATTCCGTGCAGCTTCTTGCTGTTCAAAAGCCTTGGACTCAAAATATTCAAGCCAAGCAGCAGCATCCTGTGGCATTTATCACAAAATTTTAGAAAAATAATAATAATAATTTTTTGAGACCATTAATGGGGGACTTAAACCCAAAAATATTTTGATGAGAATGCCATCAAGATAACCATAATGATGAAGCAAACTATTCAGACACTCTTTAGCCACATCATATAGAACTTTATTCTTCCAACTACATAATTACAAATTTATGTTGTATTATTTTTGTTATTTCTTAATCTTCTGAATCACTAGGTGTTTATAGCACATGAACATACTTAAATGTGACAATATACCTGTGTCCTCAAGTCATCTGGGCCAAGTTTTGCCCGCAGAATTTGCAAAGTTGTTTGCTCATGCTGCACACTCAAAGGATATGCTTCCATCAATGAGAGTGCTATTGCTATTGCATGATAACTTGCAGCTGTCTGCACAAATTCAACATCCAAGAAATATGCATATGTTAAAATGCAGAGAATATAAGTGTTTTAAGTAAAACATTGTAGGTGAATTATAGCTCAAAATCAAACAAACTTATTTTTCTAACAAAATCAAAAAATAAAATGGAAACAAAACCTGAATATGATCTGGACCAAGTAACCTCTGGTTGCACTTTAAAGCTTTATGAAGATATCTGAGAGCAACATGTACATTTCCCAGACCTTCCTCCATCATAGCCACATTAATGTATGTTGCGGCCGTGTTTGGATGAGATGGGCCACAGGTTAGATGCAGAAGATATAAAGCGCGCTTTACATACCTGATTAATAACAGTTGCAGTGCCAAGTAGTAAACAAGTGAAATAAATCATCACAAAAAATTGAAACAATTTATTAACATTGAAAAGCTTTTATTTGATATTTTTGTGATGATTATCATTAATATTGTTCTGTTAAGAAAAACAGACTAGATGATCGTGTTAGGAAGACCATGAGAAGGATAGCAGGCCCTCCTCTTTCTTTGTACTCTTTTTTCTTTCCTAAAAAATTATTCTTTTCAAATTAAAAAGATGAACAGTCACTCATATCAGGTACAAAACAAAAATGGATTTTCATTATGAAAAATCCATGTAGGTTTATATATCATCAGTACATTGCACAAGAATAAAACATACTTCAGAGCCAGCTCTGTGTGTTGAAGTCTGTAGTAGAAAACTGCAAGATCCCCATAACTCTTCATAGTATCTGGATGATCCAGACCTAACTCTCTCTCATTGATATCCAGAGCTTTTTGTTGATAAATGGTAGCCTGTGATTGGAGTAAACAACTTAATGAATTGAAATCAATTTCTAAGACAAAAGCAACAGGAGTGTATTATATATTTTAACTCAAGTGTGTAGAACTATAGCTGGTATAAGCCAAAAAAAAACATTATTGATGAATTTAATTAAGTGAGCCTCACAAAAATTACAATTGATCAGAATGTTATGTCCTTGTCTTTATATCTTGGTTGTATATGCTATGGAGGTGATAAATGCTACTTTGGTTTCTAATTCAACAATGTCCCCCCAACACCAAAACGTAAATGACTACAAAGAAGACCTGATTGAAGTCTCCAGTATGATATAGAACTACAGCAAGTAAGCTGTATGCTCCTGCTGTCATCCGATGATAGGGGCCACAAACCGCTACAAGCTTGGCAAGAGCCTGTAACCAACAGCAGTCATCATACAACAGTACCAAAAGGCATTTGCTGTTGAAGCAAAATGTCAGAAGCTCATAGATTTTCCATTAAAGGGCTCTGGAGATAGATACCTTTGTCCCATAGGTAACAGCATCTTCAAGCTTACCCTTGTCTAAAGCTGTTTTTGATGACTCTAAGAGCTGCCTTCCATCTGCAGATGAGCATGCTGCTTGCTGCAAAGGATTAGAATGTGCATTAGATATGAAGTGTGGGTCTGTGAATAAATTTTAAGACATCAAATGATAGACTATAAAATTGTATTGTATTGTATTGTCTTGCTTGATTATTACCTTGTGAACTGGGACCAAGCTGACAATATCAGATCTATGGAAGGGCATTGGAGAATCCAAATCAAAATCCCTTGGAACAAGCTCAATGCCAACCTAACAGAAGGTGATAGTAAGAAACAATTGTCAATGAATAACCACTTAATGTCATTGTAATTTGACAACCATAAGAACTACAATCTATTGACTAATTTAACTCAGTACGTGTGTATATATTGTACCTATACAATCATACATATGGGAAAAATATCATGTACATATTTTACAAGCATAAATGGAAATATGAAAAAGATACAAATGTGTGATTCCATTGCTATGATCTACAATGTAAGACCCAACAGAAACTGCAGATTCTATAGCCTACTTCCAGTACCTTATGACATAAGCCACGCAAAATCGCAAACTTCCTCACGCCATTGTAATTCAAGCTGCTAATTTCCCAGTCAAATCGCTTCTTCAGAAACACCTCTAGCCATTTCCACACAAGGGGGTGGAGTTTGCATGACTTATCTAATCCTCTATTTTCAGGCACACCAAGCAGCAAGTTCAATGCAACAGCTATTGATGTAGCCATTTTCTCCTTGTCAACAACAGCAATCACTGCCTGTAAGATGTGCTTGAAAGCTCGAACTATCATCTCATGAATACAAAGTGATTGTACATGTGATAGTTTTTCTGAAAGCTTGACCTATAAAGAAAAACAAAAGGTAAACATCATACAACATGGAAAAGGCCACATAAGTTTTAACCTGAAGATACTATATTATTTTCCTTTTAGCACTTGAACTTAAAACCTTCTAAAAGAGAGGTAGCAGACAGTATAAGAGTGAGAGAAGCTTGGAAGACAGTACAAGACAAGAAACTTTGATGCCAATAGTATGAGAAAGTGATATAATTTGTGAAGAAATCTCATTGCCAAACACACAGTTGTTTCTTAGTCATAATGTCAGAGCTAGTTACTGTATTATGCAAGATGTTAATCAAATATCTACAACCTCCTGGTCATGAATTGGGGCAGTAGAAGAATTTTGAAATCGCATAACACAATCCACAGTAAAAAGGACACATGAAGAGCTTCCTTTCATAGATATTATTATTTATTACAGCTACATAATGTGAATAAGACAAGTTCAGAGCACTGACAACATGTCCAAGAGAACGCATACGTAGACCCCTTGTATGCATAAAATCAGTTAAGGTGCGTCCATCAACAGGAGAGAGTTCCAATGAGCCAAAATCTGCTACCTGCATTGCATATAATTAATACTAGAATGAAAATAATCATAATCTTATCAACTGGAACGCATTTCATACATTTAGGCAATAACAATCCTATCATTACCAGCTTTGGGAGAGCAACGTCTGTGTAATATTTCTGAGACAAGTCAATTAGATCTTGCATTGACTGATAATAACATAAAGCAGTTTAGGTCAGATTCTGAATACACTAGTTTGGTTCAAATAATGGATTTTGGAGATACTTTGTTAGACCTAGAAAAGGTTTACCTTGCAGTGAAGTCCAGTTCCTGATTCTTTTAATTGAGTAAAAGCTGCTTCAGATAACATCCCCTTCAGCACAAGCTCATTTTCTGCTGCTGCAGTTTCATGCTGGAATTCTACTAAGGGCAATGGGGCACTCTCAGGCTCCCCAATAACACATGACAGATGAGATTTGGAGTTTTCAGATGACAATTTAGCATTACCTAGATCAGATTTATTTTACTACTCTTGAGGGGTTTAAGGGGTTTCCCTAGCCCCTCAACCTTCATTTCATTCTTAGCCTTATCCAAAGATGGTTTCTTATCCTTTTCTGTATTGTTTTGGTCTTGCAAATGTTGTATCCAACAGGCTCCAAGTTCCCATCTTATGAAATTGTCCAAACTGGGTTCCTCTTCCTCAATCTTAGAAAGGCTTTCTCTAATAAGCCTCTCCACAAAAGCATGGGAAACTCCAAGATCTTCAGTCTCAGGCATTTGCATCTGAGTCACTGGTCTGTTCTTCTCTGAGTGTGTTGAGTTAAGGAGTAATCTCAAACTGCAAGAAACAATAAACAATAATGGGCTCAATGATTTCGTGATGACTGAGATTTAGATCGAGGGACCAATGAAAGAAAACTGCAACAGAAGCTATAAATAAAAACAGACCAGCTAGAAAGAATTCCTCCAAATACCAAAAAAAAAAAAACAAAAAAGTATCTGACTAGAACTGAAACAAGCTCAAAACTTAACCAAAAGAAACACCCAAAACAAACTTCTCTCAATCAACACATTCTAAATAGTGCAGCAAAACTTAAAAAAAAAAGTTTTAAAACAACTGAATTAGATTCAAATTTTATACCTTCATATTTAAGAAAGAACGCCAAAACCATTATTAGCTCTTATTCACAAACATATTTCTAACTCATGCTGTAGCTCAAGCTAATAAAATCATAACTAATAATACCCAAAAAGGGAAAGAGCACACAATTTATTAGAGTACAAGAGTTTCACATAAACTACCATAACATTGAATGGTTCAGAACTACCTATTAATGTTGAGTGCATTGGCACCACCCTCTGGCTGATCAAGCAATTCGATACTTTGATAAGATGGAGAGTTGGAATTTTCATTTCTCCACCCTCGACTTTCACAACAACCACATAACCACAATATCTTACAATAATAACACCTAATGTGGTAATATCCTGCATGCAAAATGTGGGACATGGATCAGTTATATGAAGGGGAAAAACAGCTCTAAAGCACCAATATAACTAGTCTTTATCTGTATGAAATGCATCATACATGGGCTGCAGTATTCTCATCAGCAGTAATTCCTTTCAGTAGATTTCGGGCTACTAGATCATTTTTATCTACTCCAGTAGCTTTAACTCCATCAATTTTGGTATCAACCTTACAGCTGGCAACAGAAGCATCCTTCAAGACTCTGATACTCAAGTCACCTACTCTCTCAGTGTGAAGAATATCATTTTCTGTAACTGAGCAGCTTAAATGTGGCTCTCCCATAACATGTTTAACAGCCTTAATAGCTCTGAAAATAGCAACATCAACAAAGAGGGTGTGGAGAAGGAATGCTCTTCTATCACGACCTTGCCTTTCTTCTGCTGTCTTGCAAGGCATGGATGCAATAAATGAAAACTCATTGGCCCAAGGAAGCAAATCAAACTTTCCATCCCTTCCTAGACCACCGCCATTTCCTCCCCAAATTTCATCCTCTACGGGAAGGGGAGGGAATACTGACAGTGATTGTGCAGCAACAGGAGGAACAAGCCATGTGTTGGCTCTGAAGCCATAAGGGAGATTCCCAAACTAAAGAGACAAATGAAAAGGTGAAACAATAGAACACAACAAAGTATAAGGGTGACCATTGTGAGAGCCAACAAAAGTCGTTAATATGTTCTACGGCTCTTTCACCAGTTATAATTATGAATAAGAAAAGTAAACAAATCAAATGCTGTCCGGGTACCTTGTTACGTTCTGAAAATGCCTTCAAGAGATCATCATAAGCCTGAAAATTGAGAAATAAAATTTGCAAAATTCAGCCAAGTTATTACTATCCCAAATGTTAAACCAAAGCAAACATTCATATAGTGGCAGGAACACTAACAGTATCAAAAGCTCTATTGAGCCGTCGTAACAAATCAACAAGGTTATGACTAAAAATCCTCTGTTTTCCAACACTGTAAAATCCCTTTCTGCAAGCTTCAACGTGCGCCACTTTCCCATTACAAAGCTTCACCTGAGCATAAACGAAGGAATTTATTTGTTTATTTCATCGTTTCAGTTTTCCTATCCAGTGCAGTTTTTTGCTCCAAAAAAATAACAACGATGCCAATGCGTAAATTAAACTCAAAGACGAAAAAAAAAAAAGAAAATATTTACATCAAGGGAGAAGAAATGATCCGCCTCTGATATGTCTGAAACTTGTCGCCTCACTGTCTTTTTTATATCTGCGCAATTTCATCATCAGACACAGAAATGCAGAGAAGAAATTCAGAGGAAGACGAAGAGGAGGAGAATTGTACAGTGGAGAGGGGGAGTGAGATGGGAAAGAGAGAAAAACTCGTAGAAGCTTCCGATCCTAGGGGACAACTCGCAGTCTCCGTCAACCACCTCGGCCGCCGGAGCTTCAGAGTTTCCATTTTTCGCTGCCGCTGCCGCCGACGACGGACCGAAGTTGGTGGTGCAGGCCACCGTGTCCAGCACCCGTCTGACGTGGGCCACTGCTCCATCCTCGTCATAATCCTCTGCCACGTGCCAATGTGAGCAAGACGACGTCGTAATGATTTTTTTAAAATTGAAAATAGTAATTGATTGATTAATTACCTTCGACTAAAGTGAGGACGCATGGTTTCAGTGCGAACACGTCCACCGTATCCTTCAGTCGTTGTCCTCTGACCTGTTATTATATGCAATAATTTGGTTACGAAACTTAAAAATTTCAAGGATTAATTGCAATTTTAGTCCTCTTATTATCATTAATCCGTTTTAGTTCTTCTATTTTTTTTCGCGATTTTGGTCCCTTATTATTCCAAATTCGCGATTTAGTTCAAAATCTTAGTCCTCTTATTTTCAAAATTTATGTGTTAAAGGGACTAAAATTGCGAATTTGGAATAATAGGGGGACCAAAATCGCGAAAAAAAAAGTAGGGGAACCAAAATCGCGGATTGATAATAATAGGGGGACCAAAAATGCAATTAAGTCAAATTTTAAAAACAAAAATAAAGTCCCTAAATTTAGTTGAGATTATGATTATCTATTATCTATAATAGAAGTGCAAGTTCATCTAGAGACAAAAAAAAATGTGTAAACCCAAATCCTCATATATCACCTCCTGTTTCTGTTTTGTGATATTTTTAAATATATATAATATAACATAATCAATTAAAAAATATTTAAGTGAATATTGATTTAATCAATAGAAACAAATTTAAAAATTAAATCAAAACATATAATAAAGGTATTTGAAATTTTTAGTTTTAAATAATTTAAAAAATAATATGATTGATAAGAAAACCGTTTTTTGTGATTTATAAATATTTAATTGTATTTTATATTAATTGATGAAATTTAAATATTAATTACATACGTATGAAAAGTTTTTTTTTTTAAATACTCGTTCTTCTTATTATGCCTCTTTTTCATTTGGCTTAGGATTCAGACAGTTTTGAAGCTTTAATGAAGAAGGAAGTAAAATGCTCTATAGCTATGGCAATAATAAGTGGTTAAAATTAAGAATAATTAATATTGTAGCAACAAATTTATCAATTTACTTACCTCATGTGACAGGGAAAATTTGGTAATATGACAAGTCTCTGTATTCACCGTTAAAAGCCGACGAACATCTATTATTCTGTCCGTTGATATTCCCTGCTTCACAAAATTTTTCAATCATTTACAAGTTACAACTAGTAGTATTTTGCATCATTTTACCAGAAATAGTAACAATAAAGTGGTGAAAGCTAAGTCAGAGATCCTAGATTCATGTCAGTTAATTACTTGCACGCTAAAGACTAATTTCAAGTACAAAAATCAAGCTGCATTTTTGTTATCTTTGAATTAGATTATTTCATCCTTTCATCCTCCAAATGACAACCACACGTTTGTATTCCATTCCAAGCATAAACTAACATGTGCACGGCAACTATGAAATACAAATAATAAGCCAAAAGAAGTAGGTTTATTTGTTGAAATCATTGGTTTAGAACTTTGGATGCTTGTTAATCATGCCTCACAATGGAATGCACTATGGTTGACATAATGACTAAAAAAAATAAGAAATGTCAAAAATGGTAAGTGAACTAATAGTTGTCACTAATAATATATTGAGTTTATTTATAATTAATAGTAATAATCTTAATCTTATATTTCTACGAGGTATTAAGTTCAGCACTAAAGGGATCAATCTTGCACAAGATGCCTATCACTTTGGCAACAAGAAGAGACAGAAGGTATAAACTACCAGAGCTGACAAATATATATAGTAATCAAACTAATTAAGTATTCTATTCATTTTAATCAGTTCAGTTCACAAATAAAATAAGCAAACCTTGAGAATAATATGAGTTTCATCGGGGAGGTTCACAGTGATATCCACTACAACTGGAAGAACTGCAGAATTACAAGAAGAAATTAAAACTGTTATGACAGACCAATCATGTTGGTTTAATTTGAGCAAGCTCTCATAATTAATAATTGAATAGGATAAGAATCATTTTAGATAAGAATTTTGTTACCCTTCTCTTCCTTCTTCTTCTTCTCTCCCTTGGCCTTTCCACGACTGTTTCTTGGTGCCATTTTAGTCTTCTTTGAAAACTGAATTGGCTTTCTGGCACTAAAATATATACATAGAATAGAAGAACAAGTTAGAGTGTACAGAGTGGGATTTTAGAATTATAAAGCAGCTAGATGTATATGCTACTGATTCCGAGCATAATCCATCAATTCAGTAATTTCTTATCAACACAATATATCATCTATCGGTATTAATTCCAAGCTTAAATTCTAAAACCTGTGAGAAAACTAAAGGTCACTACTCTTCATTAGTCATTATTAAAACAGTTAATTAAGGATAAGACTTAAGAGAAAAGCTGAAGTTGTGAAGACAGAAAAGAGACGAAGTGAGGAAAAAAATGCAGAGAAGAGTTGCCCAATGCGTAGAGGCAGAGCAGCAAATAATGAAGAAGAGCGAAAGAGCTGCAAAATAATTACCAAAGAAAGAGAGGAGAGTGTTTATTGTTCAATGGAGCGATAGATAGCAAGAAATGGTGATTCTTCCTCAGTTGAGAGGCAGAAGAATGGATAGGGGAGGGGCAAGCAAAGATATAAAGACAAAGGGAAGGAGGAAGGGGAAGTGTGGTGTGATAAGGAAGGAAGGGCTCAGATTTAACGGTCAGAAATCAGATTTGATGAAATGCCAGTAGAGCAGCTTCAGCCTTTCACACCATAATTATCAATTTGCTCCATATTTTATACTATAATTTATTTGAGCAATACTGAAATTTTTTCAATCAAAGTTAGATGTGATGATATTTGTTAATCATTATTCAAATAAATTTTTATCATGCTTATAGTGTGATATATATTTTATATTTTCCTATTAGATCAATATTAACTTTTCTTCAATTAGTTATTTAAGGAAAAATTTTATTTGGTTAATAATAAAAATCCTTCTATCAATACTAGATAAAACAGGGTATTTAACTATTTATAAATCATACACTCCTATATGGCTATATCATAAATTTAAGTTCTTGTTTTTTTAGAACGAGACAACCTTAATAAATATGTATTTACCTTCTCATGAAATTATGTATTTTCTCATATTTTAACATATATTATACGCTTTCATAAACTAAATTAAAATAATTATTAAATTAAAAAATATTTTTAAATTGTTCCAATCAATACTATGTTTTTTAGTTAACTTTGGATATAATAATATATTTTAAATTATCATAAAAATATTTTCTATTAATTAAATTAAGTACATTTCTTACCTATAGTGGTGCAACTTTAACAACAAATTTGGGGAGCCAAAATAATAGTTTAATGTACAAATTAAATATGTAATATTTTTATGAATTTAATGGTTATACATTGTCAATGTAAAATTTTACATTATCATTCAATGATGTGTTATCTTATTCATCTCATTCTCCCTCCAGTCCTATTTATAAGATAATGTTTAAAAATTTTTATGGTCCTGTTTATAAAATAAAACGTACAAATTTAGAAGCATTTAATATTTTTTTCATATTTACGTCTTTTAGCCATTAAAGGTTTTAAATTGACACAATTATAACAATAGTAGAGTTTAATTGTAAATAGGGGTAAAACTTGTAATGTTATAGAGTAGTTTTTAAAACTCAGTGCGTTAATCATTGTTCTTAATATATGTGATTTAGTCTGAATTGGTTTATAATTATGACTGGAGGGTGTATTATTTAAGATTATGCACACAAATTAATAAAATTTTAAATGTGTCTATATTTATGTAATCTTTAATAGAATACCCTTATTTATACTCCACCTATTTCATTGAAGAGCACATTTGAAACACGTATAGAGATAGGTTGTATAATATAGACTAGTAATTTCATATGTTCCCATCTTACCCTTGTAATTAATTTTAATAATAAATTACTCACCATTGAAAAGTAATGAAACTCAAAAATGTTTAGAGAAATAAATGGTAAAATAGAAAATTTAAAAATTATTTTTATGAAAACAAAGTAATTATCACATTTTTTAATATGTGTGTTTTTTCTAAGTGGATAGTTAAATATAGGAATAAAAATATAGTACTATTTTAAAACAGAGAAATAGAAGATATAATTATAGTTGTTAATTGGAATAATATTAAATAATAATAATATAATTGGAAAAATAAATTGTTTAGTTTTGGATTTCTAAAAGAACAAAGTTCTGAAACTTAACTAAAATGTTACAATAACAACAGTTTAAGAATGGAGAGTGTGTTAAATATTGAGTTTAATAACATATGATGTTGTGTTTATACTCAATAAATAATGTGATAATATATTATTAAATGATAATATGAAATTTTTTAAATATTGTTAAAAATCCAGTTAGAATGTGTTTGGCAAAGTCAATAAACTAGCTACTAGTTTATTTGTGATCAACACAAAAGTATTTGGTAAGTTACATCAAAGTAGTTTATTTCATGTGCTTTTAGCTTATAAGCTACAAGTTACTTCACCCACCTTCTAGCTTGTAGCTTATTTAATTTTTTTTCATCATTATCCCTTATATTTTAATACATTTCCCTTATTATTCTTAATTTCTTTTTACCTATTATTACCTATTTTAATTTAGTGACAAAAACCTTTTAATTTATTTTTACCCATATATTATTACCTATATAATAAGTACTTTAAAAAATTATCAATTAATTAAATTGTTATTTTCTTTTTACTATTTTATGAAATTATTTTTATATTATACTATTTATTTTATCAATTTCACTATTTATTTCAATTTTTATTAAATATCTTATTATTAAAAAGTTTAATAAGAATTTAATTATTTTTAAAAAATCTAAAATTATAATTACATAATAATATATTTTTGTCTAGAAAACACAAATAGAATTTATATAATAAAACTTATGTAGTTATGTCATTTTACATTTATCAACTAGCTTATCAGCTAGTTCTACCAATAACTTCTAATTCAATAAACTAGCTTATCAGCTCGGAGCTTATAAGCTAGGAGCTTATCTGCTACCAGTTATCTTATCAGTCAGATTTGTCAAACACACCCTTAGTGATAAGGAGAAAATAGATCATTTTTAATAATTATATATGTGCGTGTGTAATTTTTTTTCAAAAAGTTTGAGGTAGACATGCCTCTCCCTAGTACCAAGAAGGTTCGCCGCTACTAACAAACTCCTAAAATAATGTTCAACACGAACTACACAATGAATTTTGTATAAGCTTGTTTTTATTAGAGTCTGCAATTCGGGCTACCCGACCCACTGATGCGGGAGTTATTTGGGTTGGATAAAAAAGTTTGAAAGTTATTTAGCCTTCTAAAATAAGCTTTTAATCCCTACATTTTTGTAAGTTTTTTGTTGGTAGCCATATTTTTTTGTGAGTTTTGCTAATTTTTGCGTGTGACGAACTTTATCAGATTGGACTAAAAAATCTAAGAGATATTCGGACTTCTAAAATAAGTGTTTAAACCCTACATTTTTACAGATTAGCCCAGTCTAACTAGCTCGTTTTACCGGCTCTAATTTTATATAAGGCTCTTGCTATTATATACTAAAAGGAAACGTTATTGCTCCTATACTAAATGGTTTTTTAATTTTCATGCTTAGAAAGAAAATTTTTGGGTGGACCACAAAAAAATATATGATAGACATTTACTATAAATAATATAAATTAAATATTAAAATAATTAATAATATATATTGTAAAATTAAAATTACTTTTTATAATAATAAAATTGAGGCTTTATCCAAATTTAAAAATATTTACCCTAAAATCATCCTACAATAAAAAAAGGTGGGAACTTCTTTCTCCCACATTTTCAAAAAAAAAAGTGATGGATAAGAAATGCCTTTGTTTTTTAAGTGGGATACACTTTATAGATATAGGGATGGCAACGGGTACCCTCTGGGCAGGGTACTATAGTGTCTGTTATCGTACCCGCATTTAAAAAAAAAAAACCGTACCCGCATGGGCAGTAACTTTAGTGCCCATCCCCATACCCGCTGGGGACCTATATGCCCGTGTTCGCGCCCGTTACCCGCACTTTTATTAAATAAAAAATTAACAACTCATTAAAAAAATATTAATTTTAAAAAATTATATCTCAATTGAAAAATTACTCGAAGATCTTCCAAACATAAATTTTAAATATCAATGATACAACGATTTAATTAAATTAAAACGCAATATGTTAATGTTATAAAATCCAACACATGATCTAATGTTTAAAATTTTTATTAAATATTACAATATACTTTCACGTCACACTGTTTTATAAACTTGGATATCATGTGTTAGAATTCTCCAAAATCTGTAAAAAAATGATTATTAACACTAACTAGTCATATATTATAAAATAAAAAAAAATAAAAATAGATAGTTTTAAAAATATATTTAATTTGTAATATTACATATATATCAATTTTAAAAATATGTATAAATATATTTAATATTTTAATAAAATTAATATATCCCTATATATAATTATGTATGGTATTATTTATTAAATAAGTATATATATGAGTGCGGGTATGGGGCAGATTGTGCATCACAGTGCCCGTACCCGCACCCGTTCCCATTGAAAAATGTGGGTTATTGCCCTTACCCATGCTCATACCCACTTTGCGGGGTTTTACCCTGCCCATTGCGGGTAATTTTTGCGGGTACCCATAGGGTTTGGGCTCAATTGTCATCCCTAATAGGATATTATCAATTTAAAAATCAATGATTAAAATGTTAATAATATCATAATTTAGTCGGTATATACATATATTTTATCACACTCTTAAATTTTTATAAACCCCAAGTGGTTGGTCAAATGGAGCAAGACATGTCTCGCATCTGATAGGTCATAGGTTCAAATCCCAACTTGTCCCCTTAGAGTGAGGTAAATGTAAGTACCTCTGTAAGTGCTTATTGAACCCAGAGGCCTTCACTGCCTTGTACTGGGGCGCCATTAGGGGTGATAATGGGTTTGGTAGACCCAATGACCCGATCAACCCAACACAACACAATTAAAAAAGGCGGGTTTGGTTGGGTAATCGGGTCAGATTTGGTTCCATACAAATGAACCCAAACAGATTGAGTTGGGTATCGAGTTTTCGTACTCCCAACCCAATCAACCCAACCCAACCATTAATAAAAAAATTATAATTTTTTGTACTAATAAGTTACACACTTTAATATTTAATATTGTATGAATTGATTTTCTTATTATCAAATTATAGGTTTTTATTTTTATCATACTTATAATGACAATTTATACTTTTTATTTAAAGTATTTTTCATTATTTTTTATTTTATTTACAAATACAAGTATTTTAAAACGTTGGATCCAATTGAACGTTGGGTTGGGTTGGATTGAATACATCCCTAAAATAAAAAAATCCAACTCGGCCCATAATCACCCCTACGCCATCCCCTCACCCTAATTTTTTTACCAAAAAAAGTCTTAAATTTTTATAAATGTTAATAATATCATAATTTAGTTTGTATATGTATATATTATCACACTCTTAAATTTTATATTTTATCATTTAAAATACATTCTCTCATTTTAACTAAGTTAAATCCAATAAAAATATATTTTCATAAAAAATAAATATTAATTGCAAATAGAAATAAATTGTTAAGACTATAAGGAAAAAATCCTAATTATTTATATATATTGTATAATTAAAATTAACTCTTCCGATTTTTTACACCAATAATAAATGTGTGTATCTGTGCATTTGTAACAATAATTTTATACTGTAGCAAAAGATAAGAAAATGCCAACTAAGGACAGTGGCCACTTCGAATTTCCAAGACATATAAACCCCACTTGGCAAACAGAGTGGGGCGGTGTTGGATTATATAATAACATTTTCTACACCGAGCAGAGCACAGCGCTTTTTCAATATAAAAAAACTGTTCTTTTGAGTCCATTTCCCATCATTTGGCAATTTTCCGTGTAGTAGCATAGCACCTGTATGTGCCTCTCATTCATATTGTACTATTGCTGCAAATTAAAGTGCACCGTTCAATTATTATATTTTGTCATCTATACATTATAAAAAGTAGCCATGTATTAGCAAACGTGAATTTTCTTCGAGACTATACTCAAGAAAAATGTCATCAGACTCGCTAGAACCAGAAAAAATTGACAAAATTAGGGCCTCTTTAGTTTGCATTTTCATTTCATGTTTCCATTTTCTATTTCCTGTTTTCTGAAATTTTCACCAGTTTTTCCTTTATAAAATTTCATAAAACAGAAAACAGGAAATGGAAACGAGAAATGAAAATGTAAACCAAACATGCCCTATTTGTCTTGCAAATCAGCCTTCACCACCTGCTATGAGATGAGACTTCTCTTTCAAACGAATTGAATTTTTAATCTCCACTGGTGCCCGTCACTACATTCGAGCATTCTAGCATACCTTCATTAGTGAGCTAAGCTACCAATGGCAAAACTTGTAAACATCACACATGACACATCCTAGCTAAAGGCAACCATAAAATTAATAGAATTAAAAAATTTTAGTGCAATAATTAACTAATGGTGCATATTGATCCCCTTAATTATCTTCACAAAAATGAACTAATATCTAGCTAAAGTTTATTGATATCAGTGGACATTTATGCTATCCGTCTGTTTCCTGCTCATATCCAGAACCTACTTACTTAACTTTACTAGGATGGTCATTGGTCAAGCTCTGGCATATGTGGAACCAGAAAAATTGTGCTGGCCAATAAAACCAATGGAAAATGAAACAACATGAATATTATCAGCTGATTAGCGATGCCAAATGCAGTTGGGATCAGTTGCCTTGCCATCCAACGAAAATTTCAATGGTAAAAAGCATGATTTAAAAAGAATCAACATAGCAATACATATAACTTTTTGTTTAAAAAAATCTTATGCAGACAGTTTAGTATTGTATGGTGATGTATTTCACACAAAGGTTCTAAAATGCAGAAATTACTACTGCAGTTAGGTATGTAAGTAGCATCCAAAAATAAACATGGGCGGATCGGAATGAAGGTTGATCAGTGCAGGAAGAGATTGTGAATTTGTGAGAGTTATAAAGCAGAGGAGAAGGACAATTAATGTTAAAAGATTGTGATAGACTCAATCAGGTAGTGAGTTATTGGGTAAGTGATTGAACTAGTATATATTAAAACCTTTAAATTCTACATTAAAAAATTTAAAGTTTATGAAAGAGTAAAACTCATAAAATATTAATAATATAAAGGCTTAAATACATTTTTGGTCTCTATACTTTTGTACACGGGTGATTTTGGTCACCCTAATTTTAATTGCTCAATTTTGGTTCCTATATTTTTGTAAATAA
Source organism: Sesbania bispinosa (assembly GCA_026901365.1). Classification (NCBI taxonomy): domain Eukaryota; kingdom Viridiplantae; phylum Streptophyta; class Magnoliopsida; order Fabales; family Fabaceae; genus Sesbania; species Sesbania bispinosa. Next base: position 297,555 of record QLOH01000172.1, read on the forward strand.
GTGATTTTGGTCCCCCTAGTTTTAATTGCTCAATTTTGATCTCTATTCTTTAAAAATTGAACAAATTTAATCCTACCGTTAGTCTCCCATTAAATATTTAGCAGGGTTTGTTGACATGGATTTAATTTTGTGATGTGTAAACTATCACTTGACAAAAATTATTATTTAATTTTATCTCTTAATTTTTTAAACGAAAAATAAGAGCATGTAGATTTCAGTTCATTTTCAATTTCATTTTAAATTTCATTTCATGCCCGAATGAGATTTCAGTTCGCTTGGTTGATACCTTGAAGCAGACCTGCAATTGTTTTAATTTTGTGACTTGTATTTCCTTTATTGTTTTTGAGGAAATTGGAGTGTAGTAGTGGAAATTTGTTTTTTGATTTTGTTTTCTCATTGTATTAAATTATGCATAATCTGATTTTATTTTCTAATTCTTCGTTTAAAAAAATTAAGAGATAAAATTAAATAATAATCTTTTCATGTGATAGTTTACACGTCACAAAATTAAATCCATTTCAACAAACTCTGCTAAATATTTAATGTAAAACTAACGGTAGGATTAGATTTGTTCAATTTTCAAAGAAGAGGGACTAAAATTGAGCAATTAAAACTAGAGGACCAAAATCACTCATTTACAAAAATATAAGGACCAAAAATGTATTTAAGCCTAATATAAACCAAAATGTTTAAAATTCAACTGATAAAAACACTTATTTATAATTTATTAGAATTAAACATATTCAAAAAAATTATACTACTCCGGACTTGAATATAAGTAAAAATAACTAAATTCACACGTACTATTAGAAAAGTTAGTTAAACTCATCAAATTTTTTTGATATTATGTAGAAGGTACTTGCATTGCCTAAATTACCCTAAATTCAATTTTATTGAAAATTGTTTCAAGTGGACATACTCTCTTTCTATTGACATATAATTCATTAAATAGAGTAGTTGGGAAGTAAAATCTGAATTAAATAAAGGACATTTTGGGTTTATCTCATTAAAAATGGTAAAATTAGTTAAAATTTGTTTATATTTTAATCCATCAAATGTGAGTTTTTTTTCTTATATTCAAGTCCGAAGGGAGTATAATATAATAAATAATATAAAAATACATTTTTATTTAATAATATATATTATGAATTTATATATATATATATTAGAATCACTCAAAAATGTTTGAAAATGTGACAATAATTTGATAATGAAATATATACTATCTCACGCACTATTTGTATAAGGCAGTGCCTTGGATTAGCGATATTGGTGGGTGCACCTCTTCCAAAGATCTCGCGTTCGAATCCAGTTGCAGCATTTTGATATTTCTTCATCTCGCACAGCATGCGAAGGCAGCAGCCACCAGCCAGCAGGAGCGCAAGCCCGGGTAGGGGTGGGCACCTGTCGGGCCGGATCGGTTTCGAGGCCCAAAAAACACAATCTGGCCCAAACCAAAGGTTGCTAAAATACAACCCATTTCCACCCATTTTTACACTCGGATAATACGGTTAACGGGTGGGTTCAGGTGGTTTATTACGGGTCAGGGCCTATTTTTGGGCCTGAGTTAATTTTTTTTAGGGATTTTTTTTTTTACTTTTTGATCAAAATTTTGAGTTTTTATATTTTGTCAAATTTATTTAAGTGAATGGGCCTTTATTATATATTGGGCCACTTAAAAATGTAATACAAAAATCTAATACAAGATTAGAATACAAATTACAAATCAATCAAAAAAAAATTTAAAATACAATATTACGATCAGGAAAATTTAATACAAATTACAATCAATACAAATACAATATTTAAAATACATACTACATCAGAAATGCACAATCTCATATTCTCAACATTAAAAAATAATGATAAAATAAAATCAGAAGCAAAGTCTAGATCCAAAGTCTAAACTTCATGCTGAGACCGTTGTGTATAATCTAGAAATTCTGGAAAAAAAGAAATAAACAGAATCCTAAGAGAGAGGGAGAAGAAGAGGTAGGGAAGAGAAGAAAGGGAGGGAGGAGGTGCCATGGCCGCCGCTGCTGCGCGTGCAGCAGCCTCCTGTTGAGCGCCCCAGTGGTTCTGCACAGGGAAGAAGGCTGGGCACTGGTCGCAGGGATAAGAGCGCGCGGCGCGGAAGGAAGGTCGCAAACTGGTCGCAGGAGGTTGCGCGCGACAGCGAACAAGTTGCAGACGCGCGGAGAGGACGGAGGAAGGTCGCGAATTGGTGGGGACGAGGCAACAATTGTGCTTTTAGCGGCCGTGGGAAGGGTGGGTAAGGGAGGGAGAGAGACCAGAGGAAGAAGAAGAGATGGATTTGTGGTGAGAGTCTCAGAGAGAGCTTAGGAAAAAGAGAGAATATGAGAAACTGATAAAGCAAAGCCTTGGGAAAAAAAAGAAAGTCGTTGGAAACTGGAAAGAGAAGAGTTAATCAGTCAGTGATGAAGAGAGATCTATGCCATTGATTATTTTCAAATGCCATCCTGTCCGTTAAAAACAAGCACAATCCATGTGCTCTATTAAATAGCCACTCAAATAACACCACACATCGGTCGGGGCGCAGTTACCGATGATTGCATTTCTCTTAACCGAACCGACCGTTTAAACCCACATTTAACTGATTTTTTACCCGTTAAAACCCATCCATATTGGATTTTTTTGGCTCGAAATGGTCGATTTCGAACGGGCTGCGTAGATGTGCCCACCCCTATGCCCGGGCCAACACGCGTTGACCTGTACCATTTTAGACAGATTTTTCACTGGTTTGGTGACGTCAACTAATTGGACCGACCATATGTCTGATTTCTGGTTCTGCTGGTTGGACCGACCAGTCCTCTCCAGCTTTACAACAGCGGGGTCAATCTTTTTTTTTTTTTGTATTTGGCTCAGTATATGCATTTTGTCTTAACTTCAAAATATTGTCACTATCATTAGTGTCTTCCTGCTCGATCCTCATAACTTCTACAACAACATTTCCCTACCCATTTCAGTTCATGCAGAGAAATAAAGAGAAATAAGATAAATAGAAGCATTCGAAGAAAGGTTATGTTAGATGTACATGTATAAAGATTTTTCTTCATTATTTAAAATACCCTAATATGAATTGATAATTTTATTATAAATAAATGGAATAATTCCCCTGAATACAACTACCCATTTTACTCCCAAACACTGATAAACCAAAATTATGAATTTTTAAATTTTCCCCTTTATTTTTAAATATTTTTTATTTATAGACCAAACTACCCATCTCAATCATATTCGAATTGGGTTGGTTTGGTTGTTTGGGTCACTTTCCAAAAAACAAAAGTTCAAAACCCAACCTAACAACAACTAATAGGGTTGGGTCTAGAAAACCCTACAAACTTGAACTGATTTGACTTATGTGTAGGTCTAGAAGTAGAAGGAGGAAGGACGAGCGGGATAGGAATGATAGAATATGTGAACAATCAAAGAAAACTACTTAGAGAAAGAAACCATTTCAAAAACCCTAGCAATGAAGAAAAATAAGCAGCAACCACAACAGCCCCTTTGGCGATCCCCTCCAAGGGAGGATTTCCTACCCATTTTAGTTGACTTTTTTTCTCTTTGTAGTGAAAGTGTTTTTTAGTTTTTTTTTTCTCTCTCCATATCCATTGTCACTTTCCTCTCCTTTCTGGTCACCGACCTTCATTTTTTTATTCTCTCTGGATGCAATATCTTCTTCACCTTTTTCCCCTCATCTCTTCTAAGGTATTGCTACCTCGATCATCACCCCCTACACTGTTTAAAGCGGTCACACCCCAAATGTTGTACATATTGTTTTTTTTTTTGTTACATTGCTAGTATGGCAAAGCCAGTTGGCCAGAGAAAAAGAAGTAAAGGAAATATGCAAAAGGGGAAATCTATTTCCACATAAAAGAGAGAAGAATGGTTTGGATGACAAGCTGGTCATGGTAATGATATATACATAATAAAATATCTATATTGTTAATAATTTTTAATCAATAGTTTAATTATTATGCATGCTATTATTTTCTAACAACTCATTTAAAGCATGTTTGGTAAGTCATTTCAGCTAGCTGAAAGTTGAAATTAGTAGCTGAAATCATTTCAGCTATGTTTGATAAGATAGTTTTTTTGAGTAGCTACTAGTTTTTTCTTGAAAAGCTACTTAAGATAGTTTTTTTAAAAAAAATCTCGCATTTTCAGCTAATAGCTGAAAATTTATTACAAGTTTATCCATCAACCACATCCACCCACCATTATTATAATAATTAATGATGTACTTGTATGTCATTTTACCATTTTCAACTAATTTTATCAAATATCTTTCAATCAAAATCAGCTAATTTTCCACCTTTAAGCTAACTTTTCAACTTTTATCTAATTTTCCACATTTCATCTAATTTTATAAAACATACTCTTATAATGCCATTTCTATCTATAGTGAAAAATCAAATTTTAACAAATTTTAAAACATAAACTAAATCGACACGGAATATACCATTGACTCAATTTCAGGTATTACAGGCGCGGTGAGATACTGAGATTCGCCCGCCAAAAGTACTCTTCCATTGCACTTTCGCTCAGAATTGATTCTCTTCTTCTCTTTCTATAACGTCTACTAGTAAAGCAACACTATTATTATTAACCACTAAAAAGATGCCACAATTGGTGCTGCCGCCAAATTTTTTCATAATTCGCGCTTTCCTCAATTTTACAAATTTCGCCCTCTCCCTCCTTCTCCTTCTCCTTCTCCTTTCGTCACCCAACAATACACACAATTTCATATTTCTTTTCCTTATTCTAACGCAACTTACATTACTGCGCTTCCGTTTAGTTACTAGTAATCTAATCAATATATAGTATTCTTTGTTTCATTGTTCGGTTTGGGGTTTTACCATTGGATTTGTGTGTTGTGGGTTAACTTCGGTGGTGCCAGGATCGCGAAGGTGTGGGCTTCTGTCCCCAATTGTGCTCCGGTGCTTCCTCGTGGAATTAGGGTTTTGGGGTGCACGCGATCACGAGATGATAATTAAGCGGACTATGAAAGCTGAAATGCTGAACGTGAAGCGTTGTAAGCTAGAAGAAGACGAGGACTATGAGTATTCGGCGATTCAGAAGAAACAGAGGGTGAACGGGTTTGGTTCTGTTGCTGACGGGTATTCTGGGTCAGGGTCCAGTGAAGGATCAAATTGTGGTGGTGAGGTCCACTTCAATTCAAATTCTATGGAGTTGAATGGTGCAAATATAAAAGCACCTCCATTATTGCGGTCATCGAGAGGTCGCGTTCAGATGCTTCCAGCCAGGTTCAGCGACTCGGTTCTTGATATATGGAAGAATAATGGACGAATCAAAATAGAAGACAAACGCTCCGGCTTTGTAGAAGATGATAATAGTTTACGAGATATTGGACTGGGATTTGAGAAACAGGGAAAGAGAAATAAATGTAGCTCAAAAAATTCTCCTTGTTTTCCTGATTCTGCTGAAATAGAATTGGGTGGATTAGGTTTCAACGATTTTGACTACGAGAAGCATGCCAACTCGTTTAAGAGCATTAAAACGACAGTCAATGGGGGTCGTTCGTTGTTGGTTAAAACAGAGAGTAATGGCATTGGTGGAAATGCCAAAAGAAGGAAAGACATTTATAAACTAGAGGATTTTGCTTTGGGTGATATAGTTTGGGCAAAATGTGGGAAACAATATCCGGCGTGGCCTGCTGTGGTGATTAATCCCATCTTACAAGCTCCCAAGTCTGTTCTCAACTGTTGTGTTCCTGGTGCAATTTGCGTTATGTTTTTTGGTTATTCAAAAAACGGAAAGCAAAGGGTAAGCTTCTCAAGACACCTTACCTGTGTTTATAGTTTTGAGTCATTAATTATGGTTTATAGTGTTTTGAAATCTAAAGGAATGATGATGGGCACTGGGCAGGACTATGCGTGGGCGAAGCAGGGGATGATATTCCCATTCTTGGAATTCATGGACAGGTGTGTATGTGAACAACATATGGAGAATATGTTTCTGCAAGAATATTTGGTTGGCACTTACTCTTTAAAAATTATCTTCTTCCAGATTCCAGGGGCAGACCCGATTGTACAAGAGCAAACTGAGTGACTTTCACATGGCAATGGAGGAGGCAATGCTGGCAGAAGATGGCATTTTGGACACACACTTGGGAACTGAGCAAATTATGGATTGTGCAGCAGGTTCCTGTGTTGATCAGGAATATAGCCACCAAAACCAGGTGACACTAATTTCTTCCACTTTGTGCTGTGTTTGATGAGAGCATCCATAAGCTTCGTTAATAGATGAGAAAGAGCTGTATCTGTGTTGTGAACTTGTAATATGGATAACAGAGGCTACACAGCCTCCACTGTCATGGCTGAACTGATAGCTATTTTTTTTAAAAAATTATTATATACATACATACATGATACATACATATATATATATATATATATATATATATATACACACACACATATATATATATATATAGAGAGAGAGAGAGAGAGAGGAAGTGGGTGGGGCAAAGGGGATTCGCTTATCCTAGGGGATGGGTACTTTGTTAATTTTTTTTTTATAAATTAAGAATTTAAAAAGTTTAATCATTAAATTATGTAATATTATATTAATTATCATGCACATTGATTTTAGATAAATTAAATATTTATCAATATGTAATCTTATAATTAATATTTTAAAATATGTATTATGTGTGTGTATATATAAATATAAAATTACGCGACAAAGTAAACTATCTTGAAAAATTGTATAGAATTTTATAATTTAGTTAACAAGAACTTTTAATTAAACAGATACAAACGTCCATTGAAAGTTATTAAATAGATAAGTATGATTGCATGTAAAAAATTTTAGACTGCTTTTGTCTTGTTGGTGCAAGCGTTTTTAAGTGTTTCATCTTTTTCAATATATCTTATGAGAGATGACAGTGATATCTAGTGAATTTCTCTGTTAAATCTTGTATGAGTATGGTTAATTCTAGATTTTTATCCAGTGAATAAATTATGCAGGATACAATATCTTGTGCTGGCTGTGGTCTGATGTTGCCATGCAAAACCAAGAAGAAGATTAAGGATTCAAGCTGTGCTCCTCAGCATTATTGTAAACCCTGTGCAAAGGTTGAGCGATTGACTCATTCAAGATGTCTTCAATTTCTTGACTAAACACACTTATTGCTGAGATTTAATTTACTGTACTTTTGGTTCTTTCTAACAGTTACTAAAATCAAAACAATATTGTGGCATTTGCAAAAAGATTTGGCACCATTCAGATGGTGGGAATTGGGTGAGATTGTCTACTTCTCAATTAGGTGACTGCTTGATTTAATTTATGTTTATTTCAATAAAGAATCTAAATTTTGAGATCATGTGGGGCTGAACTCTTTGAGTCAGGTATGCTGTGATGGTTGTAATGTTTGGGTGCATGCTGAGTGTGACAAAATTTCCAACAAACTTTTCAAGGTATTGTATTTAGATTAACATGGCGTGGCGCCACATATCTCTTTTCGCTATTCTCTTGCTTGTTTGATTACCCTAGTTCAAACAAATACGTAATGACTGACTGCTTTCTTGATACAGGATCTGGAAAATATAGATTACTACTGCCCAGATTGCAAGGGAAAGTTTACCGGTAAATTATCGGCATCACAAACATACAAATCAAAAATTAAGTATGTAGTAATTATCTATTGCTTCCTTTTTCTATTCTTTTAGGTGCATTCAGCATTTTGACTTTACTCTTTGAATCTTTTGATGTGATTTTTTTGGAGACAGATCAATAGAGAATAGCCAAAAGCCTGTGTTACCTGAAAAGCTACCGGTGTTGTGCAATGGCATGGAAGGAATTTATATTCCAAAGCTTCATTTGTAAGCCTTCAACACTTCTTTCATATTATGGGGTTCTGATAACCTAACTTAAATATTTTGACTTCCCGACCATGGTGCAGAAAAATTTCTAAAATTCATATTTTTGAAGCTTCTATCCATATCTCCATTGTTGTCATCCATTTTATCCTCCCTTGTTCTTAGGAATGTCATCTGAAAGTTGCTGTATGTATACATTTGTTTGCTCACAACTAATGCATATGCGTACATATTTTTTTTTGTTATTAATTGGTACATTAGGTGGATTCAATATTATGTTGTGGAAAAAGAAACCACCCTCAATCTAGATTCTAGATTTGTTAACGAATATGGCTAGGTTCACAAACAAAATAATTTCTGATCTGAGAACCAATAAAAGAACTTTAGGTGATTTACTTACCTATTATGTAATTCCAGAAGAATTATATATAGCTTCTTTTTATTAAATTTTCTTGCAGAGTCATGTGCAAGTGTGGCTTGTGTGGTTCAAGGAAGCAGACAGTGACTGAATGGGAACGGCATGCAGGTTGCAGAGCCAAAAAATGGAAATATAGTGTGAAAGTAGAAAGCACAAAGCAACCACTAATAAAATGGGTTTGTATCAGTTACTTTTTGCAATATTAGAGGCGGGACAAATTTTTCTGGTGGATTATGTGTGTTGGTCAGTTTTGTATTAACAGTCATGAAGAATGATTACTCACTTGGATTACTTTAATACTGTACTGTCTACATCACTTTTATTTCCAAACTTCTCCCAATTTTAAGTATGAAGTTACAGTGTTGTAATGTGTGTGTATATTGTGTCTTTATATTTCCATATTATGTTATGCTTCTTTCTCATTTTTTGAACTGACAACATAAGTTTCTTCAGATCACAGAACACAATTCCCAAGCTGGAATTTTTCGACAATTAGATCAGAAACAGGTGCTTTCCTTTTTGCAAGGTAAATTCGTGTTTTCATATAAACTTTTACATACTGAAACCTCCATTTCTATTGCGTGATCAGGTCTTATGGCACATTGCAGTCTCATGTTTTCTCTTAAATATATCTTAGAAAGAGAGAAACTTATTTTACTTTTACCTTATTGTCTCAGAGACGTATGAGCCAGTTTATGCAAAATGGACAACAGAAAGATGTGCGATTTGTAGATGGGTTGAAGATTGGGAAGATAACAAAATTATTATCTGTAACAGGTGTTTTCATCTTCATTCATTATTTTCATCCCAAGTTGTAAAGTCATTGTGGACATGTTAAAATTGTTTCTGAATTACAGGGCTTTAAAGGATGAAAGTCAATTACTTTATGAGCATTTGTTCATTGTGCAGGTGCCAAATTGCAGTCCACCAAGAGTGCTATGGGGCAAAGAATGTTCAAGATTTTACTTCCTGGGTTTGTAGAGTCTGTGAAACTCCTGGTGTTGAAAGAGAGTGTTGCCTCTGTCCAGTAAAAGGCATGTCGTCTACGTTTAGTATTTTCTGCAGTCTGACCGTTTTTGTTGTATGACATGCTGTTAAATTGTTTATGAACTTAGTAAAGGATGGATCCAGCACTCTAATTCTTCACTGATAAATGGCCAATTTTTCATACATATCAAGATTGACTTAACTTTGTTGGATCATCTCATCAATCTCTACACCAATGCATGCAATCAATTTAGCCCATTTTCAGATAGTTAAGGAGAATCCTCTTATGTGCTTCATCCAAATATGATCAAGATTATGTCTGAAGTCCTAGCACTGTCCACTTGCCATTTGAATGACGTTTTTCCCTCATAATTTTTCTGCCACAGTCAATTCTGTCATCTATTGCTAATTTGCTTTTACAAAATGGGGCAAACACTTTGCAGGTGGTGCACTGAAGCCAACTGATGTGGAGATGTTGTGGGTTCACGTAACATGCGCTTGGTTTCGGCCTGAAGTTCTTTTTCAAAACCATGAGGCAATGGAACCTGCTTCTGGAATCCTTAAGATTCCTCCTGATTCCTTTTTGAAGGTAAAATATAGGGGTAATGTTTTCTTGAAAGTTATTGTCAGTTGGTTTCAGCTACAGACCTACAATATTCTTTCCAGCAGTACCATGAGTACTAACTAAATTATGTTCTTGTCTTGATAATCCTGCATAATGCATTCTTTTAGAGGGATATAAAAAAAATACAATCATACAATAATTTTTTATCTTGGTAATTTTTTACCGCAACATAATTTTATTACGCTATCCAGACTTATACTCACACAATTACTCTTCCAAAACACTTTCCATTCGAAAGGTAACTCTATACTAAGAGTCTGAACATGCTATATAATCCTCCACCTTCAATTCAACACAAAAATAGACATCCTCCTCCTAATGATTTTATTTGAATTTGGTCATTAAGATAGTGATGGGGTTGGAATTTAATCGTTTGGTTTGGGTGGGCTATATACTCACATTCATTATTTCAATGTTTCATGTTTACATTGACGGCAGACATGCGTGATCTGTAAACAAAGCCATGGTTCCTGTACAAGTTGTTGCAAGTGTGCGACATATTTTCATGTGATGTGCGCCTCGAGAATGGGATATAGCATGGAAGTAAGTTTGATGTCTTTTTCAATAATATGAACTGGTCATTGATCTGAAACTGCTAGTCTTTATTCTTAATTTGCTTTTGGAGGGCAGGGAAGTTATTTAGGTTTTTGTACTAAATACATAGATTTCTACGGAAGTTAGAATTTAATTATATGACGATTACCATTGCTAGAGAAATGTGTTAATATTGTTTAAATTTACAGTTGCATTCTACAGAGAAGAATGGGACTCAAATAACAAAGACACTGATATATTGTGCAGTTCACAGGTTTGAGCTTTGGTCACTAATTTATGCTAACCTTATTTTCAATGTCATCTTTTTAAAAGTTTTTATATGTTACTTTCATTCTAGGGTCCCAAATCCAGATTCAGTACTGGTTGTGCATACACCCCAAGGGACATTCTCTCCAAGAACCTCGCTTCAAAATCACAAGGGATGCTTTAGAGGATCAAGGACGGCTTCGTCACAGAATATAGAACTACTTGAATCTTCAACCTCTGAAAGTTATGAGGTTGAGCCACTATCTGCTGCCAGGTGTCGTGTGTACAAAAGGTCTTCCTATAAGGTTGTTATTCAGAGCATATTATTGAGGCCATAATTTTATATTAACTTCTATCTTTCTATTTTATAGTCATAGATTCAGTCACTTGTGGTATTTCTGCTGCATCTGAAACTAAATACTATTATCCTCGTTTTGGTGTAAATGGGTTAGTTACTTAGATTATCTAATTTGTTTAGTTTGGACTCATTCAATACATTTTCTCCTATATTGCCAGAAAGATGATGGACCAATACTTTACTTGCTTGGGGGGCCAAACATTCATTCTTTAGGTGCAATAACTCAATTGAACAGCAACAAGGTATCTTCTTGTCTTGGTGTTCGACCTATGCTTTTGAAATAGATAACTGATCTTTTTGAGTCGTTACTGTACCACATTAAGTTTTTTACATTTGGCATACAAAATATCTTAGTTTTACTCTTGTTTTGTGATAGGATGCTGAAATATTTTCTTCTTTCAAGGAACGTCTTCGCCATTTACAAGTTAGTTAATCTCTTCATTTGCTTTGCTACAGATAAAACTTCATTTCCATATCTTAATTTTTATTTTCACTTAAAATCATATCTCTTTTTTTTATCCCCTTTTGTTTTGTTTAACCTTTGATGTTTTGGGGTTTCAGAAAACAGAAAATCATAGAGTTTGCTTTGGAAAGTCAGGTATTCATGGATGGGGCCTCTTTGCCCGTAGAGATTTGCAAGAAGGAGAAATGGTAACCTATTGGATTAATTTAAGTGTAAGATAAATATTTACCCTCAGTTTGATAAACAATACATACATGCCTCTTGTCCCTATCTGCAGGTTATTGAGTATCGTGGTGAGCAGGTAAGGCGTAGTGTTGCTGATCTGAGGGAAGCGAAATACCGTTCAGAAGGCAAAGATTGTTATGTGAGTCTCTTGTTTAAGATTGTTTTTGATATATCTGTCTCTACTCTGTACTATACTTCCAGCCACTTGCTTTTTGCTGTTTTGCGTTGTGTTGGGATAGTAGAAAATGAGATTTCATTAGTCTGGTAAATCAAATTTTGTGTGTACCATGTTAAAAGACAAGAAATTAGGTGATTCCGTTTTAAAAATCCCAAGGATTTTATTGGTTTTGATTTAGAAATCCTATCAAATATCATGAGATTTGTCAAGATTTAATATGATTTTAGATAGATAGACTATTTTGTTTTTATCAACTCTACGTGTCTTCATTCTTGAAACCTATATTATAGCCATGTAAAGTTCTGTCATGTTTCATTTGTGCTCTTCTAGTTCATGTGGTTTAAAGGCCTGCTTAAGAAGGGCTTATGTTTGCTTTTAGCATTAGGATTCATTGTACTCCTGATCTTAATACCAAAGGAAATAAATTATGCAGCTGTTCAAGATTAGTGAAGAAGTGGTAATTGATGCAACGGATAAGGGCAATATGGCACGTTTAATAAACCATTCTGTAAGTTATTTTTTACTAATATTGTCTTTGGTTTGATGCTGGGGCAAGTGATTTCCTTGTACTTTAGTTCCCCTTTGCCTGTTATGCCAAAAAGCGAAAAAGAATGGCGAAAATGTTAATTTTAGATTATGAACATTGTATGTTTCTGAAAAAATAATGAATGTGACTTGCTGCAGTGCATGCCAAACTGCTATGCAAGGATTATGAGTTTAGGTGATCAGGAGAGCCGGATTGTTCTTATTGCCAAGACCAATGTCTCTGCTGGTGAAGAACTAACGTATGCTTTGTTGAGTTGTATATTTTTTATGTGTAATCTTGCATATTGGGATGTGTCATACAGCATACTGAAGGCCTTTTATTTTGTTTGGGAATGATGAATTGATGATTTTGATTAGTCTGACCTTAATAACCATTTTTTTTTTCTTTATCTCAATGTTGCAACAGGTATGATTACTTGTTCGATCCAGATGAGCGGGATGAACTCAAGGTTCCCTGCCACTGCAAAGCTCCCAGATGTAGGAAATTTATGAATTAGGTGGTTTTACATTGTTTCTGCGCTCACCTTACCTCACAGAAAATATTTGTCCATTCAGCTTGTACTTTTTATTTTTTTATAAGTTAAATTAATTTGTATATCATTTTATCATTATTATACAATAAAAAAGAAAATTTTCCAGCCATGAGCTGGAAGCATTTGTTGTAACTTGCCACGTCTTCCACTATATTCAATTTTTCCGTGTTATCATGAATGACATTACATGGTAATTTGTTTATCAAGCTTAAAAACTTCTTTTTCTTTCAAAATTTGTTTTATTATTAACTTTTTCATTTTGAAATAAATTAACCAAAGACATAATAAGTTATTTCTAAAAATTTTCACTCATGAAAATATTTATACCAATTTATTAAAAACGCAACAGTGCCATCACAATTATTAAATTAAATCTAATTACTTGTTAAACCAGTGAAAGTAGTATTATTTTTTTTCGTGATCTATCCCCTGGAGACGTGGCATTCAGGTGGAACAAGCTGTGCGCTTCGACCTTCTGTCCCTTTTTTTAATTGCTCTGTGAGTACAATACCCACTAATCAAATTATTGTCATTAATTATGTAAATCTTATAAACTGTATGCATCTCATTCATAATTATAAATTGAGAATCTTTTGGAAGGGGAAAAAAAGAAATAAGAATGTCTCTTAAGACTTTAAGATTGGAAAAAGTCAAATGAACCATCACCGTCGAATTAATTAAATTTGGAAAGAACTGTAGTCTGTAGGTAGGAGCCAATTTGGTATTCTGAAATAGGATGATTATGTAGTATTGAACGCAGGCTTCCCTGAAATAGGATGATTCACCTTAGTATGCTAGAACTAGAAATAAACTAATGAAGGCTGAAATATATTCTTACGATCATTGGTAAACATTTTGGGTTTTTTTTTGGCTGCCCATTATGCTGACCTGACAAAAAAAGGACACTTGGGGTGCTAATTCTGCACGTAGTTGCCTTAAGTCATAACTTAAATATCTCTGTTAGACTATGCCAATATATAATATCATTTGACTTTTAGTACTGCTTCTTAAATTGGATGAATGGGTTTCAAAATATAGATTCTTCTTTTCATGAGCTGGTCCATTCCATGGTCCCTTCCCATCCCACCGCAGATTTGTTCATCTGAAAAGCAATGAACACCTTGAAGTTTCTCTTTCACTTGTTCATCTTTTTCCCTGTCATATGTGCTTCCTCAGAAGATTGCCAATATTCATGGTGCAGCGACAATAACATCCTTATTCGTTTCCCCTTTCAACTAGAAGGTCAGCAACACCCTTACTGTGGCTATCCTGGTTTCAACTTAACTTGTACTAATGATAGCAAAACAGTTCTAAAACTTCCTTATAGCGGAGAATTCTATGTCCGCAACATCAACTATCTCAGACAACAGATACAAGTCTATGACCCTGATGATTGCCTTCCAAAACGTCTTCTAAGCCTCAATCTCTCAGCTTCTCCCTTCAATGCCATTTATCTCAGTAACTACACATTCTTAAGCTGCCCAACTCGGAACACAGAGTCACAATTCATTCCTGTTGACTGTCTTAGCAATTCTACACATTTTGTATCAGCTATTCCTTCAGTGAACTTGACCAATTCATTGCCTGAGTATTGCCATGTTATCAGAAACCTCTCAGTTCCAGTTGCAAGGTCAGGGCGATATGAGGAAATTTTCAGAGATCAACTTAGTGAAGATCTTCGATTAACATGGTATTCACCTGACTGTAGTTATTGCGAATTACAAGATGGCAGGTGCGGATTTGAGAGCAGAAACAGTGATCAAGTTCATTGTTTCTCTGATTACCAAACGGGTAACTATGTTGTCTGATTTTCAATCTGATTTTTTTCCATATGCCAACTCATTTACCTAATCAAAAACTTGATGATCCAAAATATTCATATTCTCAATGGAGCAGCCATAACCCATAAGCTTGACATACAAGGAAGAATTTTGCTAGAAAAATTCAAGTCAATGATTTGATGTCAGTAACCATAATCGTACGATTTTATTTTTTGTTTTGTTTGTTTCTGTTGACTTAAAATTAATGGTAAAAATAATAATGAAAAACATCACCAAGTCAGCGGCATGCATGCATATTGAAAGTAGACATGAAATACTTGTTCATTACTCAGTAACTTCCATTTTCAGGTCGTTCACAAGATGGTCTTCGGGTTTTCAGAATCATCTTATTATCCATTGCGGGACCAGCTGTGATGTGTGCCATTGGGATGGCATGCTTCACGTGCTTCAAGCACAGAAGTGGCATTAGTAGTGCACCCAGAATTGCTGCTGCACAGAGGTTTGCACCAACAGCAATATTAATATCACCACAACCAGCCATTACTACGGTGGGTCTGGATGAGTCTACAATTGAGTCTTTTCAGAAGCTTGTACTTGGGGAGAGCCGAAGACTGCCGGGACCCAATGATGGATTTTGTTCAATATGCCGGTCAGAGTACAGCAGCAAGGAGACAATAAGATGCATTCCTGAGTGCTCACACTGTTTCCATGCTCACTGCATAGATGAATGGCTTCGCATGAACAGTACATGCCCACTTTGCCGCAACTCCCCCTCCCCTTCTCCTCTTGTTATGTCCAGTAATCCTTGATTGATCATGAATTTACCCATTTAGTTAGAACTCAACGCCAAGTCTGACAAAGAAATCATCCAGCTACTCTTGTTGTTCGTCAATCTCACTTACAAAGGCTTTGTGATATGTAACACATAAATTTATTGTGAACTCATGACATGGTGGTGATAATAATTGAATTAAATAGAAACAATAATACTATCTGGAACGCTCATAATAATGTAACGCTAAATTACTATCTGAAAGCAAAATTGAAATTGTTCATAATGGGTAAGACTTGTTGTCATACATTGTTCAGCTTCCTTTGGTTGTCGGAAATGGTATTATTACATTAAATACAACCCATAGTGAACAGTTAAACGAACAGAAAAAGCACGTATCAATCTGTTCTCCATACCAGGATACAGTTGAGTGAGTGCTAAACAAAAACGAAGGAATAGTTGTAAAAAACTGTACAGAGAAGGCACTTCTTCACAGATGATGGATGAATCTCAAAGTGCTTTTCACTTCTTCGCAAGCAGCTTCTTTGGGAGTTTATCCAGGGGTGTCGATTTTAAAAGAAATAGCCTGGCAGCCCGCTCCTGCAAAGTACCTCCACATTTTAACCCACGTGACTGCAGTTCAGACTTCAACTTTTCCAAGCCAAGAACCTGTCAAAACCAAAACCATATCAAAGGGAAATAAATCAAACTTCACAGACACTAATAAATGGTAGTACTTGAATAGTGGATCTACTTTATAAATGAGAAGACTTATCTTTTCACGCATGTCTAAAACTACAAGATCGTCACATAACATCCTATTCAAGAAGTTTGAAAATATTTTACTTCCACACACCAAAATATCAGGGAATTTCTTTTTAAAAATAGTCCGCTTACAAGTTACCATTTGCATCAACTACGTAAAACTGGATTCATCAAATCAAATTCAATATTTAAATGAAGCAGAACATTAACATATAGAAGTGGATATGTTCTGAAAAATACCTCAAGTTCTGCAGCTGAATTAAAAGCATCAAAATTCAGAGGCTCATCCAATGCTGGAACACTGGTGCTTGGCAAGCTTTCTTCATTGACTGCTGCTTTATGCTCAAGAGATGCATCAATTTCCATGTCATTAGATTTGCCTGCACCGGCCAGTGTTTCAGTGCTCAGAACACTTGAGGTTTGACTAACAGTGCCATCAAACTTGTCAGCTACAGCTCCGTTGCAATCCTGAGATCCATTATCTTCAGCATTAATTTCAGAAACTATTGACTCTGAACAAGGCATAACATTAGCTTCCATCATCACAGATTCAGTAGCAACACTCAGCTTGGGCTGAATAGGTTCACTACTCTGGGATCCAAAAGATTCCACTTTGCCTTCATCTACAACAGTTTCTTTCTCTTCTTCAGATCCACTTTCACATGAGCCGGCACCAGAAGAGCCTCCATCCTGCTTCTGACCAGTAACAGAACCTGAACTGTCTTCACCCTTATTCGAGCCTGACTCATTCTGACTATTTAACAACACAGATTTCTCAGTTTCCCCTTCATCATCATCATCAGAATCATCACTATCACTTTCATTCAATTTCCTCTTCCCCATCCTAGAAAATCCAGCCAGCATAAATATCAATATCAATCCATAAAATCCTTGAGAATCTAATAATGGATAAAAATTACATTAAAAATTACATGTTCTTATTTTAATGTCTAAGGTACCGTTTGGCACAGAACGGATCAGCCCCTTCTATTCTCTTTGATTCCAATCTTATTAGTATAAGTGTATAACTAAAACATCACTTTTTTTTTACTTTGTATGTATTGTTTTGTTCTACTTCTAATAAGCTAGAACTCATATTTTAACCTATCTGCCAAAATCTATCTAATAATTGAGAAATCAAAGACCAAAATCAGATCACTTACCATATCTTCAACTTCTTGGCATCACGAGGAGGGGAAGCTTCTGATTGTGAAGACTTGCGCTTAGACAACAAAGCCTCCTTAACAGACAACGCAACCTCTGCAACGCAGCGTTCAGACTCCTCCCTATATTTAGCGACGTACTTGTGTGCCTCACCATCACCATTACCCTTCTTACCCTTCTTCATCTGCTTCTTCAGAAACTCCTCTGCAACCTTCTCAAGCCTTCTCTCCTCTTCCCCTGCCTTCCACTCCTCCAATCTCTTCTCAGCGTTCACGTGCCTCAGCCTTCGCCCACTCATATCCCTGCAAGCGTCGAAATTGTTCGTCTTCTTCTGCCCAGCCTTCGTCGCCGCCCCACGCAGAAGCGACCCGAACCCTCCCTTCCCACCTTTCAGCCGCAGTAGCAGCCGCACCGACGGGAACATGTTCCCTTCTTCTGGCGAGCAACATATCACCGATTTTTCGTCGTTCAGGTGGCGGCAACCGGTGACCAGGCGCTGGTGTTGTGTGGGGATTCCGGTGAGCTCGAAAAGGCGATCCTTAATGGAACTGGCGTAAAGGATCGGAGATGGGAATAATAGGGTTAGGGTTTTCCCGTCCAAGTGCTTCACGAACAGGTTGAACATCTTGTTGCTGTTGCTGTTGTCGTAATCCATTTTCGAATTAGTTATTCGGAGAAGAAAAGCTTCAAGAAACAGGCTTTAATGGAAATTTCTGAAATTAGGGTTTGGGGGAATTTGCGAATCGCGAGAGAGAAAAGAGAGAGAGAGAGAGAGAGAGCGTAGCGGAGGATGGTGTTGAATGGGTCCGGCCCAATCCAATCTAACCAAATAAAGTGTGCGTTACTGCGTATAAATAATAAATAACTAGTATTTAAACCAGCACATACACGGGTAAATATTTTCTATATAATTAAAATTAAAATTTATAACAAATAAATATATTTAAATATAAATTATATTTTGAATGGAAATAAATAATTTAATTTTAATATAAAGATATTTATTATAGTATAATTAATTTGAATTAATAATTGATTTTAAATTAACATGTGGATATTAAAAATAATTAAATGTGTATATATATATATATTAAAGAATAATTATTTAAATTTAAATTTAATATTATAAGATGAAGGGTAAGTGGTGATTAATAGGCAACAATATATTTTTTGTTGGAATTAAAAGAAACCGTTGATGTAAAACAAAAGATTTTTTTGTTTGTAAAATTAGATTAGATGATAGATGGAATAATATCTCTGTATTTTATTTTGCTTCATAAAACTTAAGAAAAGGAAAAAAAAATAGGGGGGAGTGGTAATTGCAATTCAACATTCAATTTAATATAACAATTAAAGTTGTTAAGATACATAAAATACCAGAGTTGTAAGAACCGGACCGGACCGACCAGTTCAACCGGTCGGACGGGTAATGTGAACGGTTTTTTATAACTTGAAAACCGGATGGGCATAAAACCGGCCAAGAACCGGCAAAACCGGTTAAGAACTGGTAAACCGGGCAAGAACCGGTGGTTTAACGATTGAGGACGATTCTGCTGAATGAGCCAAAAAGATGAGGTTTCATTTTTTTTAAAAAAAGAGAAACTTATTCATGAATCTGTATCAGTGTATCACAATCAGACAATAAATTTACTGAATCTGAATTAGAATCTTCAGATCTGAAAGATTAAAATTGAAGAAACCCTTAGCCATCGAGGCACCGTTGGAGGAGAAATCTGCTCTGGCCCTTGTCTTTCTCTCGGCCCTCCATGACCCTTAGACATTGTTGGTCGTCGTTGGTGGTTTGTTGAACGCAGCAGCAACACGTTTTGACGTCACACCCTGCAGTGGCTCGCCCTCTGTTGCGCGCTGCTCCATGGAGGTTCGTCGCGCCATGCTCGGTGGAGGTCCCTCACGCCCTGTGCCTACTTCATCGTGCCCAGTTGTCTGATTTGCTTTTGCAAAACCTAGTCCTCAAAATGTTCCCTGCGCCTATGCCCAACATGCCTAAGTTTATTTGGCAGAATCTGGTCCTAAAAAATATCTCCTTGCTATAACATCCCAAATTTTATTAAATAAAATAAAATTTATAAGAGTAGGAGAAATAAATAAATAATATTAATATTAATTAAACCATTTAATGAGTAAGAGTTATTTAATAAATATTAATAATAATAGAATTAGAATATTTATTGAGGAGAGTTATTTAATAAGAGATAATAAATAAATAATAAGAATAATAAATATAATAAGTGGGTTGAGAGTGGGTCTAGCCCAGTTAAGTACGTATTTAAGGAGGGGTTCTCAGTTCACCCTAATCCTTATTCGTATAATCGTCAGAGAGCGAAAGGCCAAGGAGGGGAGAAACCAAGTCTCAAGAGGAGGTTGCTGAGGAGTAATCATCAAGAACCAAGAAAAAGTCTTCTTTGTTGTTCGATCTCTACTACAAGGTAACAGGGGGAAAAAGGTGTTCCTTGTATGTGCCTGTAGGGGTGTTTGGGTAGAGAGGGCAACCATAAGACCCTTTAAAGGCTCTAAAATTCGTATGGATGAATGTATAATTAAGAATGAATGATAGAATCCGTTGAATTATGATTTATTGGATGCATATTGATGAATCTTGAGTGGTTTGAATGATAATAATGAGAATAGTGAAAAGGGGTTAAATAAGGGTTTGATGAATTGATGGTATAATCTGTAATTGATTGTTGATTTACGGAGTATTGGATGCTAATAATGATTATGTATGATGTTTAGACGTAAAAGATTGATTAGGGATTGATTGGATGAGTTTAGAGAGGTTTTGAAATCGTGAATTCCGCGATCTGTGTCGCGGGTAATCGATTACCAGGTGTGGTAATCGATTACCAGAGTGTTCTAGGCAACCCAGAAGCACTGTTGGTTTGCCGGTAATCGATTACGGGGGTGCTGTAATCGATTACCAGAGAGTTTGTTTGCGGGTAATCGATTACAGAGGTGTTGTAATCGATTACCAGAGAGTTTGCTTGCGGGTAATCGATTACAAGGGGGTTGTAATCGATTACCAGAGACCTTGTTTGCGGGTAAACGATTACTAGAGGTTGGTAATCGATTATCAGAGTGGATTTTGAGATCTTAACTGTTTGATGATGATTGATGTTGTTTGAGAGTACTTTATAATGAGTATTGTATTGATGATTAATGATGTTTGATGAAGATTGCGATGCTTATGATGATTATGATGATACTTGATGATGATGATGTTAATGATGTATGATGATGATGATAGTGTATGTCACTTTATGATGATGATGTTGATGATGATAGTGTATGTCACTTTATGATGATGATATTAATGATGTATGATGATGATGTTGATGATGATAGTGTATGTCACTTGATTAAAAAGATGATGTTTAATGATGAGTGTATTGATGTATGATGATGATGTTACCTAAGTTGTGCGGACCCATAGAGGGGGGTACTACTTAGGAGAGATGCCTTGAGCACATGTGATGAGATCTGGTTTGTGCGGGCCCAAGAGAGGGGCGTTGGGCAGCACTACCGGCCTCTGTGGCGATTAACGATAGCGTTGTGTGTGGAGCTTACCGGCCTCTGTGGCGATTAACGGTAGCATTGTGTGTGGAGCTTACCGGCCTCTGTGGCGATTAACGGTAGCGTTGTGTGTGAAGCCTACCGGCCTCTGTGGTGAATAACGGTAGTGTTGTGTGTGAAGCTTGTCGGCCTCTGTGGTGATTACCCTATGATGAGTATAATGATAGATGAATGATGTTTTGATGATGATGAGTATGATGATAGATGATTGATGTTATGATGATAATGAGTATGATGATAGATGATTGATGTTATGATGATAATGAGTATGATGATGGATGATTGATGTTATGATGATAATGAGTATGATGATAGATGAATGATGTTATGATGATAATGAGTATGATGATATATGAATGACACTATGATGATATATATGATGGATGTATTTACGTGTTATATTGGGTGAATGATAGTATGAGACTTATATGTTGATGTAGATAAATAGTTATATACTGAGTGTTGGGTGATTGTGATCGGGTGGTTTATCTGATGTTTTGGTGTTTGGTATGTTATATGATGATATTGTGGGTGAGGACATGGTAGCCTCCTATATGTATATATGAGTTAGAGCTCTTTTCCTCACCGTTATTGTTGTTGTTTCAGGTGATGGTGATGACAGATTTGGTGTCAAACATGATTAAAGGGCTTTGCTCTGATAGATGTGACATCAGGGTGTACTTGAGAGTCTTTTATTATGTTTCTAGTTATGAGCATGTTATGAACTATTTTTGATGCCTTGTACGGCAAGTAGGTTGTTTAGTTGTTTTTATTTCTTTGGAGATTCCGCTGCATAATTGTTGGATTATATTTGAAGTTTACTTTCATGTAATAAAGTTGTTTTCGAACTCATGAGATTTTAAGTAAGAGTGTTTGTGAACCTTTTTACCCATCGTGGGACAAACTCTTTTCTACATTCAATTTATTAAGCATATAAGAGTATGGGGTAGAAGGGTGTCACACTTGCCCCTTTGAATATTTAGTTTTTTACTATTTAAATTTTAATGTATTATGTAATTAATAAAAATATATTATTTAATTTAGTACCGGTTCGACCACGGTTCAACCACGGTCCGACCATTGAACCTTGAACCGGTGCCTTGACCGGTTCAATTACCGGTTCGATTTTAAAAACGTTGTAAAATACAATGCATTTAAAAAAGACAAATGAGAATACCACATCCTTAAATCTTGATGTCTGCCTTACATAATTTAGGAGCAAAGATTTTATCACCACTTCTTCCTTAGAATAGCTAGACCAAAGTGGATGAGTCTTGAAAGTGGCTTCCATATTTGCAAGGAATTCTTGCACTGGGACACTATTACTCAGAATCATGAGCATTATTTAAAAATGATCGAAACACTACAACATGCATAAACGTTAGTTGATTAGGGTTCTTGGTACTTTTAAAGGGCTCGATCAAGGGAGGAAAAATAAAAAAAGAGGAGGTTAAGATTTATGTGAGAGGGGAAAAATTGAAACCATAAAAGAGGCAAAAGAAATGGACAATTAAAAATTGGACAGTTTTTTAAAGTTATTTTTTAAATATATATTAAGCAGTTAGATATATCTGAAAGAACTTTAAAAATAAAAAATAGGAAATGAATAATATTGTGCCATGTGGCAATCCCGTATACAAATTTAATATATATTTATATTAGAAGTTAGAACTAGATTTTGGCACACTTGATAATTCGGGCTATCCGGTCCGACCCAATGCGATACGTTAGTGATTTTATCGAATTTAGCTAAAAAATCAAGGAGTTATTCGGGCTTCTAAAATAGGTGTTCGAGCTCCACAATTTTTGTATTTCATCAATGTTAATTTTATTATTTTTTTGTAAGAATTTTATTTATTTATATCTACTCAATAGGCTTTGCTTCTCCTTAAAAAGAGAAGTTGGGACAAATAAAATTTTTTAAAAGCTCTAAAAAATAAAAGTAACTTTTTTTATAAGAAAAACAACTTCATGAAAAGCTAATTTTCATAGCTTATGGGAAGCTTATTTCAACAAGCATTGTCTTCGATTCTCACATTTGATGAAATTTAACTGAAACGCACGGTTTCATTAAGTTTAAAAAAAAAAAAGAAAAACAAAAGGGGTTAGCTTCTCATATACGAGAAACATAAACCCCAATCCCCATTTTTCCCTCTTCCTCTTCGTGCGACCTCCCCCTTCCGTCCCTCGTCTCCTTCGTTTTCTTCTTCTTCTTCACCTGGTGTTTCATTTTCCTCTCATTCCCCTACACCCATTGAAAGGTAATGAAACCCATAATTTATACTCATTCCCCTTTTTTTTTCTGGAACTAAGTTTGTTAATTTTTGGGTTAGGGATAGTGCTCTGAAGAAGGAGAAGAGTACCCACATCGTAAAGGTTGTTCATTTCAGCTCTCTAAGGTAAACCCACAACTCGTAAATAGGCTATCGACATGTGTTAACTTTAGGTAGAATTATTTTTAGAGCTTTGGGCACTAGTTTTAGGGATTTTATGGTTACCCATAAATAGGTAGAGCTTCAAATAAATTACTAAATGTTGGAAATATTTGTTGGTGCTCAGATCTGTTGATTTCTACCTCGCATAATACTCCTGAAGTTGTTGGGAAGCAGTTTGACTTACTCTCTGTAGTAGTGAGTGGTTTAACGATCATCGTGACCTATTTTAATATTTTTATAATTACTATTTTAATTGATCTTATTCTATTTTAATGTTGTTTATTTAATAAATTTGGGAAACACACGCTTTTATTAATTTTATTCTCTATAAAATTTATTTCAAAGGTTGAGAGCTTTATAAATTTAAATTGATTATGTTTGATGAAATTGGAGATTTAATTTTGAAAGAGACTTTGAGAAAATAGAATAATTTTGGTATTTATATTATTGGGATCCATGTTAGAACCATGTATGTCGTTAGCGGATGATAACGGCCTAGGTGCACCTAGTTGTATGATTCCGGGAGGAGAGAGCTATCTGTTAGATGGAGCCGCCACTCTGTGGAGAGGGCTATCAACGAGATGGAGCCACCCCCGATGATATGATATGATGGATATGGTATGCTATGATATGACATTGAGACATGATATGATTCCGGGAGGAGAGGGCTATCCGTTAGATGGAGCCGCCCCAAGAGAGAGGCCTCTCTTGGAGGAGAGGGCTATCAGCGAGATGTACCTTCCCCCGATGATATTGAGATATGGACATGGTTCTGGAGAGGAGAGGGCTATCCGCTAGATGGAGCCGCCCCATGGGAAAGGCCACCCTTCGGAGGAGAGGGCTATCAGCGAGATGGACTCGCCTCTCGGTTCTATCATGAGTGATCCCTGTTGTACTTACATTTCATATGATTTGTGTTTTACTCAGTTAATTTCATTTCTGATTTACTTATTAAATTTATACATGATAATTTATATTGTTTTGGAAATGAAAAAACTTATCTCTTGGATATTGGAAACAAGTTATTTTAGATTGTGGGAATTATCAAACTCATGTGTTTAGCAAGTTTTATGTTGAGAAATAAATTTTATACTGTCAATTGTTTCTATCGAACAACTCGTGCGTTGGTATGTTTCCCTTCTAGTTCATGGTGGTTGTTAGGCCCTCACTAAGTCTTTGTGACTTACCCCTTTCTATTTTTCATCCAGATTCCCAGGCAGCTGGCAGAGATTCATTTGTTTCAGCTCTCTTGATATTTCATTTTGGGTAGACCTCCTTTGTGTTGGTGGCCATTTGATGTTATTTTGGAATTATGTATATTCTGCAGCTATAGGGAGTTTAGTTCTTTGTTTATGTTGGGATGTATATAATTGATGTTGATTGGATAAATATTATGTGTTGGAAACTCTGGTTGATGGTAATTGCTGATAACAGGATTTTCTGTAAATTTCGGGATGTCCAAAATATAGGGGAGACTCTATCAAAATTTCTGTAAAATCCTGAAAATATGTTTATCTTGGAAAATCATTTGTCAAGTATTGTACTGTTGTTTTAGGCTTGTCAGGCTAAGGATATTAGCTTGTGCGCCGGTCACGGCCTTGGATTTGGGTCGTGACATTAACCTTTCTTTCTTTATTTTTTTAATGAAATTTTATCGAAGGACGAAATTAACTTTACTCCTTTGTTTTCCCATTAGGCTGCCGTTACTCTACTACTCTCTTTGGGATTTCTTTTCACTGGTTTTCGTGATAGTATTTTGTGTTTTCAATCTTCTCCATTCTTTATGGTTTATGATTCTACATCTACTCATATATATGTGCACATGGGTCCTTATCTACAACATTAACTTTCAGCATTTTGTAATCTAACACGTAAAGCAATAACCAAACTAATTCATATGATTATCAATGCTGATTCTTTTTGGGTCAAGGTGATGAGTCACAAATATCTTCAGGGAAAGTCTATGTTTAATGTAGGTGTTAGTGCTGGTGATTCTTGTATTTGGCGAGGCATAGTTAACGTTATGCAGACTATAAAGGATGGTTTCTATTTCAAAATTGGAATTGGTGACACATCCTTTTGGTTTGATGATTGGCTTGGAACAGGTCCTTTAGTCAATTGTTTGGATCCTATTCACCGCTCGGACTTGTTGCTCACTTTAAGGGATGTCATTACTCATGATGGCTGGAATTTCTCTGCTATTGTAACGCCCCTACCTATGCATGTTTTAATTCAAATTGAGGAGGTTTGTCCTTCTGTGGTACCTAATACCTTGGATGTGTGGTGTTGGAGTGGTAATGGTTGTGGTGTGTATACTACTTCTTCTGCTTACCAATGGTTACTTGGAGATCATGTTGATGTTGGTAACCGAGTTGATTGGAAGAGGCTTTGGAAGCTCTGTGTACCTGAAAAGGTTAAATTGTTTATCTGGCTTGCCCTGTGAGACTCTCTTCCAACGAATCAACTTCGGTACAGGCGCCATTTAGCTACTTCAGCTGAATGCCCAAGATGCCATAATCATGAGGAAGACATTATACACTGCCTTCGTGAGTGCCGTAATGCTAAGGAAGTGTGGATCAGACTTGGCTTGTATGGAAATTCTACATTCAATTCTGATAATGCAACCCAATGGATTCTGAGCATGATTAGGAGTCCACAATCTTCTCTTTTTTCAGCTGCTCTTTGGTGGATTTGGAAGTGGAGAAACACCTTTGTTTTTTATCAGAAAAATTGGCCAGTGAATCAAGTGGTGAATTGGATTAGAACTTTGGAGTCAGAATGCAAGGTGGAGGAGAAAAGTTTGCAGTTTATTATGCTTCCTAACTGGTCCAAACCTCAGGCTCCTGCGCTAAAACTTAACATTGATGGAAGCTGTTCTTCAAATGGGGTTATGGGCACTGGTGGTCTTATTAGGAATCACTTGGGAGAGTGGGTTATTGGTTTTTCTTCTTCGGAAGGTCATGGTAATGCTCACCTTGCGGACCTTTTGGCTCTTAGACATGGTTTAGAGTTGGCTTGGACCTCTGGGTTTCGAGTTATTCTTTGTGAGTGTGATGCTTTGGATGTAGTCAATACAGTCTTGGGGCTCAATGATGTTAATCATCATCCAAATGTTGATATTGTGCTGCAGATTAGGAATATAATGGCAAGAGATTGGTCTGTCTCATTATCTCATATTAATAGAGAAGCAAATGGATCAACTGATTGTTTAGCCAAGCTGGGAGTTACTCTGAATAGTTGGTATTGTTGGCATACTGCCCCTGCTTCTGTTCGTGGCTGTTTAGCTCTTGATGCGGGTCTTAGTTGATTGTTTTCTTTGGTTTTCTTTCTTTCCTGTTTCTGTTTCTGTTTTTAGTTTCCCTTGTAACCAAAAAAAACTAATTCATATGAAGTTAGAGAATGAATTAGAAAATGAATTTACGCTACTCACCCTTCCAAATTCTGAGCCTCACAAAAAAATTATGAAGTATTCTAAATTTTTTTTTTCTATTTTACTGATATTTTTTAATTAATTTATTAATTAGAAATATTTAAAATTTTATAATTAGATACTCTCTACGTTAATTTTAAAGAAAATTAATTACTTTTCATAAAATATTTTATCAAAGTTTTTAACTTAAAAATAATTTTAAAGTTAAAAATTGAAATTGTCAAACAATTGTTACTTTATTTTTTAAAGCTCTTATTTTTTACTTTTAACTTTAAAGCAACTTATAAGGAAATAAAAACGAGTCAAATTAAACTTGAGTAGAATAGATGAAAGGAGTAACAACGCCTGCTCGCTCTCTCTATATATATATTTGATGGATGAACCTTACTTTTCCATTAAGATGGACATGCTTTTAGCAATAAGCTATAAGTTATTGATGGCTAATGGAAAAAAAGAGTTTAATCAACCATGCTTTTAGAATGATATTTATAAAACTAACTTATAAAATCCGTCTTAATTAGTGCTTCCTATCATTTAGTAGACATATAGTGTCTGTTTAGTTCACAGTTGGAAACAATAAGAATCAATTCCGTGAAATTAATTTTAAATCATTTTTATTCAACATGCTTTATAAATCGTACATTTATTAATTATATAAATCTATCTAAAATCAATTTTATTCAACTGTAAAACCCATAGTTGCCTATACTTAGGCTCACACTTGTTCAAATCATGAAGTTTGCATGATGCATTCCAAGTAGAACAAGCCAACCAA
Organism: Sesbania bispinosa; assembly: GCA_026901365.1. Classification (NCBI taxonomy): domain Eukaryota; kingdom Viridiplantae; phylum Streptophyta; class Magnoliopsida; order Fabales; family Fabaceae; genus Sesbania; species Sesbania bispinosa. Next base: position 325,267 of record QLOH01000172.1, read on the forward strand.
CCAATTACACAAATCTCTTTATATATGTTTGCTCCTTAATTAATAGTGGTCAAGTAGTTAACCCAAGCACGATCTAATCTTAAACTTGTTGCTTCATCAACAATGAAAATGCCAAGAACAACAACCATTCATTGCCTAGCTGGGCTTCTTTCCATTTTCATTCTCCTTTCAAGATCTGAAGCTCAGGTTTCAATCTCATGTCCCACAGTTATTGAGGCAGTCACACCTTGCGTTAGCTTCTTGCAGCAAAATTCTAAGCAGCCCTCTGAGGCGTGTTGCAGTGGCATCAAGAAACTGGGTGGCGAAGCTGGAAACCAAAAAGATAGAACAGCTATATGTGAGTGCCTCAAGCAAGGATTGGCTTTGATTGGAAATTATGATCCTAACCGTATACCTCAACTTCCCAAAGCTTGTGGGCTGTCTCTTACACTTCCTCCTATTGACCAGAAAACCGATTGCTCCAAGTAAGGCTGTTCTTTGGCCTCTTTCAAATTTAATAATTTATATGCTTCTAACTGCAACCTGCAACTTTGAAGATGATGGATAATTTTTATTTTTTTTTTCTGGTTATGCAGTATAATCTTTATGATGTGGAACAGTTAATCCTGCTTGGAATGTGTACTTGTGAGGTGTTACAACTGGAAACATGACCAGTAAATGTTACATGGAAGTAGAAAACAATTGCCAACCATGAATAAATAAAATATCTTACTTATATACATGAAACCTCCCTTGCCAACTGAACAGAAATATATTATCTTCATATTTTTCTCCAAATTTCTGTTTTTCTTTAAATTTCTTTTATTTATTTATTTGATAATGCGTCATAAAATAGTTCTTAATAAAAATTGGTATTTTAAGTTTGATCGTTAGCTGGGGCTAAGCAAAAGTAAGAGGAAGCTGTTAATTAAAGTAGATCTAACTAAACTCAAATGCCACCATTGGTTTAAGGATAAAAAATCTGTGCTATAAATAAATAAGGTTACTTTACAGGAAATGCACCTGGGTGTTTTATTCTTCAGCTACACCCCCTACAGCATGAATACATATAGGACTATACTTGTCTTATATAACCAGCATTATTTACACGATCAAAATTAGTAAATTTTCACAGGGAACTCTTGCTAGTACATATCCACATGGAGTTGTTGAAGGAATTATTAAGCAATACTCCCAAGTTTCATATTTGCCATAGAGTATGGATATGTTAACCATGCTCCTATTTGGTGGTATAGTTTCTATCTAAAAATTAAACTTACATTAAATTCCTCAAAACCATCGCACCCCTAGTTTGTCTGAGCAGTGAAATCTGGCTCAGCTGGCTTTGGAGGTAACAGAGGTAGTAGTCTCTGAGGCATTCTGTTGTGTCTGTTATTTTCTCTCAAGGCTCGTAATGCATTGGCAGCAAACCTTGATGCATATATGGTTGCACCAAGGCTTAGGGTGGAGCCATCCTCATTTGCAAGAACATCTTGTAGCTTCTCTTCTGCTTCAAGAAATGACCTATCATTCTTCTTTTTCCAGTATCGACGCCAAGCTGCTTGTATGAAACAGGCAGCCCATGTCTTCCATTGTGGGGAATAGAACCTGGAAAAACATATTGTTGAATAAGATTGGGAAGGATTTTTTTTTTTTTATTAAAAAGAGAGAAATGATTCTAATTAAGAGAAAAAACAGGAGAAACATGATATCAAGCCTTACCTGAAAGTCTGCTGGAGCTGTTTGCTGTTAATGAGACGTCGAAATTGGGATGCAACAAACTTCAAGTCATCAGCCATAAGAGCAAAGGCTTCAACTTCTGATATAGTTTCTACTGTTCTAGTTGAAACGGGTAGATTTGAGGAGGAGTTGGGATCCAAAGCCCATGTTAGAAGCTCCTCTCCACAGAAGTCACCAGCCTCGAGAAATAAGGAGTTGAAGAAACCAGTTCTTCCACCATTTGTTGTCATAGTAGAAACTTTTCCACGCATAATGAAAAGCATCTCATCAACTGGATCTTCTTCACGAACAATGCAGCTCTTCTCTGTATAAAGGACTGGCTTCAGCCTATCACACATTGCATCCAACAACTGCTCATCCATTTTCTCAAACATTGGCACCTAAAGCAAAAAGAGCACAGAATGTCCATTTCACATGTACAAACAGTATAGTCTAGGTGGACAGAAAATAATTAGATGGAGAAATTATTATAGTTTGTGGATGATACGCACCTTTTTAACTAAAGTAAAGCAAAGATGGCGCTTTATGTCCCTTCTGAGATCTTTAGGGAGGTTACGAATTAATGCCTCCTCCTCAACACCCCTATTTTCTTGCCATTTGTACTGTTCATACCTTCTAATTCTTTTCTTCAAGTTCTCAGGTAGCATACGGTGGGACATCCACCGTTCAGCATCCCGCCTCTTCACTCTCATCTCTTCCACCCTAACAGTTGTAGATTCCAGGTATTTCTGTAAAAATGTCCAACACAATCCATGAGCTCATTAATAAGTAAAAGAGGTCTAATATAGCTAGCTTTTCAACTCCTATAATGATCCAAACTTGGTTTTCATATGCTAATGCAAAAAACCTGTTATGTCTATGATCTAATAGTCCTGACCAAGAATTACCTGCATGTTTCCAATAAGTAATGAGAATAAAACCAATCCAAAGATGGCAATGAAGATTGCAAAGGCTATCTCCACGATATAAGTACTTGTCTTGAGGTTTTGTCCAAGTGAACTGCAAAGGATAACAAAATTGATTACTTTTGGCATGTTTGTAGCCCCATCTTTTAATAAATTGCTCTAACGTTTCCTTGATAAGATGTTACGGGCAATAATCCTTTGAAAAACTTAAGATCAAAACTAAGGTAATGATATAAAAGTTCTATAGTTCATAAAATGTACATGTTGCATTACTGCATATAAAGACAGGAACAGAAAAGATTATTCACAAACCTTAAATTGCGCAAACCCCACCAAAAGCAGTAGAAGAATTTCTGAGGAAAATCAGTTGTTGAATCTACCACACCTGAATCTAGAGCATCGAAAAATATTCCAAAATTGAAGGTGTTTGTATCCTTGATTTGATCAGGGTCAACGAAAGAGCAAGTGCTATTGAGAAGTGGAAAGACAGCTGGATCCCGGGTTCCACAGCCCAAGTAAGATTCATGAAAGAGCGAAGCTTTATTCATCTCTCGGCGCCAGCACCGCACCTCTGATTCTATTGAAAGCAGATACCAGTTAGCTCCAACCACCTGATGAGCCACATATGATTGGTTATCATAATTCATAAAACTTGGCATTTTAACCAGGAATATAGGTAAGTGGATCTGAAAAAGTAATAAAATCAGCTTACATGACTTGCTAGCATATAGAGAAAAAGATTATAAACAGCCCCAGCCCATGCTGTCTCTGTCAATATGCCAGAAGTTCTAGTTACTTCTTTGAATAGTGGATAGATCCGCAGCAGCCTTGGCACATACTGGATTAGTACTATATACTTCAACAAATCCTTTGCTACAAATGGAACTGAATCTTTGATGTTTGGAATTATAGCTAAAACAACCACCTGAAGTGTCAAAACAACATCAAATTATGTCTTTCACATCAAACTGAACTGGCAAAATACTATGACAAATGCATTCGTTGTGGCTACCATGGCACTTATCATTGGAAAATATACTTGAGAATGAATGAATTGAAGAGGGAGATACCTGTGGGAGTGGAAGAATTGATAGAATGTCAATGATGAAGTGAGAGCTTAAGTATCTTTTCACTATTGCCACTGGATCATCAATCAGATCACCCCTTCCAAAAACACGAGAAGAAGGGGCAATAAACCCTGTTTGAAACTGAAATATTATGCGGAGAATGTAGAAAAGATCAAAGAAAGTGCGAAGAACACTAGTAGTAATCTGCAATGTTCCATTCAAATCAAGGCATTTCTCTTTCCCATGGATCACTGGAATGTAAAAGAACAATGGGTCCACAGAGACTGCCATCACACAAGTGATTACAAAGATTTTGTTCCATCTCTGAAGCATTGGCCCCTGTGGATCATGAATTTTGCGCCTAGAAGCCGGCTTTTTTGTTTGTCCATTGCTTACAGGGTGGACAGCTGAAGGTCTTCTCAAGTTCTTTATCTTCTCTGACCCACTCTCTAGTCTTCTTCCGATACTCTTCAAAATAGCATTTACACTTGGTCTAAATTTTCTTGTGTGATATCCATTGTTTACAGAATCTTCCTGCTCTATACTAAAAGATGACTCGGATTTGAAGTCCTCAAACCTGGATGGAGAGACATATAAACTTAGTAAGTATCTGTCAAATATAAATGTTAGCATCAATTAGTTACCAACAATTACAAAAATCATATGATAAGCCTCCAAGGAAAAACCTCACAGACCAGCCTCTGATATTGTCATTAATTTAAAATTGGTAATTACTCAACTTGGAAAGAAAACTAAGCTTAGTATATACTGTATGAGTATTACTATTACCACCTTAACTATAATTGCAGTATGGTAGTTTGGATTATTGATTGCATAATTTGGTGGCAATCTGTCATACTTTATGAAAATGCATCTTTTAAAACGGTTTAAGTTTCATTTCTTTAGGCATGTCAATAAATAAGATGAGCCTTTTTGAATGGAGGAAATAAATAAATAAATGAGGCAGCATGAATTGATGAAACTATTACAGATAGAGGCAGCAGATATAGTCCTAAATGTATGCAAAACTGAGTACAAAAAATTAAAACAAAAGAAATATGCAGCAACACCAGGATTGAGCAACCGAACCTCACAAACTTATGTCCCTTTGCATTCATGATTAAACTACTTCTGCATCCAGTGAGAACAAGTGAGCTTTGCAGAAAACACTATACTCAGTGCAACAGAAGACTCAGGCCTGTAAAATCCACCATTAAATTAGAAATTTATTTTGTTCCCCAAGTTAAAGCAATATGAATGTAACTAGAATAGGAAAGGGTCAATGATTTATTTATGATTAATTATATACTAAAAAATATAGCCATCAACAACTTAGATATTTAAATTCAAGTCAAGTCTCCAAAGTACGCTGTACACACCATGCCAACCAACCAACATCCACTAGGGCCAGAAATGAATTTGTGAATAACCAAAAGGCACGCTACTTTTGTAAGAGAGAACATGAAAAGGGGACTGGAACCATACAAACTAAGTGGAACAATTCATTGGTATAAAAGGACCAATAATGAAGAATAAGATGAAATTAAACACAAGAAAGGATAAACAAGTAACTAACAGGTTAATTTGAACCAAATGAATCATCAGAAGGAACCACAGGTAGGAAATGAAACAGACATGTAAAGAATGAAATTTAAGAGTTTAGGCTTGAGCGCTTTCTCATCAAACTCAATTCAGAAAGGAAGGCAAGGAAGGAAAATAACAAGTTGCAAAAAGTAGAAAAGTTGTTAAACAAAAATTTGCTCAGTTTTGGTGAAAGAGTAGAAGGAAAAGGAAACACCAACCTTTGTTGTAGCCCAGTTTGTTGCTCTGCTGAGAGAGAGATTGGTATTAATGGGAATGGGGATGGAAATGACTATAATCCATATTTGTTGTTGCAGTGAGTAATGACAGAGAATGAGAAATAGGAAGGAAATTGAGGGAGGGAAGAACTAAGTCTAAGACCGAGTCTGCGCTGCCTGTAACAAGAGTCCAAGTCAGCTCATGCAATTGGTATAAACTAATTTCGTGTTGAATTATCATTATATCATATAATATAAATAAATAAAAGAGTTAAATATGGTTTTGTTACTTTTTTTTTTTTGAAATCGGTTTTTTTGTTACTGAAAATATAATGTTTGTATTGTTTTATTTTTTGTTTAAATTTTATTCCTTTTATTCTTTGTGTTTAATAAAATCAGCTTGTTTTAGTTATTAAAATTACATGATTTTTTTATGAATTAAAAATAAGATGATTATCAATTAAACATACTTGACTCTGTATAAATTATTATTAAAAATAGGCTCTTTGAACGCACCTTTAGAAAACTCAGACAGGAAATACAAATAATTGAAGATGGGATAAATAGTGTAATAAATAATAACACTATGCTGTCGTTGAATTTTCTTTTCCTTTTGAAGAAAGAGTTAGCAACAAAACTTTGACAAGTGAAGAATTTTCATTAGAAGAATAAATAATGTTAAAACTTAAAACTCTAGTGTTTTGATTTCTGGAATGCGTATTGATTGTAAAGAGTTTGGTTTTCCATATCTAATATTTTCAAATACAAATAGTCACAAATCAAAGTATTTATTTAGCAAATAGTGATTGTCTGGAAGGTTAGAGGATTTTTCCTCTAAGGTTAGAGGTTCTACTCTTAAATGATTTTATCTAATTACCACTTAAAGATGAAAAAAAATATGTATTTTTTTCTTTTAATCAATCAAAAGTGACATTTCAAATATATATTTTTTTTAATCAATCATTTGTGATATTTCAAATATTAAAGGCATCCATAGGTTGGGTTGAATTGGTGTTAAAAGAGAAGAGTCATTTGGTCCAATTTATTCAATTTTCTTATCTTATCATTTTATTAATACAATGGAGTCTTATCATTTGGTCCCTTTGCCTTTTTTTTTTTACATCTTGTAACAAAAATATCATCATTATATAACTAATACTAATATTTTTTTTTTCAAATTGATACTATTAAAAGTGAATCTATACAAATCCATATTATTTTAAAAATATAGATGCCATTGTTCACGCATTATGTCCAATTTTTTCATACATCACAATATACATATTTCCCTATATATATCACATTCCTTATTTGTTGTAAGAAATATAGGTAGTACCACTATATGGCAACACAAGTTTAGAGATGTTAATGTTAAGTCTGCAACGAGATTGATATATACACGTCGTCTCTCTCAAATATCCAACGAATTAAAATTATTCTGCACTTAAGAATGATAGTTCTATCCATCCCATTCTCATCAGTAATATAATGTGAAACCCTATAACAGAATCACATTAACCTTCACGTTCATAAGGATCCAAGTAATATATATTGAAATGCATCAATTACATCCTGAACACAGTCCCCAACTTTTCCAAATAGTAGTTTTTCTTGAAAAAAAAAAATATTAGAAGATGGCAATTACAGCTAACAATTGATACTTTTCTATCTTCATGCTGATGATATGCATCACGCAGCCTAAACTTCGGTAACAGCAAGCTTGCCGAGCAATCTAATGACACATTTATTAATCATAATTTTATCTAACCTAACAATTATAATGTGAAACATAACTTGCCTCAACAGCACTTAAGATCTCTCCTCGTCTGACTGAGAGCCTGGAGGCTCTGTATTAATAAAGAAGTCGTCCACTGAAATGAAAACAAAGGTATAACAGAAACCATATGTTACCAACCAAATATTGCAAACTAAAACAATAACAACCATTTTTATTAACATTATTCGACAAATTAAGTATCAACATCCATTAAAATACGAAAGTTGAAATGCAGTCCAATATGTTCATTTTTATTTATTAAAAAAATTGCTACATTCCTGCTAGTTTGATCCTTTGTATGCTGTAAGATCTAGTTTTACGAATTGAATTTTATGCCACAAATTAAAATTGATGAGAATGAATATGACTTTTTATGCACCCGAAGATGCGGCTTTACCCTAAACAATTGAACCTAATTCTTGAGACTTTGATTTCTTCGTTGTGATGTATTTCACATTCTAGTTTTGCAGTTTGATTTATATGTTAGCTTCTTTTAACCAGGTTTCTAGAAGTTTACAGACTATATTTAGGTTCTAGATATGTAGCAGTCTTTCATGACTGTAAACCAGATGTGTAAAAAGTCCCTAACAATTTTTTGTTTTAAAAATGCAAGCATTGACCCATTATTGTTTTTCAGTGGAATGCCTACGTGGCTTCTACACTCTGTGCCTGTAAAGGTTCAGATCTTATTAGATCCTATTGATTGTCATCTAAATCTATTTTGACCAATATTGCTCACCAAATTTATTAAAATTTAATATTAAAAAGAAAAGGAAAATTATATATGCACTTACCATTACCTATGTCCTTTTGATCCGAAGATTCAAGCAAAATATCTGAATCAGACTGCATAAAGGGAGAACCAGGATAGTTTCCCAGAGCTCCTAGATCTGAGAAAGAAAGATAACTCATAAACAAAGCAGCATGAAGACGTCCACAAAGGGTATGCACGCACACCAAAAAAAACAAAAAAAAAAAACTGAACCCAAATGTCCCAAACTCATCATAAGTTGTAAACCTCAAACAACTTTACTTCAAGATGACCTGTGAATAACTTTGATTATATATCTAAAAATGGATCTCAGAGTAAAAAATTCGAAATTACCTCCCAAGTTTGATAAATCTGCCGTTAGATCAGATAGACTAAAATTCCACTGAATTTGATCCAGTGATCTGGAAATACCAGTACCATTATCTGTTGCCAGTTGCAGTCCTACAGAGCTTGCCACATCAGATGTAAATGCCGTATCAAGAACAGATGCATCTGTGCCCATTCCTGATATTTCTGATGCAGTGAAGGGGAAATGGCCACTGGATGCTACTGATGTTGGACTCACTGGCATTTCTGACAAGGATGACATTGCACTATTTGGTGGAATAACAGGAGCCAAATCAGGAGCACTGTGGTCCATCACCATACTTCAACAAGGAGAAAAGCAGCTGCCATTATTCTATCAAGCAAATTACTTAAAAAGAGGAAGAGAAAGAAGTTGCTCCACATTCCCCCAATTTAACTAACGTATACGTACATGACAGCCACAACAATTGAAGCATAATATGTGCAATGTGAAACCACCCAAACGGGACACAAGTGTTTGAGCCATTATATTTTTATTGATGGCCGACTCTCCTAAGACTTACTTATATCTCTAACACACACCCAAATGCAATATCCCTCTGGGGCTTGAACTGTAGACACTGCAATGGCAATCCTACCTCATGTCATAATTCAACTTTATTTAAACACTTGGTGATAGAAGCATTGATACCGTTTTACCATGTCAATTACTAAGTCTCCTTAAAAGTTGAAGTTGTTAGGTGAAGGTGGATGAATGGTTTTATATCTCTAACAAATTTAGATGGAGAATATCTTTGTGTGGTAACCACAACAAATAAATTAAATGCCAGTCAAGAACATCATGGTCATTTTAACACATACCTAGAAATATGCTACTAGTCTAGCCACTAAACAATTCATTGATGAAACATGTTGTAATTTACGCACAACAGCCATTTACACATTTCAGACAAACTGAAATACTTGTGCCAGCTAAGCAAAGCCATTGGTAAAACCCCACAAGGCCTAAAGAGAAGACCTTAATTGTACTCTCATCCAATGAATGACTAAAATGAAAAAAACATGTGGGGTTGGATAAGTTCTTACCCATTCCCAGAATTCATCCTAATGGGATGAAAGTTGCTTGGTGCAGGGACTCCATTAACCACATGACAGCTTGATATACCACCGCTCATGGTCATGGAGTCAAGATGTGGTTGACCAGTTGCTGGAATGGAAGGCTGCTGTAGCACTGGGTATCCCATAGGTAGGTTGTTGACTGCACTGCAAACAAATGGTGTTGAGAATTACAGGACAAGAGAAAAGGATATGAAAAGAACTGAAAGGAGTGAACTTATGCATCTATATGAGAAGCTCAATCTCATGATAAAAGCAAAAGGAAATTGGGACATAGAAAAAAAAAAGTATCTATTAGGTTATGAACTATTGTTATACTGCTTCACTGTTCTCAAAGGGGAGGGAGGTGCCATTAGTGTTTAGCACAATATATTAGACATTTAGCTTATAACCTTAATACATGCATATGCATAAGGCTGCTCAATCTGCAAAGACCGACACATTTATCAGTGACACTATAAATCATCAAGGCCATGTGGGTATCTTCTCACTGGTTGTTCTTTCTCATCATTGGGATGGGGAGGTGCGTATCAAGACCTTTTCCATGAGATACATGGTCTGGGCCTTGTTGTTGACTAGGAATTTACCAGTGCAATGAGAATAGTCAGAATAATTATTCCATAAAAAGAGAAAGGAAATACAAGTGGCATCCCTCAAAACTTACAGTTCATTAATAGTCAAACAGTATGAGGCAACAACTAACCAGGCATTGGATGGATTCCATTCTGTATAGGAGCCAATGGAACCTTTGCAGGCATGGGGCACTTCATCAGATGATACTGATGCTCAAGCAAATGATTGAACAGAAGTATTTGCTTTTTCAATTTTAGCCTGATGTAGTAGGCCCGGTAGAAATCGGCATTCTCCTCTTCCAACTTCTGCCATACTGAATAAAAAGAAGCGAACATCAAACAGGAGTAAATGGGATCTGAAGGCATCACCCTTTTAAAAGAAATCAAATAAAAATGCAGCCAAGGCTTTTTTTTTTCAAATGTAACATGTCTCAACCATCAAATTACGCTCATTTCCAGTTTCCACATTGTTAACTCATGGAACAGATAACCATTTTGAACAATTGATAAAATAGAGTTGTTATTATTATTAGGATGAAATATATAAATGACATGACAGAGACTTCCAAGATAATATACCTAGAGTTGTGAATCCAGGATCTATCTTTGCCCGAGTCAAGAGTGTTTTGACCACTTCATCTTTATTCATATATAATTGTAGGCATCTTTCTATTAAATTTTGGACCTGCAAATTTGTTTAAATATTTATTCAGAAAGGAAAAAACAAAACAATCCAGATTAGCTTCTGTAAATTATCCAGTAAAAGTATGAGAGACAAAATGCAAGTGGAAAAGTACAGAGTTCAATAAAATGTTCAAGTATTTAACAAATAATGGATTGTCTTACAAGCTCAATGTCCTGCCGTGAAACTTTTTTGCTATCATTGCTTGAAGCAGATGCTGAACCAGAGTCTGTAACAGGAACATCAGTTGTGTGATTGTTTGGTTGTTCACTCTGGGAATCAACAGAAGCTTGAGCTGAGGACTGTAATTCTTGTGTGCTCTACAATCCATAAAAGATTAAATTAACTTAACTATAATAACAAACCCCAATGATGCTTTTATATTTGACATTATAAGCTTAGGCTGCTTAGCTAATCCAGGGATGATATTCATTTGATTGATTGAATTAAATAGTTCCTTGTCCTTTCAACAGCAAACACCACAGCGAGTATACAAGAATTGTTGGTTATAACCGCATTTTAAAAGGAACAATATTAGACATTCACATCCTTAATATCAGTAGACCCATAAAATTGATGAGATGGGGCAATCATTATGGATATTGCAAACTAAGTAACATAAAAAGAATATAGCGGGAGAGAACCTGTAAGTTCTTCATTTCTGCTGAAAGTAGGCAAACCTCATGTCTTCGGGAAATTTAGGAAATGACTAACTGCCATAATTTGAATTCAAGATACTTTGTGTAAAGTCGTAAAGGTCTATAACACCCTCAAGATGAAGAAGTTCTCATCTGAAACAAGAACAGTAATGATATTGTAAAGCAAACCACTTTGACAACTATATAAATCTTGAAGTCAACAAAACCATTTACAAAGAAATCCAAATCCATCATAAAGGTACTTTGTTGTGTTTGGATGGAGATTTTTACATTTTAAATTACAAGGAAATTTAATTGCTGTAATTAGATTTCATCATATACAAAATATCTTGGTTAGATCATTAATTTTGGCAAAAAACAAATTTAAATAACAATTTTATCACAGCACATTAACAAACATACTAGATAATATAGCAGAGTAATACTTAAAATGTTGAGTCATTTTTCTTCTCAAGAGAAGAAAGGATAAAGAGCTTCATTTTCCTTGGTTTTCAGAGAAAGTGGAAATATTTATTGCAATTGAGAGGACAGAAGACTAAGCAAAACCAGAAAGCTGGATTAGATTCTCATCTTCATTGTTGCAAACTCCACTACTCTTTCTTTATTTCCTACAAGCTGAGCTCTTTATTTCCCAATTGTCTAACCAGATCACCTAGATGCAAGTTTATTATAAAAACCCCAAGAAAACATCAAAGACAATGAAAAACAATGTGATGAAACTTGACTGGGGATAGCCAAAGATGGAGTGAAGCTGCAGAGAGCAGAGCTTGAACATAGGGATGGGTTAAGAGACAGTGAATTTTGAAATCCAACCTATATTGGTGAGTAACACAATATGCCAAGCATTTGACACTTTAAAATCCCCGTATCATACATCCAAAGTCCAAACAGTGCATTTTCTTCAACAGCATTTTAAATGGTCAATAGAATTACATTTCACCCCATGAACATGCAAAACACTAAACAATAGTGCGACCATTGATAATACGTACACATTTTTAGCATAAACAAAGGATGAAAATAACATAATTCACATTTATTTCTACTCTACGTCAGGACATAAGCATTGTATTACACTTGTGAGACCACTTATAAATCTATTGAGCAGAGACCAAAATAAAATAAAAATAAAAATCAAAGTCAGTTGCTGTTCTATATAGAGCAAGGCATTACTATATCAATTTCAGCAAGCGCAAGAAAGAAAAATGCAATCATGTAATACTATCGGAACTGCACGATCAACAGAAAAACGAAAACAGGTGAACGGTGAACCAAAGCCTTGCATCGATGGATACTAACTATCCGCTTTATCCAACTATTCAAACAACAGGACAAGAGACAAAGTATCTGAATGAGGAAAGGGGAAGCAGATACACAAAGCCAGATCTGAATTGTTAATGAACTCCAAAGCTTCCAACTGCTTTTCCTATTTCTCCTGAGAGCTAAAGTGAAACTAGGATTGATGCAGCAAATAACTTTAAAGGAAGTGAACTTTTAAAGCTATATAGATATAGAATAGAATTCCAGTGTTTCCACCCAAAATAGCAAGAAAATATTACCTCACTTACACGCAGTTGCAGAATCTAAAACAAGGAAAGCAAAAGCTGTTGTTTGTGTCAACTAATTGAGAAAACCTCACTTAGCTATTCATTAAGAGCTAAATATGTATATATATATATTTTTGAAGTTGGGGGAAATCTGGGAGTGGTGATGTTAAGAAGTGGAATGGAAATGAAGCAGTGAGGACTGAGGAGAGGAGGTTTAGTTTAAGAGATATTTTCGACAGACAGAAGTTGAAAAATGGAATTTACGTCAGAGACAATGAGATTGCTGAAATCACATAGGGTGAAGGATCTTAATGCTTCAAAGCGTAGGTTAAAGAAAGAGATTGAATTAATGAAAATGAAAACGGAAGTTACATTCATTGACTCGACTCGGAAGAAAAAAAAAAGGTTAAAATTTAAAATGAATGAATTTACTCAAAACAAAAGGTCTTCCGACACGGCTCTTTCTTCGGCTTCGGCTATAACGGCGCTACTCACGAGTTCCGTGGCGTCTGTTTTAATTGTGCCACTTTTCCGTTAATTTACGTGACACTTCAACAATTTTTTTTAGTTTTTATAACAATAGTGAGCAATTTTGTTCCAAAAGTAACACCTTGTTTAATTATTTATCTTTGATCCAGACATTGTTTTATGTGTATAATTTAATCCAAAATGCATAATTGCTCAATCCTTAGAACTCGGGTTATTGTATTCACTAATTTCCTCTTAACTCTTTACCTAAAATAAATTGACTGTGTATATTTGATTTAACGTTTAAACGGTTAGATTACTAACATAGTGTACTACGATGTATTACTTTATCTTATCCATATAATTTAAATTCAATCTTATCCATATAATTTAAATTCAAATTGAATTTAAATTACATGGATAAGATAAAGTGGTACAACGTACGCTAGTACTCCAACAGAAACTAGCTAAATTAAAGTTTAGAATCTTCAACGCAATTATTTTTACTTTTTAATGGTAGAAACATGAGTTTACCATCTTTTAACACTAAATTAATAACACTCGGTAACACCACGTCGATGACCAAAAACTCCATAAAAAGCAAATTGAATCGTATCATGAATTGTAATTTGAAAAGTGCTAGTAACACACTCTTTTGCACTCTCTTTTCAACACACTTTATTTGATTGGTTCAAAGTCACATGAGTTTCATTACATTGAGAGTGGAACCCACATAATTTGGTGAGACCCATGTGAATTTTAACCAATCACATGAAGTGTGTTGGGAAGAGTGTGTTAAAGAATGTGTTGGTAACACTCCTATTGTAATTTTGTAAATCAACAAGTGTAACCTGTGATACGTGAAACTTTTGTTTGGGTAAAACTTGAATTTTTAATAAAAAAAATATAGTTTTGTGAGAGAAAAATGTTTACTTTTGTTGAATATAATTAATAGATTTTATTTTATAACTACTCATTAATTATAATAATTAGTTGTGTTAAGAGTAAATTGCGCCTTTTAAGTAAATTTTACTTAAATAAAATTAAATCTATAATATTATATATTTATTTATATATTAAAATATATTTTTGGCTTCCCCAAATATTTTAACAAGTGTTCTCCCTGCCTGTGTGTATCAACATGTTGTATATATAACATTTTTCTCATTTGAATCTAATGAGCATGCTTTCATGCCGTTAAAAAATTGAGGATGCATGACTTGGGTGGCAATTTTTGTATGTGATGACTTGGGTCAATGAATGATATGGTATTTTCATGCACGTGAATAATTATTAGAAAAAGAATGTAAAAAATCCTTGATAAAAGTTTGATTATCGGGTTAGTCATGCTGATTTTATATTATCTCTATTATAAACTTGAGTAGTTAACTCAACTAATTTTAAACACTTATTGATTTGGGGAAATTAGATTATAAAGTGACGTTTTAAACAATTATTGATTTAAAAGTCCTAATGAAGTTATTGTATTGAGTAATTCGGGAGTATGAATATTATCAAGGTTATTAAAGTGGTTATCTATGAGACATAGACCGTCAAAATTGAGAAAAGATTTTGTCTCATCAGGAATAAATGATAACATGTAATCATTCAAAGTTTCAACAATATTATTTGTGGGTGCTAAAATAGCTCTATCTTGTAGCTTGCCTATTTCATGTTTTCCAATAACATAGGATATGTACTTTGAACAATAGAAGCAAGGGGATCACCTGAATTATTCAGCAACAAATATTTTGGAATTTCAATATGGACCTCGTTAATAACTTCTTGTCCATTCCTACCATCACCAATGCTCAACACCTAATCAAAAAATCTTTTAAATTATTTTGCAAGGAAATTTGAATAGCATATTGAATCTCATGTTTTCTTACCAACGTTAACACCTTGCAATAATTTCAAAGATATGGAGAGTTTATGGTAGTACGAACTATGCCATGTCTTGTCCCTTTAGGGATTACAACTTATAGGTATGATATGTCTAAAATCACCACAAAAAATAACTACTTTTTCTCCAAAAGGAAGACTGGTACTATTTGTGGATGTGAATCCAAATATGTCTCTTAAAGTCTCATCAACAACTTCAAAACAATGCTTATGAGTCATGGGCGCCCCATCCCATAATATAACGCATGTGACCATGTGTGATTCGGGGCTTAGTCACAGTTAAGGCTCCCCACCCCTCCCGAAGAGTAGGGATGACAATTGAGCCCAATCCCTATGGGTACTCGCAAAATTTACCCGCAATGGGCAGGGTAAAAACCCGCACAGCGGGTATAGGCACGGGTACGGACAAAAGCCCGTATTTTTTCATGGGGACGAACGCGGGTACGGGCACTTTGATGCCCAGCCCGCCCCATACCTACACTCATATATCTAAAAAAAAATATCATATATAATTATATATAGGTATATATTAATTTTATTAAAATATCTAATATATTTATACATATTTTTAAATTGATATATATAATATATTACAAATTAAAAATATATTTTTATAACTATCTATTTGTGTTTTTTTACTTTATAATATATGACTAATTAGTGTTAATAATTTTTTTTACAGATCTTGAAGAATTTTAACATATGATATCCACGTTTATAAAATAGTGTGACGTGAAAGTATATTGTAATTTTTTAATAAAAAATTTGAACTTTAGATCATTTGTTGCGTTTTAGAACATTAACATATTGTGTTTCAATTTAATTAAATTGTTGTATCACTAATATTTAAAAATTATGTTTGGAAGATATTTGAGTAACATTTTCAATTGAGATATAGTTTTCTTAAATTAATATTTTTTTAGTAAGTTGTTAATTTTTTACTTAATAAAAGTGCGGGTAACGGGTACCCGCGGGCATATAGGTGTCCAGCGGGTATGGGAACGGGCACTAAAGTTAGTGCCCACGCGGGTATGGGCGCCTGTGGTACCCTGCCCAGAGGGTACTCATTGCCATCTCTGCCGAAGAGTGTGTTTAGTGGGGATCAAACCCGGGAACTCTTCCCACAATCTCAGTATGCATTGCCAACTGAGCCACAACCCTTTGGTTAGTTTTATTAAGCAATGTAATCAAAGTAACTTTTCAAATTATTGGAAAACATTATATTTGTTGATTATATTTCTAAAATATTATATTTTGAAATTCAATACATAACTTCTTAACTAATATAAGAAATAATTTAATACTTATTTTTAAATATATAGAGTAATTATTTTACTTTATTATTTATTTTAAAAATAATAAATTTATAACTATATTTTTTTTTTCTATTTTTTATTAATTTTACTTTACTTTAAATATTTATATTATTTAATTATTATATATATAATAAGCGAGCTATTCACGAGCTTTTAATGTCAAGCTTCTAAGGTTTGGGTTTGATTCATTTAAATAATCAAACACAATCTTAAGTTTGGTTTTGTTTGTTTAATTAAACAAACGAGCTTGATAGAGTATTTAACGAACTGAGTTCAAATAATTCACGAATAGCTTATCTCATTTACAGTCCTAATGAAAATAAAATGGGAGAAAATTGAAGTAATTGAAAATAAAAGAAAAACTAATGGGTTTTTAAGTTGTTTGAATTGATAAAAAAAGAATGAAAATGAAGAAAAAAAGTGGGAGAGAGTGTAAATTATTTTTCACCCCTCTTTTGGTTTAAATCACAAGTTTTCCACACGAAATACAGTATTGTTTGAGGCGAAACATCTCTATCATGTGTTAATTTTTTAAGTTTAACTTTATGTGTTAAATTTAAATTATGTTATTTTTGTGAATAGCATAATCTCTTATCAGATTTTATATAAAAAATAGCAATGTCAAATTTATTTTTTCCAATTTTTAAAATCAAAAGATTTTAAACTAAGTATGCATATTGTATGGTATTAAATATTTCTCAGTTTTAATATATATTATAAAATTTATATAAAAATTAATTATATAGTATCATATATATATATATTAAATTACATTTGAAATTTTATTTATATCTCAAAATATGTTTATATTACAAGAAAAAAATTACAAATCAATTCCTATATAATTAATTTAAATCCTTATTTCTACTAAAGAAATAATTTTAAAATGTATTTTCTTTCTCATGAAACCATATGTCTTTCTTATGTTATTATACTACTAATATACATATCTGAACTTTCATAAAAATCATTTTAATTTTCTCTCTAGCTAATTATTAAATAAAAGGAATCTTTTAAAGTAGTACTTAGAATTGTTTTGTTAACATTAAATATAATAAGATATTGTTAAATAACTTTTATTAATTTTCATTAATTAAATAAAATTTGGATTTAATTAATATACACGTGTAAAGAAGTTTTACACAGACATCCAATGGTGTGTTGCCACATCATTTAATAAATATGACATCTCAAGTGTTCTTAAATTCAATAAATGATGTGGCAACACATCATTGGATGTCTGTATAAAACATTTTTACACTGACAATGTACATATATTAAACTCATAAAATTTTCGTATTTTCAAAATTCATTTTTATTACATTTAAATAAAATTATATTCATTAAATAATTTTTTTTTTAAATTTATTTTTTCATATCACGTGACAATGGAGTATATATTATATTATATAAAAAATTATAAAGAAGGACTCACTCGAGCATCTCGATGAGCACATAACTGACATGTGTACACGTGGCATGAGGCTACTGGTGAATCGTGGCGAGCGCGTGACCGTTACTGGCAGGCTTTGGAATCTGCAGTCAAATTATCGGCTGAGGAAAAGGAACGACTTTCAAAATTCCCGCTAAGGTTATTTATTTATTTATTTCTCTCCAGTCCTTTGGCGCCTTTTGTCGTCCAGTAAGTACATTCACCATAATGCCCACCCAAACTAATTTTTAGATTATTTTTAAACATTTAATTTAATTTATCTAAAAATAATAATAATATATAAAAAAATAAGTGATTTCAATTTTTTTAAAACTATTTATAAAATGTTTAATTTTTATCAAAATCACTATAATTGTAGAATGCTCATGTTTGGTTTATATCGAAATCATGTTATAAATATGAATCCAAAAAAGTAGCATTAATCATTTGATTTGGACTCATATTTGTAACATAATTTTGTAATGTGATTTTAATGGAAATAAAATATGTGTGTTTGGATTAACTTTTTAGAGTGGATAATTGATTTTATCCATTGTAAAAACCACTTTGAATATATTTGAAACCGTGGTTTTCTCATAACCAACTTTGAATTATTTATGTTAAAGAGGTGAAACAATTCTAAAATTGTTATTGCTGCCCTCTCATCCCATCTCATTTGAACAACAGTTCCTTGCTCTTCTACACCATATAACTCATCTTTGTCTGATTAATAGTTCTTTCATCGATCACTTACAAGGTTGGCTTGTGGCGGTAGCCGCTGTATTACCAAGCATAATTTAACTTCATCCGCGCTTACAACTTAGCTTTTAAGATGCAAACAGGGGTATTCAAGTCTCAGTCCGTCCATTTGACTCGTCCTACTTGGGTAGGGTATGTTCTTGTCATATAAAAAAGAATATAACCAAATCGGATCTCATCGGGTCTCATTTTTTGACTCGACATTGGGTTGAGGACGGGTTCGGGTTAACCTTCGGGTTACCCGGCCCGTCCTTTGTATATAAATATAATATTTATTATTTATAATTTTTTATTATGTAAAGTCCTAACTTTATTGTTTTCATTTTAGATGAGGTTTTTGAGTCTAAGTTTCCTCTGTAAACACCTTTAAAAATACATTTTTTTACATAAAATTATATAGGGATATAATGTTATTCTTGGTTTAATAATAAAAAAGTAAAAAATATTGCATACATTAAGAGATATTTTATTGTATACAATATATTTATTAATTGTATGAACTATTTTCTTTTGAACATTGTTATATGATCATTTCATGATTATATTTAGCTTATATACCGGGCAACCAGGTCCTGTCCTACTCAGACCCGGTCTTATTTAGACTCGCACATCATCAGGTTTCTTCGGGTCTATGGACGGGTTCAAGTTCATAGAATTGGTCCGGTCAAAAATTAGGGTCGGGTTTGGGACAGGTAAAACCCGTCCCATGAACACCACTGGATGCAAACATACTTGATAGAAAAACAATTTGAATTAACGAGACTACATAGAAATGTCTACATAGAATGCCTTAGGGCGAAGAGACAGCGAGAATACTCTATAGCGCTGCTCCTACAACAAATGTTAGCTACGAAATAGCTAGGGATCAGCTACGGATTTTATTTACCTAGTGATTCTGGAGCTATTCCGGAGCTAATGTTTACTGTATAGGCTGGAGGGGCTGCAGAGGATCCAGGTCCGTGAAGAAAGAATAAGCTGACATAGTAAATAATAATAAAAAACTCTTGATTAATCTTATACGTACATACATTTTTTATTTTAATAAATTAACCTAATTAAAAAATAATCCAAATATTTACATATTTAAAATATTAATGTATATATTAAAAAAATTAATAATGATATAGAAAATCTAATATAAAAAACAACACACACGTGGATATTAAGCTCATTTTGATAATTAGACACCTTAAAAAGCAACCGAAACAATATTCTTTACAAACATCACTTTTTAGACATAGGTTATCCAAATAAAAATAACATTAATTCAAAATCAATTTTACACAAAATTAATTCTGCACAAGAAAGTTAATTCAAAATCAATTTTATTGTCAGGAAACCAAACACACTTAATACTTTTTGTGACCTGTGAATATCTTAAAAAAACTATAGAGCTCACTCCTCTAAAGTAGGCATGGTAATGGGGTAGGTCAATGATGGGTTTTGCTCTCTCTGTACTCGTCCCACAAATGTAAACCCGAGTTCGAGGACATATTTAAGGAGGACCATTCCCGCGAGGATCCCACCATTTTTATTTATTTTTAACATTTTAAATACATATTTTTAAATAAGCCATATATATATATAATATTATAATTCAAATGGCAGGTGAAAATAGACATTGAAAATCTTAAAATGTAAGAAACTTAAGAATTATCTTATATTTTAAGAAAAATATATAAGTTTGCTTTTATTGTATAACTATTATTATAATTAGAATTAATATACAATTTGATCTCTAAAAGTGACATTTTTTTTATCTTTGATTCTTGAAAGTGTTGATGTGTATAATTAAAGTATGTGCAATTTTATTTCTTTATTGTTTTTGGAATCGATTAATTTCATATAGCAGGTGAAAATAAACATTGAGAATCTTAAAATGTAAGAAACTTAAAAATTATCTTATATTTTTAAAGAAATATATAAGTTTGCTTTTATTATATAACTATTATTATAATTAGAATTAATATATAATTTGATCTCTAAAAATGACAATTTTTTTATCTTTGATTCTTGAAAGTGTTGATGTGTATAATTAGAGTATATGTGTAATTTTATTTCTTTATTGTTTTTGGAGCCAATTAATTTCATCAAATTTTAAAAGTTCCATGAGACATTTAGGCTAGATGAAGGCTGAAATTAATAACTAAAATAATTTAATTAGTGTTTGGTAAATTGGTTTTTTTAGATACCTACTAGATTTATTTTAGAAGCTACTTGAGGTAACTTTTAAAAAAGCTCTTTTTTCAGCTACCAACTGAAAAGTTTTACAATTTTATCCATCAACAATTCTCACTTATCATTATTTAATAATTGATGATGTTCTTATATTTCATTTTACCATTTTCAACCAGATTAACTGCTAGTTTTACCATACACTTTCAATCAAATCAACTAATTATTCAGTTTTTCGGTTAATTTTATCAAACACACTCTTGGTACCTCGTCAATTGTCTTCTACCTAAAAACCTCAAGTTTTCATTTTCAATCCAAATACTTTTGATAGTTCATGCTAGATTTTAG
The DNA here is from genome assembly GCA_026901365.1 of Sesbania bispinosa. NCBI lineage: Eukaryota > Viridiplantae > Streptophyta > Magnoliopsida > Fabales > Fabaceae > Sesbania > Sesbania bispinosa. The sequence continues at coordinate 346,588 of QLOH01000172.1, forward strand.
ATGTGAAATAATTTTAAAGTTCACAAGTAAAAATTTTAATAGAAATTTAATAAAAATTGAAGGATTTTGTAGGATATGAAATTATGGTTTAAAAAGGAGGAAAATTGGATTTTTAAAATTATTTTAGTTAAAATTTGATATTTTGATGGGTGTCAATTTAAAAATTAATAATATTCAAAATGATTTAATTAATTTAATATGTGGATATGTTAAGTAGAACATGATAATTGAGGGTCTTAGATAAAAAAAAATAATTGTCAAATTGACCAAATTCACTTAAATTTAAAAGTAGAGTGACTTAATTTACTCAAAAAATACTTAAGGTAAAAAACTAGATAGATAAAATTATTCCCAATTAAATCAATATTGTAAAATAACTAAAACTTACATTAGATATTAAGAGAAATCTCATTATAAAAAATTAAGAATATAGCTATTTTTAATAATCACACAAATCTGTATATATATATAATAAAATTGAAAAAAAGTTTGGAGGAGTCATGACTCCATGCCTGTGAGAAGGTCTGTACGATAACACATTATTGGATGATAGTTTAATTTTTTTTAAATACTGAAAGCATATATCAAATAATAAATTATATAACATTGCATTTAATTGTTTCAATCAAATGAAAATAAGGACAATGAATCGTTAGAAGCTCATTTGTCAGATTATTTTTTGGTTATAAAAATTTAGGGTGAGGGGATGATGTCTCAATTCAAGATAGAGAAAGTATCTGAGGCTCAAAGAGCACTTATTAGACAATTACATTTACCTCACCTCAAAGAAATGAATGAGGACTCAAATATATGTGTGTGTGACTTGTCATATATGAGAGTGAGACCCTATCTTATTACACTCAATAAACCTCTTAGAAGTTTCATTTGACAGATTCTGTAAGTGACTTATACAAGATTACAAGTTACACTAAGCTTTTTATTATGTCAAAACGTTTTTCAATTCTCATATACTCATCATCAACGTAATGGTGTTGAGAATGTGGAGAGAGAAAGAAAAATGAATATGATGGATTGATTAGAGATATCTGAGACATAAAACATAATTTTGTTATTTGCGCTTATATATGTGCGCGCGTCTTTTGTTTCATATTATATCTTGTCACTATCGTATGGGTTTCAATTATGAATATATACTTTCAACATGTTTGGCTTGAATAAATTCTGTTCACTGCTTTCCCGCAGTATCGTTATCTTCTTCACGGAATAGAACAAAGGATGAATTACATGAAATTAGACCAATTACATGGTAGATTGGTAGCTAGATACATTAGAAGTGTGACGACCGATTTACTTAAATTAGAAAATATTATAAGCATCTCCTTTCAAATAATTTTAAAAATATTATGATTTATTATCGTTTTATCGATATACTCTTTATTATTTCAAGCCACGTTAAAAAAAGTTTGTCGATAACAATGTTTTCTTCTAATATTACTTAGACTGTAAAGTCAAACTGGTTCGAAATATCTTTTTAACTAAATAGTTGAAATCGTCCAAAAAAAAAACTAAATAATTGAAAATGAAAAGAGCACCAAGCTTATCAACTACATATCTTTTTCAACCATTTTCTCTATTTTTAAAAACTTTTTTTTACTTATTATTTACTCAAGACAACAACAATATCTTCTAATTATATGAAACTTAAAAGCTTCTTTTTTTCAAGAAATTCAGTGACACGTTAATTTAGAAATGCTCACCAAATTGGTGCGATAAAAAACATTGTTGTTAAACTTGGACCGGACGACCGATTCGATCGGTTCAACCGGGAACCGGACCCTTGACCGGTTCGGATCCGGCCGATCCGAGTAAACTATTGGATCATTTTTGTTATTGACTAGTGTACAAATCAATTGAACCGCCTTTAAACCAGAAAAACTAATAAAAACCGGGTTCTGGGCCATGAGCCGCGAGTCGAACGAAGTTTGCAAGCGCCTTATTTAAAAAAATCTGGAACACTAGCGCGCAAGGCACTATACCACTAGACCAAAGATGCCTTTGGTAATATATATGTTGGTGCTTATATATATCATGTTAAATGAGCGGAGCTTTTTTTTAGTCAAACTTCCCTTCCCTTATTAATGGGCCAGGCCACTCATTATTTTTTCTAACATATCATTTAAGGGTGTTCATATTCAATCCAATCCAATGCAAATCGTAAAAACCGAACCAAAAAATCGAAAACCGAAATCCAAAAAACCACAAACCGCAAAAATCGAATTTTTTTTATTGGATTGGTTTGGTTTTTGGATCCTATGTTGAAAACCAATCCAATCCAAACCGAACTTATATATACATATATTATTATTTATAAAATAATCATATATTTATACTTGTATACATATATATTTATAAAAATACTTATACTAATATATTTTTTATGATTTTATTATCTAATATCATGTTAATATTTATATAAATATATTAAAATAAAACTAGTTTTAAATTAATTTTCATGTCTCATATCATTCTTTTTATATAATTTTATATTAATTTTAATAAATATAAGATCAAATAAAAAAATGTTTACTATTACTTCATTATTTTATAAATTTTATCAAATATTTATTGTTGCTTTTAAAAATCGAAAATCGATCCAATCCAATCCAATTTAAATTGGATCGGATTTGAAAAAATATCAAAATCAATCGGATGATGAAATTATAAAACCGCAATGATTGGATTGGATGGTTTTTTGCCTCAAAACCGATCCAAATCGAACCACAAACACCCCTAATATCATTCATTAATTTAAAATGCTAAGTTAAGACATATTAAATTATACTAATAATTATATTTTTATATCAAAATTAACTCTAAAATTATTTATATACTTAAAAAAATTACATATATCTTTATATGTCATAATTTCTTTAATATAAATTTATAGATTTTTATATATAACTAGTTCAACCGGTTTAGCCAGTGGCTCACTGATTCGACCAGTGACTCATTGACCCAATACTCTAACCGAGTTAATAATCGGTCCGAGTTTTATAACATTGATATGCATCTATTCTCTTTGTTTTAGTGGTTTGTTTTTGTCGAAGTGTTAGTGGGCTTGTTGAACAGTTAAAATGTGTTGCGAGAGAGATGGACGTATTTAAAACCAGAAAGTCCAGGACCCAAAAAAGCCTAGAAAGTCAAGCCCGCTAGAGACAGTCATGTTCGGCCTTTCTGGGTATTTTCAAACCCACAAAGTCATGCATCTCTCTCAAGAATCTCTTGAAATATAGTGTTAATATCAATATCCTATTTATGGACAAGCTTTCTAGTCAGAATTATTAATTAATCATACTTGATTGCTAATAAGGTTTCCCAGTTGACTCTTATTTTTTAAATCAGGGACACAATCTTTCCTTCTTGGATCTTACTTGACCTAAATCTAAGTAAAAGCTTGTTAAATCTAATGTACATAATAGGTTGTCTGAGTGGGGAAAAAATATTCAAAAGACAATGAGAGAACACAACAAGAAAAATTTCCCTTGATAGCTAAATATGAACCCAATAAAGAGTTCAAAACAAGAGCCAAATTTCCTGTACGCTATCATGAGGGGGCTCATATAATTGACTACTATACAGATTTGCAAAATGACCCAATCGAAAACAGACACCTTAGACTTATTTAATTTACATATTAATTTTGATGTGACGACTATGTTGCTACGTGTGTTAGTTAATTTTGTGAAGCTAAAGCACAACACTGAAAATGGTCCAACATTTTGTTGCAGTCAGGATAAGGATTTGAATTTGATTTCTCACCAATACAATTTTTTTTTTCTACAATAGGTACTATTCAGCTTTATATGGGGAAAATTATTTGTCTGTTTAGTCTCCTTCTCATCTTTTCCCTCTAATTGATTTAAAGTAGCTTGCTTTTATTAAATTAAATCCTAAATTATATAAGTTTTATTTGCGAAGGATAAACCTTTGATGCTCGTCCGGAAGATTGGTTGGAAATTTGATTTGACTACTACTTTTCTTTAGATCTAAACCACTCAATCTAATTAATTAATTCTTAAAACAATATGGAGTGAAAATTTTGACGATGAAACTATTATAAATAAATATCCCAAAAGTTTAAGTAGGGTGAAGAAAATGATTTTAGTGCCCGGATCCTCTTCAGCTATGTTGTCTCTTCAACATTTCAGCTAGAAAATAGCTAGGTATTAGCTATGCATTAGCTATAAAAGTGTTTTAAAGTTAATTCCTAGCAATGTCATAACTGATTTTACTATAAAGTATTATATAAATAAAGAGGATCCAGATCTATATGATTTTATCTTATAATAGAATTCACTCATTAAAAACCTTGACTAACAACTATTTCACGTGTAACAAGAACAAGCATACTTTATTTTCTAAAAATTTCCTATTTGTTCCTTCTTGAACTCATTCGATCTACTAAAACAATCTTCATTTTTTTTCAAAAGAAAAAATGTAATAAGATGTTACTCATTACTTATAATAGAGATATTCAAATTCGTAATTGATCATTTTACAAGGTTACACTCATTTAAAAAAAAGCACATCGTCTCAAATTATTAACGGTTAATTTCATGAGTAGATATACCTAAAACCTTCTTCAAGACAGATATTAAAAGGCACACGTGAATAAAAGTGTTCAGGCTTTTTGGTACAATGTTTATGCTTTGAAACAAAAAGAAAACACTTTTTTCTTACCCCAAAAGAATTTTCAAAAGATAACTATTTTTCTTTCGGCTCAATCTATATTGAGTTATTGACTATCACACATCACTGTCTCAGTAATAATCCAATAAAATTGGCTTCCAATTGATAGTGTTGAGGGCCGTATCAATTCAATAGAAACAAAGAAAATCGAGTTAAACAAAACAAAAATTGAGTGAATCAAAAAATGAAAAAGCTAAAAATGTTAAAAGAAATAGATTATTTTTTAATTTAAATTTTAAGACCAATTCAATCCATACCAACTCTAGAATGTAAAAAGCTCTCAATGGTATATCTACACTACAATGCAGGACGCTAGCATAACTTAATGTATCTTGTGAGAAAAAGAAATCATTAATTTGTCCTAATGAAGGTGTGAATTTTGTAAAACGTTTTGAATAAAATTTAAAATCTCAATTGATAAACAAATTGTCAAACTGGACATATATATATTTGTTCACTTTATATATGTTTAATTTGTTTATTTTCTACATATATATGTGATTGTTCTCTTTCATTATTAGCCCAAACTTTAATTTTATTACGATAGAAGTATCAAGAATTTGTAGAAATAGAAGAGGTAAAATGATTGAGATGTGTTTTAGAAAATTATAAGTAAAATAAAATTGGGAAAGAAATAAAATATTAAAACTCAAATATTTTTTTTTAAATACCGTGTTGTTATATTTTTTAAATGTAAAGCTATTCATTGTTCGGGCATATATTGTCCCTCAACGCAAGGTGCCAATTAAGGTTCATTATTTGTTTAGTTGTTCTAACTTCATTGAATTACATTCCCAAGTGAAGTTAAATGAATCGTATCAAAATAACATATTGTTATATCCTAAGCAAAATCTCTTTGTGCCAAGATCGATATTAAATCTCCGTATGTTTGAAAAAGAATATAAAATATGCCAATTCTTGATTTGATCGTCCTTTTTTTTTTTTTTTTGAGATTGCATCGTTTTGTTTGGACCCACCATTTACCCCTCACTTTTAGTGACCTATCTTAAAATAATATTGTCTAAATGGTATAAACTTTATAAATCCATTATTCACACACACTAAACATTTTATATAACAACACATTTTTCTCTATTTTTTTCTATCATATTACATCCTACTTCTTTTTCTTTCTATTTTTTTCCTATTTTTATATCTTTCATATAAAGTTGTTGTACCAACTTATTGTAAATATAGGGCATGATTGTTTACAATTTTTAAAAATTATTTTATATTTTTAAAAATAAAAAATTGAAAAAACATGTTTAACAGATAATTTTTAAATTTTTTTAAAAAAAGTATGATAGTTTTTTAATTTTTAAAAATTAAAATTTTGAAACAAATTTTACTCTTTTAAGAGTTTTAACCACTTTTAGTTTTTCTTTTATGTATTAAAAATTTTATAAATAAATCATTTCATTTATAAAAATAGTTTTTAAAAATAATTTCATAAAACAATTTTAAAAAATTAAAAAATAAAATTAAATCAAGTGGATATTTCTTTAAATTTTGTGTGTTTGAGTTGATATTCAATGTGTCTAAATTTAAATTTGAATTTCCTAACATAATTATTTTTATTGTTACAAATATAAATTTATTACGTTTCAACGTTAAATCAAAATATTTTTTTATCACATTGCGGAACAAAAGGGCCTAAGAAAAAGGCTTGTGAGGAGCTAGAGAATAAGATTGGATTTGGAACAGTGGACATGCCTCAAACGGGTCGTAGATATCATAGTCCACCCCACTTAATTAATTTGACAAAGACAACAATGTCCACGTGTCCTCTACTTATGAACGCGTACTGACCTGACAATATTGGATTGAAACTCGCCTGAAAGAAATTCCAATCGCTCTTAAGAAAATCTATGGTGCCCCTTGCATTTGTAATTGGTCTTTGTTTTCACAAGATATATATGTATAAAGCAGCTTTCACGTTCAATCGGCAGGTTTGATAGAAAAATGCACTTCCATACGAATATATTTTTCCACTTTTTTTTGTAAAATTGAACTAGTGATTGGAGTGAACTATGAGTATGAATTAGTGTGAAAAATGAGATATATAATTATTTTTAAAATAGTTTTTACATGAATTTCGCTTATGAATAGGTATGTGTTCTCATTGAAGTTCTACATTCATTAAAAATAAGAAAAGTAAAATAAATATAAAATCTTTAAAATACAATAATTGAATAGTTGATTGAATCTCATGTCTTTTAAATAAAGTTGCAGTTTAATATTTGATTGTAAAAGTTATCTTCCTCTATAAAAGAAAAAAAAAATCTAACTCTCTACAACAAGAATTTAATCTATTTGAAAAGGTGGATTAGAATTATAGACTAGTAAAATAAAATTCCAAACAAGCATTAACTAGGTCTTTTTTCCCCAAAACTTATCTCATATGAAAGCTCTTCATTGGGAAATAAGCATGGGTGAGTGAGGACTCAGTGAATCCGAGTAACACTAACTAGTTAAGTTTATTCTTATGTCCCTCTGAGTCTTACATCACATGGCAGAGCACTAAAAAACAAGAGAGAGAGGGAGTAAGTAGTAGGAAAAAAGATAAGGACTCCCACTAAATAATTAAATAATAAAAGGCAAGTAATGGGCCAAAGAGAAAAAAGCAAGGAATCAGGGCACAGGAAGCAGAAATTATATCTATGGATGTAATAGGAATATGAAGAATATAGAATAAGATAAGAGGGGCAAGGCAAGGTGTAAGGCCAAGGGGGGCGTTCCAATTTTTGTGGGCAAGGAAGGAAAGGAAAGGAAAGCAGAGTATGGAGAAGGAATACATAAGGAGGCATCACAAGCATGAACCCACCCCAAATCAGTGCACTTCTGCACTCGTCAAGCACATAAAGGCACCCCTCCCCATCGTAAGTTAATTTCTCATCTATCTTGCTTTAATTAATTTCCTTTTGCACAATAATAATAATAATAATAATAATTTGGGATTTGGATGAATTAGGTATGGTCGTTGGTTAGAAGATTTGATGAGCCACAGAAATATAAACCATTCGTGAGCAGGTGTATTGTGCAAGGTGAGGTTGGCCTTGCAATTGGGAGCGTTAGAGAAGTGAATGTCAAATCTGGCCTCCCTGCTACCACCAGCACTGAAAGGTTGGAACTCCTCGATGATCATCAACACATTCTTGGCATCAAGATCCTTGGCGGTGACCATAGGCTCAACAACTATTCCTCCATAATCACCCTGCATCCTGAGGTCGTTGATGGAAGACCCGGAACAGTGGTGATTGAATCGTTTGTGGTGGATGTGCCTGATGGTAACACCGGTGATGAAACTTGTTACTTTGTGGAGGCTTTGATCTCTTGTAACCTAACCTCTTTGGCTAATGTCTCTGAGAGGATGGCCGTGCAGGATCCCACTCCTCTTCCTCTTGTCAATCATTTACTTTGTTAACTCTTAAAAGGAGGAGGAGAATATCAACTTGATTTCTCTTCTCTTCTCTTCTCTTCTCTTATCTTGTTCTGTTTCTGTATAAATAACAGTGGATGTTTTTGTTAATTTTGTTTAGAAACTGCAAAGATAATTAAGCTGTTTCTGCTTTCTAGTAGCAAGTGTTGAGTTGAAGGATGCTTTGAAACTCAATACTATTCTTTTTTCCATTTCCTTATAGAATGAAATGAGAATAGGGGTCGGTGTCAGGGTGAGTGGTAGATGATGATATGATATCACTAATTAGTAACTTGCACGGCACTTTTCTTTTATTTATCACCATCAATCAGATAGCTTTAGTTTTGGAATGCTTAATAGTGGCGCAGCCTCAATGATTATGCTGCCACTCCTCTCAATAATATCTATGGTCCAACTGTTTTATACTGAGACGAGACTAGTAATTTGCCGTAACTGTACTTACATAATCGTCCATCAAAGAGAATTTTATTTCCCTTGTAACACAATTTTCTTTTACTCCTATCTTTAGCCTGTATAAGGAATAATGTTCCTTTAAATTCTGCATGACACAAGGAGAGCATTGCAAAATCCAAATATTGGCATCTAGCTTTATTCGCATAGTTTGTGCCAAATCCCAAGCTTCGTCAAGAAAATCAGCTTTTCCAAGGTCTATTATGCAAGAGTAAGTGCTCAGTTTGTAATTTGTCTTTGCACTATCAAAGTACTTCCACCCTTCATAATACCCGTTTAGCACATTTCATTAAAAAGAATAGTTAGTAGTTACCTTACCTCTTCCCCATGGCCACAAAAGGCATATCTCATCATCAAGCATCCTACATATGTAGATCATCGAGCACATTAAAAATAGAAGGAAGAATACACACACAAATTGAATTAAACCAACTTCCATACCTCAATATTTTTCCTGTTGTGCATGCCAAAAATAGATCACATGAGATGTGATTATCAAAGTCACAACTCATACATACACCTGAACCCCAAAAGTTTTCCATGAAACCTCACATTAGTAGTTAATCCCGGACTCTTGATCTAATCAATCACAGCCATAGGTTCTTCACTTTGGCCTCTCATTGAATAACCTGAAACCAAGCAATTCCATGTCACCAAATCAAGTTTTATCCCTTTCTCCTCCATCTGATTCAGTAGTTCTTCAGCATCATGAAATAGGCCCTTGAAAGAGTATCCTAACATCAATGAATTCTGAGAACAAATACTTTTATCCTTTGTATGACAAAACACCGTTTAAGCTTTTTTCTAATCAATCATTCTTGATAGACATATCCACCAATTAAGTAAAAATAATCTAACTTGTCAAGCTTATTTCTTACAGTGTAGCCATGGATTAACTTTATATTTTCTATTTCAATGTATTCAATACTTGTAATGCAATCTACTGGCAATCTGAACATACTGTTATACTTATTTCACTATACATCCAAATTTTTGTGTCGCATGAAGTTCACAGGTGTATGTATTTTAATGATGAGAAACCAATACAAAGAATTTATGCAGCAACGAATATTACTCAATTTAACCTTTTCAGTCATTCATTCATTCCATTTAGCCCTTCAAATACAAGTTTTAAAGACAATACTTCTTATTTAAGAAGCATCAATCTATTATACAGTAAAGAAGAAAACAGATTTAGTCATCTATGTCAGATGGACATTCTGTTTTGGTTTGGACATAACATCTACTTCTTTGTCATTAACAGAGCAAATTCAGGAACTGTGAATATCAATGAAGGATGCTCATTTTGGTAAGATAATGTACATTCTTCCAAGAAAGTGAAGGCAAACTCATCACATGAAGCACCCATCTCAAATCAGCCACTCCAAAATGAAGCCAGATGCTTTCATGCATGAAAAACTCCAAGCTTGAAAGCTCTTGTGAAGATTACCACTGTTCTCTAGGGCGACCATCAGGGAATATAGGAACAAGGACCTTTTCATTATTCTGTCTTGTGTCTTCAACTTGTTTAATTGTCTTTGCTTGTCCAATCTCCAAAGTTCCAGCATCCTCATCAAAATCTGGTGGTGTATCATCACCATCATCTCCATCACTCCAGTCATCATCATTATCATCATCACCATCTTCAAATCCATCCTCACCCATAAAATTATCAATATCTGACCATTCTTCTTCCTCTTCACCACTTTCTTCTTCTCTGCTATCTTTCTCTTCCATGCCACCTCCAACTCTTCTCCGTGCAGCTCCCTTGGGAAACCGCGGAACATTAACCAGAGAACGGAGTTTTTCCTTTATAAGTAACAAACGGTCCTTCTCTACCAACTGAGAATGTCGATAACCTTCCCTCAAAAACACAGAATCTCTATCTCCTTTCAGAGAAACATAAAACATATCCGGATGCCTTATCAACATCCCTCTCAGTTGCTGAGAGAATCTAAACTCCTCTCTAAAATGAGTAAGGTGATCAACAAGAGTTCGTTTCTCAAGAGTGAGACTCAAAATCTCATGAACAACTCCACAAGCATGCTTCTCTTTCTCCCTTGATCCTGACCTTAGCATTGAGAAATCCGAGTAAGGTGATATATAAGGCAAATCTCTGAATTGCATTATCTTCCTCATCTCTCCCTTAGAAAGATGAAGACCCTTAGGAAGCTTTACTCTATTAAATTTGGGAGGCCTGTCTATGATTAAATTATGTTCTTCTAGTTCTCTAATGCGATTTTCCTCTGCAGCTAACTCAGCTGCAGAAACTGCAAGCTCAGGATCCCAATGTGTTAATTCCAAGGCAGGGCCTCGTTCAGTTGCAACAACTCTGAAATATTGTGGGTACTTATGACAAATGGTGTCACGAAATTCTAATGGGAGTCCCAAATCAGCCCTTATATGTGCTATTTTCTCCAACAATATCCGCTTCTCAAGTGACATCATCAACAATTTCCTAAGCTTGACAACTACCAAATCTTCCATTTCATCCCTAATCCTCAATTCCTCAAAATAAAGCCTTTCAGCCTCAGGGGTCATTTTGAATTTAAGAGAGTAAACCCCTTCTTCTATAATCTCAAACACTGCAGGGAATTTCCTCAACAGAGCAATCATTCGCCTCTTTTTATCAAGACCCAATTCTCTTTTATGCTTACCCAGATCCCGAAGTGACATAACCCTATCTGGTTGACTCACCAGAATCTTCCTCACCTTGAGAACAAATTTGAGCTTCTTGTCCCTCTGTATTACATTATCAAAAGGAAGCTCTTTCCTTCTCTTAACGGCTGCTTTTATAGGAAATGGGGCATCCACTTTGACATTTCCCCGTGACTGTAACAATGACGGAACCCAATCCAAATTCGTTCCCCAAAATTGGGACTTTCGGAGGGAACAATTAAGTGTGACAGAAAAATTTGGTTTTTGAAGAAAAGGAAGTCTATTTGAGATGAAGAATGGTAAAGGGGTAGATAATGAAGAGATTTTTGGTGAAGCAAGGAATGGTTTAGGCTCCATCTACCTACCAACCTTCACATAGAAATAGACCCAAAAGGGCTAAACTAAAAGCAAATAGAAATACTGTGTCTACTCTATTCTATATATGTTTGGTTTTGCAAACAAGAGAAGAGACTCACTCACCAATCACAAGTGATGCTAAAGCTCCAAGGTAGTTCAGGCGTTCCTTTGAGATAATATTGGTTTCAGGGTTTATGATATCTGCACCTCAAACTTCAGCAAACCCCAAAACCCACACAGTTACATTACATTTACACTAGCTAGTAGTATTATTCTCCCCTTCACTTCTCTGATCAACACGACAGTGTCGTTCACAATCACGTGGATGATGGCAGATGCTTTACACTACGACGTCGTGTCCATCTTTCTTTCTTTCTTTGGTTAAGATATAACAAGGTTTTTATATAAAAAACAATAATTTTAGTTGGTACACGTACAGTTATTTTAATGTCATTTTTAACCCATGTTACTGTTATAACTAGTCGGGACTCGTGCATCAGCGATATTTCTGAGGGTGAAGTATTAGATTTAGCTAAGAATATAAGTAAAAGTAATTATAACAATTAATATTAAATAAAAAAAAAAAATACTTAAATAATAATGATTATAATAATGCTCATTGTAAAAACATATTAATAGGAAATATACTTAAAGCATTAATGACTTAATAAACATTTCTTGATAAAATTTGTTCATATAAAACAATATTTGGTCCAGAAATATGAAGTGAAATCACTGTATTGAAGATTATAACCAGACATTGAAAGAAGTTTCCTGAATACATTGCAAAAAACAAAAGTTGAAAAGTTATAAAGAAGATATGTATATGATAGTCATTGATTGAAAACAAATATATAGAAAAAGATTTGAACAATAAAACAAATAATAGTAATAATAATAATAACAAATAATAATAATTTCTAATTAAAAGATGTGAGGAGCAACCTAAATAATTTTTGGAAGACTTCTTTATATACAACATTTGAAGTATTATCTGAAATATGTCCTTCATCGTCAGTTATGAGAAATTTTAATCCTCCTCGGTTCGTGACTCTAGAAACTGCAACATATAATTGTCCATGGGAGAAGATAGATCTTGACAAGTAAATTCCAACATTTTTCAAAATTGACCTTGACTTTTATTGATAGTCATTGCAAATGACATGGAGAACTTCCTTCTCTGTAACTTAAAATGAATTCTATTATTTGAAGGAGTCATTGACAGTCTATGAATGAATACTTTGTGCCCCACATTCACTCCAGAAATGACTTTTGCTTCTAAAACATAGGTACCTAACTGAGTAATAATGAGTCTAGTACCATTGCAGAGACGTGGAGACTGATTAATGTTTCTCAACAACATTACCGGTGCACCAATTTTCAACTTTAAGACATGATTTGAAGACCAAGTGAATTAATTGTATTTAAAAATTCTGGTGCGTGAATATCATGAGGAGAATTAAAATCAACACTCTGTGTACACGGACTGTCAAAACTTAGATATGTTCTTTCTTCTCCAGGAAGCAATGACAACATATATTCATTCAAGTTGAACACAATGTCATTTGTTGGAGCTAAAATATTTTGATGTTAAAGGAATGATGGATCATGCGTGTTTTGTAATAATGAGGGATAAGTATTACCCACAATTGAAGCGATAGGATCAACAATATCTGATATTAGCAAATCATTTGGAATTTCAATACTAACATCTCCATCATTTGGTTTACCAATCATTACATCTCTAATACTAACCACACATGCGTTCACACAGGTCAATACGTTGACATGTTAGTTGTAACATGATTTTTTAAAATAAAATATATTTCATAAGAAATGTATAAATAATTAAATAATATTAATATGATCATTATCTTCATATATTAATCATGCTTTATAAATAAACTAAATCATTAAATAAAATTATTTAACGTTTAAATACATAACAGAAATGTTTTAAGAAATTCAACATGCTCTATGTTAAAATTAAAGCACAAAAGCTTGTTCAAGACTCTGGAAAAAAAAATATTATTAAGGCTTTACCAGTATTTTTTATTTGTAATTTAAATTATTTCCCCCTAATTTTTATTTATTGCTATTACATATAAAACAACAAAAAGAAACAATTAATTTACGTTGAAGTTTAAATAGTGTCCTTTTATAATATGCAATTAGTGATACTTATGTGATAAAGGCTTTTCCTCCAACATTGACCAATCTTGATATGAATCTTACTTCCAAAACATAGGTATTTATTTTAGTTATAAGTTCAGTACCATTGCTTTCATCTAGAATGATCATCCCCATGTGATCTATTTTTACTCATAAATTATCATGTCTTCATATATATTTACTTTTATGTTATAAATATTAATGTTTTCATGCAAAAATTTATTCCTACATGTAATAAGTATTTACCCCTATAACTTAAATTAAAAAATTAATAAATTTTATGTAATTTTTTCATCATAGAACACATTATATTTACCTCTTACAATGTAAATACTAAATTAACATTTAGATATTAATAAATTTTATACATATAATTATTCCCCTTGATGCATGAGAAAACATTATAAGAAAAAATCAAAAAAAAAATTCTACCAATAAAATACATTTTAACTCTAAAAAGTAATTCATTTTTATTAATTATTTGTTCTAAGATTATTACATCTAATTTTTGCATCACATATGATTTACTTTTACCCTATGATTCAATGATTCAATTATTAATAAGTTTTATTGTAATATTTCATTCACTTTTACCTCATAAATTAATTACTATTAAGACTTTTCCTGTAGTTTTAACCTATAATTACAATGATTTCCCCCTAATTTTATTTATTGTTATTGCAGATGTAACAACAATAAGAAAGAATTACTATAATTTGGAATTTAAAGGGTGTCATTTTATCAAATGCAATTAATGATACATCATTCTTTTCATCCAGAACGGTCATTTCCATATGGTATAGTTTTACTCTTAACTTATTATGTCATCATATACGTTTATTTTTATAATCTAAATATGATTTTTTGTGATGGAATTTTTTTATTCCTACATGAGATAAATATTCACCCCAATAATTTAAATTTAAATATCAATATATTTTATGTAAATTTTTCATTGTCTCGTAAATTAGATTTGCCATTTTTTAATAAAAGGGCTAGGCCAAAGAAAAAAATTATATAACTACTATCTACTAAATTGAATAGCAGACACATTTACTAACAAATTATATTTACCTTTTATAATTTATTTACTAAATTAAAATTCATATATTAATAAACTTTATGTAAAGATTTATTCTTAATTTTAGAAAATTGAAATTGTGATATATAAAAAAATATTATACAAAAAATTAAAAATGAAATTTTTATCAATAAAATAATAACTCAATTTAAAAAAAACTATTTTTATAATTGTTATAAATAAAAACAACAAAACATAAATAGATGTAATAAGTATTTATCCTTATAACTCAAATTTAAATATTAATAAATTTATGTTAAATTTTCATCACAGAGAAATTTATATTTACCTCTTAAAATTTATATACTAAAGTAACATTTAGATACTAATAAAATTTATAAAAATATTTATTCCCCTTTGGTGCATGAGAAAAAATTGTAAGAAAAATGAAAAAAGAAATTTCTATGAATAAAATAAATTTTAATTTAAAAAAGTGGTTCATTTTATTAAATTTTTTCTATGACTTTTACATCTAAAAACAAAAAAAAAAATGCAAAACATTTATAATCAACATAAATTGTAAATATAATATTTATGTTTTATTTTAACATTATGCATCAACAATTTAAATATTAATGTTTGTATGTAAATTTTTCATCACGTATGATTTAATTTTGCCCTATAATTCAATTATTAATAAATTTTATTGTAATAATTATTTCTTTAATTTTACATACTGTATTGTTAAACAGTAATTTAAATTATTTCCCCTAGTTTTATTTATTATCTTTGCAAATGAAAAATTTAATAAAAATAAAAATAGGAAATAATTAATCTAATTTAAAAATTAAATAATGTTATTTTATAGAATGTAATTAATGATAAAACCGTTGTTATCATATGGAACTATTGTCATCACGTGGAACACCCCTGCTCGTGTGGAGTATATAATGATAAAACTATTGTTATCATCTAGAACATCTATGCTCGTGTGGAATATTTTTATTGTTAAATTATTATGTCTTTATATAATTTAACTTTTAAGATCTAAATATGGATATATTTTCATACAAATGTTTTATTCCTACATGATATAAATATTTACCCCTATAATTAAAATAAAAATATTAATAAATTTTATGTAAATATTTCATTGTTGAAAAAATTATGTCTAAAGGGAGTCTAAAGAAAAAAAAAGACACATACAACTATCATCTAATAAACTGAACGGTAAACACATACTAATAAATTATATTTACCTTTTGTAATCTATTTTCTAAATTAGCATTTATATATTAATAAACTTTATATAAAGATTTATTACCCCAAGATGTATAAAAATAATTATAAGAAAAATTAAAAAATAATTTTCTATTAAAAAAACATAATTCAATTTAAATAATTGACTCATTTTATTAATATATATTTTTTAATTTTACAACTAAAAACATCATTGTTTTTTCTGCTACGAAAACTTGTATGAATGCTTCGAATCGGTAAAATCTTGATCAAATTCACTCTCAGGCAACAAATCTAATACAATTTATTTTGTTTGAGCACTCATCAAGCAATTCATATAACTTGTCAGACCCATCAAAAGGGCTTCACACAACCTTGACAGACGTATCAAGCAATCCATCCAGGGTCACACTCCTAAAAATCTTAAAGTCGTTTACAAAAGAAAATTCAAGAGGATATGCAAGAAATATCAGAAAGATGTGAAATAATCCTTAAACTACTATACTCTCCATAGATAAAAAGAAGAACCTCCAACATGAGCGATCAAATCAAAATGTCACCTTTCAACATCTTGAGCGTGCACACTTGTATGAAAAAGTATAAAAATGAGGGATGGATGAACCACTAAAAACCTTTTCATTAAGAATTTAACAGCCTATTACATTATTATGTCATCCTTAACTTTCTAAATGCTGGATAACTTTCCGCTTAAAACTTTGACACTCAATGACATTTTAAAAAAAACATTCTATCAATAAAATATGATTCAATTTAAAAAAAAAAAGTGATTCATTTATATATATTGTTTTTTCTCAGGTTTTTACATACAAAAACACAAAACATAAGTAAAATATTTATAATAAACAAAAAAATTAATATTCATATTTTATTTCAACTTTATTCATCAACAATTTAAATATTAATATTTTTTTATGTAAATTTCTAATCACATATAATTTGTTCTTTACCAAAAAAATCACATATAATTTGTTATTATCCTATGATTCAGTTATTAATTATTAATAAGTTTTATTGTGATACTTCATTTACTTTTACCTCATAAATTAATTATTTTTTAGTCTTTTCTTGTATTTTTTACCTATAATTAAAATAATTACCCCCTAATTTTATTTATTGTCATTGCAAATGAAACAATAATAGGAAATAATTAACCTAATTTGAAATTTAAACAATGTCATTTTATCATATACAATTAATGATAAATCTTTATTTTTACATCAAAAAGCAACAGAACTTAAATTAAATATTTATAGTAATGTAATTAACTCAAAATTAATATTCATATTTTATTTTAATACCAGTCATAAAAAATTTAAATATTAATGTTTTTAAATAAAATTTTCAACACATGATTTATTACTACACTAATTTTTTCATTCATATAAATTTAATACTAATATTTGTAGATAATTCAAATTTGAATTCTAATTACTATATATATACACTCTCTCCAACAAAGACATTGTATTTATTAAAAAGCTTAATTGCATTATTAGTGTAGAGGAAAGAGAATAAGTGTAGTTAGTAAATATTCATATTTTATTTTAATAACAGTCATAAAAAATTTAAATAGTTTACATACAGAATAAATTAATAGCAATGTTAAATAGTTTACTTACAGAATAAGTGAGGACCAAGCTATAATTCTTAAAAACGTTTATGGAATGTTTTTTAAAAAGGGGGAAGGCGCCTGAACAGGTTCCATATAGTGTCAACAATATATTATTGATTTAAATTGAATATCATGGCTATACCATCAAAACATTCTTGGCAAGGGCGTATGCTGATATTCATCTTAATCTTTCTTGTTTTCTTCCTCAAATCAATTGCAAGTTGTTCTAGTTTGCTTGGTCAACCTGCGATAACATGTCAAGTATTGATTCTGTTTTCTTCCTCAAATCAATTGCAAGTTGTTCTAGTTTGCTTGGTCAACCTGCGATAACATGTCAAGTATTGATTCTGGGTGTAAGGGAGGCAAATAATAAAAGCCATTGTCAACTAATATAAAATTACAATTTTGTTTCCAGAGTTAGTTAACTTTGTTAGGACCAAATGTTAGCTATTTTCTGTTAGCTTTTTGTAATATCAGATGACATTTCCCTTCTTCTGTCTTCCTCTACCTCACCCTTCTAACTCCTGCCATGGCTTCTTCCTCCATGGTTTCTTACAATATTGGGCAATCGTACCAAATTATCGCAAGTATTTCAAGAGTAAGTAAGGGTATCATGTCCACAGGGATTGAAGTTCAAGTACCAATTACAAGGAGTTATCTAGTTGAAAAGAGAATTATGAGTGTGAATGAGGAATTCTAAACTATGCAGAAAATTATAACCAGAAACTAAACCAGAAAATTGAATTATGTGTTCAACAACTAATAAGAACTCAGCAAATTTGAAATACAAATTTTAACAAAATAGTTAGGGTTGATTTCACTCAATCCTCACTTCATGCAAGTGTTCATATAATTCAATTCAATTATGGTAAATGATTTCAATGATCCAATTCACTATCTTAGCCAAAGTCCAATTCCTTGGTAATTTGACCCTATGTCATCACTAAGAGCCCTAATTCCTTAGGTGAACCTAATAGTGACATGCATTAACTTCAAGAATTGCTAAAGATCACATAAAAAATGATTCCTATTCCTAGGCAATCAATCTTTATGTTGCTTGCTTCAGATCCAAGCTTTTCCCTAATTTTCTAATTATGAGAGAAGCTTTTGATTCATAAAATTGAGTGGCCAATTCAACTGAAGCTTTAAGAGTAGAATGAAGCAATTGAATTGAATGAACAAACCACTTACACAAAGTTCAGATCAAGATCCATCAACACCTAACCTAAGAAATTTAGAATTTCATTACAAAATAGAAGAGAAAAGGAGAGAAAGATGCAAACTCAAGGACGAATTCCATGGAGATGAACCCTAGGCTCCACCTTTGAGTTGAATCTTGAGAGAGAGAGAGAGGAGAGAAAAAGAGAGAAAATTTGAGTTGAAGAAGTGAAAAACTGAAAAAATGAAATTGTTCCCGCTAAAAATCTAAACAGAACTATTTATAATGTTTCAGTCAAATTCGTGTCCTCACACAGATCCTGCCATGTCCCCACACGATTTTGGCAGAGAGTTCCTTTTAGCTCCAGTAGCTTCTGCCAGTTTCGTGTCCTCACACACCTTCAGCTTGTTCCCACACGATTCTGGCAGAGAGTAAATTTCTTCAATTTGCACCTTATATATCCAATGCTTCACTATTTATTTCTTCCAAAGACTTTAAAAATACTTTTTTTTCAAACTCTTTTTCTTCTTTTTCAAATAATACCTATAAAAACACCAAATCAATGAAAAATTAGAAAAAAATACAATTATTTACTACAATCACCTAAAATACAAACAAATTCAATTATATACAATTTTAACTACAAATTTACAAAATTATCAATCTAAACAACTAAAAATTACCTAAAATATATCTATAAATCTACTACTAAAATGGATTTATCATTACACGACATCAAACATTCGTCAAGATCCATCGAGTATCTACTACACTCACCCAAATGAAAACCTATCATCAGTACTTGTTTCCCTAATTAGTGAAGGCCGCAACTTTACAGCTGGACCGGAGCCGTGACCAACACTTTCACTTCAGATTGTGAGGATACATGTAGTAAAAAAACCACATGTTAATCAATAGTCTAAGAATATCAGAATCTTTGTCAGAATCTTTGTCAGGCCCATCATCATCAGAATCTCTCTTCTTTCTATAAGAACCTCCCTTCACACTAACTTTCTTCCCAGACCTTTCAGCAATAATTCTCTCCCTCAATCCCTCTAAATTTTCTCTCTCTGTGTCCTTTATCCTACCATAGAGATGCCCCCAATAATCCCAGTAAAAGGACTTCTAAGGCTTTTATGGTCCACATCAAGAAAAAAAAAAAAAAAATTAGATCTATCCAGTTCTTATCAAAGTATATTGCTACCAACCCACAATCCTGTTTCAATTCATAATGAATAAAAAAACAAAGTCATAATGAGGAGTAATACATGTTACAATAAAAGACTTCACAATATCTAAGTAACTCAGTTCTTAATAAAATCATGAGCTTCAAGTAGTTTACAATATTTTATCTATTCATCACTATTCAATTCTATTTTAATGTGTACTCTATACTCACAACTTGATATTGCAAAAAACACCCTCTAGCAAAGTCATGTGCATAGGCTACAGAGCATTCCCCTCCTACAATAGCAATTAATTGGTTCCAAAAATTGGGTCTTTCATCAAAATGAAATCTTCATTAATTTTCCTCTTGATTTTAATTTCTAACAAAAATTCAAGCTCAAACAAAACTTTGTTCCCGAGTCATTTACAATTAATTAAAAAGATTCAAAGAAATAAAAGAAAAAGTGACAGTGATAATTTCAAAATAAAAGAAATTAATTTATGCTTCATTCCTACATGTTGCAGTAAAAAAATTAGTTGGTGCAATACCTTATGCTTCGTTGTACCAATCAAAATCAAAGGAAATAGGTTGAGAGTGAGCTTCAATTGTCAAACCATGGTTGTCACTTAATTTGTAACTTAACATAAATAACAGGAACAATTCACAATACCTTTCCATCTTACTTCTTTCGTGTCAAAACCTCTGGAGCAATGTATGCAGGAGTTCCAACTGTGGATTTAGATTGAGAGTGCAGTAAAGCGGACTACAATTGAATATTAAATTAAATAAGAAATTCAGCAAACAAATTATATGAAAACATTACTCCATAAAGGTTCATTTTGGTGAGATGCTATTATTAACCTTGAAGATAATGCTTAAAATTGAAAATATAAAAAACTTTAAATTTGCAATGAGAGAATAGGGAAATATTTTCCAATAACCACATAGAATAAAATTTTCATAGATTCTGGAATTGACATTTCGCAATACAGGTTTCAAATTGAAGAAACACTCACCCAAGGGGCTTCATTGCTCGGTTGTTTCCGCCACCTCTTCCAGTAGGTCGATTTAAATTCCAATTTGCTTTTTTTTTCATATACTTCAATGACTCTTCACCGATCACCCTCACCATCTAACCCCTGCCAGTAACATCTTCTCCCTCTGCGACTGGTGCCATGGTCGACGCATCAGCCATCATCTGAATCTTAGAGCCAACAACCCACAAAATAAAAAATTTAGGGCAGACAGAAAAAAGAACAACAAAAAAACTCTGGCAAGCAAAAAAAATTGGACCTTTCTCTATCTTCTATCCGCTGTTCTATAATCCTTCATAGCTCATGAACCATCATCACAACCTCTTTGGGATGAGAGGGAGAAAGAGGGTGACATAGAAAAGAAAAAAAGAGGGAGGCAAAGAAGGTTTGGAGAAGCTTTTGCGATGCAGAAATTTTAAAAAAGGGAACTGCAGCCTTGAAGAGCATCCCTGAGTTTGTTTGGCGTGTTTGATTTGCGTTTTAGCTAACTGAAAATTGAAAATAGTAATTGAAACTACTTTAATAGTGCTCGGGAAGTTAGCTTTTTTGGTAGCTACAAGATTTTCTTAAAAAGCTAGCTCCAATTTTCAACCAGTAGCTGAAAATTAATTACAAGTTTAACCCTCAACCACTCTCACTTGTCATTATTTAATAATTAATGTTTTCCTTAAAGGTCATTCTACCATTTTCAACTAGTTTTACCAAACACATTCAATAGTTTTTCAGCTTTCAGTTACCTTTAAGCTTTCAGCGAACTTTTCAGCTTTCAACTAGCTTTTTAGCTTTCAGCTAGTTTTATCAAACACACTCTTAATTGGAGTTTTCAATTCTATTCACATTTCCCAAACCGATTACACAATTATTAGGGGTGTTCATTGGTTCAGATCGACCCAACCAAACCAAACCGTTTAAATTGGTTCGGATTTTTTTACTCATTCGGGTCCGAACCGAACCGAACCAATAAGAACCGAGGGCTATTGGTTCAGGTAATGGGTTGGGAAAATCAAACCCGTTACCCGAACCGAACCAATCATTTATATATATAAATAAAAAAAACGCGTTTTGAGTTACGGTTACAGACTCACTCACTTCTCTGCGTTGTGCGGCCTGCGCCTCCCTCTCACTCTCCCAGTCTCTCAAACTCTCAGTCACCCTCTTCGTGTTTCTCTGTGCCTCCCACCGCGTCCATCGTTTCTCTGCCGTCAATTCATCCTCCTCCCGGCGCAGCGTCCATCGTTTATCTGCCTCCCATCGCGGCACTACCATCGATCGTCCACCGCTGTCGTCAATCGTCCACCGCGGCGCCTCCCTGCCACTATAGCAGCAGCTACAACACCGCCTGTTCGCGGTTCACCCCTATCCTCGAGCACGAGCGCGACGCGACTCAGATTGAAGTGACCGTCCCTGTCCGGTTGTCCTACACCGTGATCGTCTTTGTCTGGTCGTCTAGGATCGTCCCTGTCCGACTGTCCTGCACCGTGAATTTGGTGGTCTGGTTACAACCTCTATAGTGAATTTGGTGGTCAAAGTAATAGAATTTGTGCATTAACTTTTGTAATTACAAGACTCTTGATGTTACTTTGACTTAAACTGCATCTTAATATTAAAATCCTGAGAATGCAAAAGCTGGTTATTTTGTTTAAAGCATTTGAGAATGCAAAAGCTGATTGTTTTTCTTTTTTTTCTTGAACATGTTAAAAAAAAGGGCATTATTGAGTTTTTGATCCGATTGATTCGAACCGAACCAACTCATATCTAATTGGTTCGGTTTGGTTCGGGTCAATACAAAAAAAATAGGGAAATTTGAACCGAACACTTTTGCTTGGTTCGGATTTGTTTTTCCCCTAAAACCGAACCAAACCGACCCGTGAACACCCCTAACAATTATTTAAAATTTGAAATCAAACATCATACATAAACTGAAAAAGCACTTTAACATATGAGCACATGGGAAAATGGTGCTATTATTACTTTATCAATGTTTTAAGTAATTTCAGATTTCCAAATCCACTAACTTCTATTTCAAAATTTAAAAAATTAGTTTATAATTAAAAAAATTACTTTAATTATATATTTACTTTTTTACCCAATTTTTTGGCGGGAAAATATAGTCTCTCACTCATTTATTTATATATATATTAAGATTAAGATTAAAATTAAGATACAGGGAAATTAATATGAGATTACTCTGAAGTAAAAATAATTATTATGTATAAAAAAAAGTAATATGATATTTCTAGTCTCAATATGTAATGTTTATTTTCAATTTAATCGTTACATTTTCATGTGTTATAGGTATAACAACATACATTATTATAAGGATTTAATTAATATGCACTGTCAATATAAACAAATTTTACACAGACATTCAATAGTGTGTCGCCACATCATTTAAGAATTTAAAAAACATATGAGGTGTAATATTAATTAAATAATGTGGTGACACACAATTGAATGTCTGTGTAAATTTTTTTTACACTGACAATGTATATATATTAAACTTTTATTATAACAAGGTTTAATAATGTTTAGAGGACTACTTTAAAAAAAATGAAATGTGGACCAAATAAAAAAATCGCGACATTTTTGGAAAAAAAAGCATAATTAAACCTTATAACAACTACCATAAACAAAGATCAAATTAAAAATAATTGACTAATGTTAATGAAAATTCTTAACCAATTAGGATCAGCTGCACTTATTCAGTTTGCAGACAGTAGATGAGTTTTCCACTACACTAGATGGATGGATGAGTTTTATATAATTATCATTGATCTGGAGTTGAATAATAAATCTTTGACTTTAGCTGGCCACCCTGTTTGGCTTTATCGGTGTCACCCTTAAGATTTGAATTTGATAGCTTAGCATCCTAGCCCATGGCTTGCAGCCCCTTCAGATGTTTGAGACTCTGCATGAGAGAGAGAGAGAGAGAAAAAAATAGTGAACACAATGCCTTTTTAATATTGAATCTCCCTCTACTGGTGGTGAGAAGATGAATGTTCAGGGTCTCATGTTCAATGGTTTTTCTTTAGTGCATATATTATATTAATATCAGTCATGGTTAAGCAGTGCATTTGTACATTTCTATATTAAAATCTTACACATTTCAACTTTGGGGCTAAGCAAATAAGATTTTATATATGCAATTATGATTGCATGCTGGTTTGACCTATAACTTACATTATTATCATTTTCCCCCTTTTATAACAAAAGCATAGAGGTCATTTGAGAATACATACTATGAAAATGCCTGTATAGTTCAACAATCTATCTTATTTCAGTCTGCAAGACCACATTTGATTGAGTTACAATTACAAGGCTGCAATATTTGCATTGTGTCATGTATTAACATTTCCTATCATGTGCACATAGTACAGTCCCTGAATGGATACATGTGTATTGTGTAGCACCTATTAGCCAAAAGACTTGCAAATTTGTAATTACTGATAACAAAGATTTTAAACGCTTCTAAAATTCACTGGCATATTACATGATAAATTATTTCATTTACAAACCAACAGAACAAAAATATTGTAGACAGTAAAGAGAATAAAAATCGTTTGTTGATCACTTACAACTTTGAATTGGTTACCTTCAAGAGTTTTAAAACTTCCTTGGAGGCAACTTTTCTAGCTATCGCCTTATTAGTCGCTTTTGCAGTATGCTTGTGAGTGATCCCATCAACTTCCACCTCAATTGTAACTGAAGTTCCATCTTCATCCATGGTTTCTTTCCTTTCGTAGTGTTCTCTCTGGCATAGTTCCTTCAACTCCTTAATTGGATGTCGCTTTGCTGTTTCAGGTGTAACTAGGGGTTCCAAAAGAGGCTTAATGCTTTGGAAAACAACCTCCTTCTTGTACCCTGAATCAACAAAAATTGCTCCCGCTATAGATTCTATAACATCTGCAAGTACCTATCCGAAAGAAATAGAATACATCAAATGAAAACACATTACAAGAAGATGCATACAATACATCTAACTATAAGGGTAAAATATGTTTTTCGTACTTGTATTTTTTGTCAAATTTAGTTTTCTTCTTTGATTTTTAAAACCTCTGTTTTATATCATATACTTTTAAAATATCTTAACTATAGTCCCTAACATTGATTAATTATGTTAAATTGCTACTGAATTCAATTGCTCAATAAATGAACTCGGTATCCATATTGATTAAATGTGACTCAACACTAAAGGGTATTGTGAAAATCTATTAAACATGTTAGCAATTCAACAAAGTTAATTAATGTTAGGAATTACGATTATGGTGTTTTAAAAGTATGAGATATAAAACCAAGGTTTTAAAAGTCAGAAATGAAGACCAAAGTTGACCAAAACTATAGGCACGAAAAACATATTTTACCCTAACTATAATAATGAAAAAGCACTAATTGGAAGAAGCCATGCACTGAATAATAACATTAACAGCTGACCTGAGAGAAATGTGTTTCCAACTCCCATCCAAAAGTTGATTCTAAAGGTAACTTCTCAACACTTTTCACTGTGGCAGCAATTTGCTTTTCTACTTGTGAGTCACAGAGTATGTGTTCATGCAACTTAGCTTTAATGGCTGACAACGCATAACACTCATTATTCACAGAAATAGACCTCATGTCAGTCAGAAATTCTGATGACAACATGTCAACAGGATATTCATTATAGAAATGCATAGTGATGACATAGTCCAACACTGCATCGCCAAGAAACTCTAGTCGCTGCAGGGAAATTAAAGCAAGGAGTTTTTCATTTCCAAGTTGTAAATAACAAAAACACAGGTAACAAGAAAATGAATACTTATCAGTTATGGAAAATCATAGACATAATAAGTTTTATCAAGATTTTCATATAGTGAAAACTAAAAAATGAAACAATAAAATAAGTATACTTTTTTCTAGTTAGTGATCTACATAAATAATCTCACACAAGTACCTGATAATTATAAGACCTTGGAATTTCTGAGTGCTTGCAAGAGCCATGTGTTAGAGCTTCTACTAAAAGGGTAGGGTATTGGAATGAGTAGTTTAATAGGGATTCTAAATGCTTGACATTTACAAGCTTCTCTGGGGAAAAGCTAAGGGTAAGGTGCCTCTCATCTGGTATAATGTTAGTGTCAATTTTGATGCCAATCCAATTAATAAATGATATAGCAGCTTCTTCATCTCCTATGCTAAGAAAGGCACCAATTAGTGCCTCAACAACATCAGCAACAACCTTGGCCTTTATTTTTCGTCTTCTACCAACATATACTCTTATCCTACTCGAAACCAACTCTTCTTCTAACAAAATATGTTGTAACTTGTCGCCAGGTATAACCCACTGGTTTGGATCTAAAGTTTCTTTTCGTATGAAACCCTACAATAGGAAAATGGATAAAGTATTAGTATAATTGAATCTATCCTTTCAAATTAGTATTCACTATTCAGCACAAATATTGCAACAGATAAAGAATCTGGTGAAATTCGATTTGTAGAACAAAAAGGAAAGGAGCAGTGATGATAATAAAATAAAATAAAAATAAAATACCGTAAGTCTGCGGCTACATCCATAGTTAAACAAGGCATCATTGGAAATCAACCTATTCCTCTCTTGAGTAAGAAGACCCTCACGATGATTTTGATTGGTTTTGAAAACTTGTTGGCCAGCAACGTACTTTAGAAAAGAATCTCCAAGTGTTTCTAAAGAATCATAATCGCAAGCCTCTTGGCATTCCTTTGCAGTAATTGCTTCCAATACCTGAAATTAATTAGTAATTCAATTAATTGTCAATGGGAAATACGATGTGAGAATTGAGTATATGACGAATTTTAAGCAAACAAATGGAGAGAGATTGAGAGATTCAACTAGTAAATCAGTTCATCTAGTCAGAACTTTTTTAGTACTGAAATAGAATAAACACCCAATATAATATTACTTTTTTTTTTCTATCACTATAGTGCAATTATGTATTTCTCGTTAATTTTTAATAAATGTGACACTGTCACACTATTTGTCACTATAGTGTCTAGTGTGACACAAAAATAACTTGGTTTTATCAAATTTATAGCTTGAAAGACTTCAACTCCAACAATCATGTGTTTTCCTATTCTCCCTTTTTTTTTTATCTCTTCTTCCCCTTCTTTCATTGGAATGTCTCAGTTCCAGTGACGTTATTTTTGCACCGTGATGGAAAATAGTGTGACACATCATAAAAATATTAACAGGAAACACATAATTACTTTATAATGACAGAAAAATCAATGAGAAACACATAATTGGTCAATAGTAACAGAAAATTTAACGAAAAACATATAGTTGATCTATATTGGATTTTTCTATTTCTTAGGGACTAAACTGCTTGACCCTAAAAAAGTCAAGGATGGATTTCTGGTTTACTTGAGATTGAAACATCAACTAACTGAGACATGTAATTATCTTATTTAAAGGAATTATGGAGATTAAGGGATAAATATAGTCAACAATTAGTTTTAGTCCTATAATCTAAAAATAGTGGTTTTGGTGAGTTTTGCTACAGATTTTGCTGCAAATTAACTAAAGACTAAATTGATGTATTTTAAATTTTTGAAGAACCAAAAGTCCAAAACCATTGATTTTAAATTATAAGGACTAAAGTAACATTTTAACTATATTTTAGGGACTAAAAACATATTTAACTTTTGGAAATCAATATAAAGTGTCAGAATTATGTAATGTAATATGTAATGTAATGGTAAGCATTTTTCACAGGAAGGAGTAGCATATACTACCTTGCAGAGTGGGATATCACCTTGCATGCAATGATCCACGAGCATCTTTTTTAAGTTAAAAGCAATGAGCAAGGACTCAAGCCGATGCATAATTGATGGAATAAATGAAAATGAATATATGGTGTTGATTGCTATTGGTGACATTATTATAGAGCAAAGTTCAGGGGGCAATTCAACAGAGTTCATGCTTGGTCCTAAAAGGAAATTAAACAATTAATCAGGTTAAAGTATATTGATAATGAATACAGTCAAATGACACTAAAATAGCTTCAATTCAATATAATGATAAGCAAGGGATGGTTAAACCTTTACCTTTCTTCTTCTTTAGTCTGCACTTTTGCAGGTTATTGCTCACTTTAAAAACACTCCTTCCACGTAGTAGGGATTGATGTTCAAATTGCAATTCAATCCCGTGGCTGAAATTTTGAAAAGAATCAAATCACAGTTATTCATATCATAGCACTCAATGGGAGACTAGTACACACAAGAAGGTAAATCTCAATCAGCTACAAAAATTTACTTACTGGATTTTGTTGTACTCCTTGAAAGTAGTAGCTTCCTTACCTTTTCGGTATAGAAGTGAGTTTCCATTATATTTCGTTACACCATAGATGATATAAATATAACCATTATGAGGAGTGGAGACCACACAATTTTTAAGTTTGCACGAGCAAACTGAACCATCTTTGGTATGCACATAAAGAGCATGATCCTTACACTCACAACTACTCTCATTCTCACATGAAAAAACAATAGGCTTCCAATCAATGATTGAATTTGAAGTTCTCTGGTCTTTAACAGTAGCTGGGAGCAGAAGATAATCAAACTCAGGATTATCTCCCAAACTAAACTCATCTGAAACACTATTCAATTCCCATTTCAGAAGGATCCTGAAGAGTGTGGTCTGAAATCTTCTACAAATTTGAACCTGTAAAATAAAAATATACAATATATATAACACTATATTGAATTGGATCTTCTTTGACACTAGCTACTACTATGAAAAGAGGACATTCATGTAATGTAAGCACACCTGATCTAGGCTAAGATAAATGGTTCCTACATATTTGAGGTTTACTGACAAGTTTCCCCTACCAGCACACATCTCAAATTGTGTGGCTGTGATTTCTAAGTCAAGTTCACTTCTAATTGCAAGTACAATGTCATCAACTGATACGTCATATTGGAAATCCTGCTTCAATTCTATCAAATAGCAATGGTACATTATATTACAAGTATTTGATGAACAATTGACCAATTCAGATGGGATATAACTGGGTTGCTTATTTCCTGCACAGGACAATTAGAGATGTCAAACCAAACAACAACCAAAAAATTAAATCCAAAAATAAGAATCAGATCAACTTTCAATCAAAACCATTTCAAAATCCAGAATTTAATTGCCAAGGATCAATTAATCATAGAAAAATCTATTAAATTACAAAATAGAAAAAAAAGAAAAGAAAGGTATCTCAATCCCATGAAGTTACCATATTCCCCCATGTTCATGACAATATCAAGATCAGGTTTTGCAATATTCTTTGATTTTCTGATCTCCCTTATTGTACACTGTTCTTACAAAGACTAAAAACCTAGAACTCTTCTCAGAAGCCCGAGACTACGATTTAGGATAAGAAGTGTGTGTGCCCTATCTCTGGATTCTCCTTATATAGGCGTAGGGTTAACTTTATTATGCGAGTGGTGTCCTCATCGCGTTTTGTCTCCTTATTCTCGTCATATATTTTGAAATACTTTCCTTTCTTGGTTTAATTATGATGATTTTGATTGAGGCGTGAGGTCTGTGTGTTTGTTTATTCAATGAACCTGGACAATTAAGGAGGTTGGAAAGTTAGGAGATTTCTCATGATGGCCGACCTATGGGTGGATGTAATTGCCTAGTCGTCGAGTCTTGACTGGCCAATCTATAAATCAACCTAGTATTATACACAGTCCTTCAAAGCTACGAGCTTATAAAAGTGAAGTAGGTTTCCAAGTGTGATTGGCCGATCTATTAATCGGCCTTGTACGATACACACATCATCAGTCTTTTAGTTAACTTCCAATTTATAATAGCAAGCAACAGAAGTGGCTATAGGGACCTCTTTGTATTTAATTACTAAATTCTACACAGAAAAGAAAAGTGAGAGGTAAAAGAGAGGATGCACGTCTCCTTTATGGAGTCTTAAGCTACAAGATACTTGGTTACCAAGCACTTCAAAAGTCACAACCTTTTTAGATTGTGAGTAGATTGTAAGAAATTTGACACATGTAATAACACAAATGATTGTTATTTCTATATAACCTACTCTGATAGGGTCGTTTTCAACGAGCACACATGGACCCAACCTGTTACGCGACTTGATATCTACAAGTTTGCTTTATTTTGGGTCAGGTTTACCTTAGAACCAGACCCAAACCAATTTATTGTCATCAGGTCGAGTCCAACCCGATGGGTTAATTGAGTTGGAAAAACCCCATGAACACCCCTAGGTATTACCCCTATTCCTATTTTTCTATCCCATTTGAATTTTTTTATTTTTATTTATCTGTTTCATTTAGAAGTTTGAGAGAGTATTAATTATTTTTTTTTACTTTTACCCTTAATAAGAGATGTAATAAATTGAAACATAAATGAATAAAATAGAGAGATAAAGGGTAACCACTGTTCTTTTTGTGTAGAAAAATAAAGAAGAAAAAATAAAACACCTTATATGAATAGGAAGAGTGAGAGTATATTGCTAGGAGTGTTTGTTAATTTCTAAAATTAAGAGGAGTGTTGTTGTAACAAGAAATAATAATAATAATAGTCATTGTCCTTTTTGTTGTAATTGTCTTTTTTATGAAAAAAAAGTAAAATAACTTAAATGAATAGAAAGAGTGGGAGTATATATACATTACTAAAAAGATAAAAAAAAATATACGTTTTCCTACTTTTACCTTTAAAAAAAGAGATAACAAGTGAAAATAAAATGAATAAAATAGAGAGATAAATAATATATTAAAAAACACAATAAATTTAATATAAATAAATACATTTATTATATTTTTTAATATATATTTTTATGTAAATTGACAAATAAATAAGAATAAAGATAGTAATAGATAAAAGTGAAAAATAAATAAATAATGTATAAAAAATCGCTGCCTTAAAAGAATAAAAATTTTCTTAAAAAAATTTCTTTATCCGACTACAAGAGTGACAGAAACGACGGATTTTTTTATTTAAGAAATTAAGATGAAAAACGTTTTTTTTTTATTTTTTTTACATTTTCACTTCATCTGAATATAAATCATCTCTTTTTTATTATTTGTTCTTTATTTTATTTCCTACTAAATTTCAATCATTTTTATTTTCTCTCATTGTTTTTGATACCGAGAAATGGTTGTCTAGCTTGGAACTTGTTGATTCCTTCGATATGTATAGTGAGGTGGTCTCTCTAATCTCCGAAGCAAAGTGATGGGATGCCTAAAAAAACACTCCAGATTAAAGTCAATTGTGATTTTGGCGTAGTATTAGTAGGGAAAAGAAAAGATGAGCATATATGCATGTGTGTGTGTGAATGAGTCGACATCACCCACCATGATTGCTTTGTTAGTGATAACCATATATCCGAGATTTGTGTTTCGGAAATGAGCTAGCCAAAGCCAATCATCATGGATGAGAGGTACGTACGGTACGTATAAAATTGATGAATAACAATCTTTTAGCGGAAATAACATTTTTATATAATAAAAAACATATATCAACTTATATAATACATTTTTTTCTCTTTATCTCTTAATTATATTACATCATCCATCACTCATTACCAATCAAATCTCACATTTCTCTTTTTTTTTTATTTTTCTATTTCTATTTCTATGTTATACATGCTATTGTACAAACAACATTTTTCATAACGTAATATATATATGGTGATTCTTTTATGTGACACAGACAGAAGATGGGTACGCATGAAGAATCGAAAATTGAAACTTACTTATGGCTAAATTGGAAGTTGGAACCCGTCGTTTATTCTTGACTTCCTTGTCTATGTCTTAAATTTGCATCACATGGGAGCTGTCTGGGACAGTGTCTCACGTTCGCGGTCGGTTCGTAGTTGTATGATTTATATATAGATTTATCTCTGTTTGCTTTCTGAATGATTAGCCCCACAATTCACAGAG
Source organism: Sesbania bispinosa (assembly GCA_026901365.1). Lineage (NCBI taxonomy): Eukaryota > Viridiplantae > Streptophyta > Magnoliopsida > Fabales > Fabaceae > Sesbania > Sesbania bispinosa. The sequence goes on from QLOH01000172.1 coordinate 378,536, forward strand.
AAGAAAGCAATAGTACTATGTTCGAATTGAGTTAGAAAAATATATAGGAAGATACATTTTATTTTAAATAATTTTTGCTTGAGATATTTTAATTTATTTTAAATTATTTATCATTTTAGAAAATTGAAAAGATATTATTTTTTTTAATTTCGTATTTTTATTAAGATGAATAGAAAACATTAAGTAATGTAATAAAAGGATAATTTAATCTTTAGACATGCAGATTCTTAACAAGTGGGAGGAAGTATTGATGAAAAACCGTGAAGCAGTGATTAGTGAAGCACGCAGACAAACATTTTTTATTTTTTATGAGGACAAGAAGCGACAATTAATGTATGTTCAGATAAACCTAGCAATTAATTAGCAATAAGTTCCACACTGTCCCTTACCTCAACATTACATTACTTTCCCCTAAGAGTTTCATGAAAAAATATTTACTTTTAAAGATATTTTCACCAAGGGGAGGCCTTAAAGTTTTTAATTATTCCGGTTCCGGGCACAGGTAGGCCTTAAATTTGCTTCACCAACCAAAGCATGGAAGTCCGAGACGAGACTCACGTTACAATTACAACCATCAACATCGATCGATCATTCTAAGCAATGTGGTTCACATTGACATTACAGTATTACATCCGTCCCTTTCGATCATCCTAAGCGAGACATCTCACTTCCATACATATACTCATATCATTAATCAATTTAAGTTAATTACTCCCTCCGTCCCTATTTATAAGATCCCTTTTAGAAGAATTCGGTGTCCCTTAATATAAAACTCTTTGCAAATTTTTAGGTAAAATAATAATTTTTTCCATACTTGCCCTTTATTAATATTCAACTCTTTTTATTTCCCATACATTGATAAATGTGAATAATTAATGAAATTTTACCTACATGGCTAATTACACCATTGGAAAGTGACTTTTGGAGTCTTCCACCACATCACAATTAATGTTTCTAAAATATAGTGACTTTTAAATAGGGGTATATTTGGAATGCTATTATTTTTTTAAAAAGATCAATGCATTAACTAACTTTTCTTAAACTGAACTGTGTGAAACGGTTGAAAGGATCTTATAAGGTACTCACGGAGTATTACTTAAGCATCTATATATGATGATAACAAAATATTAATCAACTATCACCGCAGTTAAGTTGTACGTTAATAATAAGTAACTAGATGGTTCAATAGAAAATCACGTAATTTTGTAAGACCAGGTTATGTATGCATGCATTAGTGACATTCTAGAAAGAAAACAAAACAGAGGTTATTGGAAAGTCAGAGATTTCAATTTCAAAGATGGGAATGGGATGCAACAAGGAATCTTGAGTCGAGTCAGGTCGTTCTTCCGCGTTTCCTTCCCTTATGGGATTGGAAGGGAGGGAGAGAGAGTAAGAACAACATAGTATATGTTTTTGTCTTTCTGTGTCTCTCTCTTTGAAATGGTCATCACTCTCACTCAGTTTCAAGACTAAAGAAGGGTCACATTCTGGTCAGGACCCACATGGTAGAAAATTCAACTCACCTCAATTACCTTGGCCACTCATATTTATAGCCATCCCTCTTCATCTCACTTTCCCCAAGCAACTCCTCTGCCTATTTCACACTTTCTCACTATTCCTTGTTGCTCTCTATTAGTTCACCTTCCCAAAATGGAAGAGACCACCAAGAGGAAACATGTTACTCTTATCAATGAACTAATCCAAGGAAAGGAGCTAGTAAATCAGCTCAGTAGCCATCTTGTCTCTTCTCCATCATCCCATCAAACCAATGAATTCTTGATTGAGCAAATACTTTCATCCTACGAGAAAGCAATATCCATGCTCAACTCTGTGTCTAATGTGGGAGTGGGTGGGATTATGACCCCCAATGGCAACATCATGGATTCCCATTGCTCTGATGGGAGCCCCAGAAGTGAGGTCATGGACCTTGAATTTGAGCACAAAGCTGTCTTCAAGAAAAGGTAATGTCAAAAGTTACCATGCTCTTGTTTTTCTTGTAAAGTGTGAGTTTTCATTTCAAGGCTCTTGGTCTGATTTCAATCTGGAACTCTTTGAATTTGCGGGTTCCAGAAAGACCATGCCTAGATGGACAGAGCAAGTGAAGATTTGCTCAAAAACAGGACTTGAAGGATCATTGGATGATGGATATAGCTGGAGAAAATATGGGCAAAAGGATATTCTTGGAGCTAAGTTTCCCAGGTTAGAACCTCTTTTCCCATTTAACTTCTTGTTATAAATTAAAAAAGTAAAATGAATTAGCATTTGTTTTCCTAGGAAAAGTTTATATAATTAGCATTTGAATATAACAGTAAATTTCAGCCCACTTACTTATTTGACATAGGAGCATGAGAGCGCCATTTAGTTAGTGCCAGATGCTTTTATCTGAAAACTGAAAAGTCAGTGGACACTAGTCAGTCACCTGATGGTCCCCCCAATGGGGGAAAAATATATGTATGCTTTACTTAGTTTACTAGGTAGAGCTTTTAAAATGATTTGTAATTTGTAATCTTATCCAAAGACCATGTCAGTTCAGCCCAAATTACTGCTTTGGGGTAAATGCACTGAGTTGCATTAATTTGAGGTCATATGAGTTGTGCAAGAAGGGATGCATCTGACCACTCTAATAAAGTGAAAAGAACATGTTTGTTTGTATTTATAATAAAGTGTAACGTTGGTCTAAGGGTTTGACAGCTCATGTAATGTAACTCTTTCAGCATTGAATGCAATAACATGTAGTGAGTCCAATTTACATTGAGTGATCAGATAAGAATAGGACACTAATACCCCTTTTCTTTTTCTTTATTTTTGTACATTCACTGTGATATAAGCCTTTACAGCAATTAAAATAGCAAAAAATAATGTAGGTTTTTTGTTCAACTTCCCTATCACTGTATCACAGCACAAAACAAAAGGGGTTTCTATTAATATTTTTATTTGCTATTCAGACCATACTCATTACTAAGTTTCCCAATCTAATTTTATATTGAGGGGAAAAAAGCTGTTTTCTGGTTTTCTCAAAAATTGAAAAGTAGTTGGTTTGCATTACAGAGGATATTACAGATGCACACATAGAAATGTACAAGGATGTCTGGCAACAAAGCAAGTTCAAAGGTCAGATGAAGACCCAACAATAATTGAGGTGACCTACAGAGGAAGACACACATGCAAGCAAACTAAGAATTTAAACAAGGAGTTTCCATCAAAAATGAAGATTTGTTTAGGGGAAAATCAACTCCACAATGATCAAAAGAATCAACTACTATTGCAGGAGAAAATGGAACAAACCCCAGAGACAATTTTCCCATTTAAAGCAGAGCTTGAAGCCAAAACAGAGGACTTGGAAACCAAGGAGGATATCTTCCCTTGGCTTTGCTTTCAATCTCCATCAATTGGATCAAAAAACGAGGACAATAACATATTATCAGAGACCATGATGGAAAACCATTTCATGGAAAGCTTTTCCCCTGCATTCATATCTTCAGAATCAAACCTTCTCTGTTTGTCAGCATACCACTTGGGCAGCACTAGACTAAGCCAAAACGTACAACCCTCAGAATCTGATATCACTGAGATAATTGCAGCCCCAACTTCAGTCACCAATTCCCCAATTCTGGATTTGGATATCTTACTACATAAAGGTGATTTCGACACGGATTTCCCTTTCAACATCCCTGAATATTTCTCTTCATGAACTTTCCCACTTTCACCTAACTAGTCAGAGAATAAGAACAGCATATTCTGTGTCCAAATTAAGGTCTAGTTTGGATACGCTTCTGCAGAAGAACTTTTAAAAGAAAAAAATCTCTCCTTTTAACTTTTTCATATGTAACTAATTTTAATTTATGGAGAAGTTAAATTCGTTTGAGCTCTTTCATTCATTCTATGTTTTTCACCTAAAAGTTCTTTTGCATAAATGCATCCAAACTGACCCTAAATAGTGAATTGTAGATCTTTACTGCCAGAGCAGAGTGAAGGAAGGGTAGTCATAAGTCATTTTGATAAATCAAAACAATGAAACCTCTCTGGCATGCTGGTTTGGAGAGTTTTCCTGTATGTAATGTACCTACCTAGGATGTAATAAGTAAATAAATCGTTGTTGCAGTCTACTTCTGCATTTCCTCAATTCTCTTTTATTTGATTCAAATGTCTTGTTTATTTAGGCTCAAGCAGGAAAATAATTTGTGAAATGATTGAGTTTTCAGCTCATAGTTGCTGCCTAGAATTCTGATTGATGGTCAATAATGCATTATCTCATCAAACACAAGAAAAACAAATATGATCAGTGGTCATATTAACTTAAGACTTCTATTATTAATATGTATTGTATGTCAAACTGCTTTTGTATTTTGCAACATCATGCAAGAAAGAAGTATCACATCATTGATCAATTTCTTGTCACAATCAACCACATTAATCAGAACACTGTGACATTTACACATAACCCCTTGAGTCATATCGTACACTCAAAATCAAAACAGAACAAGTTACCAATGTAATGACTAATGACTAAAATATGATTTTAGTCCCGGTAAATAGATCGAGTTTTTCAAGTGACCCATCGGTTAAGATATGGAATAGAAAGAAATGAGGCAGATAGCTGGTGTATTATACAAGCAGATAGTAAGGGTGTAGATGGAGACTAGACTAGAGATCCCCATTTCTTCTTGCACATTTGATACAACCATCCAATATCATCTTGGCGTCATATTTATATACAAATCCTTTGTCACACAGCTTTGTTGACCCCCACTTGATATCCTTCTTCAGCCCATCTACATGTCTGAAATGTAATTTTATAAACAGCTTAAACCAAGAAAACTTTAATTTGTTTTCCAAGACTACATGATCATATTCAAATTTGATTCCTATGGTGCTTAAAGATATTCTGTGGAAAATGTGCATGTTTGATAAGAAGGCATGAGTAAATTTGAAATAATACTCTACATCACTTTCCATAAAAATTTCTACTATTTAGTTCCCTGTGTTAGCTCTTTCAAAAACAAACAAAGAAAAGAAACTAAAAATGGGAAGCCTTAAGACTGAATAAATCTAGCAAATTGGCAAGAACAGCCACTTACTCTTGCTTAACAGTGAATTCTGGATAATGAAGAATGAAATGATTAGCAATCTCTTCTAGTGAAATATAAGAACTTGCACACAAGAATCTCCCATTGATTGAGGCATTTTCCATGCAGAAAATATGAGCTTCACAGACATCATCAACGTGTACAAGAGGAATTTTCCCCAGCAATCGCTGTAAAAACTTGAGTGATTTGTAATAGTCTGCATGTTGTGTGATCTGTGAGATACAAACTGTCAGGCTATTAGGTGTGAAAGATTGAAGGGTGTCCCCTCCCACAAGCCCACAAGGGAGAGTTACCACCTCCAAATCCAATCCACCACCATTTTCATTGTTCCTGTAGCTCAACATATGTTTCTCTGTCAGTGTCTTTGAATAAGTGTAGTCCTTCAAAAACAAGACCAATACAACAAAATCAAACATTTGGACATTTTCAGGTCTGAATTTAAAATGGGGGCCTCAAAAATTTAAAATTGACTATGATCTCTCTTTGTTATTTCTTTTCTTCATCTCTATAATAAAAACTTGGGAACTAATCTAACCTTATGATAATCATCATGGTATAAATCTGCCAATGAATCAGTAAGAGGGGTCCAGCAAGTTTCATCCATTACATCCTTGAAACCACTTCCATCATCTTTCAGTGGAGAAGCAGAAATAACAGTCCCAGTGTAGATGAGACGCCTCACAGTTCCTACTCTCACACAAGACATGGCAATGCTTTTTGACCCAGCAAGTGCTGCTTCAGTAGTATCCTTGTACTGCTATGCACATCATAGGATTCATCACACTCACACATGTTAAAATTATATATACCTATGAATCCATAATGTGGATCACGTTTTAAACAGAAATAAATATAATAAGTTAACCTGAGAACCAGCTTCATGGGTCATGGGTGTAGCAACATGAAAGACAAACTCACAGCCCTTAATTGCAGGCTCAAAATCAGTTGGGTTGTAAATATCTGCTTTGAACAACACCAATTTCTCTTCTGATTGAGGAAAGCTCTTTAAAAGGCCCACCTTGGACTCATTCTCTGAAATGGGTTGTGGAAGCAAATTGATGATAAGACAACAAGTATGTGTCAGAGAGAGTAACAAATATATAGGGAAAGATGAGAAGTACTGACTCAAGTCTCTGAGAGTTGCATGGACAGTGTAGCCTTTGGCCAAGAGCTTCTTGACGAGCCATGAACCGATGTAACCAGCGGCACCTGTCACACACACCTTGGTCTCCATAATCACTCTGTTTCCTTCACCTGCGGATATCATACAACAACTAAAGTCTGAACTAGATTTTCAAAATCAAGTCTTGGATAGGATAATATTAATATGAAGACCCAATTTTTTATTACGCCATTCTCATATCACTTCTCTTTTAAAATAGATTTGTTGGATTCACCACTCAAAATATGATTTCAAGCTGGCAGAGGAGGATCTATTCAACTATTTTAAAAAAGTTTTTTTTTTTTTCAAGGAAAACCCCACCACATCCACATGTGTTAGAACCCATCATCTGATTTATCTCACATTATACGAAACAGTGGTCCTTTGCACTGAAACACGAACACATTATCTCATGGTTTGTTATTTTTTAGGAAGATAATTTCACACCTCTTTTTTTTAATGTAGAGAAAAGAAATGAAAAAATATGAGAGAAGAAACGAAGAAAAAAAATTGATATGATAAAGAAAAAAGAGAATAATTAAAAAAATGAGATGTAGAAAAAAATATAAAAAAATGAGTGAAAAATTCATGATTTTTTTAGACCATAATCCTTGTGGTCCTTCACTTTTTGGCATTTCTTCTAATTTGGAAAAATAAAAGCTAAGGGAGGTTGCATATTGAACGTATATTTTTGTTGTTTTCTTCCTGTTTGGTAAGGTTGATGACATTTGAATCTATCTATAATCCCATATAATCCCTTTTCATTTACATAATGTTAGTGAACTTTTTTTGTTTCATTAACTAAAAAAATGATAATTAACAAATGGTTTGGACATGATATATTATTATCCTTCCTCCTCAAACAAGTATATCCTCACTTTTGAATTTATTTATATTTGTTGTCATGCTTATATACATTATATATAAATATTAATCAACACATTTATTGTATTTTTTAATGTATTTTTATGTAATGAAATAGATAAATAAGAACAGATAATGAGATAAAGTGTTTAAATACTGCCACCGGAGGAGGATATCCGTGGTTCATTAAAAAGAATAACTTTACTGATTTGAGAATAAAAAAAATAAAAAATGCAAGTGAGATGATGTAACACGTGTCCTGAAGTAACAATTTTAAGATATAAAGTAATAGGTAAATAGAATAGATAAAAGAAAACCAAATGCTGATGTTGAAATATAAAAAAAAAAAAAGACGAAAGTGGAAAGCAAGGCACGTGGGTGGAACACTTCTAATGTATAGATAAATATATATAGGAACGAATAATGAGGAAACAAATTTTAATAAAATAATAAAAAATTAAAGTGTAATAAAAAAACCAAATGCAAGTGTTGAAATATTAAAAAAGAAAGAAAGAAAAGTGAAAAGCATGACTCTTGTCCCTTGGTGGAAAACTTTTAATGTATAGATATAAGATAAGATAATATAAGACTCTGTAAGGTCATCTCCCTTGGATAATTTGGGTTTAATATTTAGGGTTGCCGATTTTTAAAGTTAAGCACCATGTGCTTAATTTTCAGATGCGACGGAGCAATTGTGACGTCTTTGGTTATTATTTTAGCGCAAGTGCTTAACATTAAAAAAATTGTTATGTGATGTGAGATTGGTTGATAAGTAGGTTGTGGGGTCCATTTAAGAAATTTTTTAAAGTTACTAGGATGAAAGTAAGAGTGAATGAGTTGTTTAAAGTAATAAAAATAATATAATAGTATGAGAAAATATAAAAAACTATAAAATATTGATTTTAAGAAAATTTTTAAGGGTGTTAGAATAAAGATGCCTAATATTACCTTTGTTAAATACTAGTTGCCGATGCTTTTTGTATTTTCCCATATTTTCTATCTTTCTTTCTAAAAACATAGACCATAAAAATATTTAAATACATAAAATTATTTTTAATTAAATAAATCATATAGAACAACTTTAAAAATATTATAGAAATTCTTGTTACTGATAGTTTTAAATATAAATAAATTTTAATATATATTGAAAAAATTGGATTTTGGAAAAAACTGCCTCTACGAGAGATTATTTGATTTAGAATAACAAAATTAAAAGCAACTATTTAAATTTAATTTTAGTTATATTATTCATATACAAGTTTCATACAACTCATTTTCACTATCCATCTCTTTTCATCATATCACTAATCACATCTCATATTTTTCTTTCTTCTATTATTATATCTCTCTCTATTATAAAAAACGTGATTAAAAATCATTTAGGTTCCTAAAAGATTTAGAATTAGTCATTTTAATATCATATGAAAATAACATTTTGCATTCTTAAAAGAAAAAAAATTGTTTAGTCTAGTCATTGAAAAATGAAAATCGATCCATTTAGTTCTTGAAAGATTTTTTAAAATGCTAATTTAGTCCATGAAAATGACTAAATTGAATAAATGACTTTTTCATCTTCGAGAAATGAAGATGCAATTTCCAATTTTAAGAGACTAACACGATCGATGTCAAATCTTCCGAGGATCAAAATGAGGGTTTATTAAAAAAATATAGTACAACTATCGTATTTCTACAAATTATTCGTGATCTTAATTTTAGAACTGATATGATATAATAACACAATTTATATATCATGCAAAGACTAGAGATCGCCCAACCTTCTAGCACATTTGATGCAATCATCTAATACCATCTTAAGGTCATACTTATACACAAACCCTTTATCTGTAAGCTTCGTTGATACCCATTTAATTGTCCTTTCTGGCCCCTCCAAATACCTGAAACCAAATGCCAAATACGGTTCAAATTTTAGACTTCTTTAATTGAATAGCTATTTTTCCAATTTTCAATTAAAAAAAGGAAAATATCACTTCTACACTAAAATTTTGGGTAATAGTGTAAAGAAGAGAGAGCTAAAAAAATAGAGAGAAAATAAAAGGAGTTATAATTTACGTAATAAAAAAATAAAGAGAAAAAAAAAAGTGTAGAAAAAAGTGTAAAATAATGAGTGTAAAAAGTAAAAAAAATGGATAATATGACTGTATCATAGTAACTCTATTCCACGCCTCAATATTTCCTCTCTCTCTTTCATCAAATCTGTATATTTCATTTTCTCTCTCTTTTGGTGTATTCTAGGGTGAGGGGGGATAATTTATCCTCACCCGTGAGGGGCCTTAAATAACCCAGCATACTCGGTTTGTCATATTCTTTGAATATGTGTTTAAGTCCTTTTCTATGTTGACCAGTCAATGAATCAATTTTATATTCAAATGAAAGATTTGGGGCTTTAGGGTTTGGATATTACCCATTATTCTATCTGAGCCCACATTGTGAAGTAAAGGAAAAATCCTTTCGTAGGGTTGCGCTGCTGTTTGACGAAAATTGCAGGAGCTACAATCCACACGTTGTGAGCCCTCATTGTTCGTAAGGCAGGGCCGCTGTTCATCACTAGTTCGTCGGGCAGCGCCGCTGTTCATTGCTTGTTCGTCGGGCAGCGCCGCTATTCACTCCCGACGTTTGAAGTCGTTGGAAGGTATTGTGTTAGAAGATAGTAGATGTGATTGCAGCTAGTATTGTTTGTACCTTTTGGTTGAGCTCTGTTTTATGTGAAAAGAATTTACAATAGATGTCATTTACTTGTGTCCGTAGGAAAAAGAGAAGGAGTTTCGAGCTGCTTGGCAAGGTGATTGACGAGGAACGATCGAACACTGTTTAGGGTGAAAAAGCTTCGATTGTGATGGTACAAATCCATGCTTCTGATTTATTAATTTAAATTTAAAATGCAATGAACTTATTTTCTTGAATCAGAGTAATGATAGGATAAAACATGTTTGTTTCTGTTGCTTAATCTGTAAAATGAATTGCTTGATTGCGTAGCAGAGTTGATGGGAATATGAATATATTTACTTGTTGACATGGTTTAGGTTTAGATTTAGGTTTTAGATTTAGTCTGACCGAGTTGTAATGAATTTGTGACTGAGCTTATTTGTTGATGCTCTGTCAGTTGGGGGGATATGGTAGGTTTGTGACTTATGAATAACAATTGTGTATATTACTTGTTTCGTGAGATATTTGTGATGGTCTGTTCTTTTACATAAGTTGGGATTAAACTGAATGGAGGAAGATGAACATAATGACAATGAGTGGAGAGAAAGCCATGAGAATTGTGAGGGAATGAGTAATTTATCTGAACATAAGGAAGATGAGAATGATGGAAATGAAAATGAGGGAAGCGAAAATGAATTGAGTGAACACATTTGTATTGATAACTTCCAGGACATTGTTAAAAACAATCTTGTATCTAAAAGTCCTGAGCAGATTATGTTGAAGTATGATTTTGTGAGTCTTGAAATGGCTTATGTGTTTTATAGTTGGTATGGGAGGTTTAACGGGTTTGCTGTTCGAAAAAGCAAGATAAGTTATAATTGTCGGAAGGAAATTGTTGGTCGTGACTTTTTGTGCAACAAAGAAGGCAAACGGAGAAAACGAAATGATGATAGTGATTCAGAAGAAGATCCCGAACGAGAGCCTAAACCACAGACTAGGTGTGAGTGTAAAGCTAAATTTCGTGTGCATGTTGATTTTAATTCACGTTGGTGGTATGTGACGTGTTTTGACAATAGACATAATCATGAGCTGCTGGATGAAAAGTTTTTTGGTATGCTACCAGCTCATAGAAATATGAGCGAAGGGGATATTATAGAGATGAATAATATGTTAAAGGATGGTATAGGGGCTCCACAAATTTATAATTCATTTGCAAGCCAAGCAGGAGGGTATGAAAAGGTTGGTTTCTGGAAGAAAGACATGTACAACGAAATTGATAAACAAAGGAAGTTACGAAATGGTGATACCATGGCTGCGTTAGAATATCTAGGAGGTTTAGGGAAGAAGGATAAGAAATTGTTTTGTCGGTACACAATTGATGAAGAAGGAAGGCTTGAGCACTTATTCTGGTCTGATGGATATAGTCAGATGGACTATAGCATATTTGGTGATGTAGTAGCATTTGATGCTACCTATGGTAAGAACAAGTATCGTTGCCCTCTTGTAATTTTTTCTGGTCTTAATCATCATAGTAAGTCAATTGTGTTTGCCACTGCTATCATTGCAAATGAAACAGAAGCAACCTATGTATGGCTTCTTGAGAAATTTCTAGATGCAATGAAAGGTAGTGCACCTACATCGGTGATCACAGATGGTGATCTTGCAATGAAGAATGCTATTAAAAGGGTTCTTCCTAAGACTCACCACAGATTGTGTGCTTGGCACCTGATACGTAATGCCACTTCAAACATTGCAAATCCCACTTTCACTCATCTGTTCAAGAAATGCATGCTAGGTGATATTGAAATTCGTGACTTTCAACGAAAGTGGAGTGATATGGTGAAAAAGTGTAATGTGGAGGAGCATCGATGGGTCATTGAGATGTATGAACGGAGGAAAATGTGGGCCACATGCTACATTCGGGGGAACTTTTTTGCAGGATTTAGGATCACATCACGGTGCGAGGGTCTACATTCTGAAGTTGGGAAGTTCATTAATTCAAGATTGAGTTTGTGTGAGTTTTTGCAACATTACTATTGCTGTTTGACTCACATGCGTTACAAGGAAGTGCAAGATGACTTCAAATCAGTGCATGGTGAGCCTGTTGTGCGTACTAGTTTATCTTCACTTGAGAAGTCTGCTAGCAAAGTTTATACCAGGGAAGTGTTTCGTCTTTTCCGTTCTGTGTTAGAGAGGGCAGCCCATGTGAAAGTTGTTCGGTGGAAAAAAAAGTTCCCATGCTTCATTTACACTGTTTCAAAGTATAGAAAAGTAGGGAGGGAGTGGAATGTGACATTCTACCCTGCTGAAAGTGTTTACAAATGTTCTTGTATGAGAATGGAATCAATTGGGCTTCCATGTGACCATATAATTGGGGTGTTGGTTTACCAAGATATTTCAGAATTACCTAGAGCCTTAGTACTTGATCGATGGTCAAAGGATGCAAAGTTGGGACTTCATGGTATGAATGGTAATGGATTTAATTTCTGTGACCCTCAATTGACAGCTAGATATTGGGCTTTGATGCACAGGTTTAGGGATGTGGCACGTGAAGCTTATGAAAATTTGGAAGATTACCATGATGCAGATGAGAATGCCATTAGTTTCCTTGCCCAGCTGAAAGAAAAGAAGGCAAGGAGGAGTGGTGGAGATGCAACTGTCGTGGTTAATGAAAATAATAATGTGGGGGATCCTTTACGGGCTAGAACAAAAGGAGCAGGTGGTGGAAGGTCAACACAAGCAGGAACAAGAAGGAGGCGTCCTCATCATTGCCGTAAATGTAAAGTTGCAGGGCACAATATTAATACTTGCCCTTTACTGCGAACATCAAGTTCCCAACCAGTACATGTAACAAGAGGTGCTTCTATAGATAGTGATAATGCAAAAGAAGTCATAGTAAGTATGCTTGATTACTTTACACCCTTTGATTATTTTAACATGTAATTGTATTTTCACACATTGTTAATTCAATTGTAGGGGATACGGAAAATAACATGGACACAAGTGACATGTATTGGTCACCTATAGGTGACAACTACTGAATATGTGGAGTAGTTCCCTTGGCAGAAGAATTTCATTTCCTACTGTGGCTTTGTTTGTAATTCAATTGTTAAGTGATTAAGACTTTGTGTTGTATTTCAATTTTCAAATCATTAAGACTATACTTTGTTTGTAATATTTTTTATGAAGTGCTAAGACTATGCTTTGTTGTACTTTAATTATGAAGTGATTAAGACTATGGTTTGTTTGTAATTTAATTATGAAGTGATTAAGACTATGCTTTGTTGTACTTCAATTATGAAGTGATCAAGACTATGATTTGTTGGTGGTCAATTCTGAAGTAATTAAGATTTTCTTTGTTTGTAGTTCAATTATTTTTCTGTTTAGTTTTTTTTAATTAGGAGTTGGATTGATTCTTCTAAAAAAAGTGCTACAACAGGGCTACTAATATAAATGTCAACACAAACGACCCATGTCATTAATCTTGAATCATGCCAATACAAAAAGGGCTACTAATAGGCCCATTACATTTAAGTAAACTAGGATTCTACTGATTGGGCTACTGAACTAAAACAAGACATTTAACAAAAAGGGCTACTAATGGGCCCATTACATTTAACTAAACTAGGATTCTACTGATTGGGCTACTTAACTAAATCAAAACATTTAACAAAAAGTGCAGCTTTTGCTCATTGGATTAGTTGGCCAAGAGGACCCATACGTGGAGATACATGTCCACCCAAAAATACATGATAGGCTCAAGTGCAAATGTTCTTAGTCATTCAATGGTCAGATTCAAATGTTGTAGCCAATGGCACGACAAAATATGTCCACTTTTTCCTGAAGCTTGGTCTTGATTTCGTTATGATCCCCTGTTATGAGTTCAAGCGCAAGCCTCATCCTAACAGCATTCTCATTTAACTATCACAAAAAAAAAATCAGGTGAGTAATAAGTTTTCTTGGATGAAATGATAGAATAGGTGAACATATTTACCTTCCCATGGAGGTTTGGTTGGAAGCAGTGCTCCATATTCATCCAGTCCATAACCCAAACGGTGGAATTCTTGCTGTTCCAATTCATTATGAAAATGTCATGTTAAATATTTAAACCATTAGTCATATAATAAACGTAATACCTTTGGCCTGTGTTTAGCATCCCTGGGGCTTCCATGATTTCCCAATCAAAAAGATTCATGTAGACATCCCCAAAGCTAGGTGGGTAGTAGTTAGTTGCCACAATTTTGGATATGAAATCTCCCTACATGTGTTTAAAACTTAATTAGTGTATATTTTTAGATTAGTATCATAAATAATTAAAATATATATAAATATAGAACATACAATGGTTCTCATAGTGGCATGTCTACGGTCAACATCCGCTTCATTTAGGTGTGAATCTAAGTGGTAAATAATGTGTTGATCAACAGAGATCACCATTAAGTACCAATGATTTTGGATGTCCTCAATTGGAATGTATATCTATAACAACATTCATGAATAAATTAATCAATTTGCAAGCTTGATTTGGTTAACAATATTGTTAATAATAAAAGATACATACATGCTTCAAGTCTTTGAACGAATGCATCCACTCAAACACATAGTCACTCACAAGATCTCCAACAGTAGCTCCTTCACATATGTCATGCTGCCATATGCAATGAAAGTACAATTAGCTATGTAATTTCCATAGACGCCATCTAATTTAACAGATTATTCTCACCGCAAATTTTGGTGGAAGAGACCAAGTAGTTTGGAGAGTCACATATTGTTGCATCCAAGTACATTTGCGTGCCATCAGAGTAATCATCTATTAATTAAAACAACCCATCAAAGTTTGTTTCATGTGTCACATAATTAATCTAACTTAACAAAATATCACACACCTCATTGCTTATCTTATTTCCAGGACAAAGACACTCAAAATCTCTTCTATAAGCCATAGTGTGCTCGGATTTCATGAGAAGTTCACTATAAACATATAGTAATGAATATGAAAATGAAAGACAGGTTATACTATGTTAAATGAAAAAAGGAATTGGATTACTTTTGATTTCCATTCATGTAGAAAATATAAAGTGATAGTTGTGCTTCCTCGGGTGTGAGCCCCATGTCAGTTGTTGGGCTAAACTTTGTTGGCAGTGACTGAAACATTCAAAAATGGCAATGTGACAATGATGAAAAAATCTGGAACAAAGAAGCCGAGGATTAAAAAATTACCTTTGGCAAGATGCTTCCTTTAAGCACATACGTTTGCTCCTCATATTCATCAAGTAAGACATTCTGATAGTCATCCACACCTGTTACTGTGTTTTGCTCATTGCTACCCCTTTTCCTTGGTGTCATTTTAAGACCAGGCTCAGTTTTGGGTATCTTCAAAGCACTTGCAGAGGTGGATGTGTTGAAGTTCAGGCTCTTCATGATGCTAGTAGTGTCCTTCAAGGAAGCTTCACGGAACTTTGTCTGCATTTGGTGATGAACTCCGCGACGGTAGTTGCTTTTACTAAGAGACCCTTCTGCAAACTCGATCGTTGGGGATCTTTCTTGGGACCTAGAACATGTACCAACATCCATTTTTTTGCTCATTGGGTGCGGTGATACAGAAGTGTCATCATCATCATCAGACACTTCAATCATAATGGTTCCAACACTATTGAAAGTCGTTGGGTCCTTAATAGTAGGAGATGTCTCGGCCTTAACTTTCCTACTGCCTCTCCTCGTGTTAGCTGCATTATGTGAGGGTCCCCCGCTTGAGGGTGTCTTATTGGGTGACTTGTTCTTGGTGTTCACTTCTACAGCGACTAGCTTGGAGAGGATAACGTTGCACAAATGAGTCAATGCTTCGTTACTCTTGGTTAGACCCTATAGAAAAGAATGAGGGTGATATAAGTTTTTTGTAATGATCACCTATAAGAGAAGCAACGTATATCTAAACCTTGGATTACCTTAACCTCTTTCCTTATAGCATTACACGTGGATTTTAGAGCTTCAACTGTGCGCCAAAGATCATCTATGGACTTCGGCCTTGCCTGGAAAAAACCAACAACCATCATTAATATATCACCAAACTTAATAAATAGGGGACATGCTAATACTCATGCAAATACTTACTGAATCCCTGTAGAGTTGTTCACCCAACACATTCAATTCCTTTTCCTCGAGATCTTCATCGATGCTGCATTCATTGAGGTAAACACAAAGAGTTGAGTGTTCTTTAAAATGCATGTGTAAGTGAACAAAGTAAATGAGCACAACTACCTACCTAGGCAGATTGGGTCTGTGAGAATCTTGGTGGTGGTTGCGATCCATTTCAGAATTGAATGCAAGAAGTGTGGGAGTAGAGGAAACCCGTTTGTTGAGTGCTTGGTAACTATCCTTCAAGGGTAAGGCATGTTCTTAAAAGCTTTTCATCTACCCATACCACGAGAAGGCTAAATCTTTAGGTAGTAGGCCTACTCAAGCAACAGTCTATTTGTTATTATAAATTGCAACTGCAAAAATGAATAAATGCTGCTTTGCAGTAGTATTACCAAATGCATGCTAACTATAATAACTACCACATCTCAGGAGCCTCCGTTTCTGCTTTCTTGTCCGTCACAATAAGCCCAGAAACAACTTTTTCTTTTACACGTATCACTAGTATGGCATGTGTTGCGACTCCAAGACAAAAGCACTACACTATCATTCTAGTTAAAGTAACCATCACATATGAAACAACTGTAGCCTGCACTCGTACGCTGGCTCTGCAGTGATAATGACTAGTCAATTAGCTTATAATAAAAAAGGCCTTTTACGGGCAAACCAAAACCAAGTGAGGCAAGTGTTTGAAATGAATTCACATTGTAGAGGTGAATTCCGAATTGCACTCCGTCACAAATAAGCTAATATTATTTATTAATGAATGGGAAAATGTTATTTACAAGGATAATAACACATTAATAAATCATCCTGGAAATTAATAAGGGATAATTATCTCTTAATCTTAAATTTCATAATTTAATATTAATATCTATTACTCATATGTACAAATAATTATTCGTTAGTTGGTATTTTTATTAACATAAAGGCTAATTATTGGTATTTTTATGAACATTTAACAAACATAAAAGCCAATTTTTCATAATTTTTTAACAAAACAATGAATTACCATGGAATATTAAATTTTTAATACTAAATAATTCACCATAAATCCATTTCATGGAAATAAATCACTAAAATTTATTGGAAAATTCTCCATACCATTCCCCATCTAATGGTGGGTGCCGTTGGCCGTTATACATATAGAAATCCATTATGATCACCATGCCTTTTATTGGTAATTTCATGAACATTCAACACACATAAAAGCCAACCTTGAGACCTCTCCACCTCAAAACAATGACACTAATGGATCAGACACATCACAAGGGTGCTTTCCATAATTTTCCATAATTTTTTAACAAAATAATGATTTACCATGGAATATTCAATTTTTAATACTAAATAATTCACCATAAATCCATTTCATGGAAATAAATCACTAAAATTTATTGGAAAATTCTCCATACCATTCCCCATCTAATGATAGGTGTCGTTGGCCGTCATACATATAGAAATCCATTATGATCACTATGCCTTTTATTGGTAATTTCATGAACATTCAACACACATAAAAGCCAACCTTGAGACCTCTCCATCTCAAAACAATGACACCAATGGATCAGACACATCACAAGGGTGCTTGCCATAATTTTCCATAGTTTTTTAACAAAACAATGATTTACCATGGAATATTCAATTTTTAATACTAAATAATTCACCATAAATCCATTTCATGGAAATAAATCACTAAAATTTATTGGAAAATTCTCCATACCATTCCCCATCTAATGGTGGGTGCCGTTGGCCGTTATACATATAGAAATCCATTATGATCACCATGCCTTTTATTGGTAATTTCATGAACATTCAACACACATAAAAGCCAACCTTGAGACCTCTCCACCTCAAAACAATGACACCAATGGATCAGACACATCACAAAGGTGCTTGCCATGATTTTCCATAATTTTTTAACAAAACAATGATTTACCATGGAATATTCAATTTTTAATACTAAATAATTCACCATAAATCCATTTCATGGAAATAAATCACTAAAATTTATTGGAAAATTCTCCATACCATTCCCCATCTAATGGTGGGTGTCGTTGGCTGTTATACATATAGGAATCCATTATGATCACCATGCCTTTTATTGGTAATTTCATGAACATTCAACACACATAAAAGCCAACCTTGAGACCTCTCAACCTCAAAACAATAACACCAATGGATCAGGAACATCACAAGGATGCTTGCCATAATTTTTCATAATTTTCTAAAAAATCACTGAATTACCATGGAATATTCAAATTTTTATACTGAATAATTCACCATAAATCCATTTCATGGAAATAAATCACCAAAATTCACTAGAAAATTCTCCATAGCATTCCTCATCATCTCATCCAACCATGTTGAGGATTTTATGAAAATCGTCTTGATAAATCTTAACTTCGAGACAATTGTCTAGTAACAAGTTAGGGTTGTAATACTTGTCCTTTAGAAATTTGACACGGAACATGATTGATGATCATGGACACTTCTTTTATGCCAAAACAATGACACCAATGGATCAGACACATCACAAGGGTGCTTGCCATAATTTTTCATAATTTTTTAACAAAACAATGAATTACCATGGAATATTCAAATTTTTATACTAAATAATTCACCATAAATCCATTTCATGGAAATAAATCACCAAAATTTATTGGAAAATTCTCCATACCATTCCCCATCTCATGGTGGGTGCCGTTGGCCGTTATACATATAGGAATCCACTATGATCACCATGCCTTTTATTGGTAATTTCATGAACATTCAACACACATAAAAGCCAACCTTGAGACCTCTCCACCTCAAAACAATGACACCAATGGATGAGGCACATCACAAGGGTGCTTGCCATAATTTTCCATAATTTTTTAACAAAAAAATGATTTACCATGGAATATTCAATTTTTAATACTAAATAATTCACCATAAATCCATTTCATGGAAATAAATCACAAAAATTCGTTGGAAAATTCTCCATACCATTCTTCATCTAATGGTGGGTGCCGTTGGCTGTTATACATATAGGAATCCACTTTGATCACCATGTCTTTTATTGGTAATTTCATGAACATTCAACACACATAAAAGCCAACCTTGAGACCTTTCCACCTCAAAACAATAACACCTATGGATCAGGAACATCACAAGAGTGCTTACCATAATTTTTCATAATTTTCTAAAAAATCACTGAATTACCATGGAATATTCAAATTTTTATACTAAATAATTCACCATAAAACCATTTCATGGAAATAAATCACCAAAATTCACTAGAAAATTCTCCATAGCATTCCTCATCATCTCATCCAACCATGTTGAGGATTTTATGAAAATCGACTTGATGAATCTTGACTTCGAGACAATTGTCTAGTAACAAGTTAGGGTTGTGATACTTGTCCTTTAGAAATTTGACACGGAACATGATTGATGATCATGGACACTTCTTTTATGCCAAAACAATGACACCAATGGATCAGACATATCACAAGGGTGCTTGCCATAATTTTTCATAATTTTTTAACAAAACAATGAACTACCATGGAATATTCAAATTTTTATACTAAATAATTCACCATAAATCCATTTCATGGAAATAAATCACCAAAATTTATTGGGAAATTCTCCATACCATTTCCCATCTCATGGTGGGTGCCGTTGGCCGTTATACATATAGGAATCCACTATGATTACCATGCCTTTTATTGGTAATTTCATGAACATTCAACACACATAAAAGCCAACCTTGAGACCTCTCCACCTCAAAACAATGACACCAATGGATCGGGCACATTGCAAGGGTGCTTTCCATAATTTTTCATAATTTTCTAAAAAAACAATGAATTACCATGAAATATTCAAATTTTTATACTAAATAATTCACCATAAATCCATTTCATGGAAATAAATCACAAAAATCTACTATTCACCATAAATCCATTTCATGGAAATAATTCACCATAAATCCATGGCATCTCAACGGGAACCCTTTGATTATTTATCCCAATTTTTTAACCATAATATACTATTTTTAAATAATTTGCCATCATTTTTACCCACTTAAATCATTATAATTAGCCTTTATGTTACAAAAATCTCAAACTTCACTGCAATGTCCTTGTCCTTAAGGGTCGCCCTTACAGTGCCATCTCAACGGGACCCTTTACATTATTTATCCTAAATTTTTAACCCACATATACTAATTTTAATTAATTTCATAAATTTTTCATTAATTTCCCACTCAATATTACTTACTTTCAGCTACAATCATTGGGATAATGACGTTTGGATCATCATCTATTGGGCCGCATTGGGCTTGCCACTACTATTGAAGCACGTCAACCTTAGAAAAAAAAACAACATAGCTTCGTCTTCTATAATACACGTCTCCCACCCAGGGACTTTGTTTATTCATATCATTGCTTACATTGTTCAACACACACCTATCAGCTCCAGAAGCAAGGTTACCTGCCAACTCATTTACATCGATGAATCTAACTCTTTCAATCTCCACTGTCAATTACTTTTAAATTTTTCCAGAAATCAAACCAAAGATGCTCTTTTGTACTCCATTCATCTAATTTTAATCTTTCCAAGTTTGACAGGAAACATGGTTGGTAGCAAGACATCTTATGGATTATCTTCATCTTCGCGACATAAACATTGTGGTTGTGGTCAATCTTTGCTGCTCTTAACATCTTCAAGTGCAAAGAATCCAGGGAGAAAGTTCCTGCGTTGTCCTAATTGGAATGTATGATATTCAACTCTCAACCATTACTTTATGTTTTACAGAGCATATCCTTTCTCACTCAACTCCAAACTCTGTATTTAATCCAGAAAAACAACAGCTGCAACTTCTTCGCCCGACTTGATGAGGATAATGCAGTCAGCCAACCTTCGAACCATCCATGTTCACAATGCTCGGAGATGGCCATCGAAGCATTCACATCCAATATAGCCAGGCTTCAAGCAAACATAGACAACCAAAGAAGGATTACAAATTTTTCACTGGCTTTCAATGCTTTAACACCATTGTTAATTGCAATCTTGCTTTCATTCTTTGTGAAAGAAGGTGGTCAACATTAGTGATGGTGGTTCACTGATTTTTACTTATTCAATTCAGCCTCTGTTTCTTCAAGTATATTAAGTAATGAATTGTGTTTCATTCAGCCTCTGTTATTGTTTTCCTATTGTCAAATGTGTAATCAAAACAAAAACTCATGTTCATAAAAAATGAGGGAATCGATGACACAAAGCAAACACAAACATTTATCAACAATCAGAACCATGAGTATAGAACAAAGGAACTACCTAACAGAGGAACCAATCTCTTTTCGTTGCATTTCCTTGCCAAATGTTCTGGAAATATAATCAGTAAAGAGCTAAATTGCAAATAATGTTGTTACCGGAATTACCTACCAATGCAAAGTGATCTCAACCACTCAATATTTAATAACTAAATCTAACGATGACTTTCAATGCTCTACGGGTGAGGGGATTTCATCCTTCCTCACCATAGATGCCGCCCTCTCTTTTATTTATTTATTTTTTGTCCATATCTTGCTACACTCCAAGCACCCCATCTTTTGTTTTTATGTGTTTTTATAGAAAGTAATTAAAAACTTACTTCTCCTTCAACTTGAATTCTGGATAGGTTTGAAAATAGTACTTTGCTATCTCTGCAGATGATACATATGAGTTTGCAACCAAGAATCTACCATTAATGGATGGATTCTCCGCGCAAAAAATATGTGCTTCACAAACATCTTCAATGTGAACCACTGGGATTTTTCCACCCAAATCTTCTAAGAACTTCAAAGACTGGTATGTGGGTTCATTGTCTTTGACCTGAGAGATAAGCACAGCAACACTCTTGTGGTGTGTAACTAAGAAGAGTCTCCCCTCCTATTAGGCCACAAGCCAGACTCACCACCTCTAATCCATTGCCATTTTCATCCTTTCCGTAACTCAACAACTCTCTCTCAGTCAGTGTCTTTGAAACGACATACCCCTGAAAAGAAATTATCTAATTAACCACAATTTAATTATATATATAATATTAATTTAAATATTCTGATTTACCAAAGGGTGTTTAGTCTGATCTGGATTCCCTGCATTCACAAATTCACGCATTCACCGCATTCATCAAATGGTAGTCGTCCGATGAAGGTCGGATGGCTCAGATGTCGAGATAAGTAAATCGGATTTAAAACTCATCTCGACATTTGAGCCGTCCGATCTAGATCGGACGACTACCATTTAATGACTGCGGTGAATGCGTGAATTTGTGAATGCAGAGAATTCAAATTCATGTTTAGTCATAGTGTAAGTGAACTGTGACCTAGACTCACTTAACCTGCAACGTCAGCGATTGGAATCTTGAAATGATCATTTTATCCAACTATGAACTCCGACCTGATTCTCAATTAAAGACCAAAAATTAATTCATAAATATTGATTTATTACCTTAAAAAAGCCAGTACAGAGGTGGAGAGGTGTCCAACAAGTTTCATCAATGAAGTCTTTAAAAGAAGTGCCATTCCCATCCTCTTTAAGAGGAGATGAAGCAATCATGGAGGCAGTGTAAATCAGCCGTCTCACTGTTCCTGATTTAATGCAATACGTAGCAATGCTTTTCACTCCCGCTATTGCAGCTTCACTTTCATTCTTAAACTCCTTCAAATTAATTAATTAATGAATATCATCAATATATTCAATTCAACCTTCTCATCGATCACTTGAATATTTAATTTGAATTGTACCTGAGAATGGGATTGATGTTGTAAGGGAGTAGCAACGTGAAAGACAAACTCACAACCTTGAATTGCAGGTTCATACTCATGTGGCTTATATATGTCTGCTTCAAATAACACCAATCTACCATTTCCTGCTTCAGGAAAGCCTCTTAGAAGCCCTCCCTTTGACTCCTCCTCTGCCATTAATATATCAATCAATTCACCATTCATTAATTAATTACACGTGAATTGTTCTAGCGGATTTATTAGACTAAGATAAAATTGACTTATGTAAGAATTGTTGTATTTATTATTAGTTGTATATATAAATAACACTTGTCTAATATTATTACTGTGTTAGTACCCAAATTGACTTGACTTGTAACATGTTTGGTTTGTCGTTCAACGGTGAACTATGATTTTACGAAGTTGATTTTAAATCACTTTGATTCAACGTATTTCATAAAACTTGTATCATTAATTTCAACCATTAAATATTTTTAGAATTAATTATATTTAACTGTAAACCAAACCAACAGTTGAGCTCCGAATATCTTTGATTATAAATACTGTTTATTTCTAGTACAACCAATAAGACCATCATAACACCACTCAAAAAAGAGCATAAAGCACCAATTCACATCTCGACTACAATCCATAAACAACAATAATAATAACAGAGCAAACATTCTTAAAGTGCCTTATGATTGGAAAAATAAAAACTAATTGTATTTAGTTTCTATCAAAATCACGTTATAGATATATATCTATGTTTATAACGTATTTTATTTGAAATTAAATACACTATAAATTAATTTCAAATAATAGTACCTTATGTCAACAAATAAATATGGATAAATTTAATTACAATAGTTGCAGCTTTTAATTTAATCCGTTGAAGATATTATTTGTGATGTTTTGATATCCCAGAGAATTTTTATTTATATAAACTGGTTTATAAAAGGATTAATTTAATAACAAAATAAATACTTCAATAAGATCATTAGTTAATTAATGAATTTTAAAGCTAATTTAATTATACAAATAAAAACTTTTAACAAGGAATAAAAAAAATATAACGAATATTTTCTACTGGTAGCTAGGAAGCGCGGGGTGGAAGGAGAAAAACAAATTAAATTAAATTAAACAAATTATCATAAAGAAGATGCAGAGAGTGGGAGGAAAGAAAGAGAATACTAGCTACGTACTCAAGTTTCTAAGGGTGGAATGGACTGTGTAGCCCTTTTCCAAAAGCTTCTTGATAAGGAAAGAGCCAATATAACCAGCACCACCCGTCACGCATACCTTCTTCCCTTCCTCTCCATCTCCATTTCTTTTCTTTATCACAATGGGAATGGGGCAACTCCCATCCCATCTTCATAAACATTATCATTAGTAGTGGCTGAGCAACTTGCCATTTTTTATTCGATAAAATTGGGCCAGGCTGCGCGCAATTAAGACTTACTACCCTCTTATTGTTTGGAGAAAGGAAAAAATAAGGGCTCGTCTAAATTTCAAAATTTGAGTGTGAAAGAAATGAGTAAGAAATATGAGATAAAAAAAAATATGATAAGAGGAGAGAGAAAGTGAAAGGTGTAATAATTAATGTGATGAAGGGAGAATATATATATATATATATATATATATATATATATAAAAGTGGATGTAAAAGAGTGTGTTAGAATTTAGTGTAAAAAAATCACTTCATTGTTAGAGAAAAATTGGGATTTGAAAAGTTAAAACATGCCTAGTTTTTACCTTTTTCTAAAAAAATATATTTCAACTAGATGAAAGCAAGAATTTGTAGCTAAAAATCATTTTATCAGTGTTTTAATCAAGTAGTTTTTAGCTTTTTTTAAAACCTACTTAAAGTAGCCTAATTTCCTTAAAAAAAAATATTTAAGGTAGCCTATTTAAAAGGCTCCTTTGAGTAATTTAAATTTTTACAGTTTTATCCCTCAATCTCACTATCATTATTTATCATTTTAATAATGCCTTTATCTATAATTTTATAATTTTCAATTAATTTTCAATAACTTTGAGTTGACTTAGCTTTTCAATTATTTTTTCTAAACACATTCTTATTTTCATTTCTTATTTATTTTGTTTTTATTTTTATTTTTTAATAAAAAATGAAAAATAAAAAATGAAAAATGATATTTTTATAATTAAATTAAAAATGACACCAACTGACAATTATAATATGATTATCCAAGAATTTAGTTCTTCTAAAGTGGGAGATTCACTACATAGATTCACTTTAAAGGGTAATGAAGTAATACTATTCAAAATTGTGGGGATCAGGGTTTATAGCCCCAGACAACTTAGGGTCCACAAACATGTATATATATGTACATACGGGTGTTCATGGGACAAGTTTTACTTGTACCTAACTTTACCCTGAATTTTTACTAGGCTAATTGTATAGACCCGAACTCGTCCATATATCTGAAGAGACCCGATGATGTACGATTCTAAACAAGATCGAGCCTAAGTATGACATGATCGGATTAACCAAATATATAAGTTAAATATAATCTTGAAATGGTCATACAACAATGTTCAAAAGAAAATAATACTACTACATACAATAGAATTCATTTTAACGTATGCAATATTTTTTACTTTATAAAAGTATGAGACATTATTAAAACAATAATAACATTATATCACCATGTAACTTTACGTATAGAATGTATATATTTTAAAGTATGTAACTTTACGAGAGATTATTAGATTTAGAATAACAAAATGAAAAGCAATTATATAAATTTAATTTATAGTTATATTATTCATATAACAGTTTCATACAATGCATTTTCACTATCCATCTCTCTTCACCATATCACTAATCACATTCACATCTCATATTTATCTTTCTTCTATTATTATATATCTCTCTCTTTATTATAAAAAAGTGATTAAGCCATCATTTTGGTTCCTAAAAGATTTAGAATAAGTCATTTTAATCTCATATGAAAATAGCATTTTGCGTTGCATTCTTAAAAGATGAAAGATCGTTCAATTTAGTCATTGAAAAATGAAAATCGTTCAATTTAGTTCTTGAAAAAAAAATTAAAATGCTAATTTCGTCCATGAAAATGACTAAATTAAATGAGAGACTTTTTCATCTTCTATAGATGAAGATGCAATTTCCATCTTTATGAAACTATCATGACCAATGTCTAAGTCTTTTGTGAACCAAAATGAAGGTTTATTAAAAAAAAATCGTACAATATCACATTTCTACAAATTATTCGTGATATCAATTTTAGAACAGATATGATATAATAACACAATTTATATATCAGCAGAGACTAGAGATCGCCCAATCTTCTAGCACATTTGATGCAATCATCTAATACCATCTTAAGGTCATACTTATACACAAACCCTTTTTCTGTAAGCTTCGTTGATGCCCATCTGATTGTCCTTTCCGGCCCCTCCAAATACCTGAAACCAAATGCCAATATGACCGTGTAGAGAAAAGTGTAAAATAGTGAGTGTGAAAATTAAAATAAAAAAGAAGGATAATATGACCGGGTCAAACTAAAGCTGTCAAAGTGAGCCAACCCGGCTCACTCGGGTTGGCTCACCACGGGTTAGGCTAAAAGTGAGCCGAGCCGGGTTGGCTCACTTTTTCTGGTGAGCTGAAAAAATACCAACATGGCTCGACCCACCACGGGTTGGTGGGTGCTTGCTCACCTAACTTAAAATAATAAAAAAATGTCAAAAAATTAGAAAAAAAATATAAAAAATTATAAAAATGACTTAAAAAATATAAAATTAAAATAAAAATTAAAAAGTGAGTCAACCCGACTCGAACCCACTTTGGCTCGTGAGTTAAGTGGGTTGACCCACTTTTGACCCACGGAAATGTTAGCCTATATATATTTTACCAATCCAACCCACCAGTAAGTCAAGTTGGCTCGCTCTACCCAAATTGACAACTTTACGTGTCATAGTAGCTCCATATTGCTTTATGAAATATTCTATGAGTTTTGAGTTTTCAAGACTGAAAAGTTTTACACTCCATTTCATACTTTAATATTTTCTTTTTTTTATCACATCAATTATTGACTCATTGTATCCTTTCTCTTTTATTTCTTTTTTCTCCGTATCTTGCTACACTCCAATCCACGCACCCCATCTTTTTGTTTTTATGTGTTTTTATAGAAAGTAATTAATAACTTACTTCTCCTTCAACTTGAATTGTGGATAGGCTTGAAAATAGTACTTTGCTATCTCCACAGATGATACATATGAGTTTGCAACCAAGAATCTACCATTGATGGATGGATTCCGCGCAAAAAATATGTGCTTCACAAACATCTTCAATGTGAACCATTGGGATTTTTCCACCCAAATCTTCTAAGAACGTCAAAGACTGGTATGTGGCTTCATTGTCCTTGACTTGAGAGATGAGCACAACAACACTCTCTGGTGTGTAACTAAGAACTGTCTCCCCTCCCACTAGGCCACAAGCCAGACTCACCACCTCTAATCCACCGCCACTTTCATCCTTTCCATAACTCAATAACTCTCTCTCAGCTAGTGTCTTTGAAACTGCGTACCCCTGAAAAAGTTATTTAATTAACCACAATTTAATTATATATGAATCAGATATATATAATATTAATTTAGAAAACAGTATTTGGTCATAATATAAGTGGACTGTGACCCAGACTCACTAAACCTGGTTATTAGCGGACCGAATCCTGAAGTTGTCATTTTATCTAACCATCAACTCCGGCCTGATTCTCAGTCAATGACCAAAATATAATTCATAAATATTGATTTATTACCTTATGAAGACCAGTACAGAGGTGGAGAGGCGTCCAACAAGTTTCATCAATGAAATCTTTAAAAGTAGTGCCATCCCCATCCTCTTTAAGAGGAGAAGAAGCAACGATGGAGGCAGTGTAAGTTAGCCGTCTCACTGTTCCTGATTTAATGCAATACGTAGCAATGCTTTTCACTCCCGCTATTGCAGCTTCACTTTCATTCTTAAACTCCTACAAATTAATTAATTAATGAATACATCAATTCAATTCAACCTCATCGATCACTTGAATATTTAATTTGAATTGTACCTGAGAATGAGATTGATGTTGTAAGGGAGTAGCAACGTGAAAGACAAACTCACAGCCTTGAATTGCAGGTTCATACTCATGTGGCTTATATATGTCCGCTTCAAATAACACCAGTCTTCCATTTCCTGCTTCAGGGAAGCCTCTCAGAAGCCCTACCTTTGACTCATCCTCTGTAATTAATATATCAATCAATTCACCATTAATTAATTACACATTAATTGTTCTAGCGGATTTATTAGACTAAGATAAAATTCATTTATGTATGAGTTGTTGTATGTATTAATTGTATAAATTAAATGACAATTTTCTAATATTATTACTTGTTAGTACCCAAATTTACTTCACTTGAGCAAACCTTCGTAAAGTGCCTGTTGACGATCGGGAAACAAAAAATTAATTGTCTGTTTGTTTGTTTTCAATCAAATCATGTTACAAATTCAGATTTACGTTATAAACGTGTTTTATATTTGAAATCAAACACTATAAATTAATTTCAAATAATAGTACCTTATGTTAATAAATAAAGGTAGATAAACAGTAGTTGCAGCTATTTTATTCAGCTTTTAATTAATCCGTTGAAGATATTATCTGTGATGTTTTGATATCCCAGAGAATTTTTATTTATGTAAAGTGGTTTATAAAAGGATCAATTTAATAACAAAATAAGGACTTCGATAAGATAATTAGTTAATGATTTTTAAAACTAATTTAATTATACAAATAAAAACTTTTAACAAGGAATCAAAACAATATAACTACTAATATTTTGTACTGGTAGCTAGTAGCTAGGAAATAGGAATTACGAGGGGGAATATATTATATAGTATATACTTGGAAAGGGGAAGAACAAAACATGCATAAAGAAGATGCAGAGAGTGGGAGGGAGAGATAGAGATAGAGATCGAATGAGAATACTACTCAAGTTTCTAAGGGTGGAATGGACTGTGTAGCCCTTTTCCAAAAGCTTCTTGACAAGGAAAGAGCCAAGATAACCAGCACCACCCGTCACGCATACCTTCTTCCCTTTCCTCTCCATCTCCATCTCCATCTCCATCTCCATTCCAATCTGCCTTAATTTATTTCTATTTTCTTTATCACAATGGGAATGGGGGGTTTGATACTTATTCAACTCCCCTCCCATCTTCATCAACGTTGTTTTTATATTATTATATCTATAAAAAAAATGCCACTTTCGAGGAAAAAAAAAAATGGGCCAGGCTGCGCTCAATTATATATAGAGAAAAATTGGGATTTGAAAAGTTAAAACAGCATGCATAGTTTTTACTTTTTTTAATATCCATATTTTTTTTAACTTGTGTTATTTGTATAATGTTGCACGAGTTAATAAATTAAAAATTGAGTGTCCCTTAATATAAGATCTTTTACAAATTTTTAGATGAATTAATATTTTTTTTCCATATTTATCACTCGTTAATGTTTAACTATTTTTAATTTTTCATATATTGACCAGTGTAAATAAATAATGAAAATTTATCTACATATTCAACTAAACCATTGGAAATCGAATTTTGGAGTCTTCCACCGTGTGAAATTTAATTTGTTAGGAATCAAAATTTAATTTGGTGTGAAACCAAATTTTAGATTAAAATTTTCAAAGCAAAAATGTTAAAATTTAAAATTCAAGAGTAAAATTCTGATAGTAGAAATTAATTTGTTAAGATGATAATCAATGTCCCTAAAAGACAACGACTTTTAAATTGGGATGTATTTGGAATGCTGTAAATTTTAAAATACCAATGGATTATTAAATTTTTCCTAAACTCTGTTAAATAGTTGAAAGTATCTTATGATAAAGGATAGAGAGGGTATATATTAGCTTTTTTAGAAGTTATTTAAGGTAGTTTGTTTTGAGTGTGTTCAGTAAGACATTTCAGCCAGATGAAAGTTGAAATTTAATTTATAGTTGAAACTATTTCATTAGTGTTTGATAAGATAGTTTTTTTAGATAACTACTAGATTTTCTTGAGAAACTACTTGATGTAGCATTTTAAAAAAACTTCATTTTTCAGCAACTAGCTGAAAATTTATTACAACTTTATCCATCGACAATTTTCACAGATTATTATTTAATAATTAACCATGTCCTTATATATCATTTTATCATTTTCAACTAGTTTTACCAAACACTATCAATCAAATCAACTAAGTTTTCAGTTCTCAGCTAATTTTACCAAACATTTTCAATCAAATCAGCTAATTTTTCAGCTTTCATCTAACTTTCTAGCTTTCAGCTAAATTTTCATATAGTTTTACAAACACACTCTTAAAAGACTACTAATTTTTTCATCTACTAATTAAATTTTTATAATTTTATGATTCAATGACTCTCGATACCATCATTTATCACTTTAATGACATCTTTGTCAATCATTTTACAATTCTCAATTAATTTTATCAAACATTTTCAATAAAATCATCTAGCTTATCAGCTTTCATCTCACTTTTCAATTTTTAACTAATTTTTAACTAATTTTACTAAACACACTTATTATTCATTTATTGTTTATTATTAAATTTTATTGATTTTATTTTTTAACAAAAATTAAAAAAAATATTTTTTTAATTAAATAAAAATGACACCAATGGAAAATTTTAATATCTAAATAATGACACTAATGGTGACTATTCACAATTGTGGGGTTTAGCGTTTAGAGCCCCACATAACAGGGGACCCACACACATATACATATCACTCTCTTTCATACTCCCTCTGTGTTTTTAATTGATAGACGTTTTGGCACTACTTTTTTTGTTCAATTTTCATTGTCACTTTTCTAAAATCAATGAGTTATTAATTTTTTTTCACGTTTTTACCCTTGATAATTAATGTATGTTTACTGAACAATGTGTTTATTCTTTTCCAATGTACTACTTATTTCTTCTCCACCCACCCATGTGATGTTACTGCTGCATTTAATTAATTAGTTCCTTCTAACTCTCTAATTAATTCTAGATTTAATTTACTAGTGCAACCTAGCTATGTCCAACGCATAACTATTTATTCCCCTTCCACCTCTTTTACTTTCATGCTCTGTTACTATTCTTCTTGTTTTCTTCCTTTTTTTTAAGATTGAAAGATGAAAAAAATAGGCTACTATTTACACACTTTGAAGACAGACAAGAAAATCTTGATGGATTTGGAAAAACTAAAAGATTCTATGGAAGAGGTTCAAGACTCTTTAACTTTAGAAAGGGTAGAAGACTCCATGGATGGGATTGGAGAATCTGAAAATTTAGAAATTGTAGAAGACTCCTTGGAAGGGGTTCAAGCCTCTCCATATTTGGAAAGGGTAGAAGACTCACTTGATTCTGTGTTAATTAAAGATGATGAGGATCACTCCATAAATTCTACACTTTTTGTGGAGAAAAGAGCACCCCTAGATATAGATTTAAACGTTTCAGTTAATCGTGGGTTTGATCTGAACCAAATTCCAGAGGATGAAGATGAAGCATTGGGTAAAGATGATGAGATAAGAGAAACGGTGAGTGATGAAGCATTGGATAAAGATGATGAGATAAGAGAAACAGTGAGTGTCATGCTAAAAATTTATTTGCCAACATTTTAGAAAAATATGCAAAGAATGGAAACAGTGAGTGTCATGCTAAAAATTTAATTTCGTTTTTTTTTTTGCATTTCTAACTTTTATTAGAAAATATGCAACTTTTTGTGATGATATTCACTTTATATTCACGTTAAACTTTTTTTTATGATATTCACAGTTTGTGATGATACACTTTGCTAGCATATTCACGTTACTCCAATATATTCACTTTTCGTAAAATGTTTACTTTAAACTTTTCGCAATCGATCACGTCAAATTGTTTCATTAGACAATTGATAAAAAATTAAAAACAGGATACATAAACAAAGCATATAAAATAGAAAATAATGAATTTTTAAATAACAAATATAAACATAAACTGGGTAGAATTAAAAATAGTACTTGAGCATTTAAAATAAAAATCTTAATTAATGTAAATATTGAATAACATCTTGAACCAATCTAGGATCACATTTGAGTTGCACAGGCAACCGCCCTTCCCTTTCTAACATAGCTTTATTCAAATGGGGAATTTTGTACTTATGTGAACCTCTTGCTTTCATGATTTCAATCATGCACAGTTGTAATGTTAAAAATATATGATTTGATTTCAATGTAGAAAATGCTTCAAATGACCTCT
Organism: Sesbania bispinosa; assembly: GCA_026901365.1. NCBI lineage: Eukaryota > Viridiplantae > Streptophyta > Magnoliopsida > Fabales > Fabaceae > Sesbania > Sesbania bispinosa. The sequence goes on from QLOH01000172.1 coordinate 410,481, forward strand.
CAACGACATTGATAAGCTCATCAATAGATTTGGGTGACTCCTTATATTGCAAGGATTGAATAGCACTAAAAAATCCAAGATCTAAAATATTTAAATCTGGAGAGTTTTCCGGTTGACACATCAAACGAATATCGAATCCATCTTGGGAAGCTAGTCGGAGAAATTCATCATCTTCACAATCAATGTGTGTTCTTGCATTGTCTTGTTGAATAAATATTGGATTGTCTATTTCCTCCCTTGGCCATTTTGCCTTGATGGCGGGTAAAACTTTATCAAGCAAGAATGTCCTCATAACTTCTTTTGTAATTGAAGTTATAGGTTTAGTCTCTAATGTGCCCGCGGCTCTATTCACACTGGCCCTCTTAGCTGGATCTTGTGTGACAAAAGGAAATACACCAATCTTGCCAGAGAAAAGTTCATTTCCTTGTGCATCAAACCTTGGACGAGCTATAGCAACTAAAAACATAACTTTACCAATGAAATTTTTGCTTTTACAAGTGCGCATTGGGTCCTCTTCATGTTGTAGCAAATAATAATTTTGAGATCTCTTTGTCATATAAAACCACTTCTCATCAATGTGAATGACATTATACATCCCCAAGAAAATGGGATCATGTGGTATGCTAGCTCTATCAAGCATGGATATGCAAAATTGCAATCTAGCTCTTTTGTTCTCCTCTTTCAACAAAGGCTTTATAGCATTTGAGTGCCTTCGTATGACTCCTGACTTTAGCCAATTAAATACTGCACCCGTGCTAATGTTCAATGCAGAAGCAAAAGATCTAATAGTTGTCCTTTTATGCAAAGGAATCTCATGAATTTGAGCAACGTCAAGTTGAATTCTCTTCCGACCACAATTTCCTTTCAATTTATTGGACACATCAGCATATATACCCTCATTATTTGCTTGTTTCCAAATACGTTGAATGGTACGTATAAAAATTGAAAATTGGGATGCCACCATTGTACTCACATTTTTTTTCAATTTTCCATCAACACTCTTCTCCAATAAAGCCTCATATATGGTCCTCCTTTGTGTATTAGACAACACTTTTTTCCTTCTATTGCTTGGTGCTCGGTGTTGTTCCAAATTCATTGTGTGATTGTTAATATTTTCTTCTGAATAGATCAAGAAAAAATAATACATGAGATAACCTCCACAATACAAATTTGAAAAAAAAAACATTGAATGGGTACTGTTAGTTTTCACGTTGAATGAGTAAGTTTTAATATGAGTACTTTTTAAAAAATAAATTATTAAACCATCAAATTATTATTAAATTTAGATAACAAATTAATTTAGTGTGTAAAAAAATAAAATAATAAATATGGAAGTAAATGAGATACCAATATCCACGTTCAATCCTATTCTCGTGTCTGCACCATTCTCTGTTTCACTGTTTACATAATCACTTGAAACGGTTTGAGCCATTGAAGGATTTATATTCTCATTGACGTCACCATCATCTAACTCTACAATATCAACATTAACTAAAAAAAATCACATAAGTATAAATGCTCATTAATTTTTATAAACAGTACTAATATAATTTGCGAAAAGAAAAAAGTAATAAACACATAATTTTATACAAATATGATTTAAATTTATTTAAATTATATATTTAAAGTCAGTGATATTATTAAAATTAAATTATATGTTTATTCATCTAATTTAAATTTATTTTTTAAAATTACATAACAAATAAATTTAGTACTATTATGTAAATAAATACAAAAATAATAAATAAAAAATGATAAACGTCATGGACAACAATTACACAGTACTTTTTTTTTGGTCAACTGCAATTACACAGTACTTAAAACATGTCGATTTTATGTATATAATTGTATGCAATATCGTAGTGCAAATGCTCATGGATATGACAGGTTTACGTTTACGTTTCATACCAATATAGTACAACTAAAATACATATATAAATATTTAAATAGTTTAGTTTCATACCAATATTCATGTGGATTCCTTCGTCCATGCTAACATAAGATGGAAGATCATTTAAATCAAACGAAAATTGAGTTGGAGAAGACATTATTGGAGAATCTGGAACATTGTTGAGATCAGGAATCAAACTTTTTGCAACATCAATATTTAAATCTGGGAGTTGAGGATGAATTTCTCTTGCACAATTTTGTTGACCACCTTCACTATCCATTTCTAAATGTGTGAACTCAACGTTTAAATCTGGAAATTTATTTGAACCCATGTTAGTAGAGATGTGATTTTTTCATGAGCTTAAAATGAGATATATATAGTGAAACAAATACAAATCTTTTGGAGGGAACACAAATATTTGAACAGTAATCTTTTGGTGGTAAACAAATTTTAGATTAATTTGTAGAGGCAATATATATCATTCATCTAGTAAACTTCTTTCTTTCAACGTTTCAGGAATTTTTTTTGACAATAAAATATGTAGCAAAAACGTTTCAGGAAATTAGATAACCAAAAGACACAATTTATTTGTGGTGTGATTAAATGGAGTAGGTTAGAGTTCACATTTCCAGGCAAACAATGCATTAATTCATGGATTTCTCAAAAAGTGCATGACAGCAATAAATGTACACACATCTGCAATCTGACCTAAATTATACTACCCAATCTCAAGGCTTGAACATAAAAAAAATAAAAATAAATAAAGGGTATAATAAGAAAATAAGTAAAAAATATTTTTGAAAACTAAAATATCTATTATTTTCTTAATTCTTGTGCATAAACCTTAAACATCAAAGAAAAAAAATGGAGGGAGTACTAGATAAATTTAATAATAGAGAAAATTGTTATCCAAAACAATAGTAAATAACAACAAAAGTTTCATATGGGATAAATTTAATAATAGAGAAAATTGTTATCCAAAACAATAGCAAATAAGAACAAAACTAAATCGACTATGAAGATGAACCGGTCTATTTAAACTAAATAACCGATTCAAAAATCAAAATAAATAGGAAAATAAATAATTAGTTAGTCTTAGAATTAGTGAGAACCAATGAAAAAATAGTAAAAAAAACGGTGCAACATTTTTATTTTCTTATTTTTAAATTTAATGTAAACTCTTTCTAAGATAAGTAGAAATACATTTTTAAAAATTATACATAAATATTTATTATTTAAGAATTTATTATCATATATATAAACATATAATAAGCTTTTAATATTAATTTATAATTTTATATAACTTAATTTCTTATGATTTTATTATGGTTTTTCTAACATGGGTAATATTACACATGATAATAAATTAAAAGTGAATTTTTTTTTTGGGAAATATAACATTTCATGTTCGCGGTTCGGTTTGGAGGAAAAAAACTATCCGATCAAATTATTGCGTTTTATCATTTCATCATCCGGTCGGTTTTGATTTTTTTTTCAAATACGATATAATTTAAATTGGATTGGATTGGATTGATTTTTGATTTTTTAAAGAGATAATAAATATTATATCAAAGTAATAAAACTATGAAATAATAGTAAATATTTTTTGTTAGAACTTATATTTATTAAAGTAAATATAAAATTATATAAGAAGAAGGACATGAGACATGTAAAATAATTTAAAATTAATTTAAAATTTATATATTTATAGAAATATTAAAATGATATTATGTAATAAAATCATAAAAAGTATATTAGTATAAGTAATTTTATAAATATATATGTATTTTTTTTGTTTAACCACAGGTATCCTCCACTGGAGGCAATCCTGTTCGAGCCGAGAACATCCACATCATGGTGGGGCTAGCTCTTCCAGCGAGGATTTTTTTCATCCACATATAAATATATATGTATGCAAGTATAAATATATGATTATTTATAAACAATAATATATGTATATATGGGTTTGAGCACCCCTAGCGCTCAATTCAATGATATTTGGCTTATAAAAAAAATGTATATATAAGTTTAGTTTGGATTTGATCGGTTTTCCACACGTGATCCGAAAATCAATCCAATCTAATAAAAAAAATTGGTTTTTGTGGTTTTTGGTTTTTTTAGATTTCAGTTTGATTCAATTTTCGGTTCGGTTTATGTGATTTGCATTGAATTGAATTGGATATGAACACCCCTACCCTACTACCAATGCAATATTGAATACATGTGGTTTACACAAAAAAAATCTATGATAAAATCTTTCCACTTTTGATTTATTAACCCATTAGTCAGAAAAATCAGTTTAATTATTATATGTTGGACGAATAAATAACTTAATAGTTTTTTTTTGGTGGAATGGTAACTTAATTAATACCTTGAGCGATTAGTTACCAATCAATTAAAGTAAACAATAAACACCAATAACAGCTAAGCAAATACTAGTAGGTTGCAACTTGGAAGAGAATCAACGTCATCAAGAGTTTTGATTTGACAATATCTTCTTCTTTCATTTTTTTTTTTTTTTTTGCTCCCGAAGATTTGAGGATATCAACTTCATTTTTTTTTTCTCCCGAAGATTTGAGGATATCAACTTTATCAGATCCGCTTGAATTTTCCGGAGGCCACTATGTATGTTAAGAATTAATCAAAGCATTTTTTTCACACTCAAATCTTATATCTTCCATTTTACATTCATTTTTTTTTCTTTTTATTTTTATTTTATTATTTTTCATCATATCAATTATTATATTTTTCACTTTCTTTTGTTCCTGTTATCTCTCTCTTCTCCTCATACCCTCAATTTTTTAGTGTGAAAAATTTATCTTCATATACAAATATATGAATGAGGTGGATATTGTTTTTGGTCGCATATGAATGAGGTGGATGAAGAATAAAATATGATCGACCTACTCTGGTAGTTGATGGAGTGGGTTAGATTGGTAGAAGAAAATTTGTCTGAAAATTAGGTGTGGGCTTATCTACAGATCATAGCCCTGACCTGGGTTAGATTGGTAGTTGATGGAGTGGGTCATGGGCCTGGGCCAATTTGTCTGCGGGATTTACCCCGAAGTTGATCGAAGTTCCTGGGTCAGTTCGCCCACTAACACTCCTTAATTCACCCTCATCAGCTTCTTAATCAGGTGCTTTCCTTTCATAATTATAACCCTTCCTTCTAAAAGCAATTAAAAAAAATAAAACGTCGTGCTAACTAATGAGTGTCCTAAAAATACTGGTTAAGGATCCATAATTAAAAGATTTTTATTGGAAATCATGATCTTGATTACATCTGTAATATTAAATGTTATATCACAAACTTCAATAAATCATTTTTATTTTAATTCCTTAGCAAGTGTCCTTAAGATACTCGTTAGTATTTTCTAAAAATAAAAGATAAAATCAGTGTTTTGTTTCCACTTGTAATATGGCGTACTTCACCATCGTGGTCTTGATATGAAGAGAGAAAAGGAGTAATTCATGTCATGTATTTTATTTTATGCGTCCGTGGTTAGCCCTGATGTTCAAAGTCATGAATCACAATCGTTGAATAAGAACCAATTAAAAGGGTAGGAGAAGGACGAAGAAAATATGAACATAAAAAACCAGAAAAATACGTACATTAGTGTAGCACACATCACAACTACGGTCAACTCCTAGTAATGAAAGAGTAGAGAATTAATTGGGTGAAATTATTTATGTATGCCTAAGAACCGTCATGAAGATACTCCTCCGTTTCTTTTTATACGTCGTTTAAAGTTTTTGTATAAGAATTAAGGAATGTAATAATGTTGTCTTTTTAACTTTTATTTTTTAAATATGTCCTTTTTCTTTCTCTCTTTAATGCATTTAATATCTCTCAATTAATTCTTTTTTCAATTTTGTTTCATCACTGTACCATAAATTTTTGTTGAAAACATAAAAAATACATTTACCAAGACTTTGAACTTGTAGAACATTTATGATATACCTTTATAATAAATATTTAAAATAAAAAAAAATTAGATTAAGAAAGGGATAAAATTGGAAAAACAACATTTATTATTGCCTTGGTATCTGAAAATGACACTTATTTAGAACCAAATTTGAGACTTTAAAATTACAAATAAAAAGAAACCGAGGGAGTATATGGAAAGCTTTTCTTTGATAAGGGAAATGACTTCCTATCTTATTCTATCCTACCTCAATTTCAATGAGGGAATAGGGCTACCAGTATGCAAGGAGACTTGGCACTTGGCAGTGGCAGTAGAATAATTAATATTTTGACTTTTGACAACGTGTATTTATTGTTCACAATTAAATTGTTTGATTTTTTATTCAATAATTTCAAATATTGAAAACAAAAATTTGCATACTTCAAAAATATTTAAGTGTAATAGATTATATTTTAATTCCTTAACATGCGTTGATATATTAGAGTTTTTAGTTACGCATCTTTGAGTACTTGGAGAATCCACATTAGAAATTAAGAAATCTTAGAGACAAAAAAATAAACTATTTAGAAATCAAAGACATTTGTTATGAATAATTAGAAGTAGGGGTGTTCAAGACTCGGTATGTCCCTCTGACCCGTCACAATTCGTCCTACTCGGGCTGGGTCTTGTCCTACAAGAAAAAATAGAACCAAATCGGTTCTCATCGGGTCTTATTTATTGACCCGACATCGGGTTGAGGACGGGTTCAGGTTAACCTTTACCCTTCAGGTTACCCGGCTCGTTCTTTATATATAAATATAATATTTATTACTTATAATTTTCTATTATGTAAAGTCATAACCTTATTTTTTTTCATTTTATATAGGTTTTTTAGTCTAAATTTCCTCTATTTACCTTTAAAAAATACATTCTATACGTAAATTTATATAGTGATATAATGTTATTCTTGTTTTAGTAATGTCTCAAACTTTAAAAAAAATATTATATACATTAAGAGGAATTCTATTTATGCAATATATTTATTAATTGTATGAATTATTTTCTTTTGAACATTGTTATATGATTGTTCCATGATTATATTTAACTTATATATCGGATCAACCCGATCCTATCCTACTCTGACCTGGTCTTACTTAAACTCGTACATCACTGGATCTCTTTAGATATATCATATATGGACGACTTCGGGTCCATAAAATTGGCGGTCAAAAATTAGGGTCAGGTTAGAAATAAGAAAAACGCGTCCCAACCTGTCCCATTAACACCCCTAATTAAAAAAAAAGTGTCAGGATTCTCTTCAATGATCATGTCTCTCCAATAATGTGATTACGAAATAATTAAGTATTAGTTATCAATTTTAAGAGAGAAAATATACGTAGTGTACGTACTAGGCTCTTCTAGAGTGTGAGTTATATTTTAAACAAAATGTGAGGAATTATAATATATATGGTTATTGACTAAAAAATAAATAATTAAGATTATGATTATATATATGCACAAATTTTTTTTTTATTTAATAGGGGCATAAAAGCCCAAAAGAAAAAAACTACAAGAAGCCTTCAAATATAATAGACTAAAGAGGTTGGACAAATATTTTTTGGCCATTGCTTTTTCCACCTTATTTTTTGCTATTCCCACCCCCATATTTTTTTGAAAAATTATAAAACCCAAAACTACCCTTCAGTTAAAAGGCTTACGGACAAGGCTGTCCGAGAATAGTTCCCGGACAACCTTGTCCGTAAGCCATTTTTTTAAAAAAATAAATGACTTACGGACAAGTTTGTCCGGGGATAGTTCCCTGACAATCTTATTCGAAAATTTAATCACATAAATAGTTTTTTGCTGCACAGTCAGACCTGCACCATCGAACATATTTTTTTGCTTTATTCTTTCTTTCTCTTCCCCCATATTTTTTTGAAAAATTATAAAACCCAAACTGCCCTTCAGTTAAAAGGCTTACCAGACAACCTTGTCCGTAAGCTATTTTTTTAAAAAATAAATGTCTTATGGGGGTGAGAATAGCAAAAAACACGGTGAAAAAAGTAATAATCATATTTTTTTATTTAATAGGGGCATAAAAGCCCAAAAGAAAAAACTACAAGAAGCCTGCAAATATAATAGACTAAAGAGGTTGGACAAGAACTAAGTTGATGGAATCCTATGGGAATGACCAAAGGCTCTTACTTTTCCCACCCCCATTTTTGCTATTCCCACAACCATGAATTCTTATACCCCTCTCCCTTCTCCACCTCCTCCACCCGTAAGGCTGTAAATGAGCCGAGCTGGGCCGAGTACCTGAAGCTCAAGCTTGGCTTGTGAAAAAAATGGGTGGCTCAAACTTGGCTCATTTATATAAACAAGCCAAACTTAAAGCTTGGGTTTGGCTTGTTAAAGAAAAACAAAGCTTGAGTTTGGCTTGTTTAGCTCATTTATAACTTCATTACTCCTATGAAAAAATTCTATAAATCATTTTTAAAGTTTATGAATTTAGTATTTAATAAATAATTTATTATTAAATGATAATATAAAAATCAAAATAAATTCTTAATATACGATATAGTTAAACAATTCTAAAATACTATATTTTTTGAAATTCAATACATAACTTCTTGACTAATATAAGAAATATTTCAATACTTATTTTCATATATATAGAGTAATTATTTTACTTTATTATTTTATTATTTATTTTAAAAATAAACTTACGACTGTATGTTTTCTTTTTCTAATTTTTATTAATCTTACTTTACTTTAATTATTTATATTAATTAATTATTATATATAATAAGCGAGTTATTCACGAGTTCTTAATGTCAAGCTTATAAGGTTTGGGCTTGGCTCATTTAAATAATTGAGCCTAACTTTAAGCTTGGGTTTGTTTGTTTAATTAAACAAACGAGTCTGGTCGAGCATTTAACAAGCCGAGCTCAAATAGTTCATGAATAGCCCAGCTCATTTACAGCCCTACCCACCCCTACTGTTCCCCAACCCCCTTCTCCCCCCTCCCCCTTCCCCCCCTCCCCCTCCCCCCTCCCCCTTCCCCATCGTCCCCCTCCCTTTCCCCTCCCTTCACCCTCACCCCTTCCTCGTCCTTACCTCTTCCCCTTCCCCATTTCAACTAAAAAAATAAAGGGAAAAACTAACTTTTGGACGTGGTTGTCCGTAAGTATTTTTTTATGAAAAATGACTTACGAACACAGTTATCTGGAATTTCGGACAATTATGTCTGTAAGTCATTTCTTTAAAAATAGCTTATGATAATTGTGTCCTTAAGCTATTTTCTTTGTTAAAAAAATGATTTACGGGTACCGTTGTCTGGTAACAAATACGGACACTTGTGTCCATAAGCCAATTTTTATAGATTGTCCGAGAATTATTCTGGACACTTGTGTGTTCGTAAGCCAATTTTTTTAAAAAAGATGCTTACAGACACCGATATCCGGGATTAGTTCCCGAACAATGTTGTCCGTAAATCAATTAATTGAAGGGCAGTTTGGGGTTTCGTAATTTTCCAAAAAATAAATGGGGTGTGAATAGCCAAAACCCCGGTGGAAAAAGTAAAGGTGATGATCGAGTTAGCAAGATGATCGACACACTTAATTGTTTTATTTCCTATATATGTATGGCCTACTACAACAATCCAGTCCCAAGAGAGGGTTTCTCGAACTAATTAAGCTATGACAAATATTATAAACTATACATATATTTAAATCTCAAATTTTGATTTTTCGATCAATATTAAATATAATTCTTTATTTCCTTTTCTTCTAATGATTCCCTCACATCAGATTTGGAGGAGTCAAATTAAACCCTTTATCCGAAAGTGTGTGTTAGGTATTTTAAGGTACAGTTAGATTAACTTCTATAAAATGATGAAAAAATAAAAATGAATTAATTTCTTTTATAAGTTGAAATAAGTATTTATAATTTAACTTTTTCATAATCTCTTTTATTTAGCTTAAGAAAAAGTGAAATTGTAGAGGGAAAAGGGGATTCGGGGAAGAAGGAGCTCTCTGTAAACGAACGGGAAAAGGTGAAGCAGCGTTAACCCCCGCTCTTTTAAATGTTTGAGATCAGACACGACCAGTATCGACGTCGGATAAGGAACCTGACATACAATCTATGTGCTTTCGACATCACCTCGCTCCGGGGTCGTCATACAAAAGTTCCTCCGCTTGCTCATACCATGCGCAATACACTTTAAGTACGATCGTCGTCAGCAAGCCATCATCACATCCCAGCTCTGTCCCGGTTATACCTCGGCGCGTGTACATCATCATGGTATAACGCGTGGGGATAATTGCAGAAAGCCGTTGGAACTGCCTAACGGACTTTCTCGCCAAAATATCTCTATAAATACATGGTGGTGGCCTCTGTCTCAGGTACGCTTTCACTCTTGCTTGTTGAAACTCTGCTCGTGCCCTTTCTGACTTAATCATCGGAGTCCCTGCAGGTACACCATTGTCCGCCGTCGTCCCTCCGCCGTGAAGGATTCCTTCAACCACCGTTGCGAGATCATCAGATTCCCTCACATCAGATTTGGAGGAGTCAAATTAAACCCGAAAGTGTGCGTTGGATATTTTAAGGCACAATTAGATTAACTTCTATAAAACGATGAGAAAAATAAAAATGAATTAATTTTTTTATAAGTTGAAATAAGTCTTTATATTTTAACTTTTCATAACCTCTTTTATTTGCTTAAAAAAAAGTGAAATTGCAAAAACTAATTTCAATTTATATAAGATGTTGGATTTATTTTATTTTATTTCTCTTATTTCTAGAAAATTGATGTCCTTCAACTACAATATCTAAGATATCGTGGGTAGCGTGGAAGGATGTGTGAAGGGATAAGAAGTATGGTGGTCTAGGAGTTCGGAATGTAGGTGCTTTTAATTTAGCACTTCTTGGGAGGTGGAGGTGGAGGTTGTTAGTTGAAAAGGGTAGGTTGTGGCATAGGGTTGTTACTTCTGTTTATGGTGAGGGTGTTGATTGGGTGAGTGGGTCTAGTGTGAAGGGGTCGATATGGTGGCGTGATGTGTGGGAAATTGATAAAGGTGCCAATGTTACTATGGATTGGTTCACAGGTTCTTGTGTAAAGAAAGTTGGGGATGGGAAAGATACTTGTTTTTGGACAGATGTTTGGTGTGGTCAGACTGCTTTATCAACTCGCTTTAGTAGGTTTTTTTCTATTCCTTGCATTAAGAATGTGCCTATTGCTGACTTGGTTGAGTGGAGGGATGAGGGTGTGGTTTGGAATTGGTGTTGGCGTAGGGAGCTATTTCAATGGGTAAATGATCTATTACATCAGTTGCTATCTGAGTTACAAAATGTTAGCTTACGTGCTAATCATCCTGATTGTTGGCTATCGAGGAGTGATGGTTCTAGTTCTGGTTCTTATATTGTAAAGTCGGCTTACAATACAATAGTGCATTCTGTGATTTTTGCTGATTTTCAGGTATATAAATTCTTGTGGAATAAGTATGCCCCTACTAAAGTATTTGCTTTTGCATGGAGAGCTATGTTGGATAGGATCCCCACAAAAAGTAATCTGATCAAAAGGAAAGTGTTATTGCCATCAAAGAGTTTGTGTTTGGTGTGGTCTTGATTCCGAAACTACTTCTCATATTCTGTTTGATTGCTTCTTTGCATATCAAACTTGGATATGGTGTTTAGAGTGGTTTGGTTTTGTTTCTGTCCATCATAATTGTTGTTATTCACATTTGGTACAATTTGTGGGCTTGCCTAATTGTACCACAGACAATAGGATTCACTGGTCTATTGTTTGGCTTTCAGTAATTTGGTCCCTTTGGTTAGCACGGAATGAGGCGGTTTTTTCTAACAATCCTATTGAGCTTGGTGATTTAGTGGATTGGATCAAATTACGTTATTGGAAGTGGCTCAAAGCAAGAGATGCACATTTTATCTATCCTTTTTCGTCTTGGGATGCTTCTCCAAATTATTGTTTAAATTTGTATTGTCTATTATTTTTTTGGAGTGGTGTGGTGGTACTTGTTCAGTAATGTGTTGTTGTACAGGGGATCTGTTTAGTGGTGTTTTTGTTTTATAGGAAGTGTAGTTTATCTTCCTCTATTGGTCTAGTTGTTGTTCATGGGTGGTTCTCACTTGTAGTTTGGAGTGTTTATTTCTTTTGTTTTTTGTATTATGGGTTGGAGTACCCCTTGTACTCCCTTTTAATTAATTCTTTTTGCTTAGAAAAAAAAAAACTACAATATCTTGTTTAGAAAATTGAATAAATGAAATGTGATATAGAGATTATGAATTTGAAATGGAACATAACGTATCATATTAATATCATTAATTAACTTTAAAAATATGAAATTGCATTGCTCGAAATTAATTAAGCTAAAATATAGAGTTTGTTTGGTCTTAAAAAAATCTTTATTTCAATATTTATTAATAAATACAAAAGTGACACATTGATTTTATTTTACTTTCCATTTTTAGAAATTTGTATAAAAAAGTAAAAAGAAAATATTATTTTCACTTTTTTGCATCTAAATTTTTAAAAGATAACATAAAAAGAAAGTGATAAATTTATAATTATTAATAAAAAAAACATTTTATTCCAAACAATAGGAGGATCTGTTATTACGTAAACGGAGTCCCGTACATGCCCCCAAATATCTAGGCTAAGGGCACATACATATGTTGACACGGAGATCTATCAACTCACGATTTAAGATCAGTTTGATATTCAATGTTGCACATTAATGGAATATGATTCGTGTATAAACAAACAGATATGGTAGTGGTTTGGATTTTGTCCTTTGCCTGAGAGAATTGAATTTATAATTAAGTTAAAGTTACGCAATAGTTTAACATGATTCACGTAAAAAATAAAAATAAAAAACCGAATATATATGTTTCGGTTGTGATGTGATACAGAGTATTTTAAGAATAATTAATAACAGTATAAATTATTAGATTTTTCATTGGTTCTCTTTTTTTCCTTTTTTTAACATTGGTTCTGATGAACTTGCAATTTCTGGGACTAGTTATAAGCTAGATTTATTTACATAGCAATGCATATATATGCCATGATATTATTCCAAAAGGGATGCTCAGAGCGTAAGGCCAAATACGTGACAGGCATGTGTGGATTTTCTCAATGTGGAGAAATTAATGTACGTATTTATGTATAAAAAATTATATCTTAATTATCTTATACGCGGTGATGTTATTGCTTTCTTTTGTTCACATTTGAAAGGGACATTTTATCATTTAGTAGCTAACTTTATTATATTTGTTTATTTTTGAATTACTAACTCTAGCTTGACTTTAATGATGTATGGTGAATATCGAATACCCTTTTTTTTTTGTGTGCATGAGATAATAAAGAAAAACCAAAGCGGCAAAGCCTTGAAAAAAGGATGGCTTGCATTGAATCAGCCAAAAGCATAGTCCAAACCAAACAAACCCATGGAGGTGGAGCAAATTAAAGCCAAATTATCATGTATGACTTGGCCCCATTATGTTATGCTAAATAGTCTTGTGCATATATTCGTTTCTCACAACACACGTGTAACACATACTTCTATTCCCAAGCTTTCATTCATCTTACTATGAATTATATTTCAACATGAACAATACCATTACCATAATGGCGGAAGTGACTAGAAGATTGGTTGTGTGTTCCCTCCATCCCCACGGATCAAATCTCCTGTTGTATAAACCTTAAGGGTATGTTTGTGAGTTGAATTTTAAAGGGGAATGGAGGGAAGAGAAGGGTTTATTGGAAGCCTTTCCCCCTTTGTGTTGGTGAGTTTGAGTATTTTACAAAGTATTTCCCTCCTCTTCTCCCTTCAATCCTTTCCTTTCCCTACTCTTTAAACTCACAAACACACCCTAAGACATATATTTTACTGTTTATCAATTGGGGTTAAATTTTTACATATGCTTAGTTTAATGACAGATAAAATTTTAGGCTGTGAATTTAAGTTTAAAATGTGATATGGGAAGTTTTAATGCGCGCATATAAAATAACTTTGATCGAACATGAACAATTCAAGGTAAAAATTTTATTGACTTAAAATTAAACTTAGTAGTACATGATAATTAATCATGTTATAATGTTCAAGTCCGGATGATGGTGCTTTACATGCACCATAAATTTCTAGCTTATATTTTCGATCTCATTAAATTAAAAATTTACCTATTTGTTTAAAGAGATTAAGTTATATATATGCAAATTTATCATTTTTGCATACGTACGTAAATAATTTTCATATGAAAAATTGAAAATGAACTAGATAAGGTTTGATGGGCAGATCGATCATGGAGGGCGACAGGCCAAAAATATTCGGAATATTTATTTTATTTGTGAGAACAAATATTCAGATCATGATGGACGTAATAATTGGAGTTACTTTTGAACGATCAAAATTCTATATAAGCTCTTTATAAACGTGAATGTATATACTGCATTATTGTTATTGCATTTTTACTTGGAAGTTGGAAGCAGAGTAGGTAAGGTCTGATGGAGCATGATAATTGATAATTAAGTATCACCTTTTTTTATCAAATATATAATTTAATTTTGACAGCCTTTAATTGACTATTGTAGTATTTTTAATTTGTGTTATCATATAATAGAAATTTTTAAATCTTCAAACCCAAAATATAAATGGCATATAGCATTCAAGATTCTCTTCTCTTTTGTGTGCTCACTTTTTCTTTTTAGTTTTTTTTAAGTAAAAGAAGAGTAAAGATTCTCAGCATTTGCTGGTGGAGACTACAAATTCACTTTTATCGTTCTTAAAAAGATGGTCATGCTAGCCTATAATGTCCAAGGAACAATCCTTTCCCTGTAGATGAAAGATAGGAAATAAGAATAGGGACAGGGATTGAAAAAAAATAATAACCGTGGATATATATCTAATGAGTATCCACACATTTATTAAATGAATGAGAATAAATATTGAGCCCGTTTGTTTAAAATTATTTCTTAAAAGAATCACTTTTTTTTTTAAAAAAATCACTTATATGAATTTTTAAGATGTTTGTCTAAACTTTTTTCAAGAAGCAGAATCAGAAAATAATCAGTTTTCTGTTTTTTTAAAAAGCAACTTAGAGTTGCTTCTTGAAAAAAACAATTAAAATAGAAGAGAGAGAAAATTGTTTAACAATGTGAATGCATTTATTAAACAATGTGAAAGCATTTATTGTAGCAAATAAAGTGATTTTTTATGATTGTAGCTAAACGAACATTTATTTCTGATTTTACAATAATCTCTAAAATAAAATCAATTTTTTAAGCAATTTAAAAAAGTACTTTTTTTAAGCACAAACAAACTGACCCATTATATTACTCGTCCCGTGGATACCCGCATATTCATTAAAATAAATTTTCTATTAAATATATTAAAATATTAGAATTTTTTTATTTTATAATGATATAAAAATTATATATTTTTATTTTATAATCATATTTTTAATATATTATCATGTAATGAATTATAGAATGTTAATCTATATTATATAATATTAATATTATATATTATCGTGATATATTATATGACATTTTCTCCTTTTCTTTTTATAAATTTTAAATTTTTAAATATTAATGGGTACCCGTTAATTTTAGTGAGTATACATGCGGGTAGTATACTACACGCCCGACCCCGTTGACATCCCTAAATAAGGATAGTATTACAAACACCAATTATTACTAAATAAATAGCAGTTAAGAGTGTGTTTGGTAAAACTAGCTGAAAACTGAAAAGCTATATGAAAGTTGAAAAACTAGCAGCTGAAAGATAAAAACTAGTTGAAAACTGAAAAACTAGCTGATTTAATTGAAAGTGTTTCATAAAACTACTTAAAATTGGTAAAATAACATATAAAAGCATCACTAATTAATTACTAAATAATAGTGAGAATTGTTAAGGGATTCAACTAGCTGAAAATAAGAGTTTTTTTAAAAGAAATATCTTAGTAGCTTCTCAAAAAAGCTATTAAAAAACTACCCCATCCAGTCCTTTTTATAAGGCACCATTTAGAATATATTGACGGTCCTTTTTATAAGGCACTTGATAATCTCTATGAAACATTTAATTTTTTTTTCCTTATTTACCCTTATTAAATTCTTCCATCATGTATTTTGCCAATTGTTCATTAATGAGGTATTATAAATATTATTACATAAGTGACCAAGAAAGAGAGTTAAACCTTTGAATTTTTCCATATACATTTGTGTGTTCCAATACAATTGATAGTGGGAATTAGTACTATATTTAGTGCATAATATAATCTCAATTATTTAGTGAGAGAATATACTAATAATATTAAATAGGGGTAAAAATGGAGTGTTGTATTTTTTTTTATGAAACCAATAAAATTAACCACTTAAACTACTTTACGTGCCTTATAAAAAGGACCGGAGGGAGTAGTAGTTACTAAAGCTACCTTACGAAACACAGCTAAAATATTTCAGCTTGCAACTAGCTAAAATGTCTTACCAAACTAGTCTAAATAGAGAATATTCTACTTGAGTCAGGAGGAACATCCAGATTATGGTGAACTTAGCTCTTTCAACAATCTCGAACTTTTTTTTGTTTTTGCTAAAACAATCTCGAACTTGAAATCTTACTTAATTAGAATAAACATATACAATTTCTTTTTGTACAAAAAAAGTTTAGGGTGGGGGGATAGTGTCACAGTCTAAGGTAGGGAAAGCCTACGGGCTCTTTGAGCACTTACAAAGTAACTTACATTTTAAGTCACCCCAAGGGAACGAGTGGGGTTTTGAACCTGTGACCTGTCATATACGAGACCATGTATTGCTCTACTCGACCAACCCCTTGGGGTTATAAACATATACAATTTGAATTAACTCGTTGCTAAAAGAAAACCAATTTAATAAAAGCTAGGATTAAACATTTAATTTGACCCTCTAACCGATATAGTGTCTGTTTGGATATGATTATGGTTGGTCACAACCACGTTTTGACCGGTCAAAACGTGGTTTCACTCATTGGCAATTTGTTTGGGTAATTTGGGGATGAATAGTAAACGGGTTTTTGGTCCAGGTGAACGTGGTTTCGCGGAAGTGGTTTGCAGATTGATTTTGGCAGAATACGTTTGATACTTTTACGCATATACCCCTATTTATCCACTTCTATTTATCTAATAAAATAAATAGTAAACCCATTTTAGTAATTTTATATCCAAAAGTGATTTTACTTTATCTCATCCAAACAAAATCAATTTCTGTCAACCCACTTTTATAATTAGGTAGCCAAACAGAAAATCAATTCTACCAAAATCAATTCTACCAAAATCAATTCTGCCAAAATTAATTTTACCCAAATCAATTCCTGCCAACTGTAAACCAAATGGGCTCATAATTACCCTTGACAAACTGTTTTATAAAATATTTATAGCATTTGTTGTTTTAAATTTAATAAAATTAATTTTTGTAGAATTGATTTTGAAATAATTCATTTGTGTTTAAGAATAGTATTATAAAACTAACTATATATATCTTTGATCTAAGCGAAATGGAGAAAATGAGAAGATTTTAATCAAGTTTTCTGTTTTGATTCAAAAAATAAAGAGGAAGGGAGAAGAAAATTTTTAACAAGTTTCTCCTTTAGATGAAAAATATGGAAAGTGACCTTTAAACTAAACACTCTTTAATAGAATTATTTTTATTTAGATAATAAGATATAATTAATTTTAAAGTTTGAATATAAAATTATTTCATGGGTCTCATTCTCACAATGAATTTTATTCTTATCGATTAATAATTAAAAAATTCAGTTGGTGAACAAAAAATATTACCCAAATAACTTGATTTGAGTGAATGGAGAGAAACACTTTTAAATAGAGCTGTCAATTCGGGCTACTCTTTAGCGGACCTTTTGCGGATAGCTCGGTATTTTTACAGGTTACCCGACATTTTTGTGGATTTTTGCGGGTAGCGGACTTTATTGGACTGAGCTAAAAAAACCTGAGAGTTATTCGGACTTCTAAATTAGGTGTCCAAATCCTACGTTTATGTGGGCTTTTACGGGCGGTCCGGTCAGGCCAACCCATTGTACCGACTCTACTTTCAAAGCATGATTTTCTCATACTACTTCTTATATCACTTTTACAATTTTTTTTCTTTATTATCCCTCTTCTTTTTAATCATATCATTTATCTTATTTCTTGCCTTTTTTATCTTTCTTTTTCCTATGAAGTGTGAGACTATCAACTATTTTCTCTCCACAAGTTTTACATTGGACAAGAGCTAAAAATGTAAAAGTTGTGAATAAACCAACCATGGAAATAATATTAACAAATAGTGTGTTTGAAAATGGTTTGCAAAACCAAACGTACATCCAGATTGAATCTATCAAATAGTCAATTCTAAATTTTTGTTTTGATATTTGCTATTTTGTCTTGAGATTTATAAACGTGAGTTTGTAAGCGTGTAAACAAACACCCACACGAAGAGGTTAATTAGGTTGAAGCCAACTTCTAGAAGTGGTTGAGAACCATGAGTTCCTTGTTGTAATAATTATTTTAGGTGTTGAACTTAATGGAGTTATGTAAGGACATATTTGGAATGAACTCGTTCCAATGTCTTATGCTATAGCCCCTCACTTTGTAAGTGTCAATCCCCTTCAATCCTCCTTTATTGTGGTGCTATGAATTTTCTGTTCATTAGGTCCCACATCTTTTTGGCCAGTATCCATGGTCGTTGTCATTTGGATATAATTGCAATGCCATATGGATTCTATTTAATAATATAATAATACAGCAGCTTATATATATACATGTAGAGTTGACAAATCCAAGACTTATTACATCAATTAAAAAAGAAAAAAGAAACAAAATGATAATTAACTTGAGTGCAGCTATTTTTTAACTTAATTTACTCTGTTATTACAGTGGCTTTGTTCTTCCACTTAAGAGCTAAGTGGGAGATATGATTTCTAGAAGACCCATTTTCACCTAGAGTTTTCGCAGCTGCCTCTTTGAGATCCTTCATTTGGTAACGAAGTTTCTTCCCTTCCTCACCTTCCATCAAACACTTGACTACGCTGGCAATTTCCTGCCTTTCCATCAACCCATTCTCCCCAATTTTTGGTCTCAAAGCCACCTTGATGTCCTGTGTGAGCAAAACCGCATTCATCTTCTGCTCTGCATAGAGTGGCCATGCCACCAAAGGGACCCCATTCACCACACTCTCAAGAATTGAGTTCCAACCACAATGAGTTAAGAATCCTCCAGTGGAACCATGGGCCAACACCTGTGGTTGTGGAGCCCAAGATGATACCACAAGGCCCCTTCCTTTAGTCCTCTCCACAAAACCTTTAGGCAAGAAACCAAAAGGGTCATGCTGGCTATCAGCACTGAAATAAGACGCATTTGCAACTTTATCATTTGGGCTTCTAACAACCCATAAAAACCGTTGCTCACTCATCTCTAACCCAAACGCCAGTTCGTTGATCTGAGCACTCGTGAGGGTCCCACCACTCCCAAACGACACAAACAGAACACTCCCATGTGGCTGATCATCTAACCACCTCAAACACTGTTCATCTGACGCATTCATCCCACCGTCCATCTTCACAAGCGGTCCAACCGGATAAACCGGTGGCTTTCCCGGTTCTTCCTTTTGTAACTCCTTGATTGCGCCCTGTTCAAGTTCAAGGAAGCTGTTCTCTATGATCCCCTCTGCTTCTCTGTATCTCTTGGTGTGGTGAAGGACCCATTTATAAGCGTCGTTGGTACGGTCCTGAACCGGGTCGAGTAAATCCTTTCCGTGAACCGGAACGCAACCGGGGATTTTAACCGGCTCAGTGAGTTCGTTGTACTCACAGTGAACCTCCTGGTCTAACTGAGGGAGGTAAAGGAAAAGGGATAGGGCCATGGCTGTGGAAGGGTAGAAGATGTAAGGAGAGACGTTGAATTCGGCGGCGACGTCGAAGGCGTCGGTGCCGAAGAGGTCGACGAGGAGTGCGGCGAGAGTGTGAGTGGCGGAGAAGGAGCGGAAGGTGTCGCGGAGAGAAGGGAGAGAGCGGAGGACGGTGAGGGAGATGAGGGTCTCGATCTTGGAGTGTGGTGGGAGGTCGGAGAAGGAAACGGGTGGAAGGAAGATGTGGGAAATGGATTTGGGAAGGGCTTGGAGGACGGTGATTTGGGCTTTAGAGGGAGGACCCTCTGTGGGAATAACGAAGGTTACTTGGAGGTTGTGGTGTTGGATGATTCGTTTGGCAAATTCAATCATTGGGATGAGATGTCCCATGCCAGGAGATGGTATCATGACCACCATGGGGAGTTTTGCTCCCACTTTCACTTCTTCTTTTGGGGCTTCCATGGAAACTAAAATTAGCTTTGGATGTTTTGTTGTGAGGATGAAGGTAGATAGATAAGAGAGGGGTTTATATATAGGCAAGAGGGCTGTGATTGATAATTGATTGGTGCTGAGTGGCAGCGCTTAAATTTCAGTGATGAAAAAAAGAGGTTCTTAATTATTTGTTATGCTTATTACTACTATAATGCATATTAATTAAATAAATAAATAATTTATAGTATGTGATATGGAATGGGGAATGGTTGAGTTGGTGTTTTGTTTTGTATTGTATTGTATTGTTGAGTGGTATTTTGTGGAAGAGGGGCATTATAGGTTTGAAGAATTTGGGTGGGAGACGGACGGGAGTTAGTAGAAGTAGAATCATCGATATTGGATATTAATTGGAAGTATTTTTATGAATGGATGGAGGGAGATGTCTATATTATTATTATGATTATCTAGAAGGAAAGCGATTAGTACGGGCGAGTTTTGCAATTTATATGATGCCGAGGATGATGTCAATTCAGACGTAAGGCTTATGTGATAAAAAAACAACGACGAATTTCTTTTTCATATTGGGACGTGCATATCATATCATATCCCACACGTTTCTTCTTTTCCTTTCTTATTTTATTTGACTGAATCGAGGATTTAAATTTAACATTAATTTGTTACGGTTTATGTTTCCTAGTCCAACCAAGCGAGTGCTTCCCCAATGGAATGTATATTCATTTTCAAGCTGGATACGGGTCAGGCCCCGTTGCGTTTAGGATAGATTATAATTGAAACTAAGAGGCTCGGGACCAAAATAATTGGATCATCGAATTTTAAAATGTTAAACTTATTACTTAAATCAATTTATATTATATCGAGTCCTATAAAATTGGTTGATTAGGGGAATGGTAATCGGCCTTGTCGGTAATAAGGAGGAGAAATATTGTTCATACCTAAGGGTAGTGAAACTCATTAAGAGGTGTTTCATCAAGAATCCTAAGTTGAATCACTTTGGGGGGTGTTAAATTATTAGCTTCTCCGACCAATAGGGTAAATTAAACATCACAATTAAATTTAAATTCACGGACATTAAACCGCCTCATCCTCAAGAAAAACCCCGTTTTAACTGGCTTCAAGGAATACCTGATCTCAACCCAATTTTGACCGGAGCGAATTTAGAGATGTAACTATCTACCATAATATAATAATTTTAATAAATAATAGTTAAATAATACATATAAGCTTATATATTTTTCTTAAAATAACATATAGTTTCTTTTTACGATTCTCAATGTCTATTCTAATATATTATTTAGTAAATATATTTAATAAAAATAACAAAGAAATAAAAAATAAAAAAAATAAATATATATTTACATTTTAAAAATCTTTTATATGATTTTTAAAATAATTTGTATAGTATCAACACTTAATTAGAGTTGACAATAAGGACATTACAAATATATTTTTTTTCAATTTTTTAACTCAAAAGAAAAGTATTTATTACACTTTAAAGTTTTTTATATAAAAATAATTTCCTTTTAAATAAAAACTTTATGGATATTCTTATCCAATCCATTTTTTTTTAAAAAAAGTAATCCATTAAATGATATCATTAATTGAAATATTAAATGCTTTTTAATTGATGTTATAAGTATACCCATTTTAAAAAACACCAAAACATAAACCAACGAGGTTGGTTCAAATGGTACATATTTGATTCCCCTTAAACAAAGTCTCGGGTTCGAGCCTTGTGGATGAAAAAAATTCCTATAGCCCCACCATGATGTGGATGTTTCCGACTCAAATAGGATTGACTCCCGTGGAGTATACATGTAGTTAAACAAAAAAAAAAACACAAAAACATGATGATATCAAGTATCATTAATGCATCAATTAATGTTTGAACAAAGAGTTGACTTAGTTGGCTGACATTATGGGAAGAATTTTGTGTTTGATCCCATGGCGAGGCTTGATTGGGGCTGAAAGGGGCCATGCCCCCCACAAATTTTTTATTTGTAAATTACAAATAAATGAGGGATTAAATTACATCAGTGTAAGTTATACACTAAGTATTACATTGTTGAATAATTTTTTTAATGAATCATTGTATTAAGTAATCACCGTTGGATTAGAAGTTACTATCATATAGATCATACATATAAAATTTTACATTAATATGAAATTATTTTATATCTGATTGAGATGTCTCAATATTAATGTTATATATATATATTTATACATTTGAAATATATGAAAAACTCAACTATTTGATTATCAAGTTATTAGTGTCAAAATTTTACGAAATTTGACACATATAATCATGATGATGAATCAACATAATTCAACGGCTGGATTACTAAAAAGCACATTCAATTTATAGTTATCAGCGGTACGGTGCAATACTTTGTGTAACTTACACCGGTGTAATTTGATCCATCTTCTATATATATATATATATATAGTTGTGTAAATATATATATTATTGAATAAAACTATATTGTAGAAACTTAGCTAGAATAAGATATAGACTATGTTTAGTAAAATTAGTTGGAAACTAATAAGCTGACTTATTGAAATATAAGTGTTTGATTTAATTGAATAATTAAAGTAAAATGATATAAAAAAATATTTACACAAATTGTATTATTTAAATTCTATTTTTAATTTTTAGACAAAATATAATATTAGGTAATTATTGTTTCATTTTATAAATTTTAAACTTTTATTAAGTTTTTAATGATAAAATATTTGATTAAAAATTAAAGTAAATATAGAAATAATTAAAACAAAATATTAAAATAATTTACCGAATTTTTAAATTACATGCAATGTATATATATAAATTATAAGTGTTTATCATAATTCATTATATATTTGATATCATTTTTCTATTTTTACTATATCATAATATTACAATTATATATAAAATAATAAAATTGCATTTGGGGGTGGGATGATTGATTAGAAAAAAATTATAATTGACCCCCCTTTACCTCAATTCTTGTCTTTTCCCTGGTTTGATCCCTCACTAAACATTGAGTGGAATCAAACATTCACGATGATACTTAAGTCATGAGACTCTACCACCTAATGGGCTAGTCTTTTGGATTGGGCTCTCTTCATAAGCTTTAAGTCATAACAATTTGTACTTTAATTAAGAGTTGGCTACGGAAATAACTACCTATAAGTTGGGTTAAGGTGTAAAGAAATGAATGGTAATAGGTTTGTGAAGCCGCCAACAAAAAGGGAGAGAGCTACCATTGGATCAGTTCTGATAGAATGAAAGTTGTCGTAGACGTCAACTCTTAAAAGGGGGTAATTATAGGGTGGACTCTTTGAGTTTGGGTCCACCATAAAACACTAACTTTTTTTATTATAAAAAGCAATTTTTATTTTATAATATTTATTAATAAATTTTTTAATATTAAATTGATTCTATTTATGGTAAAGATCTATGGTGGACCTAAACTCAAAGAGTCCACTCTACAATTACCCCTTAAAAGGGGTAGCAATGTTATGAGTCTTACACCGAGTAAAATCAAACACTTATTATGGTAAGCCATGAGGCCCTCTCACCTAATTGACCGATATTTTGGGTTGGACACTCCTTATGAGCCTAATTCATAACATCTGTCATAATATTTTTTTTATCTTAAACTAAAATTCTTTATGAATATAATCATGAGATTAATTCTCAAATCAAAAGGTGATGTTGTGATGGTTAATTAGATAAAACGTTTTTCAGGTAACAATTTCACGATACAAAATTTTGATATTATAGATCAAATTTACTCATAATTACAATTTATTTTATTACAATCAATATTTACTTAGAATTACGATTTACTCTATTACAACTAATTACTTTTAGGTTACATATTACAATAATTAATTTATTATTGTAAAATATATTCAAAATAGATACCAAATATTTGTACAAATTGTTAGTTTAAATTTTAAAATATGTCTGCTAATTTTTTTTTTACTAGTGATAAAAAAGTAATCAGCAAGAACCTGTGAGTTGATAATTTCAACAAGAACATTAATCATTAGAACTCCCCGCCACCACCGGCCGCTTCCTTGCTAATGTTTGCTAAACTACCACGTTATAATGATGCAAGGGAACTATACTGAAATTCTGAAAAAAATTCCTCCATGATGATGCTAAATTCAGTTGTCATGTCAAATTATATATGATTATGAAGTTCACAATTAGTGGCTGAGATAATAATTGGATTATGAAGTTTCCAAAGAAAATAAGTGATCATTATAAATTGGAAAAGGTACTTTATCAAGTCACAGTAAGTGATAATCATTAAACCTTGATTTTGGTTTGGGAGAAAACAAAAGAAAAAAAAGATAAAGTGAAGGAAATAAAAAAAAACTTTTTTTAGATAAAATACAAAGAGAAAAGAAAAATTTTTGGATGTCGATTCTTCACCAGAAATTTCTTCTTGAAGATGTGAAGAAAATATGAGAACACAACAAATTGTGTTATTCACAAATATTATTTTTATAGATTTAGCAAACAAATTAATTATTTTAATGTAATCAATAATTAGTGAAAATTAGATCATAAGTTAGGGGTGAGAGGATGGTGTCAAGTACAAGGTAGGGAAAAACTCATGGCTCAAACGGTATTTATAGAAGACTTACATTTATTTCATTCGAGACGAGTAAGAGCTTGAACCAATCATAAATCATTGATGATTATTTGATTAAGTGTGTGTTTGGATTATTTTTGGGAGTGAAAAAACAATTTTGTCCATTTTAAAAATTATGACATATGTTGTGACTGAATAACATCATTTTTCTAAGATAATCAATTATTGATGATTATTTTAACCCACTAGGGTCAGTACAATGATTGAGGGTTTGAGTAGTTTAACATGAAGTTATAGGTTCAAACCTCATTGCTTTTTTTTGTACACTGAAAAAAATTATTGATGATTATTTAATTAAGTGTGTTATGATACACTTTTGGTGAAAAATCATTTTTTTCTATTATAAATGTTTCAAGCATGTTTAGTTTAGTGAATTCAAAATTGATTTATGTATGAAATCATGCTCTTGGGAGAATTGTTGCCTCTTCTTGAGGGTGAATCAATTCTAAAATTATTTATTTTCTCCCTCACACCCCATCTCATATCATATGAGTGACATTTCCTTAATTGATCTCCTACAACATGTAATTGCTGGTCAGCTTTGTGAAATTTAATTACAAAATCTTAACTCAATTAAAGGCAGGGTCGACCCAAGAGTAAGGTTGCTCAAGTTCTTGCTTTAGGCCCCCCGATTGTTAGTAACATCCTTTATAAAAAAAATAAAAAATATTATTATAATTAGGCCTAGTTCATTGGTTTATAAATTGATTTTTCCTCCTCAATGGTTGGTGGTTGAATACTTGCTAAATGAATTTTAACTTTTAAGCCTCATTAATTTCACTTAATGTATTTAAAAAGACCCCAAAATAAAAAATTTGTTTGAATCCTCGTTACATATTGGATCATATTGGGATGACCTTGATTAAAGAATAAGATTTATTTGATAGTGTGATGATATTGACCAACAGTGAGAATATGTTATTAAGTTAATATTATTACCCATATCCTTTTTGTCCTAGCTAGATTTTAATTTGTTGTCCTCATTTGCATTCTATTTCAAAATTTAAAATATTATACATATATTCTATTTTAATTTAATTTTAATAAATTAACCTAAATTAAAAATTAATCCAAATATTTATATATTCCAAATATTAATGTATATATTAAAATTATAATTATGATAAATAAAATCTATATAAAAAAATTATACACAAACATTAAGCCCATCTTGATAATTAGACACTTCAAAAGCAATTTTAATAAAGAGCAAATAAATAAAATTCTTTACAAAAATATCTTTTTATATAAGTTATTCATACAAAAGCCATGTTACTTTAAAATCAATTATACATAATTATGGTAATTCAAAATAGTTTCTACGATTGCAAAACCAAACATACAATAAATGAAAATGTAGAATAATAAATCATATTTTATTGCAATGTAATTAAGATTGTAATTTATAGATATAATTTAACATGGACTTTTTTATTCAATAATTTTTTTTCATACTTTTTCCTTTTGTTACCTAAACAATTTATATATCAATTAATGAATGGTTAGTTCATATAACATATATATAATTTTTTTAAAACAAAGTGGATGTTCTTTGATTTTTTTTTATTTAATCACATGTATCCTCCATGGGAGGCAATCATGTTCGAGTCAGGAATATCTGCATCATGGTGGGGCTAGCTCTCCCAGCGGTGATTTTTTCTATACACAAGACTTGATCTCGGGACCTTGTTTTAGGAAATCAATCATACCACTTGAACCTATCCCGTTAATCGTAAGATTGTCTCACTTAAAAGATGCATATGTCTATGTGGTCTAAAAAAACAACACCAATATTTATCTATTATTTAGTTTTATCTTTCTTTAATTTGTCTTTATTTTTAATTATTATATTTCTTTCCATGCATCCAAACAAAAAACTAAAATGTTATAATTATCTAAAGGGGTGGTGGATTTGATTTCGGGTCACTGTCAAATCATAATATTATTATCATCATTATTGTAAAGAGATCATTCGCTTTAATGTTAAATTATAATTTATTAAATGTTCATTCTCAAAGAAGTATAAAAAATTACAAAAAAGTATAAATATAATATGCTAATTCTTTATAAACTATAAAAAAGAAAAGATTAGAAACTCATTATTAGGAACAAATCTTTCCCATTTTAGATTAGGGTATGTAAATTTTCTGTACTCCTTCTCACATGTAAAGTCAATCAGGAAGAAAGGTTCCCTGTTTCACACTGCTCAAAAGGATATTTTTATAAGAACTGGTTTAATATTAAAATTGATTAAATTTAAATTTAAATTTTTTAAACGCATGCAACACAATTATTTCTAATGCAGTAAATATTGGTTTATTACGTTTAACACTGAATAAAACATGTTTAAAAAGGACATGCAATTTCCTTCCTTATAGTTGTACATGGTTCCAGCTCTAACTCCATTTTCATCCACCATTCCACTGGAACAGCATTTGACTTTTTCTTCGTTAATTAGTTATTGAATCATTTGCTTCTTAAATTTGGTTGAGAATAAAAATTGAGGACTTTGCTATACATACAAAACTGCAAAGGCAAACGCTGCGCTGATACTCATTTTTTAGCCGCAGAAAATATTTCAACCAAACAACAGAGGAAAATTAAAGGTAAATTTTCACTCCTTACATTTTCTTTTAAAACATATTTTCCCTTATTTTTTTTTTCATTTCCATTATTGTTTAGCCGCTACCAGACACAGCTGACAGCTCTAATATATAATAACTTCCTAAATAAACAAAGCTATGCAATTTAATTTTTTTCTAACGGAGAAAAACAACTCTTGGGTAGTTGGGTTTTATGCTTTGAAAGGCAGAGACAGAGACGACATTCAAGGATATGAAGCATCAAAGAAATTAGGCAAACGATGCATAATGAAAAGACAGAAGCAAATTAATTTGCCAATTCAACATTGGCCATCGTCAAATATGATGGCTTGCAGGCACCCCTTTATTTTTATTTTTTTTTGTTCCAATTTATTAACAGTTTGCTATTGTTGCTCAACTCATCCACATATATTTATTAAAATATTTTAGACGAATATTTTAGTAGATAAAATATCTATCTTTTTCAATATTAATATATTTATAATATTTATATAACATGAAAGATAGCACACCTGTATACAATGTTTTTTGGTAGATCAATTATTTTTAATTAGAATGGATAGAATAACATGCAAATAATCTCAACATTAACCCTTAATTTTTTTTTATTCCATAGAGGGCCAAGAGGCCCAAACATCAAGACGCTACGAGGCATAACAGCCACTACAAAATCTCGGAAAATAAACTTATTACAATCATAAGTATTAAGTAGGAGAAGGAAGCAAATGAACACTAGCTAACGTATCTTTGGTTTGGATTTTTATTTCTTAATTGTTTTCATTTTTATTTATTGTTTTTTAAAATTTTATAAAAGAAAAACTGAAAATAAAAATAAAAATTTTCTGTTTCTAACTTTTCCAGTTTTTTCTTTATAAAATAAATTTCAAAAAAATAAAAAAGTGAAAATAAAAATAAAAAATGAAAATGCAAATAAACATACTCTAAGTAATATGCAAGGAAGTCAGATTCTCTGTAAACATGATTAACCCTTAAAATTTAAAACTTAGTAATTAGCATTAGAATAAATCACCATGATCAATTAATTAAGAAACACGTATTGATACTTAGAAGATTGAGTTCCAGCATATGGCAAAATAATCAAGTTTAAGCGAGCCATGATTTTGATATATAATAATAAGCTTATATATTTAGCAATTGTTGAGAGTCCATTCTAATATAAGGATAATTTTATGATGTACATATATTTTATATCATATTATCATTATCATGATTTTCTCATGAGCTATTTAATGTGGATCAGATATTTAATAAAATAAAAACTTATGAGACCCATATTCTATGATATTGTTATCCAACCCTATTATCATATATATATATATATATATCCTATTTTAACCTCTAAATGGGCTAAGGTTCCATTCATGGCCGACCCAAGTATAAAGCTGGTAAAACCATTGCTTAAGGCCCCTAAAAATATTTTATTATTTTAGGCTTCCAATTTTTTTAGTTATAAATATTTTTAAACAAACTAAAACAAATTAGTATTAGGAGTAAAATATTTTCTATAAAAAAATTAGGCCCCTCATCTTATCACTCACTCTTGATTATTAAATAGTATTGTATTAATTTTATTATTTAATTTTTTACATTTTTTACTCCTAATTAAATTTCATATTCTTTCTACTATGTATATATTAAATTTGAATCTAATGGAACTCCCACAATCACCCTCAAACAAAAAGACCTCACATGTTAATCAACATGACTTCTTAATTTAGTTTTAATAAAATTTATAAAATTTGAAAAAGTTTCTTATAATTACAAAAATATAAATTTCTCTTTATTCAATATTATTCAAATGACTTTCCTGTTTTATTTTATATTATAATAAAATAATCAATTAATAAATTAAAATTTTTTATTACAAAAATTTAAATTTTTCTTCGTCTAGATTTTTTTTAAAATTTTAAAATATTTAATTAAAAAATATATTGCATGAGTGACTAACATATTCTTATAGATTAAGTGAATTTATTTTATTATTAAATGAAAAAATATTAAATATATTTTATTAAGATGATTTAAAGGTAATTTATATTTTAAAAAGCCTTAAAAATAATTTTTAAATAAAATTATAATATATTTAATAAACTATTTTAAGTGAGTTAAAACGTCTCATTTTATAATTCGCTTTAGGCCTAAATAAACGTTGGACCGACCCTCATTCCATTTAACTAGTTGGACCGACACTTTGATTTTTAAAACTATGTTTTGGAGTCTTTTTGGAGAGTCATCCCTCGCTATCTCTAGCTGGACGTCTATCGATTTTCAACAATATGGTTATGTAAACTTGAACAAAACTATATATTCTCTTGGTTCCACTTCCACCACCTAGCTGGACCAAAATTTTTGGAACTACGCTTTTGAACGCACTTAATTATAAACGTACTCTTTTGCACCAAATTTTCATAATGAAAATTTTCTATCATTTCACATACATCCAAGAAATTCTCAGCACTCAAATGTCTTAGACACAAAACTTGCATAGACATAAAGTAATCATAATTGTACAACCAATCTTATACATCTTCTACAATAAAAATAAAAATAGAAAAGACAAAAGTGTGTGATTTAATGAATAATATGATAGAACATAAAAATAACAAAAATGTTTTATGAATTGTTATATGATTTTATTACATCTCGACATTGTTATAAGATCTCAATTTTCAAGTTCGGCAATGACAACCTGCTGAAGTAGAAGATTCGAAGGCTAAAGAAGTTTAGACCAATGTAGGGAAGGGAAGAACAAAGAGGATCCTACTTTCTTGGAACCCTACAAGCAAAAATTATTTGAATTATTCAAAAAGGTTTGGACCAATGCAGACAATGAAGGAGCGATAGAAAAGGCCAAGTCTAATGGGAGCTAGGAGGAGGAAAAAAGAAACACCACTATTAAAGTTAACATATGTATTAACAACGTAGGAATGGATTAAAAAATTTGCAAATATAGAGGTTTAAAAGAAAAAAGTTTATCTATAATGACTAAAATCAAAACTTGATTTATTTATAGGGATAAAAATATATTTTGCTCTATATTTTAAAAGTAATTCTATCTTACCATCTAAGTAAAAATAATTATCTTAATTAAATTTAGTTTTAGAATGTAATTCTCAAACACAACATTCCGTTAAAATTAATTCTTTCAAAATGACTCATAAAAAAAAAAGTCAATCGAGTTTTAAAACAAACGATAACTTTGATGTTTGGGTAACTTTTTAATCAAAATCAAGGAGAAAGATACATCCACACTGGAAAAATCAAGGGCAAAAGTGTAAGGAAAAAAGATAAAAAAATGGAATGAAGAAAAAAAATGATAAATATAATAATTAATGTGATATAAAAAGAAGATAAATATATGAAAAAAAAAATGAGTCTAAAAAGAGTGCAGTAGAATTTAGTGTGTAAAAATTAAAATTGTAAAAAAAAAAAAAAAAAAAAGCCTTCATCACCTTGAATTTTGTTTGCTTTTTTTTTTTTTTTTTTTTGAGATTTGACATGCAAATTACCCATTCAACACACGTGACAAATTATTGAGTACACCCGTGAAGTCACAGTACAATATTTTGGACTCATATTTGGACAATTATGAAGCGAGAGAATTTTCTTAAAAACTAAATAAATCTCATGATCTAAAAGTTGTCTTTAATAAACTTTGGTGTTGTTTTTGGAAGAGTTTATTTGAGTTTATCTTATGACATAAGCATTTATGTAACTATTTGGGTAAACTTATGAAAAAAGCTTATGACATGCTCATAAGCCGTTTTCAGCTTATTTCAATAAGCTCATGAGAATAGCTTATAGAAGAGCTTATAGACAATTTAAGTACATTATACTCTTTTCAATTTTTTCAAGAGCTTATTCATTAAGTACTTATTAAATAAGAACTTATATTATAAGCACTTAATTAAATAAACTGTATTTCTAAATGGGACTTTTTTCTTTTTCCATGAATGTCAAGTTTTTAACATATATGAAGCGATGGATAATGTTTATTGTATTTAATTAAAAGATGTTTCTACTAATTATAAAAAATTATGCTGTAAATATAGCACCAAATGCATATAATTGAAAAAGAAGTGTGTTGTGAAGGAGAGGAAAAATTAAGAACATGTAAATAGTAACAAAAGAAAAAAAAAACTGCGGGGATGTGAATATAAATAAAAAGTGGTGCAAAACGCAACTTTCTTGTTTTCCGTTGTCTAAAGTGCAAAGAAAAATTAAAGGAATATAATCTTATTGGGCCGGGCCACTTTAAGTTAAAGGCCATATGAGTGGTTTTCGGCCCATTCTTAACGTTGTAAAGCCTTCGGGAGTCCCCTATCACTTATCCTAGACCCAAATATTCTAAGACCCATTACGGGGTTCTTTTTCCCACTTGTTTATTGAAGAGTATTTTCGACAAAAATAAAGTGAGTAGAGAAAAATCAACACTTCAAGTTAGAATTTAACTTTGACAAAAAAAAAAAGTTAGAATTTAACTTTGACCAAATAAAGAGTTAGAATTTATGCTTGCGGTCTCCCTACTATCATCAATCCACGATTTTGATTCCCTACTTTTTTTTGGGCGATTTTGGTCGCCCTATTATTCCAAATTCACGATTTTAGTCCCTCTAACACATACTTGGGAGGTATAGAGGACCAAAATTTTGAACTACATTGCGAATTTAAAATAATAGGGGACCAAATTCGTGAAAAAAAAGTAGGAGAATCAAAAGTGCAATTAGGCCTAGAATTTAACTACTCTAAAAGGAGTATATTTTAGAGGGTAAAGAGAGATAATAATTAATGATTAAAATTATAACAAAATATATGTTCGTATATAAAAAATTATAAAACTGAAATTTTAATATTTTTTTAACCTAATAGTTCTAAACACTCTACACGTACTGTACACAGTACACCCTTCTCTTTATAGAAAGTGAATCTATATCATGTTTAACCCTAATTTCAAGGTTGCCATATAATATAGTTCAACCTTGTAAGAAGAATTGGTATTGGTATATTTACATAAAATGATGACTCAAGAGAGCATTTGCATTAAAATGTCATTCCAGGAATCAATTGGTCCTGGCAAACACCAATGAAGACAATCATTCTGAACTTTAGCATTTGCAATTGCAAATGGGTGTAACTCCCTATATGGTCCTGGATGCCCATCAGGTCTCAACAGTGAGAGCCTTGTTGTGTCCAAAAGTTTCAACTTTGCACCACCTAATGAGGATGATTTGGCAGCAGCCTTGTCAAACTCTTCAACTTCAATACCTCTCATGATGGAATCTACATCACTCATCTCTATCTGATCCTCTTTGAAGGGCACTGTCCTATTGCAATATCCTCCACTAAACCACTCCCCATTCTCAAAGTGATCTGGTGTGGTGGTTCTGAAGAATACTATTGGCTTATGGTTAGAGTTTGTCAAAAAACCAAAAACCAACTTCAGTGCTTTGCGGTATGCATAGTCAAATCCTAGCTCTGTTAAATTTTTTCCAGGGCAGTAATGGCAACCTGTTACTGTGCCATTTTCATGGTATAATGCAGTTTTGAGAAACCATTTGCCACCAGCCATTACCACATAATCAAAATTCTTGTATTGATTGGTCCATTTGTTGTCCAGAGTGTCAAGGTAAAGCTGAATTTCTGAGGAGGAAACTCCATTCATGTCTTCAAATATATCTGCTTTGATAAGGAAAGGGGTCCATATTACTGAGAGTGTGAAGTTGTGGGAAGGGAACTTCCATATCTTTGATCTATATTCCTCATCATGGTACACCTCATCAGCTGCTTCCACCTGCACCACACATTAATCATCATAGTGTCCGTTTGGTTTACAATTAGGTAGAATTTGATTTTGATAAATTTATAGAATCAATGACAAAAAATGAACCTGCACCACACATTAATCATCATAGTGTCCGTTTGGTTTACAATTAGGTAGAATTTGATTTTGATAAATTTATAGAATCAATGACAAAAAATGAACGATGCATGATTTATGAAACACGTTAGACGGAAGTGATTTAAAACCAATTTATGTTGAAATTGATTCTCAGTGTTTCTAACGTGTAACCAAACGGGCACATAATCTCACCTGGTACCCTATGTTTATTACAGAACTAATCTTAAAGATCTGGTTACTTGTGTATTTACAAGCATTTTCCAAATTGAGGTAGGTAAAACTTGTTTGAAAAAAGACACCAAACTCATCATATAAGTAGTGGACCAACCATATATATAAGCTCAAGCTGTTTTCCACTATTCTAATAATGTAATTCAACAACTTTGTCCTCAATAACAAGGACTAATGATCACTATAAGCAATGCAAGCTGTTGGACCTTATTCCTCATAAATCATAATTTGAACTACTCTTACTAGTGATAAGTACTTATTAGCTGTAACCATGCTTCAGGATCAATGAGCTAGAAACTATGTTAGCTATCTGTGCAACTAACTAGACCAGATCATATACTACTGCAGGCCTCATTTCTAATTCTTGGCTTTTACTGTAAAATAGAAAAGAAAAACCCAAGAAATAGGTTGTATTATTAAAATCTCCTGATCTGACAAGCTAGCGAAAATGAACAAAACATGAGTGTGTCCAAAGTTGAGTATAATATAATTCACACCAAAATATTGCCATTCAAGAGAAATCATCTCGTGTCATTCAGAGAGACCAAGAAAATCTCTGAGAAGGTCTAACTAACAAAGGAAACATAGAACAAAGACGAGAAAAAATTGGCTATTTTCTCATAACAAACCAAAAAGGCCAATCATATGAAATTTGCAATTGGTTAGGTGAAGAAACTAACTATACCTGTGAGAGAATGCAAAGTAGGGATTGCACATGGTTGCGGGAAATGGAATCACCAATAAAAGCCCATGATTTATTCCTCATAATATGAAGAAATTTGTTTGGACTGAACTTTGGTAACTCACAACCCCTTGGGTTCCACCTCCAGTAAAGGTACCCTGAATCAGGGCGTCCATTCCTCATACAGTTTTGATGATCCTCAATCACATGGCAGCTCTCATTAGTGTACATTGGACCAGATAGGTCCCGCACCCAATCTCCCACAAAAAGATCACATTTTTCTGCATCTAAATATCTGAAAATGAAAAGAAATTATCAGCTTAACTAAACATCAATATATCCCAGAATCATTTTTGTGCATGGCTTGTCAATATGTACCCCATTGTTGTTCTGATCAGTAATTTGAAAGATATCATATCAGGGCAGCAATTAATACTTATTTGGAGATTGATGAAGAAGAAAACCAGTTCCCAAAATATAGAAAAGAAACCATAAAGTTTCAAAATTGGCACATTCTGTGACACCCCAACAGCAGAAACAAAAACCATGGCATGAGAAGCAAAATTTGTGTTACCTTTAGGAGAGGTTTGGCTCTGGTTTCCGGGGAAATCAGGAGAAGCATGAGGGGGAAAAGAAATGAGAGGTGACTCTGCTATTGTGGTTTGAAGAGGAGTTGTTGTTGTAGTCTTTGTCTGAAGCAGAGATGAGTATGAAAAGGTAAATGAATCGGTGAAGAGGAGGCGAAAAACGAGAGCAGCTAAGAGACATGACACTGCAAACTTAAGGAAGACATGGTTGTGTTTGTGCAGAGAGAATGGGCTTGTATCACACCGCATTCCCTTCACCATCTCCTCGATCGTGTCACTCTGCTAAAATTGGAAGACGTGAACAAGTCAGCTAGCTACTCTCTCAAACCAAACCAAATGGTAAGCTATTAAGTGATTATTGTTATGAGTGAGTGGGATCATTTTAATATTAATAAAATTAAAGGGGGTTCATGTCTTTCTGCATAATTCCTCTTGTTCTGTATTTAAAGCTTAGCTTGCATTGGGAAAATATTAATAGTAGTAAGTATATGACATGACATGACCCGTTGAGAGCCTAGCTGATAGTACATAAATAAAATAAATAAATAAATAAATAAATATATTGTTGACAAAAAAAAAAAGAATAGAGAGAGGTGAGGAAGAAGTGAAACTTTTTGTG
Source organism: Sesbania bispinosa (assembly GCA_026901365.1). NCBI lineage: Eukaryota > Viridiplantae > Streptophyta > Magnoliopsida > Fabales > Fabaceae > Sesbania > Sesbania bispinosa. Next base: position 445,906 of record QLOH01000172.1, read on the forward strand.
GTTAAGTCACCTGGCACATGGAGCGGAGAATGTGTGTCATTTGGTCTAACCCTTTAACAGAAAAAATGTAGTATAGTAAGTATATGTTCTTTTTTTATTTCTTGGAATTGGTCCCTAGTCCTCACTATCTTCGTGGATCGATGTCATGTCACGTGCCACAATCTGTTGTCGTATGCTTCATTCCATCTTAAAATAGTTTTTTTGAGTGAAATTCAGAGCTCTAAAGTGGCAAGTTTGATGCTGAAACGCAGCTGGCATTAGCCATTAGCATTAGATGAGATTAAATCAGCAATTGCTTTTGCACTATGTTTGTTTGGTAAGTTAAAGAAACATAGCAGAGAGAAATAAGATAAAGAGCAATAGGAAAGAGAAAAATAGAAAAGAGAGATAAGGAAGAGAGAAATGGTAGAGAAATTAAGTAAAAATAGAGGTTGTTTAGTATGAGAGAGATATGAGAGAAATTAATTATGATAGTTGTTTGGTTGTGGAGAAATGAAAGAGAATGATGTGTAAAAAATTAAAAAGACTAAATAGACCCAACCTTTTCCAACAGCTTATAAAATGCACAGGGGGGTAAAGTGGACAACTCATAAATCTACCCCCTCTCTCACCCATTTCTCCTCTGCCATAGAGAGATTGCTGGAAAGTGGGATTCATTGATAAAAGTGTGCTCAAACTCTCTCTTCCTGCCATTCCAAACGCGATGGTGCCTTCGTTTCTTCGTTGTCTCTATCTTCCTCGTCCCTCTCTGCGCTAAATCACCCGTAACAAACACAGGGGTAGTCATTTCTCACCATAATTGCAGAAAAATTACAAGTTATGGGACCCACATACTGTCAATTTCTTTCTTCACACATTTCTACTTTACCAAACCTATAAACTATTTCTCCTCCCTATATTTCTCTTCTCTGGACATCGGAGAAATATTCTTTTCATGTGCTCATCCAATTGTATATAAATTTTTTTCGTTTAAACCCTTCAGTAAATTACGAGAATGGCTCCTCTGCAGTACTGGAGAGGGCTATTACCATATACCATGTGTCTTTCTTTCTCCAAGTGGCCCTCTCCAGTACGGGAGAGGAGCCGGTTACGTAAATTACGGTGAAATTTAAATAAATTAGTTGTAACTTAAACATGTTTAATTTAAAAAACAATTTATTATTTTTATTTTTATTTTTAATATGATAATGTTGTTTTATTTTTATTTTTAATTACTTTGTTTATATGAATTGAGTGTTTATAAACATAAATAACTATTTTTATATTAAAAAATTTAGGGAAAGTGGATAATATTACACTATAAAATAAAGAAAACCTTAAATTTAAAAAACACTATAGAGGATAATTAATTACTAAAATTTCAAAATAGATTAAAATAACTAAAAAAATAATAAGATATTTATTAAAGTTATTTTAACTTTATTTAAAGTTTTTGGTTGGTTAAGTTGATAGATAATAACTCACGCAAAAGTTGCTCATTTTGTTACATATATAAGTGTTTTTTTTTTAATCAAATGTATTTTTCACGAAAAGTAACTTATATGTGTGTGTCTATATATAAATGGGATTATAATCAAATTTAGGATTTCTTTTATATCAACTATTTCATTAACTCGAAGAGCTTTATTCTCAAAACATCTTTACAATATAATCTGATTCTTCTTTCGTTCTCAAGTTATTAAAATATATGTAATTTTAGGATAATCTTCATTGTTGTTATACATGGTCCCGCTCCCGCATGTATACCTTTAGACACCTTAATAAATTTAAATCAAAGAATGTTTCTGAAACAAATATAGTTTTATGTTTCATTATTTTGGGTTTATGCTATATATGCTACAAATTTGGCAAGTCCACGCGTAGGCTCAAGCCACATGCGTCAAAATTCTCCAAATTCAAATAACCCTGAAATTTTTCTTGGGGCAAGATTAACCAAACTGAATAATATATACAATCTAAGAAGGGATCAGAATTAATCATAAAACCACAAGTGTTCTAAGATTGAAGTTTTGGGGTTTTTTTTTTTTTTAACCACGGGTATTCTCCACCGGCAATCCTGTTCGAGGCGGGGGGAACATCCACATCCACAAGACTCGAAGCCGAGACCTTGCTTAAGGGGAAACAAACATGTACCACTTGAACCAATCCATTAATAAGTTTTGGGGTGTTTAAGAAGCTTTATAAGAAGTTTGGTATGCTGACTTGAAAAAAAAAAAAAAACAGGGAATCTGCATAATTAGATGAAACTGTAATTAACATTAAAGGCTTATATTTAGCTTTTAGTGGGGACCAAATGTTCCATACCTTACCTTACTTGCGTTCCTTTCATTGAGAGGACGACAGAGATATGATGAATTAAGTAGTTAACCTTACCTAATTAAGGATCCCATCTTTGTCCACATTTTTTTTTCTTCATTTTCAGCTCAAACATTTTATATAGAACGTTATAATATAACCATTCAATTTAATTTTAAGCTGAATAATAATATTTCTTTAACATAAATAATGTTGTAAATAGTATCAACCATAAAAATTGTCCCTCACTATCCTGAGATGTGCCCTTGCTATTGAGCTTTCACTTTCCTCTGAATCTGAAGTGCCGTGCACTGCAAAATCCAAAATGAACCCTGAAAGGTCAAGGCCAGCTCACATATCCTTTTCATCATTAATTCATTATATTTAGAAAAAGAAAAAGAAAAAAAGAAGGAGGCAAGACAAGAGGCATCTTGACATGAGTTTTATTCTATTCTACCCATTTATTGAGTTAATCCATCTCTATCTGGTTGGATTACACTATCAATCAATCCCTGTTGATTTGTTTGTTCTCCTACGCTTTTACTTGCTGGTTGGAAATACTTGTCAAGTTTGACTGTAAGTAAGTTATTTTCCACCTCATTTTCAAAACATACATACAAGATCCACTTATCAAATTAGTTGTTGTCTAATAAAGGGGTACGAGAAAACAGAGGGGAAAAAAGAAGGAAAGTAACAACGGCATGGAGATTAACTTGCATCTGCATTTTTAATTTATATATTTTATGACAAAAATTCTATCAAATGCTCTTAATATAGAGGAGATAAAAACAGGTTTTAAATTGAACAATTCTATCAAATTCTATTTCAAACAATTCAAAACTTAATATTATTTCATTTTATTCTATCTCACTCCATTTATTTTTATCAATTTCAAATGTAGTAACTTTTGAACCTTTTTGTATTGTTCTTGTACTTCATTAACCAATCATTGCTTTTGCTTTGGCCAATTAATCCTCTTAGAATTTTGCACTCTGCACCGCTAGCTACTAACTCGGATTTATTTTCTTCTATTTTATTTTTTTTCCGGTTGCTTTTTCTATGCCATAAAAATTAAATATATTAGCGTGTTTGATTTACACTATATTCAAGTTCAACGTGGATATAAATCATCGTTATTCTCACTAATATTAGCATTGACTTGAATCCATGTTTCAAATACGGCTTTGATGGAATTTGGTAATATCATAGTCGCATTGATCACATCTATAACCAACTTCAATGAAACGTATATACTTTAAAAAAGCGTTAGTCTCTATGGACTCATATACATAACTTCATTTTGAAATCACTACCCTTGTCGTATAAGTCACATTACTCACGACTCACGAAGCATGCAATGCAATTCACTAGGCTAATGGAATAATGTGCACAAGGGGACAAAATAAGATGAATAAGAAATGCTGTTGATTAGCAGCAAATATAACATGTGATGTCAGTCAATTGGTCTGATGAGTGGTAACTGAAAGCAACTATCTCTTTCCTGTTGCGTGTTTTGGTTTAGGTGTATTTCAGAAGAATCAAAGGGAACGAGTCTCATGTTGATGTTGTCTAGGTGAGAACTGAGAAGTAATCAAAAACTGCATAAGGTAACACGAGTTTTTGACTTGTTAAAATATACTTGTGAGAATAATGCGTGCACACCAGATGGAAAAATCTTGCTCCAGATCATATTAAAATTTTTCCATGATTCTCTTACAAATGCATAGCTACCACAAACAGATCAAGGAATAAATTACAAATTTTTACACATCAAATTCTACACTTGATGCAAGACTTTAATTTTCCTAAACACTACTTGATATCAAGCACAAAACTTTTAATGCAGTTTTTTTTAACATATAAAAGCAAAGAATTTACACATTACATATGTAATCCGAATTCAAGTGATCCTGCAAGCATTTCCAGATTTGTTCCATGATCAGATCCCAAATAATGTTTCTTAAGAATCTTCAGAAGGATGGAACAAAATTCATCTTCTCAAACCTGTAACAGAATATATATGTTTCTACATTTTGATTATGTAGCTGCTCTAGGTGCTTTCATGCCGAATCCATGCTTCACTTTCTCCACTCTGTAAATTGTCAACATAGCGAGGCTTAAAAATTATCCCAACTGAATACTCTTAATGATCATTAAAATTTAATGGCAACATCAACAACTGAAATTATGTACTCTGAGGTTTAGGACTTTAGGGAAAAAAGAAAGTATAACACAATTATGTGGTAAAGATGGATAACTCTTCAGTCCTAAGCCTCAAAACAGCATATGTTGGACCGTCAAACTGTAAGAGTAAACTATGTTATGCTAATGTTTGATTGAACTGAAATGCCATAAAATTTACTAGATGAACATGTGCAAGCACTGGATATGACACTTGACAGAACAAACACCATATGATAAAACATCAATAATGTATGAAGACTATTCCCCTGGAACACTATGACCCAAATACCCCATTCCTCTTATTATCTTGACTTTCACTTTAAATCTTTGACAAATAGAATAGTGAGGAACGAGGACAAAATCTTCATGATATTCTCCCCCTTCCACAGAACTACTGCCTGTTACAAAACCCTGTTCCCATCCCATTGATAAATCTATATCTATAGTGATTTGCAAGACACGCATTGTTCTCTTTCTATTTCTAACCTAGGAATCCTCCATGCCAAGTCAAAATATTAAAAAGATCCCACATGCATATGGAAAATCTCCACTTGATATAAGGCCAAAGATGACTGGTAACAGTCAACATGTGGACTGCTAGTAAAAGGGGATGGACATGGGTTGTTCATAAATTAGTAATAACTAATTAGTAAAACACTCTTGTATGCAAGTAATTCATAGAAACATAAGTGCATTAAAACAAAAGACAAAAGACATACACAGTTATCAGAGAATAGAAACAGAATTGACAAAAACACAGAACTTACGTTGGTGCAAGTTTGCCAAGGCTGTCCAGCTCTTCTCCTGTGTCTTCATCCAGGACTCTCCCAGAAATCTCAATGATGTAAGATCTATCACTATCATAGGGAAGTCCTCTTCCAGAAAGCAAATCCAAATCTTTTTGGTGAAGTTCCCTACCATTTACAAAAACACCAGTATTCCCACCCGAACATTTGTCTGGCATGGGATGATTGAACTCTTCTATAAATGGCTGCAATAGAAATCAAAATCATCTTGTTTAGTTAATACAATTGGACTCTGTCTAAAGGAATACAACCAACAGACTGAGGTAGAATAGTATGACTTACAGGAATTATTCCAAGACAAGGCCCACCCATGACACCCCAAAATCCAGCCCGAAAATCATACCTGTATAGAGGAAATTCTGTGAGTATACTATATAAGTAATCGACATAAATCTATAACTAGTTGCAAAATTGTGGTATAACACATCTAGAAATGTCATTCTGTAAAGGGTATCTAAACATGAAAGTCAATGTTTTACAACAGGAATTTATTGGAGTCCTCTGATACATCTCAATTTAACTTAGAATTGGGTATAAATGGTATAAAAAATTACATTTGACAGTAAAGCATACTAACCAATAATTTCCAGGCTGAATTGGTCCAGCTAGCTTTTCAGCCTTCTTAATCACACGATCTGATAGGGGCTGCCCATTCACAGTAACATTAATCTTGCCACGACCATCTGTTTGATTAGATCGGGAGAAATCCCGGAAGCTTTTCTTGATGATGTTTGCAAAAAATGATTCACCTCCTTTGTTAGATCTAGGATGATCATGTTCTCGGCTAGCATCTCTAGAATCCTGAGAGACCCCAGTGTTAGAATAATCATGGACATCCATCTCAGTTGCAAGTGCTGTCTCTTTCAAGGAGTTTTGCCGTGATGTTATCTTGTCCACTTTTGTCTTCTCTTGCTCTGAGCGACTACTTCGGTTGCCTTTTCCAAATCGATTCACTGCATGATTATTATTAGAGTAATCAAAATACTCTTGTAGAGGTGAACCGGCAGGAGGAGACAGAGAGTCTTTGGTTGGCTGATGAATGGATTTAGTGGCCTCCCTTGGAGCAATCATCACTTCCGGACTATCTTCATCTTCAGAGGTACTGGGAGATGAAGAATGAAAACTCTGCATCTCTTGGGAATTGTTAGAGTTCAAAGCAACCAGTGAAAGAGGTTCTTTATCTACTGAGAGAAAATCATAACCAGAATAATCATCAGATGAGAAGTTAGCACCACTCCTGTTCACATGACCACGGGAATGTGACACATGGCTACTCACAACCTCATTAGAACTATCATCACCCCTTGTGGAAACTCCCTTCATTTCTGAAGGAGGAGAAATAACCAGCTTCTTATTGATGATAGCAAAGCTGATTTCTGAAGAACATGCCCCACATTGCACTTTCTGCTGCTGATTTTTCACCAGAACCACTGCTTTTTCAGGAAGTTGCAGTAACTCAAAGCAATTATTACACGTGATAAAAGGTGAACCACCAGCTACAGGTCGGCAACGTTGGCTACTACTAGCTACCATTACTTTCCGAGGACGGCTTCGAACAAAACCACCGATATCAGAGTTGAAGTCACTAGGCCATCTTGTATGTAATTGTTTTTCACGAAAAGGCGCAGGAGGAATGGAAGTTCTAGAATTATGAACATGTGAACCAAATGCTCCTGGGACCTCATGATGATACAACATAGGATCATTTGGGGTGTCAGGGAATCTGCTGTTAATGAATGAAGCAGGTGGGGCTGGCACTGGACCTCTTCGTTTGTTGTCATAGCAATGGAAACAAGAGCAAGAAGATGGATGAAGCATTGCATTATGTGCATATAGTTCGTATGAATCTGGATTAGCATCAACATAGCGTCCAGGAAAGTAGGGATGCAATGGTTGTGGGAACTGATGTGGACCTCTCCTCAGCATTTGGGATGCAAAAGGATCACCATATTGACTTGGATTATGCATTGAAGGATGGAAGTTAGGCACAACCATTTCATGACTGCTTGGATAAGGATATGGATCATGATGATAATTGAAATGAGGGGGACCAGCCATATGTTTATCAGCACCGAATAACTGCCTTGAAGTCCTGTTCAACCCCGATGATCCATCGGAAAACCAAGGATCAGAGGCGCCATAAGGATGAGGATCTGGGGGAATCATCCTTTCATCAGGAAGAGCCTTTTCTTTTGAGTTGTTAACCACTTCAGAAGACTTACTGAGCTGGTCCTTTAACTCATCCAGCTTCCTTAGAAGCTCAGCTCGATCCTGCTCAAGGTGTTGAACCCTTTTTGCACCATCTGTTCCTTTATTATTCCTCCATGGTTCCATATAATTATGAGAAAAACCAAAATAGCCATTTGATGGTCCCTCATCAGGATAATTTGAAGTGGAAAATCTCACATTTTCCATATCAGCTTGATGTTTTCTCCGAAACCCCTCCATTTCACTTGTCTCTCCATTTTGCCAATTAGAAATTCTCCCAGAGAATTTGGACCCATTTTCATGACCAATTTGAGACTTGGGTTCCTCCTGTTCTCTTCCTATTGCTTTACCTACTTCATCTTTGTTTCTTTTGACATCAACATCATTCTCAAAAAACCCTTTCTCATCAGCATCCTCAGATTGATTCAGAATTTTCTCTTGTCCGTTATTTGCTTTATCCACATCCCTTTGATTATCATACCTCGAGGGACCACTGTTAGACTTAGCATCAACATCTGAAGTATCACTGGGGGGATTCACCAAGCCTTTCACCAATGAATTTTCTGATTTGCCAGAATCTCCTCCACCCTTCCCCTCATCTGACAAGCTACCACTCACATAACCTTTCTGCTTCGCTGCAAATTAAAAGGAAATATCAACTACAATAAGATACTAGAATACCCAACCCCATTTCTAAGTTTTGTTCTTTATTACAAAGTATATGATCACTACATTTTAATGCAAGTGGGGCACTCTTTATTGATTGATTCATTAACAAATAAAAAAATTGATTGAAATGGATTAAATACATGATTGTGTATGAGATTATTTACTAACTAAAAATGAGAGCTACAAATGGAAATGCAATTTTTTTTCCATAATTTTGCCTAATAAAAATGTCTTAATTTTATTCAACATACACTAAAAATTTCTTAACCTTATCAAATGTAAAAAAAAAAAAAAAAAAAATCATAGCTTGAACTGAATGTGGCAGAAGGAAGAGGAAGAATAAGGGGTACCTCGAAGAACAGCACCGCAACCACCACATTGATAAACAGAGTAATCGGCGAGCTCTGGAAGGAGATTTTCACACTTTGGGCAACGCACCAACCGCACCTTGGTCGAGTCCGCCATTGGTGAGAGAGATACACAAAAGGGAAGGGAACTAAACAAACAACATCACCAGCAAAGAAGAAACCTTGAAGCACATGAGAAATAAGAGGAAAAAAAGCAAAAAAAAGAGAGTGTTTCTGCCTAAAGTGAATGGTTGGTTTCTTGGAAACGACAACGTTAGAAAGGGAAATGTCGAAGGGAGGTGCTGGGGATGTCGTTAAGCAAACCTTTCGTTCTGAAAGTGAAGCTAGCTGAAAGAGAAAGAGAAAGAGAAAGAGAAAGAAAAAGAGCACTCTTTTTGCTTTTTCTTTTGCTGCTTCTGCTTCTTCTTTTGCGTTTTATTAGTAGTAATTTCCTGAGATTCCAAACGCGGAAGAGAAGTACTGGACTGGTAATTGAGTTGAGAATCACCGTAGGGACAAATTTTCGTCTGGGAATCTTAGAATTTGGTGAGATTAAACTCTGAAATTCTAATGTGGGATTACTTAAAAATCCAAACTTTCTATATATGCTCTCTCTTAAGTGAGAGAGGAAGGGAGAGGGTAAAGCAGTACTAGAAAAAATAGGACCGTTTTCCGAGGTTATAGCGTACTGGTCCTAAGCCAACAAGGAGAAGAAGAACAAGAATTAGCAAATAATTGTGTCGAAAGCAAATTGGAGAGTGAAACGACGTCGTTGGAAGGATTCCTTTTTGTATAATGGCTACTAACTACATGTGCAATTATACATTGGGAATGGACTTTAGTATGAAAAGAGAAACTGAAACTGCAGATAAATAAGCAGGTTAGAATGGAAGGTCTTTTCTTCTTTATTCAAAGTGAAAGTGTGGTGGTGAGATGAGGTGAGGGAGAGGGGAGGACCTCTTCTTCTCTTCTGCTCTGAGTCCTCTTCTCTTACTCAGTTGTCAGTTCTTTCTCTCAATACAATAGGCGACTTTTTCTTTCTCATTAGATTTGATTTGGAATGGAATGCCCATTTACTAACGCCACTGCAACTTTACTCTTCATCAACAAGTTTCCACCCCTTGACCCCCAAAAAATATGCCTTATACCCACCAGCATGATAAGATGTATATTTGGGTTGTTTACTTGTTTTACACATTTTTTGCTATGTGTTGTTTTCTTACTTTTGAATTTTGATTTGGTCAAAAAGCAATTTATATATATAAATTTCCAGGCAATTTAAGTGTAAACTGTTGAAGCATTCATGAGTGTAAATTAAATCGTTATTGTTATTTATTAAGTTTAATAACATATAATATGTCATATTCATTAAATAATGTGACAACATATTATTGAATGACCATATTTTATATTGTCTGTATATACTAATTAAACTCATGAAAATAATATATACATATATAAACATTACATCTTATTAGCATTGACATTTATGAAAAGAAAAATAGCAATATCATTAAGGGTATGTTTGATTTAATGTTGAAACCTAATAAACTCACGTATCTAACGTTAAAAATAATTGTATTGAAAGATTCGAATTTAAGTTTGACGACTTCTCAACACCAAACTAAACATACACAGACAATTGTAAGTAAATTTCTAAGTCAAATCAAATCTTGAATTTAGCTCTTTAACAATGTGCTAGATAAATAGCTGTATAGATACTGTAGAAAATATCAAGATATCTTCACCAAAAAAATATACTATAGAAAATATTGTCGTGAATTTTAATTTCATTATTTATTTAAAAAAATGATTGATCATATAGTATTTATGTATTTTACATTAATAATAAATCAAAATACAATGTTCGCATTAGAAAACGCATAAAAAAGAAATTCTGTTGCTGTTTTTCATTTTTTTTTCAAAATTAACAAGTGAGTGACTAGTGGTGAGAGAAAAACATAAAAGCAAAGGTAGAAGATTAATTTAATTTATAGTTGAGTAAAATTGATTCTAGAAATTAATAGTTGAAATGGATAATCACAATTTAAGAAATATATTAAGAGTGTGTTTGGCAATGACAATAAGCTAGCTACTAGCTTATTTGACTAACTTATAAGCTAATTTGATCAACATAAAAGTGTTTGGTAACGTACTTCAAAGTAGCTTATTTTAGGAGCTTCTAGCTTCTAAGCTACAAGCTACTTCACCTAACTTCTAGCTTGTAACTTATTTAATTTTCTTCCATCACTATCCCTTATATTTTAATACATTTCCCTTATTATCCTTAATTTATTTTTATCTATTGTTACCTATTTTCAATTTTAATGACAAAAACCTTTCAATTTCTTTTTGAACTATTATTATCTATATAATAAGTAATTTAAAAAATTATGAATTAATTAAATTGCTATTTTCTTTTCATTATTTTATGGATTTTTTTATATTATGTTATTTATTTTATCAATTTCACTATTTATTTTAATTTTTAATTAAATATTTTATCACTAAAAGATTTAACAGGAATTTAATTATTTTTATAAAAATCTAAAATTATAATTAAATAATAATATATTTTTGTCTAAAAAGCACAAATAAAATTTATATAATAAAATTTATGTAATTACATTCTTTTATGTTATTTTATATTTACCAGTTAATTTTACCAAACACTTTTAATTTAATAAGCTAACTTAGCTTTACTTATTAGCTAGAATCATAATTTTCTACTTTAAAAATTTAAATCAAACGGCCAAGAATCGTTATGAGGCAGAGGGAGCGGTGTGAAAGTGAAAGTTGTGAAACGTAATATGGGATTGGGGTAGGGGCCCACAACAATGTGGGTGGTGGACCCCACTCTCTCACTTCTATTTATTTTCTATACATACATCTATCTATCTATCGTCCAACGTTTCCTTTTCTTTGTCAGTGACATATCTTTGACTTTTGTTATTGGAATTTGGATTCCATCCTCACCATCCAACTTTTCTTTTTCTCCAAATTAAAATCCCTTATTAAGGTAAAATTAAGATGAATCTCGTATATTATACCAATATTTTTTGTAAGTAGAAAAATTAAATAAATTATAAATTAATGTATAAAAACATAAATATTTAAATTAAAGAATATGTTATCTTAATTAATAATAATTTAAAATATATTAAAATATCAAAACTTATAATATTATCTGGTTAAATAAATAATTAGAGAATAATTAATATAGACTTAATTTGATTTAATTGGAAGGTTTAGAGCTTATGTTACGTTAAAGACATGTAACTTTATTTAAAAAAATTGTTTTTTTAAAGACCACATGTATATTTCACGGGATGCAATCATATTCGAATCAGATAGAACCTCTATAGACAGAAAAACTCTCATTCCAAATATTTAACACAGTTGTATATTCAAGGTTTGAACTCAAGACCACTAATTAAAAAGAAAAGATTACACCATTAAAAAATTGTTTAACGTGTCTTTAGGAGAAAAGATCACATACTAAGGTGATTTCATGTGAGTTTACAATATGATTTTATTTCTTTTATTGTTGTTGTAATATATGCTTTGAAATTTTAATTGATTGTATTTGAAATGAATTCAAGATACATTTTTAATATTAATTTTATCATGAAGAGAATTTTACATAAATCTCAATAGTATAGAGAGAAAATGCTAACAAATGTAAATAGACAATAAGAAAATAAAAGAAAGAAAAACAATGAAACAATATTTACTATATTAAAAATAAAAAATATTTAATAGAATGTAATAAATACTCACACCCTTTCAACATAGCGAGTGAGTCACATTTATTTAATAAAATCATTGTCAATTTTGTTTTTTGATAAAATGTATATATATATATATTAGAAAAAATGTGTTAAAAAAATATACTAATAATTTTTTATCTAATAAATAATATACTCGTGTTAAAGTTGCTACATTACGTGCTTATTTGTATTAATTCATTTTTCAATTAACTCATTTTAATATGAAAAAATATAATTAGATTTTAAATAATTTTATAAAAATAACGATTTCTCAAAAACATACTCCCTCTGTCCCTATTTATAAGATCCTTTCTAGAAGAATTGTGTGTCCCTTAATATAAGATCCTTTACAAATTCTTAGGTAAAACAACAATTTTTTCCATACTTGACCTTCATTAATATTCAACTCTTTTATTTCCCATGTATTGATAAGTGTGAATAATTAATGAAGTTTTACCTACATGTCCAACTACACCATTGGAAAGTTACTTTTGGAGTCTTCCACCACCATGTCACAATTAATGTCTCTAAAATATAGTGAATTTTAAATGGAGGTATATTTGGAATGCTATAATTATTTTTTAAAAGATCGATGCATTAAATCAAACCAACCTATATATGACCGGCAATGTGGCATTTTAACTTAAAAGCAAGTGAGCTGCACGTTTGATGCGTAGAGATTGGTTGGTTCACAATTCACAGTGTGTTTTATAACGACTTATTTTGAATAACCTAGACTTATTATATTTAAAATAAGTTTAAATTTAGAAATTTATTATATGATCTTATTATAAATCTTAGCTAAGGTTAGTAATTAGTTTTAGTTTTAGAATAGGAGAAGTCTTATAAGTTCACTCTAAACTCTGTATACCAACAAAAAATATTCATGAAACTAGAGTTATTCCAAAACAGTAGTAATTGAAACTTCTAAACTTTCTCATGAAAAATAAAGAGGAAAGGCCAAGCTTGATTGAAGAAACAATCATCGTTTATTATAACTACAAGGAAATAAGTAACGGCAGACAGACACAAACTAGGAAAGAATAAAAGGACAAACGGGAAAAGACAGAGAAAAATACTAATAAACTTTATTGGAAAGATGTTAATGAATGTATGTATTCTCAAAATTCATGCATGGTACAATGATAGCATGAAAATTACGTTTTATGCATTTTCTCAATAGTAGAAGGACATTCACGCCATGTATAGGCTATAGGCTGGCTAGCCAATACAACCGAAGAGATTTTTATTTTTTTATGTACAGAATAATGAAATATAAATTATTTGTAACTTATTTAATATACGAGAAATGGGTGTCAAATAAAAAAAATAATGAATAGTTGTTTAGTTAGACAGAGAATGATGGGAAAAAAAAAAATCTTAACAATCAATCAGTTAAAAAGATGGTGAGAGGTGCTATCTATGGGTCTCATCCATTTTTTTTTTTTCGATCTCCCTCTGTATCCTTGTACTCTCTCCGATTTCTCTACTATTGCTCGACTATATTGTAGAGAAATGCAAAATGTGTATAAATATAAAATCATTCATATGTTATTCATCCAACAACTAAACTTTTAGGATAATTGGCTCCTTAACATGGTATTAAAGCATCTATGACCAAACGGTCAATAGTCGATCCTTATCGCCTATATCAGGGAGGGATACCGGGGGGCAAGCATGGACTCCCCCCCCCCCCCACTCACTCTTCCAATATATATCTAATATTTATAAAAAAAAATATTACATATATAAATATACACATTCATACTATTAAATATAACATGTAATAAAAAATAATAATTGAGATAAAAGAGATGTGATTCATTTAATCTTTATCATTTAACTTTTATCTAATATTTATTATCAAAAAGTTTTAGCCCCTTTATAGTGTTTTTTATCAAAAAAAAATTATTTGATGAATTTTATAACATAAATGAGTATAATTTAGATAAAATATATGATACATTTAATTTTTATTTAACATTTAGGAAATTGTTAACGAGTGTCTTTAGGGTACTGATTAAGCATTTATATACAAACAATTTTTATTGAGATGTGAAACATTTAATGTTATAATGCAATCAATATCGTAATTTATAATAAACAATCAACTTTTCTAACCCGTGCAATATTGGACAATGTAATAAATCAAAATGGAAAGATTTTATTGGAAAATATAACATTTCATATTATCAATGCATTGAATGTTATGATAGTTATAAATTCCAATAAAATTTTTCTACTTTTGATTTATTAACCCGTACATCATTTCACAGGTTAAAAAAATCAATAAAAAAATTATATATATTTATTTTGTAACTAATACTCTTAACGCACTTATTAGTAGAACCTTCAGTAATTTTATATTTCGGCCCCCCTTTAAGTGAATCATGGATCCGTCCCTGGCTCACATTATTCAAATTAAAAAAATGTTTAATATTAACACAAAGGTGAGTGGATCTGTACATTGTTCACGTTTCAAACCCAAAGTACTTTAATGTTCACGCTTCAAACCCAAAAGACTCTTACTTTAGAAATATAAATATAAAATCATTCATGAAAAAAGGGTGGTCTCATCCATTTTTTTTATCTTGACTCTATTTTAGTGATCTATTAAAAGAAAGTGTTGGGATTTCTTTACTATCTCTCCCTCATCTCAATTTCTTGAGAGTGGTGATTAAAAATAATAATACTAAGGTGAAAGGGAAATGTTTATTAATACAGATTTTATTAGAGTCGGAGAGGAAGTATGACTGATTCTAATCTAATTACAGTAGATTTTAGCCTTATTTTTAAATACTGCTTTTAGCTTCTGAAAATAAAAAAGAACTAAAAAAACTTGTTCAAAAAACTATCAAATTTAAAAATTAGAAAATAAAAATAGTCTAAATATATTTACATCTTCTGCAATAAATGAAACCTAATATAAAACAAATTTACATATTAATTTTCAAAACTTTAAAATTGAAGATATATAGCAAAGTATTTCAATATATAAGACTCCTCCTAGCTAGTACCATCATGAGTCATATTGTTTGTTTTTTTCAATATGTGTATTCTAATGCAGATTGGAGACAAAGTCGCCTTGAAAATTTGCTGAATGGTTCTAGGTATATATCGCACCCCAAGCAAACTTTTTGTTCTTTTAATAAAATATAAGAGGTTATAATTTGATTGCTTCCATCTCATGTTAATGTTAATACGTCATACATATAGGATGTATCACATGTTCATTTCAAAGGCCGCTTCTTTAATGAAAGAAGTCAATAGTTTATGATTTTTAGCTGAGATAAGCTAAAATACTTCAATATATAAGAAGGATATATTCTAGATAGTTGGATAATCTGTGTGTTAGGATTTGGTCAACTCGGAATTTGATAAATATAAAGAATTCACAAATACAACTAATGCTATTTTAATATATATTATTTTTCAGTTGAAAAATTCTCAAAAGCTAGTCAGAAGGAAAGGGAAGAAGTCAAGAAGCTCATGACCGATATATATGAAAACCAAAAATTATGGAGAGCCGCCAAATGTTCAAGATAAGATGGAATGAGAGGGAAAGACATTTTTTTAATAAAAGATTAAGAGTTGATCATATTAATCATTGAAAGAAGGAAATTGTATTTTTTTTCTCTAAAAAATGAAAAGTTATTCAATCTAGTTTTTTAAAAATGAAAAGTCATTCACTTTAATCCCTGAAATATTTATTTAAATGGAAATTTAGTTCTTGAAATTGAATGATTTTTTTATCTTTCAATAATGAAAATATAATTTTTTATCTTATAAGAATTGATGTATGTGACCGTACCAAATATCTGGGACCAAATTAAAGGTTTGCTCATTTATTTTTTCAATATAGTTATCCAAAATAACTAAAGATACAATTCTCTGTTTGTATACATTGGAACATATGCATATAGAAAATTGAATGTCTGTTTGGTTTGGTGTTGAAACTGACCAAACTTATATTTAAATTTTTTAACGCAACTATTCCTAATGTTAAAAATATGAAGTTTATCACATTTCAACGCTAAATCAAACATACTATTAGACGATGTGGGTAAGTAGTATTTGGTAGTTTTAGCTCAATATCTGGTCACGTTGGAGTTGATGTTTATTAGTGAATAAATTAACAATATAATATTTTTAATATATGTGTATATCATTTCAATAGTTTTTATTGAGAAAATTTCAGTACTAATGTTAGTAATTAATAGTTGACTAAGTTATTTAAGATAAGTAATATAAAATTTTATTTTATTTCATAATGATAACAAGAAATCACTTATGATAATTTTGTACATTAAAGTATAACATAGGAATTATAAAAGCTTTTGTTAAATATATATTTTAATAAAATATTATATTACTATTTTCTTATTTACATAGGTAGGAAATAATAACATTAGTAAATTTTGGAATTTTTAAAGATATAATAAATAAAATATTAGTGTGCATGCTTAAAATAAGGGTTATAGAGAATGATAAAGTTATAGCTCATACCATTTTTTTCATTCCCTAAATTAGAGATTTATTTTATCCCTTCATAAAATAATCAAATGGTAGAATGAAAATTTTATTCTATTTCATTTTAGGATTTAATATGTATACATTGTTAGTGTAAAGAAATTTTACACAAACATTCAATAGTGTGCCACAATATCATTTTATGAATGTGACATCTTATGTATTATTAAATTCAATAAATGATGTGGCAGCACATCATTGAATGTCTGTGTAAAATTTCTTTATACTGACAATGTATATATATTAAACTCTTCATTTTATTCTGTTATATTTTATCCATTTTAAGATATCTAAACCATAAATAAGCTCGTTGTATCTGGACGATAAAAACAAGTAGAGGTATAGTATTTTGGTCACTTTTCAGCGGGGAAAATGGTGTTTAAGGCTAGATTAATGATTGGTCTGTGACCTAAAGAAATCGAGATTGCTACTCATCTGTTTGTGAAGGGAAATTTGCAAGCAAATACAAGATATTTGTGTGTACTTAAATCTAAATATACTTCCAAATCTTCCAACAAAGAAATCACCATTCGCAAATTTTGGACCACAGAAAGCATTTTAATATGGAATTAGCAAATGCATTCATAGCAAGATAACAACTCCATTTATAGCATATTATCGAACTTAATGTTATCTTCATACATACATGGTTTCTCGTTCTGAATTCTCCATTAAGGAGATGAGCGAGTGGGCCTAAATTCTCCCGTTTCCTTTTTTTGGTCAAATCCTGTTTCTTTTCTTATCCAATCAATCTACAAAACAAAGGGCAAGGCCCAATACAACAGCCCAAATCAAGGTCTTAAGACAAACTAACTATTGGCCTAAGAAAAAAGACAAACTAACCATAACAACAACAAATCCCTTCTTTCGGCAAAAAAAAAACAACAAATCGCTTCTATGTTGCTTTTTCTCCCTCTATAACTATAATACTTGGAATCCATTTTCTCTAGATATTTTACTAAGACTAAGGATATATCATCCTTACACACGAATGACACGGAATCATCACGTGATTTATTTTTTAAATAATAAAAATTTTATGTTTAAAATTTAATCATAATCCAATAATTGGATTAAGTTGATACAAATATTGTTTTTATATTTTAAAATTTAGGGTGAGGGGATGGTGCCCAGTCCAAGAAAGGGAAAGCCTCCGGGCTGTTTGAGCACTTACAGAGGTACTTACATTTTACCTTACCCCAAAGAGATAAGTAGGGTTCTGAACCTGAATATTTGTTTTTTTGGATAAGCTAAGTTGGTAAAAATATATAAAATTAATTTTTTAAAAAATAAAAAGATTCAATTACTGTGCATTGGTACATTATTATCCAACGATATATTGACATATATTTAATGTTTGTTTGTTTAATTTTTTTAAAAAAATCTTAAATTGTGTAAAAAAAAAAAATTCTTGTTTAGATATTTTTATAAAAAACAGAAGCTAATTGTGTTTGGTTGTGATCACTAAAAGCACTTTTTAATATTCTCTCTTCTATTTTATTTGATCATTTTGAGAAGCAAATATGAATAGTTTCAGATTATATTTAGAACTCTACTTTTTTATATTTTATTATTTTTAGAATTTGAAATAAACACATTAAAAAAATTTAGAAGTGATTATTTTTAAAAATAATCACAAAAAAACGTATTTTAATAACTATAACACCCCATATATTATTAAGGTCAATGAATTATGTAGCAACACATCATTGATAGGATAATAATGTAACTTTTTTTATTTTACACCAATAGCATATACTTTTTTCATTAAATTGAAATAAAAACGCCTTACATACTTTCCAGCTGATAAGCCGTATATATCTAAGGGATCCATGTTGATGTTTGATTAATTGCAAAACATAATGTTTGAACTTTTATGCATGTTTGACCAAAAAAAAAATATATGCATATGGATCAAAATTACAAGAGAAAGAGTACAAAACACACAACGACTGTAGAGGTTGCCATCTTTATTTCATGATTTCAAAGATAGGCAGTGATGGAATCCATAGATAATTTTATTAGAATGAAAGGCAACAGACACTCTCATAACTATATAATTTTATTCATGGGAACCTGTAATCTATTTCCTCCGCAATCATAAAATCCAGAAAACCGAGACTTTGTTTTCTTGTGCTTCTTTTTCATCCTTTGTCGACTCAAGCAGGAAGTTGCCATGGAAGAACCTTTTGGGACATTTTGGGTTGAACTCACATCCTCTGGATCATAGAATTGGGTGAAAATGTGCTTTGGTCCACCAAGATTGAGATATGGCCACACAATCATATGCCTCTCAATTGTGTAAGCAAGGGAGACCAATTCATGTGAATCATATAAGGAGCTTCCACAATCCCATATAGGAAATGCTCTTGCTTCTTTCCCCTTCCCACCTTCCATAGTGATAGAGGAGGAGGCTCTGCCTCACTGAATAAACCTTCATCCCCTGCTCCTTTATAAATGCCAAGGTTGGTTTGTCCCAAGTCTTTCACTTAATTTTCATATTTTGGTATCAAAGCTTCTCTTAGAAACAAAATAAAGCACCATGCTTATTTGGAAATTTAATTATATACATGAGATTTTCATTATCTCATCATAATGTATTATGATGTGGATCCTTATCATATAAGCATCTATATTTAATAGGGAATTCTGTATTATCCAAAAAAAAAAAATGCAAATGCATTGATTAAAATATTGTGACCAATAAATAAAATAAGAAACCACTATATTGTTTTGGACATTCATTAATAATCACATCAACCCAAAATGCAGTTAGCATTAATTTTTAGAAACTAAATTCTCTAAATGACATTCATACTTTTTATGATTTTTTTGTTTTTGCAATTATTTTATAAGCATAAATCTTAGCCAAAGGATTGTTTATTAGAAAACTTCAATATGTGACTTTTCCTAGATGGTAGCATATCATGCTTTAATAGGAAAAGGTGAAAATGAGACAAATACGAGTAATGAAGTAAATGTAAATGAAAATATGTTATGTATATTAAGCAATGACATGAGGCGAATATCCAATGATGTGTATAAGTTTTCCTAAGGAAAAATGAAAAATGAAGAGTTGCAAGAAACATCATGGTTCATGGAATATCTTTTGGTCACATGAACCAATATGGTTGACTCTGTCTGTCACACAACTGATGAGTGAACCATATTGTGTGTTATATTTTGGATATAGATAGTTATCTACATGATAAAAAGTAGATGTTACTGCAAACTTTTGCCGTGGCCGGTAGTTCCCTTATCTTCATTTCTTTTTGGATAATAAAATCAGCACTTTGTTGATAAGGACACCCCCATTTCAGTAGATACTAGATACTGATACAAGTCCACCACCACTATCCTCTTTCCTTGTTTGATCCACTTGATCCGTAAGCTTTCTTTTGTGCCTTTCCAATCACAATCACAATCACGTGAAAGCTACTTATGATGGAGAATCGCCAAGTGTTACCATGGGGAGCACTTAATTGGTGCATCATTAGTTTCATGAGTGCTAAGCCACAATTAATTAAAGGCTAGCACGCGCAAGGAGGAATACTTCACTTTGTCTCAGCAAGGAGTTTTGTCCCCAAACTTTTTTATCCTCCAATCTCTGGGCAAGATATATAATCACTCTGAAAACCCAAAAATTTATTGTTTTATTTCCAAGTCATGTTCTACTTCTACATGTGAGGTGACTATAAAATTATCCAATAAAAATTATTCAATGGTATATATAGCTGATCCATTCCTTGTGTGTATATATGCCTTAAGCATATTCAACTTCTCAAAGTCAATTTTCCCCTTTACTTATTTGGTATGTTCTGCACAGAGGTTCTTTTTCCACCCCATATGGCCCCCTAGACAATCATGGCCTTTAGCTCTTATATTATTAGTATCTTTTTGACATGTATATATGTATGTATCCATGATGGGTCAACCATTACTTTTAAGTTTTAATAGTGCAGAGAGCGCAACAGAGATGATGGGGTTGGCAGAAAGAGGAATCTGTTGCGTGATAATTGAACCATTGCTAAGGTAAAAGACTAAAGGCAAAAACTAAGGCAACATGGTAAAAACTAAGGCAACTTTTTTTTATAGATTGCTAGCTATATATTCCCAAATTTTATTTAATTGAAAGCAGTACTGAGGTAGCTCTTCACTACATTTTCACTCAAGATTTGCAACACTTTGCTGTTTATAGTACCTACACATCTTGGTGTCTTGTACTGACTAACAGCGGTTCCTAATCCGAGGTAATGATCAAGAATTTTCTGGAATGTTCCCCTCCTAACAACTCGGAGTTCAAGGGCCCCAATGCAGTTTACTTTGCGAGAGCTGGTGTAGCCTGCATCAATGAAAGACTTGTCCAAACAGTTGCAGCATTCACCAAGTACTTCTTCACTTGCTTCTCCACTGATTTCCCAGAAGATGACATAGTGCCCTGGTTCTTTGGATAAATCAACATGGCTAGTGAAATCAACTACTTCCAATTTCTCCTCTGCTAACAACTTGCCTGCTGCTTCCACAGCTAACTGTAAATCCTTCTCTGTGTTCTTGTCAATGTTGATGTTCAGTAGAAGACTGCTTCGGCGAACAAATTTCAGTTCTGGAGTTGAGTTATGGAATCCCATAACCTTCACCACATCCCCTAGCCTATACCGATACAACCCTGCAATTCAATTGTAAAGTTAAAAAGATTAATAAAATTTTGAAACTGTGAAAATTTATGACATAAATAAACACAAGTGAAGTTTCCTGAAATAGTTATCAGTGTGTCCTGTGGAATATAAACAAGATTTCCGTATAGAATATTACTAAGTTTTCAGGATAATATGCAACTTGACTCAATAAAGAAGTAAAGAAGGAATCCAATCGAAGTTGAAAAGACCTAGCATTATCTGTACTCCTAATTGCGTATGAAAAAGTGATTTAGAAAAGACAATGCTGATAAGGTCAAGGCACAATCTAATTCCAAGAAATAAGCACTAGTTAATCCAAGAGTAGTTGCGGATAACTAAAGGACAGGCCTAACATGCAACTTGCAAGATTATTTTATTCTATGCTATGGCTACATGACATGCTATATATATTAATTTTATCTGATTAGGTATGATGTAACTTCACAAATCAGTAGGAAGAAATTTCTCTGAGTTGGTTCCATGAATGTCAAATCACTAAGCATGAAAATTGAAAAGAACCACTTCATTTCTTTCCTCCCTATCCTTAAAAATGCAAAATAAAATAAAAAAGTATGTACGTGTCGTTGTTTGTTTTCAAGAAGCATTTTAGCTAAACCCTGTCAGAAAGTGAAATCCCCCGTGTCAATAATCTACAAAATATTGCCTCTACGTTGCCAAAAATATTTAACTATATATTCCAAAAAATACAGAAAATGAATTAGATTTTATTTTTCTTTAATTCTACACTCAACACTTCAAACCCTTTCCAGATTAATCAGTAAGAATTCTTCCCAATAAACTTTTCTCCGAAAAATATTTCACCAAAATTGCACTGACCAGTCAACCTAGGAGTCTAGGACAGGACCCTTAAATTAAAAAAACAGAAGAGAGGGTCCATTGGGCCTATGGAGACCCCACCTTCAAATGGAAGGATTCCTCACAGGGAGGAAGACAGTTCAGAAAAGAACAGTGGGATGATGCAGTTTAACCTAACGATTTATATTTCTTAATTTCATATTGTATTTTAATATTTACGTAAGAGATATATTTCTAATGGTCGACAAAACTGTAGAGAACCTTCGTCCCACCGGAAGCTCAAGAAAATAGAAGTGTAAGGGTTGGCAAACATATGCACCGTTTAGCTATAAGCACGTGCGAATATCTTAGTAATGTTAATTGCAAATATATATAAAAAAAATATAAAATCCTACATACCCCACATGTATTACTATAAAAAAGTTTTGTCGCCTATCATATATATTATCAATAGCTACTTACTATCTGACAAGTAAAATATTTTCACGTTGGCACATGTGAGGCATTCTCTTTCTTCTGAACAGAACTCAATTGGTCAAATAATTAACGTGAGCCAAATTTGAAAGAATAAAGTAGTCACTAGCTAGCTGTGGTCCTTAATTAGTCCCGATTCATTAATGCAAATGGGACAAAAATAGTAAATAAATAAGCAGAGACAATAATTTAGTACCTGCTGGATTGGTCATAACAATTTCATACTCTTCACCAACCTTCACTTGAGTTAGGCCCACTGGCTGAGGATCAATGCAGAGGAAAGTATGGTCTCCCTTAGCGTTCTCAAGCTGTGTAAGAGGAATGAATTCAAAGTAACCAATGTGAGGAAGCACAGTATAAGTGGCGGATTCAGGGGGAAGTTTTGGGTTCACATTTGCAGCTATCCACCCTTCAGAAGATCCATAGTCAGCAGTCAACAAAGGCAGCTCCCCAGCATAGTGCCTCAGTTTTTTCAAGTATGGCTCCATTGACCCAGTCATTATGCCATAAATGTACTTAGCATTTGGAAAAAGCTCTGGTATTAACCCATACCAGTTGCTCAACCCCATACATTTTTTTTGGATCAGGTTGGCTAATTCTGGGTTTGGTTTCAGCAGTTTAGACATGGCCATTCTAATGGATGGAACTGTGACTCTGCTGCTAAGAACCCCTTCTCTGATATCACTACAGAGCTCTTCCCACACCAGTTCAAAGGTCCTAAAAGCATGGACAATGCTATGCGCAAATGTAGAAGACACTAACTGAACTTCCTCCCGGAAAATCAGCCCACATAACAGATGGCAGTATAGTGATTGGAAAAAATCAGGACCAAATATCACTTCATCTGGGCTGCAGCATTGGGATTGCAGTGTTTTCATTGCATGTTTGTAACTTGGATTGCGAAACACATTGCTTGTAGCAGTTCTAGCTACAAGACCCCCTTTTGTTTTGAACTGTTTGCTACCGTATATAAAGTTTAAAGCCTTCCCATTTTTTATAGGAAATTCTCTGCAGAATGGAATTGTGTCAGAGTCCCAACTACAACTAGCACAAAAACATTGTGGGAAGGAAAAGAGAAAATATATAAAATAGAATAGTGACTTAACCAAACAGAAAAAAGATAAAAGGGGTAAGAAATGAAGTCATATATATACCTGTTCCTAAAGGCAAAAGAGGTCTGATATATCTGCATTGTGGTTTCAAACAATTCATCATTCCATGGTACATATTTTGGCTTCCCCTGGGTAGTGCCAGAACTGCAAGAACATCATTCTGAAACTCAGGAACTTCTCAAGCAAGCACAATGGTTTAAATTCAAGGACTATGATGAGAGGAAAAAAAAAACTACACCTTAAAGACATAGTTGTGATGGGTTTTCCGGTGAGAATAGGAGAAGCATCCCCATCAATAATTCTGTAGATAAAAAGTTCCAATTCTTTGTGAGTAACCAGTGGAACACAGGCCTTGAAACTCTCAGGGTCAGTTCTTCCATTAAGACCCAAATTCTGCAAATATTCAGCGGATGCGTTATCCTCCAAAATTCTTTTGAGCGTTTCCCTCTGAACCCTTTCTGGATCCTTTGTCAGTGACTCAAATTCTTCTATAACTTTGTCCATGTTAAACTCTTCCACTTTCTCTAACATCCTCACCTACCCTTCAACTGCAGCTATTCCAACAAAAAAAAAAAGGAGCACTCTATTATATAGAGAACAGGACAAACAAACAAATTTTAGCAATCTCAATGAAAGGTGTTCGAAATTTTCAAAGGTATGGGAGAATAGTCCATACAGACAATGAGGAAACGCTGAAAAGGACAAATAATATGATTTATTAATTGCATTGTGGCAGAAAAGTCCGATAAAGCCAAACAAAATTATTTCATTGTATAGTTTTCTTCTTTTCTTTTTTGCGTGTGTGTGCTTTTTTTATCCTGTCCTCTTTCTTTTTCTTGCTAGCAGTCTCATTTTCATCTGTGCCATAAACACGACAAATGTGAATGAACCATGTACATTGAACCTTTAGAAACACCAAAATAAAGGGGATTTTTCAAGGTTGCAATAACAGTAGTTAGGGAAAGTGAAGGGAAATAACCAAATTAGCAAGCAAATGATGAAGCAAGAGAAATGACAACAAATCAAAAACTCTAATATTTTGTTTTCATATTTTTTCTCCTCTTTACTGTGGAAACAGTGACGTAAGTCAACTCAACTTTTCAATAGAACAGAATCTCACAGTCACATAATGAAAATTCTTCAAAAACAAAATCAAATTCATATGCGAACAAAAAATTAGCGAGAAATTTCGATAACAGAGGTTAAAAGGAGGAGTTAAAGAAAGTGAAAAAAAAAAACACCAAATGAAAAATAAAAAAAAAAAGTTCCAAAAAAGTAGTCCACGAGGGGAAAAAGAGAGAGAACAGAAAGAAGTCCCAAAAAAAGTTAGTTTTTGAAATAGCAGCCTTGCGGAGATAACCAACTGAATTGATTTAGAGAGAGAAAGCTACAACGACATGGCAAGTGGTGACTGGGAACAACTCATAATTAAAGCCAAAAAAATCTCCAATTCTTTGGGAAATAAAATTTAAAGAAATAAAAAAAAAAAAGGATCAAATAAAGCATACTGTGTTCGAATTCCAGGAAGAAAAAAATAGCGTAGAAAATGGAAGCACAATCATCCTGATTCATCATGGGTTGGCTTGCACTACAATTCAGAAAGTAGGTTTGATTCTAATACTATAAAATTCGAAATAAAAGCAATACAAAATTAACATAAACCTGAACGGAACGCACAAGAGAAATTTAAAAATATTCGTAAAAGTATTCATTCAAGACAGAAATATTATTTTAAAGTGTGGATGCTTACTTCATGACAACTGGAACAAGCAAGCACCAAAATTGAATGAATATAATATATACCTGAGAGAATCTTCCTCTGTTGGCTGTTGGAGAATTGAACGAAACAGAGAGTAGGAGTTGGTCGTAAGAAGAGAGGAGGAAGGTTCGGTTGGTTGTGTTTGTTAATTACTTCAATTTCGATAAGTGAAAGAAAGAGGTTCGTGCATCAAAGTAGGTAATTGCTTAGAGAGAGTGGCAGAGCAGAGCAGAGCAGAAGAGAAGAGAAAAAAGTGTGTGAATGTGAATGTGAATGTTCTGAGTTGGTTGCAGTGGAGTGAGTGAGTGAGTGAGTGAGTTGGGTTGAAGATTCTTGTGCATCCGGGTTGAAATATATAGTCCAATATTGAATGGAATGACAATAATATCCTTGCTCTATTGTGAGAATAACGAGCGGAAAAAGTAGTTTAGTTTTGTAGGATGGATCGTCGGCATTCATAAACGTCACGTCATCCATAGCAGAGCAGCGATCTTAATTCTTAAAGGGCCACGATCTCTTCCCTTTGGTTTCATTCGTTCTTTCATGCCTTTTCCGTCCACTCCACTCCATCTCATTCCAATATTTTTTTTTTTATTATGTGGATTTAAGCGATTCGTGACTTGCCTTTTTTTTTTATTTCGGCGCACCAAATGAATAAAATTTTGTGAATAAACAAATATGTATATAATATAACACCTCTCATCATATCATATTTATAAAAAAAAAAACTAAGGACTAAATTATCAACAACAATGAAGTATTTTAAAATCAGATAGTTGTAATAATGACATAATATTAAATTTTATTTTAAAGATATTTTTAATATTAAATAATTAAAATAGTGACAAAATTACTCCTAATAGTTGGTCATTGAAAATAGTGTGATACACATGTTATCATGGAAAATGGGTAAGTAATGGATAATAAATTAAAAGTATAAAAGGAACATCATGATTACCAGTTTAGACTAGTACTATATTAATTATATTTATGACCACTCCTTTTACTGGACATATCTTTGGTTCATGTTCTTGACCAGAATGATGATACTTGGCATTGGAAAACTAACTCAAGTGGTGCTTATTCAGTTAAATCTGCTTATTATGCTATTGTTAACGAGACTATATATGCAGATATTCCATTGTACAGCTTTATATGGTGTAATTTGGTTCCTTCTAAAGTTTCTTGCTTTGCTTGGAGAGTAGTGCTAGATAGAATTCCTTCAAGAATCAATTTAGTTAGGAGGAAGATAATTCAGAATTCAGCAGTTGTTTGTGTGTGGTGCGATCAAGGGATGGAGTCCTCTACTCATCTATTCTTTGAGTGTAGCTATGCCTATCAGATTTGGATGCTTAGTTTGGAATAGTTTGGCTTCTTTTCAGTGCTTCAAAATACATTTATTGACCACTTTGAACAGTTTTTGAGCATCCCTACTTGTACCCAAAAAATGCGAGATAGATGGTGTGTTATTTGGTTGAGTGTTCTATAGAGTCTTTGGCTATCAAGAAATGAAGCTGTTTTTTTTCGATAAACACTTAAATCCCTAGGAAGTGTAAGAATTTATAAAGCTGAGATTGTGGAAATGGTTAAAATCCAAGGATGAGAGTTTTTGCTATCTTTTTTCTGCTTGGTCTGCACAGTCTGTTGTATGCCTGAATTTTGATTGTGATTACTCTTCGTAGCGTCATTTTTTTAAAGGTGTCATATTAAGGCTATGGGTTGTATTAGGTTGTTATTTATTTCCAATTATATTTCCTATTATGTATTCATTGTAGCTTGATTTATAGGGCATTACCCTTTTGGTTGTTATGTGTTGGGTCCTCAATTACCCCAAGTCTTTTGTCCTCAATTACCCCGTACTCCATTTTAATTTAATCTCTTTGCTAGCAAAAAAAATATATTTATGACCAAACAAAATCACATTTTTTATCTCTTATAAATAGGACCGGAGATAATAACATATACTAGCTCTACTGCTCTAGTTTTTTTATAGCATTCTCTCCTCCTTTCCGTTTAAAATAATAGTCCATTTAACAAGTTTTATTTTTTAAAATATTTATTTACATTTTCAATGTAAAATTGATTTCCTTTTACTAATTTTACCCTTAAATAATTGAGTAATGTTGACTATACAACACTATAACATATAACATAGTAAGAGGAAGAGAGAAAATAAAGCAAAGAGAGAAAAACATGGGATGTGATGAAAAGAGATAAAAAGAAAAATAGGTTATACGAGTTGTTGTATGAGTTGTTGTTGTATGAATTTCATATCACTAAATAATCATAATTACTCCTTGAATAAGGAGAATAAATGAATTGTTGGTGGTTAATTAAACTTATAGAAAATTTAATGAATAAGATATAAAGAATATAATAGGAAATTAAATAATATTTTTTTATAAAATTAAGAATATTAATTGCATTCATTAATTCTTGTGTTATTTTGAAACGGTGGGAATAAATATTTTTTATAAAAATCTTTTTGAATTATATAGTACGATAATTACCAGTTGGTTGTGACTCAGTTGGTAACACAAATTGAGATTGTGGGAAGAGCTTTCAGGTTTGATCTCCATTAAACTATGGTTGGCAAAATGGGCTAGCCCGATCGGACTGACCGCCTAAAATGTATGACTTTGGCACTTATTTTAGAAGTCTAAATAACTCGTGGGCATTTTAGCTCAGCCTAATAAAGCTTGCTGCCCGTAAAAATCCACAAAAAAGGTCAGGTAGCCCAAATTACCTTCTATACACTAAACACATTTTTAAGGAGGGTTTGCTTCATGGTATAAGATCATATTTCTACTGAAAATATTCTTAGGAATCCTATTACTAGTAATGTTATTTTTTGATAAATTTTATATGTTTGTTTACTATGTATTTAATATTATTGGGAATAATTTTAAAATTGATTTACTATAAAAATTTAAAAACTTACAAGTGGAAAAAAACTGTAGAATGAAGTGGAAATAAGGAGTTATTTTAAAAATAATTTTCATTCTCAAAGGAATATAAGATTATCACATGTCACCATGGGAATAAAAAGTGTATAACACATGAATAAAATACTTTCAACCAAATCAATCAGGAATCCATATGATGTTTGATTCATATCATAAAAAAACCGACTAGTTTTTGAACTAGTTGGAATCAGTAAAACCCAGTAAAAAAATCGATGTCAAACCAGTTGAACTGCTTAGTTTTAAATTTTCCAAACCATTTTTATTTTTTTACTTAATCAAAAATATTTTTAAGACAACTAAGGATAGTCTTTTAAAGATCACGAATAAATATTTATTATTTGATTGATTATTATTAATCTTTTATCTTATAATATATATAATAAGTTCTTTTATATTAATTAATTTATAATCTCATATATCCTTATTTTATTATAGGAATGTTATTTTATTACTTAAAATATTATTTAATATTAAAAGTATATATTTATTTATTACTGGTTCAACCATGGTTGAACTATTGAACTGTGAGCTAATGTCTTCACCCTACCTGTTTAATTACCGATCCGATTTAAAAAAAAAATACATCAATTTTAAAAATTACTCTTTAAATATTAATTTCAACTTCATAAAATAAAACTAAAAGAAACTGGTGATAATTTAATATATCTCCTTTAATGAATTATAAATTAACAGTTAAAAAATACACTTTGTGATGTAAAAACAAATATGCCTATATTTAAAAAATTAAAAAACATGAAGTATTATTTGAAATACACATTATAATGTCAAAATAATATATTTGTAGTCTCTAGAATATAGTGGAAATTAGGGATGCCAATGGGTAGGGTACTATAGTACCCGTCCTCATACCCACGTTTTAAAAAAAATACCCGGACTCGGACCCATACCAGCGTGGATAGTGATTCTAGTACCCGTATCCTTACCCACTGGGTACTCAAGTACACTATAAAATAAATAAATTGATTAGAAAATAAAAATAAATGAAAAATAATTCATAAATCATCCAAGTTTAATATATAAAACAACAAGTTCATATTTTGCTATTTTAGTGTTTTGGACAAAATTATAATATTTTCAAAATTATAACATTTAAATTAATTAAATTAGCAATCTATATTAATGTTTTTTGGTGACTATAATATATATTATTAATTGTTTTTTTTTTTTGAAACAATACCAATTAATAATATAAATATATATATATATTAAATTAATCATATGTATATAAATTACATTAATTATATATATTATATAAGTGCTGGTATGGGTAGGGTGGGGTGGGTACCATAGTACCCGCACCCGTATCCAATAAAAAGTGCGGGTAATTACCCACACCCGGACTTAGGCCCATTTTGTGAGAAATTACTCTACCCATTGCAGGTAGTTTTTGCAGGTACCCACTGAGTCTGGGTCTAATTTTCATCCCTAGTGAAAATTTAATTTTAGTCTATGTAATTCAAAATTGATGAATATGGTCCTCAAAAAGTAAAAATATATCTTTTCGGTCCTTACCAATAAAAGTTCATAGCAAATACATAACAAAATTTATAACAAAAATGTATAATAACTATAAGGACTGAACTGATATATTTTTAATTTCAATTTTTAAAGAATAAAAATATCAATTTTAAATTATTGTGACTAAAACTATTTCTTAACTATATTTCAAAACCTACAAACATATTTAATTTTTTTTCGTTCTCTTGCTCAACTTGAAAAATGGTAATTTTCATTAACTATCGATGGTAAGAAAAAGAATGTGATCCACGGTACATTGGACCACCTGACTTGCTTGCGAAGGTAAGTGGGAAACACTTTCGATTGTCCCATACGGGTTTGTTCTCTATTTAGTGACTGACCGGAAAATCCGAGAAGGAAAGAGTGACACACACAATCGTCTGGATCCCACATTATATGGAACTCATATGTTTGTGTATCATTCTTTCTTCTACTGGAATTTTTCAGTATGAGAGAAGAGCTCTACCCTTTCCGGATTTGTTCTCTTTCCAATGATTGAAAAATTTTAATAGGAGAAAAAATGATACACACAAATATGTGAATCATAGTGTGTGGGACCTACATCTTTTTTACTGGAATTTTCTAATATCGGAGGGAGAGGAGCTCCACCTATTGCTTCGGCCCTTCAAATTTGTTTTACTAGCTAAATATCTATTCTATTATATAAGATTTTTTTATATATATTTATGTTTTCCTTTAAAAAATTTCCTTATAAAAACTACTCTAAAATTCATGTAATTTTTTATTAAAAAATTCGTGTAAATTAAACTAATAACTATCTACACAATATAATTATCAATATATTTATATTAATATTTTTTTTAATAATCTTTTTCCACGCAATAAAATTGTGGATACAGGACGACGCGTTTGTATTTCCCCTGCTAATAATACTGGTAATAAACATATTTTTCCTATCTTTTAATTAGGGGTGGGCAAACAAACCGCACCCGCCCATTACCCGAGTTACTAGCATTGAAAAAGTGGAAAACGGGTGGGTATAAGCGGGTTACGGGTCCAGTCAGTTTAAAAAACAATTAAACATGGGTTGTCATGGTCGGGTTCGGATAGGTAAAATTCAATCCATCGAAATCCAACCCACCCGAACCATATAACATTATTTTTATTAGATTTATTTTACAAAATATTAAGTAGAAAATAAACCCTAAATCACCCTCAACTCCTCATTTGATGCGCCGCACCCAACCCATTACCCTGAGATAAGGTTTCCAATCCTTCCAGTCAGTTCAACCCAGGCTTTCATTCTCTTGGCCTCTAACTCACTCTACAGAAGTACAGATCTCATCTTCCCTTGGTCTCTCTCAGTTCATTTCTCCCTTCTTTCTTTTTGATCTACGTCCTTCAACCCACATACTTACTCCAAGCTTCTGCAAAAGGTGGTATGGCCGTGAGGACGGTGGTGCAACCGCAACGAAGGGGAAATCGGTGACGACAATGGCGCGACCATGATGAGGAAATCTGTGTCGATGGTGGCTCGGTCGCGACGAGATATATGATGATGGTGGCGTGGTCGTGACAAGGAGATCTGTGATGATGTTGGCGTGGCTGCGACGAGGAGCTCTGTGACGGCAACGACGCGACTGCAAGGAGGAGGCCAAGATTCAGAGGTCGACGGCGGCGAATCTGTGACCAATAGGTGGGTTGTTTACAGACCATGGATCAATTTTGGGGATAAATCTCTTATTTGTTTTTTTGTTTTGGATTTGTAACCAATAGTTCACATGAGTTTTGAATATGGGTTCAGATCAAAAAATAATGAAAGGTTCTTTGATTCTCTTTTCTGGTTCTGTTGTTAGGAACAATCCATTGATTCAAAACTGGTTCTAGTTCTGCATTAATGTTTATTAATTCTCTTTTCTGGTTCTCTTTTCTGGTTTTTGATGTTTATTGATTCTCTTTTCTGGTTCTGCATTCTGGTTTTTTTTTTTTTAATATGCATTTTTAATATGAAGCGACACACCCGAAAAACCCACCTGATTTACCGTTGACCCACCATCCGAATTAACTGAGCCATTATGCTGTCAAAAATGGGCCAAGTTTTACATGCATCAGTTTGCAACAGTTTGGATTTATTGGGACCGAATCCGCCCAAACTCGATCGTTGCCCACCCCTACTTTTAATGTATGTTTTTAGTTTTTAAATTAGTCTTCAAACTTAAAGCTCAATTTCATTAATAAATTAATCATGTTTGATTTTCACATCACACCGTTAATATTTTATCATCTAAGATTACGATACTATAATATGGAATGCAAGAGATCATGAATTAAATGATAAATTTCAAAAACTAAAAATTTAGATTTTTTTTTTTCAAAAAAATAATAGATGATATTTTTTAAGAGGGTTCAACTTATATCAATATAAATTATACCAACCTTTACACTATTGGATAACATTTTATTGGATAAATGAATTTTAAAATTTCTACCATTGAATTACAAGTTACTACTATTTAAATCATGTTTACAAAATTTTGTGTTAATCCAAAGTTATTTGATATCATTGAAATATGTCAATATTAATATCATATACTTAAGAAATATATGAAAAAAAGAGCGATTTCATCGATTGTGACTTTATTGATGTCAAAATTTACAAAATTTGACATAAAAAATATCGGTAATGATTATTAATTATAATTCAACAGTTTGATCCATAAAAATGATATTTTAAAATGAAGTTACTAATGATATAAGAGTTGGTGTAAATTACACACTGGTGCAATTAAGTTGATCCCTCTTTTTTTATATATATCACAAAAAATTCTAAAAGGTAAATTATATATACAGTTTTTCTAACACGTGCAAAATGTTGCACAGGTTAATAAATCAAAAATGGAAATGTTTTATTGAAAATTACAACTATCACAATATTCAATGCATTGGTAATATAAAATGTTATATTTTTCAATAAAATCTTTCCATTTTTTATTTATTAACTGTTCTAGACTGACTTGAGACCAGCAGTGCCGACTTGAGACCAGCGTTGCCAACTTGGCCAACTATACTTGGCCGACTTTGTCGACAATGCCGACTTCGTTGACAATACTTGGTCGACTATACATGGTCGTCCTGGCCGACTTCGCTAAGACGTGGAGCTGTCTTGGTCGACTATATAAGCCATCTCATTGAAGTGCCGAAGTCTACGGTAACCGACTATGACAATTCGAGTTTTAAGTCCCTAGATCACAAGTCAAACCGACTAAACTATAAATCTGCCGAGGACATTAAATACCGAGGTTAATATAGTCGTCCATACACGAGCACATGACAACACTTGAACTCAAGCGCATGGACTGCCTGATCATTTCCGTTATAACAATCTAACAGAATTTTCCGCCAAAACTGACCTATATAAACCACACTGTGTGAACTCTCAGGTACGCTTTCGTTCTAAGCAAACACTTTGATTAGAAATCCTTTCTGACTTAGGCATCAGAGTCCTTGCAGATACACCCTGCCCCGCCGTGGGTCCGTCGTGCTCCGTCATGGACTTTGGGAAGATCCAACCTTTTCAACCGGGAACCGCCGTGGAGAAATTGCGCATGAACATTAACTGTACGTGTGCAATATTGCAATTTGCACATGCAAGTTAGAAAACTGTTTGTATATATAGAGAGGGGAGAGGGGGTTTGGAAAATCTTCAATAAAAACGAGGATTGTTATATATGTTGCTAACGTTTTTAGGATAGTGATTAAAGAATTATAGTTTGTTTGTTTCCTAGTTGCTACGGTGCAAAATCATGGTTTCGCAGAATTGGTTTTAAATCACTTTCGTCCAACGTATTTCGTAAAATGTGCATCACTCATCTTAACCATTAATTTTTAGAATCAATTCTACTCAACTATAAACCAAACAGACACTTAGTTATAGTTTTTTTATTATAATAATGTATATTTATTGTTAGGTTAAATATGTTTGTAGTCCCTGAAGTTTGATCCAAGTTTAGTTTTAATCCCTAAACTTTAAAATCCTTGGCTTGGGTCCCTCATGTCATGAAATCACGTAACTTTAGTCCCTCCCTTAAAACCATTAATTTTGACGATGACGTGACAAATTAAACGAATTTATGTGTCAGTTTGTCCAATCACTTTCAATGACCATGAATGATGTGGCAATTGAATTACTACTCAACTCATCCAATCAATTTTGTGGCTTTCCCTATTCATGAAAATATGAAGTTAAATTTAATAAAACCCTAAATAAAATCTAACTAGATGAACTGAGGTGTAATTATTCAATTGCCACAACATAGTCATTGTAACTCATCACTTGACAAATTGTACATAAATTCGTTTGTCACGTCAGCGTCAAAGTTAACGGTGCTAGGGGGACTAAAGTTACGTGATTTCAGAACATGAGAGCTAAAGTTACGTGATTCCAGAATATAAGAGACATAAATCAACGATTTTAAAGTTAATGGACTAATTAAAATCATATTCGAATCAAATTTTAGGAAAGAAAACATATTTAACCATTTATTATTTTTTAATGTAATATGTAATATTTAATACTATAAATAAAAAATGTCATGATCTTTAATAAATATTTAATCTTTAGGGTGACTCCTATCCTATGGATTTTAGGTGACTCGTATGACTTTTTATTGGGTATTGATGGCATAAATTGAGGTATTTTAGAAAAATCATGTATATAGCTGAAGTGATTGTTGGGATTTGACATTTCATCACATCAGCAAGAAAATGTTAATGAGCTGACTCTTACTTCAAAAATGGAATCTCGCATTTGGTATTAGTTGAGAAATGGAAATGGTATTCATTTAACATTGTTTTTAATAAAAATTTTGTAAGAAAAAATATAATTAAAAAATATGAAATATAATGAATGATATAATAAAAAAGATTTTTTTAATTAAATTATATGTTTTTATTATATAAATTTATTATGATATAATAAGTTTGTTAATATACTGTCTACTATGTGAGTTCTGGTTAGTCGGTAGACCCGGAAGGCCAATGGGCCAAGCTGATTTTCAAGTTCGTTGCTTTCATATTCATAAATATTAATAATTACATGCTATGAATACATCACACAAATATTGATCGGAAGAGAATCCCGCCAGATTTGGCCATGTGAATAGGGAGACTCAAGCATGCATGTGTGAGTACATTAATTAATTAGTACTACTAGTAGGAGTAATTTTGAAGGGAACTGGTTTTGCGTCAGCTAGCTTCAGCTGCTGTCGACAATTGTCCGAGATGGAGTCAATTTCTTTAACGCAATGCATCGATCGGTCCATCTCTACATACCTCAATTTCAGAAAACAATTAATTCACGTCATTGTACAATGTATCTTCTTATCTGAGCTGGTGACAATGAGATAGTAACAACATAGTAAATCTCCCATCGAATTATATAGTTTTTTTTTTTTTCTATTTCTTCATGTTAATTATTATGAAATAGATTAAGGTATACTGTAGTATATCTTAAGCTCACTGGAGCTACACTTTCCCTTTCTTATTCTCCAAAATTGGGTATTGTCCTTCCAATTGTCTGCTTATCATCTTCTTGCTCGAGAATTTTTATTACTAATTTCTTGCCTTTGCATCCCAATTTGTTCACATTAGACATTCTTTAATATAGTGACAACTTGGTAGCATTGGCTGCAACAATATTCACGTAGACGTTTATCGATCGATTTGCTTAAGTTGGAGCTGTTAGAAGGACTTTGTGGTGTAAGGCTACAATGGCAAAACCGACAATGCCTTGCGAGTGTGGAGGAGGTGGAAGAAACTTCTTGTCACACATATTTTCAACATAACAGTATTATTTAGTCCCGTTTGGGTGATCGTGAATTTTCAGTTTTTTTTAATTTTTAATTAATTTTTTATAATTTAAAATAAAAAGATAAAAAATTTTTTTTATATTTTTCATAATGTGTGTTTTTAAAACAACTAAAATTTTTTTTTGAGTTTTTTATTTTAAATTGTAAATAATTGATTTAAAATGATAAAAAATCAAAACTGAAAATTTACGATCACTCTAAACGGACACTTGATATGTTACATATACACTTCTGTTAAAGTTAGCTAATAGACTCATTTAATTGATCAAAATATACCTTTAGAGACATCAAGAACATTTTTTCTATTGAACTAATATCAATGATGTCATATTTTTAAGAACAAATTTGATTAATGTTTTCGATGTTTATGCTTAAAAACATGCTCATAATATTAACTATTTCTATTTTAGGGAATTAAGTGTGTGTATTTAAAATTCATTGTGATTAATTATAAAATAATTTGTAAATTTGATTAAAAAAACTCTTTGGGTTCATTCAGATGTTTTGCATTTGATTAGATTGACAAGATTATTTCTTTTATATTTGAAAATTAGGGAATCTTGAGCTTTTTTGTCTTACAATAATAATGTCAACATCAGATTACCGGGTTGAATTTTAAAAATTGACCTTTTTATGCTGAGTTTAAAATTTAATCTATGTCAAAATTAATAACCTATACAAAATAAATGTATTTAATACAATTTTGATTTTTAAAATTCTATTCCCTTATTTAATAAAAATATATTTAATAGGCATGAAATTAGGAAAGTTGTATATTGCAAGAAATTTAGACCTCATCTCACAGATGACAAATTATTTTGTTTTCTTATTCATATACTTATATATTAGTTTAGAGTACACTCTTTTTAAGAGTAACTTAATATATTATTTATCTTTTAAATAATGATACATCTTATTTTTAATTTCATTCGATCAATTGATTATATATAAAAAATTTATAAGTCTAAATAATTTATTTAATATTAGGTAATTATAATTTTAGTTTTTTTTATAAATTTTAAATTCTTATTAATTTTGAGTGATAAAAAATCTGATTGAAAATTAAAATAAGTTTTTTTAAAAATAATTTAAATAATTCACAATTTTTAAGGTATATATATAAAAAAATATGAGTATTTTTTGTGTAAACCACATGTATCCCCTATTACTAGAAGCAATCTTATTCGGGGTTTAGTCACAATTAAGGCTCCCCATCCCTCCCCGAAGAATGTGTTTAGTGGGGATCGAACCCGAGAGCTCTTCCCACAATCTCGGCCTTGGTTGCTAACTGAACCACAACTCTTTGGTATAAAATATGAGTATTTATCCTAATTCGCTATATATTTGATTTAATTTTCATTATTGTTATAATATTATAATTATGGATGGGGATCAAGTTATATTCCAAAAATAACTTTTGATGAGTTACTCCACTTGCATGATAACTTCTCATGGATTAGGAATTTCACAAACCTAACCGTTGAATAATGTGACCTTACACAATGATTGTGCATATTAAATTTTAGATAAATTGAACATTTATAGATATGTAATTTTACAATCAACACTTACTTATATTTTGAAAAGTATATTATACGTTAAATTGATGTTATTTGATAAAGTATTGAATTGTTTTTAAATTTGTAAAACTTTGTAGACTTTATATACTTAGTAAGAACTTTCAATTTAATAGTTGGATTAATCAAAATCAATATTTACAAAAAATTATTAAATAGGACAACTTTACAAAAATTTATTTTATGAGTAATTTGATCCCCACCCATTAATTATATATATCGGGGTGAGATGATTGAATGAGAAAATTTATAATGTTGGCTCTCTTGATCTTACTTTCTCGCTGTGGTCCCTTCATCATGGGTCATGTTTGATGTCTCTCGTAGCATCAAAATATCTAGCCACTTTGACAAACATGGTATCATGTTTGTTTCCTATGTAAAACTGGAAAAATAAACTTCAATTCATATTGCTTCATTGACTGTACATGAAGAATTTATGTCTAGAGAATGCTATTTATATCATTTTGTTTTACTATTAATTAATCAATTGATTTGTGTATAGCGCTATAGTCTAATAGTTTGTTAAATATAGTTAATTATAAACTAGTGTAGTGAATTCCCGTGCATCGCACGTATTATGTGCACATATTATGTAATGTTTGATTATATATATAATATAATATGTAAAATATTTTAAATTATATAAAAAACAAAACAAATTTTAATTTTTTAATAATTTTTTAAAAGATTTACTTATTTTATAATATACATAATAATATATATGGTTAAAAAATTATATAAATAATATTATTTGAATTAAATTCATATGTTGTGTAAAAATTTATTCCTGTAATGTAATGTAAATTACTACTTTCATGTGTTGTATAATATTCCTAATGATTAATTATTAAAATATGAACGATTTGGTAAAATTTTACAAATTTAAATATATATTTGAATCAATAAATGTTTTAAGAATATATTTATTTATATGATAATGTACACAATAAAATATTAATTTAACTAATAATAAGTAAAAAATTTATATTTCAATACAATTTTGTATAAAATATTCAAGTAAAGTCTAATTTTTATCATAATAATTTAAATATTTATACATTTTTTTGGAAACTTTCCATTCCCATGTGATATATTTTTATTTTATAATTGAAATATTAATAATATGAAATAATATATAAATTTCAAAAAATAAATATTCTTTTAGATCCATTAGTAAGTGCTTTAAGAGCATTTATAAAATTGTAACAATTAAAATTAAAATATGTAATAAAAATATATTATTTAATTAATTGAAATAATAATTTTTTACTTTTGATTTCGTTAGCATCTAATATCTTTTTTATGGTACATTTTAAAAGTCATCTGATTTATGAAATGATAAAGTAAACATAAATTTAAGAATGAAAATTTAAAAGCATTAGTTTTAAATTATTGCAATATCACTAATTACAAAATTCATAGTTATGTAAATAATCTTTGTTTTTTATACCATACAAAGTTATTTCACATCAAAACTTAATTTATGATAAAATATGCATATAAACGATTAATATTCTAAAATTTTTTTACATAACTATAATGGTAACACTAACAACACTACAAAATAAAATTTACCTTAGGTTAGAATTTTTAAAGCAATGTGCAAGGTAATTGAAGAGGCACATAAATATAGTCCCAATAGTAGAAAACAAAGAGAGGTTATCAAACCCATTTACCTACTTCTTTATGTATTTATTACCTTGATAAATAAAATAAAAAATAATTAATTAATGAGCACTTTTACTAAGATTGCCCCATTTTTGGTGGGAAAACACATGGAAGCGCTTTTGGGGAACGATATGGACGTAAAAGTCAAAGAGAAGAAGGAAAAAATAGTTGTAAATGGAACAGATTGAAAAAGAGAAGAAGATGAAACACATATTTGCGAAGAGAAGAAATAATGAACAACCAGAAGGCTCAAAGGCAAGTGCAAAGGGAAGAAATTACAATGGGTATATAAAGCATGGAAAGTAAGTCGAAAAGTTTCATGAATCTCAAGTGTTACATATTTAAAATACATTATAAGTACAAAATAAATAATGATAAATATGTAGTTATAAAAATTTATGTTGAATTAATGGTCACTCACTCACCATACAAACACAACATTTAAAACACAACATCACAAACCTACATCACACACTTAACAATATACCTAATTAAAAAAAGTGAAAAATCAAAATTACCATAATAACCTCATTTTAGGTGGGAAGAAATGCCTCTAGGGCCACCCCAAACTATCTTACTTTTATATATAAAGATATATAATTGTTTGGTAAGATTTTAATTAATTGACAAATTTAAATTTAATAAATTTAAAAGAAAATTGAAGAAGAAATGTAAGAGAAATGTTTTTAATTTATATTTCAAATTAACATGTATAACACGACATTGAAAAATAGAAAACAAAAGAGAAAAATGTGAAATGTAATATATGTAAATGTTGATGTTCATGTGATGCAGCTCTGATTCATTCTCAATGCTAAAAGCTCCTATCGTGCATGTTTGTACTATTATTTGGAAAGTTTTAAATAATAATTTAAACAAAAAAAAATCCTCCTATACTTTTTGCTCAATCTATACTTAGTTTAAGTTTCAAACAATCAAGAAATAAAATCAACATGTTAGTGCTCTAGCTAGACTCAAACACGAAAGTTTGAGAAGGACCTAAAAGAAAAAAAAAAAAGGAAAGCACTTCATGCATTTTCTCATATGAAAAACGCTGCAATAAAAAAAAACAACTATTGAGCACTTTTTGTCTTGAATAGGGCCGGATAAAGCAACAAACAACAGAAGCCCACAGAATGGTGGTTCTTGTGCATGTTCATAGTGACTCCGTGTGTGTGTGCCGACCAAAATAGCTGCGCATGTGCCTGAATGGATGGATATAGCCCAAACGTTTTAACTTTTAATCTACAAAAATATAAGTTACGTGTTTTATTTGGCGTTAAAACTGGTTAAATCTATGTTTGTATATATTTTTTAATTAATATAATTATTTTTAATGTTAAAAATGTGATTTTACCACGTTTTAACACTAAAATAAACATATTTTGCACATAGTGGACTGAGTCTTTAATTGTTTCATTTTTAACTTTGAAGTCATGCTTCCCATTTTATTAATTATACAAAGAAAGTAATTGTGTTTGGCTTATATCCAATTAAAACACAAATCTTCTCAATTATTAATTAATTAATCCATATTGTCTATTCTTAGTTACCCGTCCTTGTATATACAATATATATAGCTTGTGAGGAGGGGACTCATTCTTCCACTTAAGTTGCCTTTTAAACAATAAAAAATTGTATCTAAAACTGAAATATGATCCCATTCGATGGATGCAAAAGCCATATATATAGAGAAGAAAATTATAATATACTAATCACAAAGATGATTAACATTTTTGCTTTTGCTTGCTGAATAATCAAAATTTTACACGGACAGTAATAACTGAAAAAAGAAAATAATTTCTAACTCCCTAAGATGTGTACAACAGCTTGAGGTAAAAGTGAGAGATAAAAGAAGAAAGAAAGAGAAAATAATATATGTGAATGAATAATACAATAAGAAAAAAGTAAAGTAAAATAAAATAAAATATAAATGTAAAAATTAAGGTATGAAGAAAGTTGGATTGTCGTTGAAATTGGTTAGATACTTTGTGAAGGTGCTTTTGCTGCGATTGACTCACGATCATAAGATAAATGAAATCTTCTGCTTAGTTAATTTATATATATGTTTTTTCTCCTAATTAAAGGCTAACAATTCAAAAAGGAAGTTTTTATTTATTATTATTCAAAATGAAGTTATAGCTTTTTATTTTATATATTTTAATATATTTTACCTTATTTAATATTTTATTTCAGCCAATTAAGGCTTAAGCAAGTGGTTTTACTATTTGAGTTAAGCCTAGATTCGGGGTTATGCTAAAAAAGTTTATTATATTAATTATTTTAGTATTATTTTAAGTTAAAAGATTAAGAGTGTGTTTGGTAAAATTAACTGAAAAGTTAGTTGAAATCTAAAAAGCTAAATGAAAGCTGGAAAATTAGCTAAAAATTAAAAGCTAACTGAAAGAGGTGTGACACCCTTCTACCCCAAATAATAAAATAATTACAAAGTTAAATTATAATGAAAACTACAGTTAACACCAAGGTAGAAAGGTTCACAAATCCTCTTTTAAATAAATACTTATTCCAAATCCAATGTTGTATCCATAAAAGAATAAAACTAAGGTTTTCAAGGAACTAAATTACCAACATAAAAAAGACATAACTTGGTCATATAAGACCCTTAGAAATAATTTTTCTAAATCTTTACATAACAAAATAAGAAATATAAGCTCCTAGACACTAAGTCCCGATGTCACATTTATCAGAGCTAGACCATGTCCCTTCAAAATTCAGCACTTTGAGTGCCCTCTTCGTTACCTAAGAAAACCACAAGAGAGAGTACGGTGAGGAATGAAATACAGACATATACATGTAATACATAAGGCTACCCCTGTTCCCACCCATCACCATGCACAACATCATTTATCTCAATCCACACACTATACATTCCGCATAATAGATTCACACAATTATAATCTCACACTTCTCATACAATCACAATATAATATGTATGCTCATACCATGCACATGCACAACACCTCTCCTAAGAGTCATGATTTGGAACTCCGCACAATGAGCGCACCTCATCAATTCCCTTAGTTGTTACCATTAATGGCCCTACCGTTAAACGCCCTCTTGGCCGGTAGGTTGCACAGTTAAACACCCCTCTTGGGCCCGTGCAAAGACACTCGCTCCCTCCCACCGTCACCCACCTCTTATGGGCTGGTAAGTCGCATAGTAAAACACCCCCTCTTTGGCCCATGCATCGAATGTCCCCCATCATGGTCCACCCTGTTCATCGCCCCCTCTCAGGGCCAGGATATTTTTAGCCACGTCTGGCTTCTCATGCATCTCATGTGTCTCATACATCATATGCTCATGCTCAATGCATCATCATCACTTTACATATCTCTCATACAATCTCCTCTTCTCTAATCATTCCACATCACATCATGAATATTATGAACATAGAACATTCACATTTATCTCATCACATCCAAATCACACATGATACCTCACAACCACATAGAGTAATCACCTAACAATACTTCATGCCACAATTAACACACATTGTACATCCAATTCAATCTAATCAATTCCACAAAATGATTCATATATTGAATAAACACCCATCTTACAAGTAGATAATCACAACATCAATAAACATAACACCCTATTCTCAGTTTTGGCTTGGTAATTGATTACCAGAAGGCTGTAATCAATTACCGGAAGCATCAGGTGGCCTGGTAATCCATTGCCAGAAGCATCTGGTAGCCTGGTAATCCATTACCAGAAGGCTGTGATCCATTACCAGAAGCATCTGGTATCCTGGTAATCGATTACAACAAGTTTGTAATCGATTACCATAGGCTTATTTTCATGTTTTTACCCAGAAATACCTAGTAATCGATTACCAGCGTCGCGAGACGTGACTGCACCTGCGTTTTTTTTCCCCTTTTAACCCTCTTCTTCAATCTTTACTCAAATCTTTACATTCCTAACTTGTTTAGGCACATTTTTACCGATTAAAATCATTGAAATTAATAACTACCCCTACGGATTAACATAAAATTAACATCTAGTCAATTATGATATCTCACCGCTAAATCCTAATTCGACTCAAAGATAAGTAATTATAGGGTGGATTTTTTGAATTTGGGTCCACGGTAGACCTTTACCATAAAATGTACAAATATAATATTAAAAATTTTATTTATACATATTATAAAATTAAAATTACTTTTCATGGTAAAAAAAGTCAGTGATCCATGAAGGACCTAATCTCAAATTAAGGGTTCACCCTATAATTACCCATCAAAGATACCCTTAGTGTGTGTTTATATAAACGTTGGGAGGAAACAAATCCACGTTCCATAAATCCAACTCTTTGTGCATGTTTGGATTCCCATTTGCGTTCAACCCGGATGTACGTTTTTTAAAAGGGTAATTATAAGGTGGACCATTTGAGTTTGGGTCCACCATAGACCACTAACTTTTTTTATTAAAAAAGTAATTTTAATTTT
This sequence comes from Sesbania bispinosa, assembly GCA_026901365.1. Lineage (NCBI taxonomy): Eukaryota > Viridiplantae > Streptophyta > Magnoliopsida > Fabales > Fabaceae > Sesbania > Sesbania bispinosa. The sequence continues at coordinate 489,596 of QLOH01000172.1, forward strand.
ATAATATTTAATAATAAATTTTTTAATATTAAATTTATATTATTTATGGTAAAGGTCTATGATGGACCAAAACTCAAAGAGTCCACCCTATAATTACCCTTTTAAAGAGTAACAAACTATTGTTTTTTAACTTTAGTGTATTAGAATGATAAATATTGCATTTACAACGGTTTCCAAACATGCACTTTGTTGGATATGCCTTAGGATGCCGCAAACTTCCGCTTTGGACAGCCAAACATTTAATTGTGGAGTTTGGATGAGTTTTGACGCATTCATTTTTTTTTTTTTACCAGAACCACATTTTGGCTTTATTAGTATTTTTTAAAGTTTTATATATCAACGTCCTTGTTGGGGGAGGGGGAGAATGTTTTAGTGACAAGATTTATATAGAAAGGGTTTCTTGAACAAAATTTCTTTTGATTATTTTAAAAGCCTCGAGCTTGAAAAATGGGAAAGAAAAAATAAATAAGACCACATCAAATGCACAGTTAGTTGAGGTCCGAGTAAGATATTGAGAGCCTAGAACCAAATTACTATAAGATGAGGATCAATAAAATTTATTTATTTTTGTTACTCTTAGCGCATCGAAATTATTTATCAATTTCTTAAATTTTGTTGTTTCATTATTAACGCCCTTGTCATATTTTTTTTAATGAATGATATATTATTACATTTAATTAAGGAATCTTATATGTTTGCATTAATATTATTTTATATTTGAACTTTATTGCAACACATTTCTTTCAATGTAGTAGAAACATTTTTAAGAATTCACAACAAAAACAAATAGATAAGAATTCATGTTTTACTTAATACATGCTTCATTTTTCTTTTTAAATAACGTGTGATTCATTCATTTATTAATCAAAATCTTAGGACGTTTATTTTCAAAAAAATATTTTCTGTTTTTTAGTTTTAATTATAAACAATGTCAACTTGTTCTTTTTTATTTTATTTAATATTTAAAAGTTTTATAAAAAAACAAAAAAATTAATATAGAGTTGTTTTTACTGTTTTTATTCAAAACTTTAAAAATAAAAAATAAAATGATGTTTTTATAATTAAAATTGAAAATATTTTAATAATTAAAACTAAAAGATGAAAAAAAAAATTCCCTCAAAATAAACTGACACTTATATTTGTTGTCTAAGTTTTATTCTATTATTTTAGTTTTGAATATATTCAAACTATGTGAACCGCTTTTTGACTATATAAGACCAGCGGCTACCAAATGATTCTGAAAGATTGATTGTATGTTTACAGTTATTTATGAATTAATATATGCTACTTGGCCATAAATATTAGGGTTAAAGCAGCCGCATTAGAACTTAGAAGATCTTTTGACGAAGGAAAGAGAATAAAAATTTTCTTCAATGTGAGGAAAAGTGAAGAATTCATTAATAATCTTATAATAAGGATTTAATTAAGGTTCTTAATGATAGATTGATAGATACATCAAGTAATTGAAAAGACTCCCTTCAGAGCCGACTGGTAAATGCATTCAATTAATTACCACCTAACCTAACATTTTACTTTAGCTGTGATAGAATTCACAATAATTAATTGTGTGAAACCAAGCTTGCTACTCATGAAGAAGAAATATGACGTCTAATCAATTAGGGTCACTGAATCAACCGATTTGGGTGATTATGTCTTCAATTCAATTAATTAACCACCTTAAAGTGAAAGAACATGTTCATTGTCAAACATTAATTTAACTTGTGTCATTTCTTGCATTTAAAGTCTCGTCCGAATTCATTCTCCCTGCAGCCTCGTATGAAATTCTTTTCAATGTATATATAACGAACGGTGCCAAAAAAAATTTATTCAAACCTTTCATCATGAATCTATCATAAAATTCGAATATTTCGATTTTAACTTTTATTAATCATATAATATTTAAATTTTATTATATGATGCATCTGATATTCAGTAATTATATTTTAATTAATTGGACAAAGCAATGATTTTCGTTAGGAAAGACAGATATCGAAAAAAGGGATGTTTTTTATTTATTTAACAGACACTTTATAGACTTGAAATAATATGAGATATGAGATAAATTGTTGAATCACATTATAGTGTGTTTAGATTATCTTATTTTATGTTTAAAAAATTAATAAATCTTTCCTGTAAAAGGTTTAAAGAATAATTAATTCTGGAAAAAAGAAAAGTTATTCCCAAACATCTATTAGTTTGCATTCCACGTTAGTTGTTCAGTGAAATTCTTGGATTATTATGGCCCAACTTAATCAAAAGCAGGTGCAAATTTGGAACCCAGTCCAAATAAAAACAAGTACTGCTATGCTCGGTCCAAAAACCCAAAATGAACTTTAGGCTTTTGGGCCGTCTAACTACGGAAATTTGCTCTCAGGCCACTGCTATTCGCACCTCCTTTATGCTATTCCCATCTTAAAGGAAAAAAAGATAAAAGTAAGGAAAACCTTCTCTGAAAATGATTTGCCACTTTATGCTCAAGTTTTATAATGACGAAAAAGACATCCCTTTCGTCAGGCACCTTATGGTTTTGCCTTTGCAGATAAATCACTTTCGTTTTATGGATTTGGATGGAAGGATGAGATTGCTTTCTCCGTCAAAAAATAGAAAATCAAAATTAAATTAAATAATTTTTATGGTGGTCATTTATTCATCTTTGTGTGGGCGGTGGAGAATATCCCCTATGTCACGTCAAAATTTTCATGTATGAGTTTTGATCTTTAATTTTCCTCTTTGCTTTGTCCAAGTCCAACTTAATTCAATATATATAGATTAATAACCGGTTTACAAACATGAGTTTAATACATTTACAACCAAGAGTGTCTGTGTTTAATGATATCCACTATCGTTTCTTTTTTTCAAAAAATTATTTATTGAGTTATATTAAAATATAACATATATTATGTTAAATTCTATAAACATTCACATAAAGTTTAAAATAGTTCTATTTTTTGGATTAAGCCAGAATAATATTATCCCTTATAATAAGAACTACCTATAATTAACACAAAAAATAATTCCATTTTAAAGGAAATGCGTATACATCCGCAGAATAATAAAAGCATTACCAATTGGCAATTAGCAAGAGTAAAATTTGCTCAAGATTAACTTATTTCTAATTTTAAGAAAATAATTGAAATTTTTAAAATGATATTTCCTCTAAAATAATTTGAAAATTTTAATATATAATTAAAAAAAATAATAAAATACTACCGTACCAATCATCACTTGCAGAAACTTCTTTGGAGCAGGGTCGCGCATAGGCATAGCAAACAAAAAGGAGGCAGAAGGAAGCATAACATAACTGTAGACTGTAGAGGGACCAAAACATCTATGCCATACAAATGGGGGTTAATTATGCGGTGCACCCTTTGAGTTTGGGTCCATGGTAGACCTTTACCATAAATAGTATAAATTTAATATTAAAATATTTATTAATACATATTGTAAAATTAAAATTATTTTTTATAGTAAAAAAAAGTTAATGGTCTATGCTAGACTCAAACTCAAAGGATCCACCATATAATTACCCTATAAATGTGTGGCCTTAAACTGCAAAGGCCAGGAACCAAAGTCTGTAATGAAAGTTACTCACTTACTTGTAAGCTGTAGCAGGAAATTATTTGAAAATGTTTTGGTGGAACTTCTGCAGAAGTACTCTTAGGTGAAAAAATAACATGAATTAAAGATGTCAAATGCATTTAACTTCTCCATAAGTTAAAATTAGTCTTTGTAAACCACCTATTCCAAAAGCTCCCTCATTTAACTTCTCCAAAAGTAACTAATTTTAACTTATAAAGAAGTTAAATGCATTTGACATATTTGATTTATGCTATTTTTTTCACCTAAAAATACTTCTATAGAAGTTTCACAAAAACAGGCTCTAGTGCATGCTTCTTATTTTATCTATGTTTTGAAGATAAAATAAGCTAAATCAAATATGTATTTTGACTAAGATATTTCGTGATTATAGTAAGTTATAATTATTTTTAAATATTACTATAAATTAATCTATACAGTACATAAAATTGAGTCACGAGGAATGCATTGGTTCTTTAATCAACTGTAATTTTTTTTTAATAAAAATGAAAATATTATTGAAAAAAAAAATTGGGCCCGTTTATCTTTAAAAAATATTTTATTTTTTCATTTCTTGATTTTTAGTTTTAATTATAATTATAACAATGTTAACTTATTTTTGTAATTTTTTTCATATTTCAGAATTCTCTATAAAAATAGAGAAATTAATATAAAATTATTTGATTGTTTCCTCTACACAAATTTTAAAAAAATAAAATGATTTTTTTATAATTAAAATTGAAAATATTTTAAAAAATTAAAACAAAAAATAATAAATAAAAATATATATTTTTTTTAAAATAAACGCAAAACTTACATTTCACATGATAGATAAAAAGTAGACACACATGACCGGATTAATTTATCAACTTATTCTTTATGTATTTGCTTAATCAAATATTAATTTTGTATTGATAATTTTTTGCAGGCATTCAATATATTAATTTAATGTCAGAGATTTTCGAAAAATCCATTTCTATACAAAAAAAATCAGAGCATACCTTATTGAGAATTACATAATCTTAGAGTACTACCTTTTTAAAAATATAAAATGTAATTCTTGGTTTCTCTCTTTGTTTTAAAAATTATAATTCTAATTCTTATAAATATTTGAATCTATCATGCATGTCTTTTTCTTTATAGTTTTAAATAATTTCAAAGCACCTTTACAATACACATCATGCATGATAACTTATTAGCATAAAATGGGATCACGAGGAAGTAGCGGTTCTTCATTCAACTGTTAAATATAATTTATTAAATAGTGGAAAGAGTCGTTTACTATTACAAAATATTTTTAATTTCCACTTTCTATTTTTTAAATTTAATATTGAACACCCGTTTCAGAAGACAAAAAAAAAAAAAAAATAGAGATACATGAGAAAATTTTAGTTTATAAAAAAATATAAACCAGTAAAATTTGGACTTCAGTTAGAGGTTTAAGTAATTTATATAAAAATATAAATTTTAACTTTTTCTGTACGCTATTAAATTGAATTTAGTAATAAAATCTAGGCTTTTAGAAGTGTTCGTCTAAAGCATTTTCAAGACACTTCTGCCCAAAAAATAAAGAATCCTGCTATACTATATTACTAGTACTATATAAAAAATAATCAATAAATAAAAATATTAAAAGTCACTAAATTTATTTTTTTTTTTAAATAATTTTTTACCTATTAGTCTTAGTTTCAATTTTAAAACAACATTTTAACTAAAAAATGCCAAATTTACCAAAAATAAAAGGCACAGGACAAAGAGATGGTCTGTGAAACCGAAATTGATGCGCCTCATTCACGGAGTCCACGTAAGCGTAAGCTTATATATGAATAGCGCAACTGTAACAAACGCCGTCACTGTGGTTGTTGGTTAAGCTTCGCTTCACTCTCTTCTCTTCAGCTACCACAGCCGTCGCAGCCATCCAAAACAATGATCGCTTCTCCCTCTTAATTGCCGCCAACCTAAGATCTCAATCTCCGACGCCAATAACTCCATTTTCATTTTCGTTTTCCTTTTTTTCCTATCATTAAAAGTTAGGGTTTCTATGGCTTCGGAGACGAAGATCGTCAATCTGGCCGAGGAGGCGAAGCTCGCTAGAGAAGGCGTCAAGGCTCCCAGCTATGCTTTTACCAGCATCTGCAAGTCCCTCGTCGCCGGTGGAGTCGCCGGTGGAGTGTCAGTCTCATTTCTCAAATGCTTCTTCTTCTTCTTTTTAATGGAACTAATGTCTGTAATGTGTTTGCTATTTTTTTTGTCTGTGAAAGTACAAACACAAATGTGATTAGTCGGAAATCCTTTTCATTTGATTTTCATGTCCCATTGGTTTCCTCTGACAGGATTAAAGTTTCCGAGAATTTCGATGCTTGCTGTGGGTAGAACCGTGCTAAATGAAAAAATAGTGATAATTAAATTTTGATGTTTCATTGTCTGGGAACAATGAAACCGTTGCCTTTCTGTTTCACGAAATAACACTTTATTTTATTTTATTTTATTTTTTATTTTTTGCTTTTTTACATATGATCTACCAAGCATAAATGCTGCTGTTCGCTTGGGAAGTTGCATAAATAAGTTTTCGTTTATCCCCTATACTTGGATTAGATCACTTGTGTTAAAACCATGCTGATTTTGGGGCCTTGAAAGAAGCTTCTCCTATGCCTATATAATTCATGTTTTGAGAAGTAAATTATCAGAATTCGGATAACGCTTATTTGTATTGAAATCTCTATTTCCAGTGATGGGATTAATAAAGTTAGTGAGTTCATATATGCCTTTAAAGTTCTTAAATTCGTCTAAATAACGTTGATATTAGCATTGCGACGCTGTCCAATACATACAGTTATGACAACCTAATCCAATTTTCCTGGAAATTATCTCTTCCTAATAATTCCAAGATCCCTTTCGCATTTTTTTGGAGTTTTAATTGACTACAAACTTTTTGTATCTACGCAGATCACGAACGGCAGTTGCTCCGCTGGAACGGTTGAAAATTTTGCTACAGGTTAATTCATTTAGCTGTTTGAATCTAAATTGGGGTTTAGCTATCATTTCTTTTTGTTTGTGTATGCTGGGATAAGAAAAAGTGCATCTAACTAGCTACAATTTTCTTTTTCTGTTGGTTGCATCTGTGCTTGGATGTACCTTACATGTGATGTATCTTTGCGCCTTCCCATATACAGGTCCAGAATCCCCACAACATAAAATACAATGGAACAATTCAAGGTCTTAAATATATATGGAGAACTGAAGGTTTTCGTGGACTGTTCAAAGGGAATGGTACTAATTGTGCTCGGATTGTCCCTAATTCTGCTGTGAAGTTCTTTAGCTACGAGCAAGCTTCCAAGTAAGTTTTCCGTTAGATATGCTGGGATGCGCTGATTGTTTTATTGTTTAACATCTTCTTTTGTTCTCTTTTCACTGTGGTGCACTGTTATGCTGATAAACTTGTGAAGAAGGCAAATTGGATTCCGCAATCCTCCTTGAACAATCTTTTTTTTTCCTGGAACAGTTTTATTTAAGTGGGGTCACTCTTGTAGCAAAGAAGTTTCTTTTTTATTTCAATGCATCCTACTTGTAACTCTTTCTCCTCTGTTTTACTGACTTTTCTCCTTTTTGTGGCAGAGCTATACTACATCTGTATCAGCAGCAAACTGGAAATGGTATATCCATGTTTATTGTTTTTTCCTTTTGGATACATACACACACATATACATATACATATACAATACAAACATATAAATGCATGTGTATGTGTGTGATAAAAAAATATGACTGAAGCTTAAGGAAAATTAACACACTGCTATAAAACCTATGGTGTTGTACGGGATTGAATGCTAGGCAATAAAAAGCTAACAGGGAAAGTAGTTCAATGTTGTAAATATGAGAATGAATGAGTGGACACACATGACAAGATAAGATTTGGAATGAATGCATGAGAGAGAAAGTACAGGTAACACCTATTGTGAAAAAGATGGTAGAACCTTGCCTTAGGTTGTTTAGGCATGTGTGAAGAAGACGAGTAAAAACCTCAATAAGGAGAGTAAATCACATGGAGGACAGTCCAATAGTTAGAGATAGAGGGAAAATAAGAAAAAGTGAAAAACTATAAGTTAAACCATTAAGAAATATTTAGATTTAAATGGTTTGTCCATAGACTTGATTTACAACAGGATATTATGGCGTCATTTGATCCATATTGTTGACCCCATCTAGTGGCAAAAGACTACTATCATCATGTGTGTGTGCATGCGCACACTTTTGGGGGAGGGTGAGTGCAGCTTCAGGTTGACAATTACAGCTTTTTCAATAATTGCCTCAATAAAAACACATTAAAAGGATGCAATTTTGTCTAAAATGTTTCAGTAATAAAACCCATTGTTTGTCTAAGTATATTTTTCCTGTACTTTTGGCAGAGGATGCTCGACTGACTCCTGTTTTACGTCTTGGTGCTGGAGCATGTGCTGGAATAATTGCCATGTCTGCAACTTATCCAATGGACATGGTTCGAGGCAGGATAACTGTACAGGTACCTTTTCCTGTCATTTATTCCTTTTACCAAGTGCTTGCTTTGGTTGTAATGGGTTAAAATGATAGCTGCAAATGAATAAAATTAATAATTTTTCTTATAGATGCAAAATCAATTGGAGGGAAAATGGGTATTAAGTGTCTCCATAACAATTAACAGTAAGTTTTCTTTTTCTTGTACTTGCAGACAGAGAAGTCCCCATATCAATACAGAGGAATGTTCCATGCTCTGTCAACTGTGCTAAGGGAAGAAGGCCCACGTGCTTTATATAAAGGCTGGCTTCCTTCAGTCATTGGAGTTGTGAGTAATGTTTCTCAAATTTCTCCTCTTAGGAACTTGATGCCTTGAATGTTACTTATGGTCATAATTATAAAAAGTCCTAATAATATGCTTTTACTATTGGCTTTATGGGAAATTCATATTGCATTTCATGGTTTCAATATAGAACCTGCAGGCTGCAATTGGGGGGTGGGGGTGGGGAGACCCTATGAAGCACATTCACTTCAAATTTTGTTGTGTACTATTCAGTGTTCACCCTTCCTTGTGAATAATTTAATACCAATCCTTTTTTGCGCTGCTTATAGATGTGGGGGGATATTGGTAGTAAGGATGTGACTAGGGTCTTAGTGAGTCATACCTAGTAATTATCTTTAGGTAGACAGCATCTATTCAGTTAATTGTGCAGAACGCTGTTAGGACTTAGGAGCAACTTGGGGCTGTGGGATTGATCATCAGGCCACACCTAAAACTAGCAGGTTCGATTTTATTGAGAGATAGAAACTTTCTATTCAACTATCTGTTCTGATATTTTTTCTTCTACTGCTGCCATTATTTTTATTTGTTTTACAGAATAGTTTCTGTACTTGACGACTTGCTGTACTTCAATTTTCTTGACATGAATGATTCTGATAAATAGTACCACTACAGCACTACTAGGGTCTGTTTACATGGTTTTATCTAGTTATGGTAGGTTCTAGGTGGAAGATAGTATGGTACTAAAAAACTTATTTTACCAGTTTTATAATGCTTTAGTCAAGTTTATAGGGATATGAAAGGTTACTCTTCTGCAATATTCTCTGCATGCTTCATAATTATGATTGACTCACAAAAATTCACCACTCTATTTTGAATGGAAGCTCTCTTACTCTGTTTTTTTTTTCTTTCCCCCCCCCCCCTGTTTTCCAGATTCCTTATGTGGGTCTCAACTTTGCTGTATATGAGTCTTTGAAAGATTGGTTAATAAAATCCAAACCATTTGGTTTAGTTCAAGATTCTGAGTTGAGTGTAACAACTCGCCTGGCATGTGGTGCTGCAGCTGGAACTGTTGGACAAACTATTGCTTACCCTCTTGATGTTATTCGTCGAAGAATGCAGATGGTAGGTTGGAACCATGCTGCTTCTGTTGTAACTGGTGATGGAAGAGGCAAGGTACCACTTGAATACACGGGCATGGTTGATGCATTTAGGAAAACTGTTCGGTATGAGGGATTTGGCGCATTATACAAGGGTCTGGTGCCCAATTCTGTAAAGGTCAGTCTTCATCTAATACTCATGAATCATAAGATTTTCTGAAAAATACTGTGGTCAAATTACATCTTCTATATATAAATTTGTTGTCATAAAATTTAGGCTTGCATTTCCTTCATTCTTTTCAGGTGGATACTACTATTTCTGTGAATCACTTAGAAAAATTTGTGTATACATGTCACATGGACTATTCCTGTATTTGATTCTTCCATCATACTCTGTTGGTATTACTTTTCTGATTAAGGGCTGTAAACTTAACGAGCTTCTACCAGATTAGCTCAAGGTCTACTTGCCAAGTAGTTATTGTGAGACTCAAGTGTCTGTAGTCTGATTCAAATATTGATATGTGGACCTTGAATTATTTACTACTCAAGCTCAGTTTCAAATCAGCTTCATGAAATGCATGATCAACTATAAACACCCATAAACATGCATCGAAAACCACGTGCCATCTTAGGCTTTTATTGTTTATAACCTTGTCCGGTGCTTTCTCAATTGAAGTGTCGTGAGACTGTTTAAAAATCTCTGATCTTCTGCACTGGTCACAAAATTTTTGTTTGCTGCTACAATTTTGTTAATTGTTGTCCAGAACCACACAAATCAGTGCACTTTGCCTTGCAGCCTCTTTGTAATGCAATCTACTGAAGATGTTCTTATTATAGTTTCATTTGTTGAATGCCTATTGCCTCCACTGGATGAATGGTTGGTGGGAAGTTATCTCAATCCCCATTTACTGTAACCATTGTAATATGAAAATAACCCCCACCCTGCCAAAAAATAACATATTGACTGGCTTTTTTTTGTTTTTTGCAATGTCCTTAATCTTCCTTTAACTCGAACATTTATTTTCCTCTTGATGTCTTGCAGGTGGTCCCATCCATAGCAATTGCGTTTGTATCATATGAGGTGGTGAAGGACATTTTAGGAGTAGAGATCAGAATATCAGACTGAAGGTTGGCATCCACATGATATCTGATTGCCTGTTGTTAATTTTTTTTGGTAGGCAAGGGGATGCAGAAATGATAAAATAGGTCTATTTTCTTGTTTTTTCATCTCTCTAAGAATGAGTTAGGAAGCACATGAGCTAGTGCCTATAAATTAATTCCCCTGTTCCCTATTTGTATTACCATGTGAACAAAACTGTAGCTTTCAGCTTCTTATTCATCTTCTATGGCAATAAGTGTTGTGGAGAAACAACGCAAGGACATCATCAGCTTGGCTTTCTGTGTGAGTGAAGAAAGCATTTTTATTGATTAAATATTCAGTGACTGATTACGGAATGCCCCTCCTTACCCTCTTCTAGAAAGCGTCTGTTACCCCATTTGCATTGTTTTGTGCTAGTTTCTAAGTAGTCAGGCTAAGACAATATTCAGATTACTGATTACTGTATACATTTGGCATTATTATGATGTAATTGACGTGGTAAGTTGCAATTCCTAGGGCTAGGATGGGGGCATCACCTTTCATTACCCTACTTATATTGGGAGTTAATTGGAGCCTGGAGATGGCTGATTTCAGTACCTTTCTTTCTAGGGCTTGTTCCGTTTGTGTTGCCATCATTTAATCAGTAAATTACTTGTGTTATTAAACTTTAAATGATGTGGAGGTGTAAAATTTTTTCACTGATGTGTTATTAAACATTAAATGATATGACATCTTAGGCTATTTCTGAAAATAATAAATGAATAGACTTTTTTTTTCCTAACAAACAATTTTTTAAAAATAATAAGCAAAATAATAACAGGTTGATATTTCTGTAGTTACAAATAAGAAATTTTTTTCTCAAACCCATGAAATGAGTCATTTTGATCCGTGATCCTTTCTCATTCATTAGACAAAAATGGTCCATATAACTTCTAGCTGATCCGACCCAAAAAAGGAAAACCCATTTAACCGATTAATTGGAGGATCGATAGAATTGGGTGCGGCTGATGGTCATACAATGTTCTGGCATTAATATTTTATGGATAAAAGTCATAAGTATTTTCTTTTGGCTCTAAAATGTGGCTATTTAATTATTAAATATTATATAAAAAAATTGTTATTCTTTGAAAATATGTGGCCACCGAACCAAATCGAAATATATCCATACAATCTGTACAAACCCATCGTTATCATTATCCAAATATATTTTTATCTTGTTCCCAGTTCTTTGAAAGTTCACACTGATCAGATTATGTGATGGACAACCGTGTTAATTGCCAACGACAAGTCTAGTCTCGCCGAACTAATGGTCATCGAAGTGTAATTAATTAACAGCTTATTTTCCAATTTATGTTTACAGAATTTTGTTTTCAAAACTTTTGTTCAGCATGTTAAGACTTTGTTTGGCACAACTTATTTTTGACTTATAAGTTACTTTAAAGTTAAAGTGAAAAATAAGAGCTTTCAAAAGTAAAGTATAAGTTGTTTGACAGTTTGATATTTTTTTAACTTAAAAGTCACTTTTAAATTAAAAGTTGTTTGGTAAAATAAGATATTAAAATTATCTTATTTTCTTTAATTTCATTAAATTGACCTAAAGGTGTCTAATTATAAAATTCTAAATTTTTCTAACTAATGAAAATTTAAAAAATAAAGATAAATTTTTAAATAAAATTCAATAATATCATAAATTTTATTAATAAAGTTCAATAAATATCACCTAGATAAAAAATAAAAAATTAATAGATATTCTTTTAAAATATAAAATATTGAAACTTGTCTCAAATTTGCTTCTCGTTCTAGAAAAAGTGGACGTATTGAATTGTATTGATTTTAAGAGAAAAAATTAATCCATTTAATTAATAAATACGGGTAATATAATAATTTCTTAAGTAGTGTTATTTAAAAACATATATATAATTTTGATTCAGTCGAGCTCGGTGGATTTAACTTTTAAATTTGTATTTAATCAATTTTTTTTTAGTTTTTCAATTTATTATTTTTAACATTTTTTTTTTCAATTTTAAATTCATTTGGTTGTAAACACCCCTACTTCTCGATACTGATATGATTTAAATACCTGCAAATAATCAAATTCTGTGTACTTTATGTCCCATTAACAAATATTGTTTCATATTTTGGTATTTTAACTCCATGGTAAATGTTACTTAACTGATAAACAATGCAAGATGACCCTACCGCAGGTACAAGAGACAACCATTTGTTCGCGGCGCTTGACAATCATCCTTAATTACTTCGATGATTAACAGCTTCTAAAATGGTATTCATATACCTTTATGCAGACATACATATATACATACATACAATTTGTAACAAAATTTTTGCGATAGGGAAAACCTTGCAATTTGCTTTAGTATGCTTCACCATTTCTCTATATAATCACTATAATTGGTTCGTGTCATCCTCCAAAGTTGAAAGATTTTGCTTTACATTTTTCTTCCATGCCTGAACACAACATAGAAACAATGCTTAATCTTTGATGTCGATGATATAAATTTGTAGCATGTTATTTAGAAAATGATCAATGGTGAAATTAATTTTAAGTTTACCTGGAATCTCGTATAGTAGTTTGAAATCTATGTGAAAATGATCTCCTCCCAAGCTTGGGTTCATGCTTCTCTCGTGATCTCTTGTTTTGTAGTCTTGAAATGCAAGTTTGAGTTGCAGCAACCTGATCTCTTACGATCTCCTCGCTCTCCTCAATTTCTTTGCAATCATCATTTGAAAGGTAAAACAAGGAAAGGAATACAATCAACATGTTTAGCTCGGCTAGAGATGTTTTTGGCAGCTCTGAATGACTCATCAATTCACCATTCTCTTCTTCCTCTTCCACCTTATCTATCTCAATGTCTCTTATTATTTCTTTCCCTGATTCTGCCATATTAATTATCAATAGAAAATCTGTCTCATGAAATCAAACCTATGTTTAAGACTGTCTGCATTTATTATTAATATGTGCTTAATTAGCTGCACGCTTGAAATTTTCTATTCTTTGAGTATAAATAGATGATCAGAAATACATGAAGAATAGGAGTTGAAAGGTAGTCTCAGAATTTACCTTGATTAAGGATGCCCACAAAAGCTATTGGCCTAATTTGAGCTTCAAGTATATATGGATAGTGCATTTTATTCACAATTCTATGTTTCCATTTTTTTTCTATTTCAAAACGTGAGGTTATTAATGAACTCTTTCCTTCTCTGTCATTGATTGGTTCATAACACTTTGAAACGAAGATGAAGAGAAGAGGAGGAGAAGTAGTAGGAGATGGAAAGAGTTATATAGTGGCCAATTTGTAATGGAGGCAGGCAGATATAGGCTGACAAATGTATAATATAGTGCATGCAAAAACTTAAATAAAATTTTACACAACAAAAACTTAAATAAAAAGAGAAAGAGAGATTTTCATTCCATGATATAATCTCAAATTTTGTTCCACTTCCACTCACATACATTTAGCAAGTCTTAGTGTATGTTTTGATTGCAATTTGCAATCTCATATGTACATTTGCAAACGAATTTTTCGTTCAAAATTCTGATTGAGTATAATTTTTATTTTAAATTTACATTTAAACCAACTTAACTTAATGTTATTTATACAAACTTATGTTTGTAAATATAAATTAGATTTAAATTTATGTTTATAAACTTTAATTCAAACACATACTTATATAATGAGAGGAATATATATATATATATATATATATATATATATATATCAAAAGGAAAATGGCAAACTAGTGCTACATTATTAGTAGTGTTTGTTTCCAAACTGAAATTTGCTTTAACTTATGCTTCACAGTTCACATAATTTATGCGAACATGTTGCTTTATTTATTATGCGTAATGTTATTCATATAATTTTTTCGTTATCATTCATCTTAAGAAAATATAACCGTATTTGCTTAAATTTTTTTATCATTATTTATTACTTTTTAAATATATATATATATATATATATATATATATATATATACCGATTGGCGGGCACACTCTCTAGTGCTTCATAAAAAGTAACATAAAATAACAATTTTCTTTGATCGGATATAAATGAACAAACACTATTATTTAAAGCAATAAATATTTATTTATTAATGGAAGTACATGACAAACTTCAATCATAATTTATTTTGAAAAAATGAATATTTTTTCTCTTCAAAAGTTATTAAAACAATATTTATTGTTAGATAAAATGAAGTAAATGTGAGAGAAAACACGTACTAAAGCTTTAAATAAAATAAACACATCCAAGTTGGTAATGAAACGGTGCGTTTGAGAGCGTCCTTCTTCACTCGGCGAGTGTGGATCTGCTTCGGAAGTGGAAGAAGAAGAAGATGATGCAGTGGTACTTGGTCGCTGCGCTCCTCACCGTTCTCACCAGTTCTCAGGTCACTCTCCCCTTTCTTCCATTGCTCCTAATCCTCATCTAAACCCTAATTTGATCCATCTCCATGCGTCATTTATTAATTTGGATTTTGTTAATTTCACGTGGCAGGGAATACTCACAACCCTCTCGCAAAGTAACGGAGAGTATAAATATGATTATGCCACTGTCCCATTTCTCGCTGAGGTTTTTAAGGTATCAATTTCATTTTGATAGCAACCGAGTTTTGATTTTATTTTATTTTTCATATAACACTGCTTTGTTGGTTGTTTTATCATTGATATCTTTATATGCTATCATACTCAGCTTGCCGTTTCAAGTTTGCTATTGTGGAAGGAATGCCAAAAGTCACCTCTTCCAAAGATGACAACGGAGTGGAAAACGGTGGCTTTGTACCCCATTCCTTCTGTTATATATTTGATCCATAATAATGTTCAATTTGCTACCCTCACATATGTGGACACTTCCACCTATCAGATAATGGGCAATTTGAAGATTGTTACCACTGGAATACTATTCAGGTTCCCTTCTCTTTTCGGAATTCAGATCAATCTGTATCTGCCAGTCACTGTATTATGTTTTGTTTCTCAATTGGAGCTGATGTCAGACAGCTATTTCTAGGCTGTTCTTAGGGAGGAAGCTTTCTAACTTGCAGTGGATGGCGATTGTGTTGTTGGCTGTCGGGACAACCACAAGTCAGGTGCCAAAAACTCTATTTGTCTGGCTTTAAATTTATTTTATAAGACATCTAAACTTTATGCATTCTTTGCTTTGTATTGTGAACTGAAAATTCAGTATTAAGGACTTAGATGAACTTCTGGTTCTAATGTAAGTATGAGTGATTCTTACATGAGCACAATGCTTATAAGCACAACTAATGAAAAGTTTAAGATACATCAAAATAATAATAAAGAAGGACAACAAAGTTCTTGTTAAAGTTATTTGAATATTATTTTAAGCTTTTGATTGCTTGTCTCTATGGGCACTATGCTCATGCAAGAATTGCTCCATTTGTATAGGCTCATATTAGCTCAGGTACAATAGGTCTGAATATATTACATAATTATCAAATTTTATAGGGTCATTTTCATACAGAAAAATGATTTCTGTTGTTTTGGAAGATGCCTTATTTGCACTCCTTCGACCTTATCCTTTCCCCTCCTTAAACGATATTCATATTTGTTCTTTTCTATGAATTGTAACTGTGTTGGCAAAGTGATATTAAACCGTAACATGTATTCTCTTGTGATAATTGTAACTTGTTGAAATTCTCATAGCTTCAAATATGAAACTTTGGGAAGTACATTCTTGGATTAAGGGGGTTTCAAATAAATTCAACCAGCTCTTGGCTTCCTCTGCTGACACTTGTATGGGTCTCAGAAATTCTACTAATTTAGATGGCACATGTGTATATTTAGAAAGAGGACCAGACTGAACCTTCCTTTAGTCATAGAGCAAGTACCTTTCAGGGGAGGATAAGGAATCCTCTAAATGAAAAAAATATAAAAAAGAAAACAGGGAGCCAAAAGTAGCTTACAAATGCTGAAATGCAACAGAGCTGTCTAATCTCTTTGCATGTTTGTAGTAGGAATTCCCTTGAAATCACCATTAGCACAGGACCTAAGAGATTCAATAAACTTGCATGTTAAATTACATGAAATTGAAGCCCATATACATCAAATTAAGAATACATGCCTTAAATGGACACACTATATCAATTCAGTTTCTTTTGTTGACTTGATTAGTTTGACATTGTTCCCCTTAATCATGACATGCAAAGCTTTTCTTTTGTTGTTTGCTTTTTATTTTGTGGTCAATATATTAGGAAAAGTAGCCCTATGATTAAAAATGTTATTGAGATGGAATATCTTCTATTTGTTGCTTTAGGTTAGGGGCTGTGGGGAGGCTTCATGTGACTCCCTTTTATCAGCACCAATTCAGGGTTACATGCTAGGAGTTCTATCTGCTTGTCTCTCAGCATTAGCTGGAGTTTATACTGAGTTCTTGATGAAGAAAAACAATGACAGCTTATACTGGCAGAACATACAGTTGTACACGTAGGTATTCTTTCTTGAATATGTCTTGTCAAATGTCTACGAAGGCACGGGCATGCATTTGTCAGTCTGATAATATTTTAAACTGTTTATTTCAATAGCTATATCTTCTCCATTACCTTGTCCTTAACCTATTAGATGAACACAGTTACTACATGTTTCAAGAAATGAATGCTCTGTTTTCACTTTGACTAAGAAGGAGCAGAACATATATTGCTGTCAGTAATATATGTTACTGTCGAATTCATGTAGTTCGTCCAACGTAGGTTTCTAATTCGTAAACTTTCTCAAGTTTGACATCATTTGTGGTTTTTGTGTTTGATATTGGGTTTTTTGCTTTATTTGGTAGCTGTGTTTTTCAGCTTGACATTTGGATTTCCATTAACAGTAGAATATCCAGCAACATAAGCATGAAATACTTTGTCTTGGCTAATCATTCTGAATTTTTTTTCCCTTAAAAAAATGC
This sequence comes from Sesbania bispinosa, assembly GCA_026901365.1. Lineage (NCBI taxonomy): Eukaryota > Viridiplantae > Streptophyta > Magnoliopsida > Fabales > Fabaceae > Sesbania > Sesbania bispinosa. The sequence goes on from QLOH01000172.1 coordinate 507,065, forward strand.
GGAATTTATTTCTGCAATATTTTTTCTTAAAAAGTTGTGACTGATTGTATTTTCTTCCCCCTAAACCAAGTAGATGTTTCTATAAAGTTGGAAGATGTGACAAGGGCTGCTTGAGTAGTTTGGTTATGGCACTCTAGCAAATGAATATGATCAACGTGGTCAGATATTTTTTAACTATCTACTGAGAGGAATACAAACTAAATGAGTTTTTTTCTCCAGGTTTGGTACAATTTTCAATATGGCACGGCTTCTTGTGGATGATTTCAGAGGTGGATTTGAAAATGGACCCTGGTGGCAACGAATTTTTGATGGATACACTGTCACTACCTGGATGGTGGTATTAAATCTAGGGTCTACTGGTCTTCTGGTTTCATGGTTAATGAAATATGCGGATAATATTGTAAAGGTATATCTTTCAACCCTCTTGCAAGCCTCTTTTTTCTCTTCTATTTTTCCACATACTTCATGTATCTGACATAGATCTTGATGTAAAATTCTTCTCCTAAAAATAATATTTTTCTTACTAGGGAAATAAGTAATTGTTATGGGACACTGAAATGAGTAATGAAGTATCGTGTCTCAGCATATGGTCTGTGTTTGCTTATTCATTTATTTCCTGTTCTTTTTCTCCCCTAACCATCAATTGTGTCTGCCTTCTTTAGGTCTATTCCACATCAATGGCAATGCTGCTGACAATGATACTATCAATATTTCTCTTCAACTTTAAACCTACATTGCAGGTAATTTTCTAGCCTAAGAAATTCCTATATTTGTAGGCTACCATTCCATGCTCTCCCATCATGGACCATCTTTTAGGTCAAATTGATCAGTTGTATGGAATTAGGGATTTTAGATACTACATGGAGATATAATCATATGATGTTGTTTTACAGGATAATCGAATTTGTTTTACTGTTGCATTAGTTTAGAATCTGTGCTTGAATTTTGTGAAATACATGTTTTAATCATTCATGTTGAAGCAGATTTTTTCAATTGATATGAAAATTTCTTTTTAACGGCATATTTCATAAATGGTATTTCTTTGTCAAGATTATTGGCTATTATTTGTAAGCAAATACCCCTGTTTCATATTTTTTTGCTCAGACTCTTGTGGATGTTGAATATTAATATGATTGTTTGAAACCTTTCATGCCATTGTTCTCAGGCTATAACTGGATACTGATTTTCTGTTTCTTTCTCTTTGCAGCTTTTCTTGGGCATTATTATTTGTATGATGTCTCTACACATGTATTTTGCCCCACCAAATATGCTCATAGATATGCCATTAACAGTTAAATCAGATGAAGAGAAGCTCATTGAAGTTTCTGTTGATCGAAGAACACATTCATGATGATTGATATCTGAATACATTGCTTTGGTAAATGAACATTTATTTCAATTCTAAATCTCGTTTTTACTTTCTAAATACATCATACAAAATATTATCACACGACATCTGACAATATTGCTCGTTAATTAATATGTATAGCATTAAGAAAGATTTATTTGATACAGAATTTTAATTAAACAAGGTAGTTTACCTTTTGATCAAGTGCTGGTTTACATAGGACCCTTCCCAAAGCCTAATGCATTCGGTTTCACCACCCTGTTGAGTAGTCATATATAACTGCAACAACATCACCCTGTATCTTCTGATTTTTTGGTTGGTATTATATACTATATAGTGTACTGTTTATGTGTGAAACTATGTGAAGCTAAACCCATTGACTGACAGGGGGAGGGGGGGGGGGGGGGGTAAAGCATTATGTTGCATGTTGTATTCTGAATTGAATATCAGTATATCACTGAAATTTGAATAAGATATTGCTGTTTATTATTGGTGCGTATTATTGTATATCAAGTTTTTATTCTCTTTCTTCGTTTAATGTTTACATTGTAAATGATTAAAACACAATTTATTTTTGTTTGTTTTTACATGAAACTTAGCACGCATGTATTCTGTTCTTGTCGATTCACTTGTAAGCAAGCGATAGGTAATTCTGGTTTTCAATATTTTTCCTTATTGGTTCTGCAGGTGTTCTTTCCCAGCTCTTCCCTAGAAGGCCTGTTAAGATTATTTCTTCTATAGCAGAAATGCAGAATATTCCAATCTGCAATGATTTCGAAGAGCATGGGCATCTTCAATTAGATGACTTCAACTCTATATAGCTAATTTGAACATCCCCTGTATTATCTGTATTTATTTATTCATTTAAATATATAAAAGGAGGATATTGAAGGAAAAGATGGTTTTAATGAAAGTGCACAGAATGTGGTTTACACGGAAATAGAATAATTCCCTTCGGTTTTGCTTAGTCTTTAACTTTTTTTTTTTTCTGAAGTCTTAGTCTTTAACTTATCTTGCTAGTGGTGATACCTTTTGACCCTGTGGCACATGAAGTGAAACCACCATATGTTCCTTATATTTCTACCTGGTTGCCGTACAAACTAGACAATTCATTAATTAATTTGGATAGTTTTGTTTTACAGTTTGATGCTCATATTGAATTCTTTCTGATTGAGAGAGAAAATGCATTCTCTGTCTCACTTCAAGGAGTGATTGGGTCGTAAGGATCTGAATTATGTGTCCATCTTTTAGCTGCATCAAATTAAATAGACAAGGTAGTGGGAATGAGGTTAACCGTTCAACATCAATTGACATTTGACATTTGTTTGATTCCATGGAGGAAAGTTCGGAGTTTTCTCCTTGGCATTTCAATTTAATGTCATGAGCTTCTTGGTCTGGAGGTTAAGAAGCTAGATGCAGATCAATGAAAAATTTTAAAGAGGCATTCCATTATTAAGCATACAGCAAGTAGTTTTTTTTTTTTTTTTTTTTGAAATTTACGAAGAAGACTGAGAGTATGGTTTTAAAATTCTTAATAGAATGTAAGTTTGATGAAAATTTATTTTATTTTATTTTCTTATATATTTTTGCAAAAGCTAGCTGATGTAATTCTTAAGATAAAATTTAATGATGCAAAAGAATCGTGAGTTTGTGACTATGTGCGTATGACCTCTCGAACACATACTACTTATGTGTTATATTACTCATACACATTTTTTTCTTTATTTTTTTTACATCATTCATTAACTATATTTCATTTTTTTAATCTCTCTTTTAGATATATAAAAATATTACTCCATTTGGTTGTATTTATAAGAAAATTCTCAAATAATTTTCTTTGGTTTTCATATTTACCCACGTTGACTTTTAAAGATTTTAAAGTGACAATTACTATGATGGTGGAATTTAATATTAAATAAGGGTAAACTTATAATCTTGTAGAGTAATTTTTTAAAAATCAATGCGTTAATTAATTTTCTTAGTATATGTGTTTTGGTTTGAAATGTCTTATAAATAGGACTGAAAATAGTATATAAAATGATTATACAACTATTATTACAACATATAGTTTTCGTAAAATTCAAAAATAATTTATTAATGGAAAAAGAGCCAAGAGTTTTGTATTATGTTACAATGGTTGTTATTTGTGTATAAATAAACTTTACTTTGATAGATGGGAATATTCATTTATATATTGTTTGGGAAGGGGAATTAAAGAGGAGAGGGGAAGATTTTCCCTATATATGTTTGGGAATATTCATTTATATTTTGTTTGGGAAGGGGAATTAAAGAGGAGAGGGGAAGATTTTTCCTATATATGTTTGGGAATATTCAATATTGATGAAGTTTCCCATTTTCTCCTCCCCTTCAATTTTCCCCCTAGCTCCCCCTCCGGCCCTCCACTTTCATATTCCCATGTTCATCCCCTGGCCCTAGTCACTGTATAATCATTTTATTTTTCAGGTTTAGTAGCGCTGATGATGACTTTGTTGTTAATTATTTTGGAGAACATTGCTGTCCAATTGAACCATCGAAGCATCAAATGATAAATTGACATTGTGGATGCTACAAGCCACACAAATATTCCAAGTGAATTGCATGCAAGTTAAAATCAACAACAATTATGCAGCTTCTCGTGGTTGAAACTAGCTAAGATTGATCAATCGAATAACGAAGGGTTTCTTTCTTCTTCTTCTTCCTTTTTTTTTTTTTTTCAAATTTATAATAAGATAGTAGTATTCTATTTTATTCGTATTCCATTTAAAATCCAAATATGATCAATAAAGCTAAGAAATTTTGAAAATGAAATATAAAAATTTTTAATTGTATCCTTACAAAATACTACTATATCATTCATTAATTTAATATCGTATATACGTTTTATCAATTTAGTTTCTAGAATTTAAAATTTTAAAAATTTTCATTCCTTGATTGTATAAGTTTAATGTTATGATTTTTTTTTTGTAACGTTAGAAAATGACTTGGCAAATACAATTCAGCCAACTAATTTAGTTAAAAAGTATTATATTGTCAATTTTATATACATCTCTTAAAACTTACATATACATTTAATATTTCATTATGTATATACTATTTAAATGAATTTTTCTCTAACCCAATTAATTGATTTAATATATATCATGTACTATTACAAATCAATCTATTAATCTCTTATAAATTGTGGAATAAAATTAAAACATTAGAAATTTCAAATATTAAAAACTAAATTCATAATTAACACATATATCTATCTCTAAAAACTTGATTTAATAATAAAATATTTTGTTCAAAAAATTAAAATTTAGATTATGACACGTTTCCATTCCACAACGTAACATGCTCGCCACAAATTGTCCCTTCTCTCCCTCTATAAATAAATTAGCTAGACACAAAAGCAATGCACAAGAGATCATATATATTAATTATATACATAAGAGTGGTGGAGTAGGGAAGAGAGAAGAATTAATGGAGTCGGTAGTGAGGTCTTCTTCTTCATCTTCTTCATCATCAAAATCGCAGAAGAGGTGTGGGCAGTTTCAGATGCCACTGCACTATCCAAGGTGATCGTGGCCGAGATCGAGGATGGTGGTCCGACGAGAACCCGCGGTGGCCCGAGGGGTTCTAATGGTTGTTGAGGTTTCTCTGGTGGTCGCTCCGGGGTGGAGCGCGTGGCAGGGGTACCTGCAAAGACACTCCGATGCTTAAGTCAGAAAAGGGGGGTGATGTGTGAGTGTTTTGTGGTTAGATTTTGCTTACCTTCCGCGAGGAGGGGGGCTCCTCCTTATATAGGGGTCCCTTGTCACATCAAGGGGATGGTGGGTGCAGGCGGCACCCACGCCGTAATCCCACTGTTCCGGCCGTAAATCTCGCGGCGTGTGTCAGTGACCTTCCTCTTTACCAGAGGCGTTTCAGCTTTGTCGGGGGCGGCATGGGGTGCATTAAATGTGATGAGACTTGGTAGGTAGCCTAGACATAGGTCTCTAGGTAGTGAGGGTCGGAGGTCTCGCTTAGGGAGCGATTCTGGTGAGAATGACTCCGGGCGGTTCCGTCCATCGGTCGTATTGGTCGTCGATCGGATTGTAGCGTTTGTGTGGTGAAAGTATGTTTCGTGGCGTCGGTGGTTGTCTCCTCATGTTCACGGTCGGCCGGGGATCGGATCAGTTGCCCCTCAGCGTGGTGATGAGCGATTGGCTTATTGCCGACGGTGGGCTGCTTGGAGGGGTGCTTCTTGATCGGATCGACCCTAAACTTGACTAGGGTGAGAGGAAGTTTCTTAGGTGGCTTGCGGTCCGCTCGGGTCAGTTGGTGGCAGAGAGCTTCTCAGGTGTTTGCGGGCTTTAGTCCCTTCACATCATGTCCTGTCTTTTCGTCTGCGACCGTCCCATCGTTTGGTTGTTCCCCTTCTGACCGTTATGTGGTAGTGGGGCACGTGGCCTCCCCTGAGTGGGGCTTTTATCTTCGAGCCGTGCGCTATTGAATGCGTATGATTGCGGAGACGTGCGTTACGCACGTCTCAGCCGTTTTCCATCTTTGCCCTCAACTATGATTGTGAAGTTCCCGCGGTGCCCCTAACTTGGTGCGTTATATCCGTTTTGCCCTTGCGGGAAATGACGGGGCTGCCCCTCTGATTTTCCCACGACCTTTGAAGTTTGAGGTGAAAGGACCTTTCTATCCCTCGTTTAAAATGATAATGGGAGGGAGGTGTTAGCCGCTCCCTCCATTCTTCTCCTTTTGCTGGAACGAGTTGTATTCTTCCTCCATAGCTCTCGTTTCTTCTTCTTCTCCGTGTCCCTTATTGAAGTGATGTTCTCCGTTTTCGCTCCGGCTGAACCATTTCCCGTGTTATTGCCGTTTCAAAGAGGTTGGTTTGGTGGTGTTCTTCCGTTGGCAGAACCAGTTTTCTCCATTTTCGTGGGGCATGTGCCGCGCAACGCCGTTCTCCCTCGCTGTCTTGGCCGCCGCGTGATTTCAGGTACTACCCTTTTCCTCACCATTTCCCTCTCTTGCCTCCTTTTCTTTGGTCTGTGATGGATCCTCCTGAGGGAGGGGATGGTGGAGGGGAGAGTAGTGGCTCTCTGGAGGTGCTTCCGGCGCCTCCTTCCTCTTGGCCGACGGCGAGGCCCGTAAGGGAATCGATCGCCAGTCGTTCCTTGCGTGGGGCGTTAACCATCCCATCAATGATCCGTCGTTATGAGGCTGCGGCGGCATCGGCCCGTGAAGAGGTCCGCGGACTCTCGTCGGCTGAAAGGTCGGTCTTTGTGAGAGATCTCTGCGCATCCTCTTCAGAAACCGACTTAGAGTCGCAGGATGAGGGCGTCGAGATCTTTGACTCAGGTTATTTTCCTGAAGCTGATAGGTACGGGTTCATGGACGCTGCGAGTACTAGTGGGGGGGAGGTCACCAGCCGAGAGATGCGAGTCCAAGATCGATACGCATGGGTGGATGCTGAAGTGCTCGGGACCGCCTCTCGGTATTGCGAGGAGACCGAGGCAACTCTTCGGGCGAGCTTATCTGTGTTAGATCCGGAGCATGATGAGTATTACACCGTATCACCCCCTTCGGCTTCCGACCGTGTGTGTCATATGGGGGAGACGAACGTTGGCTTCATGTTTTTGTATGCTTTTATCATGCATAAGTTGAAGATCCGGTTGCCGCTTACCTCGTTCCAGAAGTCTGTCTTAAGACACTATCGCGTGGCGCCGAGCCAGCTTCACCCGAACGCTTGGGGCTTTATCAAGGCCTTCGAGATTCTCTGCTCGCATCTCGGGGTCGTCCCAACCGTAGGGGTTTTTACTTATTATTTTGACGTCTGCCCAAGGAAACCGGGGCCGAGGGGTTGGGTGAGCCTTCGAGCGCATAGCGGCCGACCTCTATTATCACTGTATGTGGATTCGGTTAAGTCTTCCGGAGTGTCCTTTAAGCGGGATTTCTTTAAGGTTATTCCGAAGGATGGGGTTCTTCCTTTTTGGAGGAATTCTTGGGACGAGCAGGAGCCGTCTATCAGCATCTATTGGGATAGGCGTCACTACGATTGACCCCTCCTGAGAAGGATGCTGTGTACCTACTGCAAGAAGCTATCAAGGAGAGGGGTGGTTATCGATATTCATCTCGGTTGCTGGTAGATTCGCTGCCCGATCAACTGGCGGTCGCCTTAGGTTTGTTGTCATGACACTTTGATTTGTTATATTGTATTATTTCATCTGGTTGACGTTTTTCGTTTTTCCTTTTGCTTGCAGAAGAGGATCAAATGAACATTCGGGATCTCTTAAAGAAAGCCAAGGCCATCGGAGCTGATGAGCCGAGGGCGAAAGACTCGAGGAAGAGGAAGGTAGCGGGTGATTCGGCGGCGACGCCTTCTAACAGCCAGAGCTTACCTCCCCCACCATTGACTACGGGATCCGAACGGGTTCAGGATCCTCCAGCGGAGGTTGATCCCAAGCCGGTCGATGGTGATAAGAAGAAGAAGAAAAGTAAAGTCCCTCCAAAGGGTCCTACCGATTGTCCCAAGGCTGGTGGGGGGTCCTCTTCCGAGGTTCCTGTTTTGACAAGGGCGGTGATTTTTGGTGACGACTTCTCCTCCGACCATCCCGCTGTGGTCTCGCAGTTTTATAGGAGGAGCTACGTAACAAGTTCATCAAGGGCGAGTTCTGCCTTGATCAGTGCCTTAAAGACGCCCAAGTCACCTACCTGCAGCAGATTAGCCTATTACAATTTCTCCAGAAGGATGTGGTTCCGGCCGCCGAGCGGGCTAAGGAGAATTATGACAAGGCTTTGAAAGCTTCCGCGTCGGCCACGGAGGAGTGTGCCAAGATTAAATCGGAGAAAGAAGCTCTCACTGTTCAATTGGGGACGATCGGGAAGGAGAAGGCAGACCTGGAGCAGAAGCTGGGGGAGATGGACTTGTTGAAGAAGAAGGTGGAGGGCCTCGGCAAGGATTTGCTTGATGCCGAGGAGCGACGGAAAGAGGATCTGAGGAAGCAGCAGGAAATTCATGACGCCGAGGTGGCGGAGCTTAAGAGGAAACTGGAGGCTGCTGTGGAGGGGGAGCGCAAGTCGGTGTCCGACACGCTGAGGTATGTGGAGAAGGCCTTTGATGTGGCCATTGAACAAGTGAAAGTGCACAATCCGGCCTATAATCTGGATCTTCGCGGCCTCTCTTACGAATATGAGGTTATTGATGGTGCCGTGGTTTGGGTTGATGGTGATAAGAAGATTGAGGTTCCTCCCGAGGGTCTCCCTGCTGCAACCGGCGCCCAAACTGATGTTTGATGTATCTTGTTGTTTTCATTTCTTTTTTTTCAACTTTTGTACTTTGTTTATGGCCGGTTATGGTCTTACATTTTGTCATGACTCTTGCCTTTGAATGCTATTCTTCGCGTTAGCCTTTATGTCCGATTGCTATGTCCGATTGCGGGTCTCTTGCGTATTTTCATTTTTATTTGATCGCAAATGTGTACTTAGTCACTTTTCGATCGTAATTGTCTTTATATATGTATGTATCCGATCGTAATTATGTGAGTGTTTATGCGCTAGCGTCGTGGTGACGGGTTATTTTGATCGGTTTTGAAAAAGTGTTTATGGAGATTCCACTATCTTGTTTGTTGTCGGAAGCCCCAGTTTTTCAATACCGGGGTATTGATTAATATAAGGTGTATCATGGTCGGATACATGTTTTTAGCTGAAATACATTCTCAAATTCTGGGCATTCCAATGTCGCGGGATGTCGTCCCCTCTTAGTGTCTGTAGGCGATAGGCTCCTTTTCCTGTTGTGGTGGTGATGCGGTAAGGTCCTTCCCAATTGGGTGCTAATTTCCCTTGTTGTGCGTTTCTTCCCTCCAACGTCAGCTCTTCAGAGAACAAGGTCTCTGACTTCGAATTTCCTCTCAACCACTCGTTTATTGTACTTGGCAGCTGCCCTCATCTTGACTGCATCCTCTCGGACGTGGGCGATGGCTCTTCGTTCTTCGAGGAAGTCCAATTCTTCCCTGAGAAGGCGATCGTTGTGGACTTCTTCAAGGGTGCTGGTTCTCCAGGTGGTTTCCCCTATCTCGGCCGGGATGACGGCCTCGGCTCCATGGGCTAGCCGGAATGGGGTTTCTCCAGTGGACGAGTGCGGGGTTGTTCGATATGCCCAAAGGACATGATCTAGTTGCTCTGCCCATCTTCCTTTTGACTCATCCAGCCTTCTTTTTAGTCCTCCCAGGATAACCCGATTTGCTGCTTCGGCTTGCCCATTCGTTTGGGGGTGCTCAACCGAAGTGAAGTGTTGTTTTATTTTCAATCCTTCTAGCAGCTCCCTGAAGCCTTTGTCCGTGAACTGGGTGCCATTGTCCGTGACTACCGCCTTTGGGATCCCATATCGGCTGATGATGTTCCGGTAAAAAAACTTTTGAATCCGAGCGGAGGTGATGGTTGCTAGGGGTTCGGCCTCGATCCATTTAGTGAAATGATCGATCGCCACGACCAGGAATTTCACTTGGCCTGGGGCCGGGGGGAAAGGTCCGAGGATATCTATTCCCCATCTGAAGAAAGGCCATGGGGTTGAGGTGATCGTCATTTCTTCTGCCGGGGCGTTGTGGAAATCTGCGTGTTTTTGACAGGGGTCGCATTTCTGGACGTATATTGCAGCGTCTTTTTCCATCGTCGGCCAATAATATCCAGCCCGCAGAGTCTTCTTTGCCAGCGCTCTTCCTCCCAGGTGTTGGCCACAACTTCCCTCATGGATTTCTGCTAGGACGTAATTTGCCTCATTGGGGGATAAACACTTCAGCATGGGACAAGAGAATCCCTTTTTATAGAGCCGATCGTTCACCAGGGTGTACCATGCCGACGCGCGTTCGACTTTCTTTGCCTCTTTCCGTTCCTCTGAGAGCGTCCCGCTTCGCAAGTATTGAACGATCAGACTCATCCAACTAGTTTCTTGTTTGACTGGCATGATGTGTTTCTTTTCGTTAACACTTGGTTCAGCCAGTGTTTCTTGAATAACCGACCTATTATTCCCAGTTTTTTTGGTGCTCGCCAGTCTTGATAGGACGTAGGCCCTTGTGTTTTGCTCTCTAGGTACGTGCCGAAATTCTATTATTTTGAAGGCTTCTGATATCTCTCTTACCTTAGTGAGGTATTGCTGCCAAATGGGTTCACGGGCTTGGTATTCCCCGTTGATCTGGGAAACCATTAATTGTGAGTCGCTGCACAAGACGACTGCCTCGGCCTCAAGGTCTCTGGCCAGGTTGAGCCCGGCTAAACAGGCTTCGTATTCGGCCTGGTTGTTCGAAGTTTTGAATTCGAACTTCAGGGACTGCTCTATGGTTACACCAGTGTTATCTTCTAGCACTACCCCGGCTCCTGCTCCCTTAGTATTTGATGACCCATCCACATAAATTGTCCACGTGACCCCTGATTTATTCGCTTGATTCTTCGTCATTTCGAGGACGAAATCAGACAAGACTTGTGCCTTGATAGCTGTTCGTGGTTCGTAAGAAATATCATGCTCTGAAAGTTCGATTGCCCAGGTGATCATTCGACCGGCTAGATCGGGTTTGTGTAAGATTGATCTGATGGGTAGGTGGGTTCTGATCGTAATGGGATGAGCTTGAAAGTATGGTCGAAGGCGTCGCGCAGCCGAGATGATTGCGAATGCAGCCTTTTCCAGTTTCTGATATCTGAGTTCTGGCCCTTGTAGGCTTTTGCTTGTGAAGTATACTGGGCTTTGGTTGCCTTCAGACTCTCTTACTAGCACAGAGCTGATGGCTTCTTCTCCCACCGACAGGTACAAGTACAGTTTTTCCCCAGGATGGGGCTTCACCAAGATTGGTGGTTTAGTGAGTGATTCTTTGAAGCTGTTAAAAGCCTCTTCACAAGCCGGGGTCCAGTCGAACTTCTGTCCCTTCCTCAGGAGTTGGTACAAAGGGAGTGATATGTGTGCCGATCGTGATAGGAAACGAGTTAGGGGCCGCTATCCTCCCTGTTAGCTGTTGGACTTCTTTCACCAACGCCGGGCTCTTCATCTCCAGGATGGCTTTGCATTTCTCTGGGTTGGCTTCTATTCCCCTGCTCGTCAACATGTATCCGAGGAAATGTCCGGCCGGAACTCCAAAGGTGCATTTGAGGGGATTTAACCTCATGTTGTGATTCCTCAATCGGTGGAAGACTTTTTCCAGGTCGGCTACGGGGTCTCCTCCCTCAGGTGTTTTGACGATGATGTCGTCCACGTACACCTCCACAACTTCTCCGATCAGTCCTTCGAACACTTTGGTCATCATTCTCTGGTAAGTTGCTCCTGCGTTCTTGAGGCCGAACGACATCATGGTGTAGCAGTAGGTTCCTTCCTCTGTCAGGAATGCCGTTTTTTTCCCCGTCATGTACATACATGGGGATTTGGTTATAACCAGAGTAAGCGTCCATGAATGAAAGGAAACGATAGCCAGAGGAGTTATCTACTAACCTGTCAATGTTTGGTAAAGGGAATGGGTCTTTTGGGCATGCCTTATTAAGGTTTGTGTAGTCTACGCACATCCTCCACTTGCCGCTCGGCTTTTTTACCAGGACGACATTGGCCAGCCAAGTGGCGTACTGGTTTTCTCTGATGAATCCTGCTTTCAGTAGCTCGGCCGTCTGCTCTTTGACTGCTTGTTGCCTTTCTGGGCCCATCTTCCTTTTCTTTTGGGCGATCGCCTTCAACCGGGGGTTGACTGACAGCTTGTGACAGCAGAAATTAGGGTCGATCCCTGGCATGTCGGTTGTTGTCCATGCAAACAGGTCGGCGTTGTCCAGCAGTAGCTTTTTCATTCTTTCTTTGAATTCTTGTGGGAGGTGGTCTCCCATCTTGGTGTTTTGTCCTTCCTTTTTGCCGACGTTTATGGGGATAGTTTCTCCTTCTGGGGAAGGGCGCTCCATTCCTCGGCCTGCTTCTCCAGAATCGACCCTTGGGTCTAGATCAACAAGGGAAACGTCATATCTTGCTTTCTGGGTCTGGGTTTTGGTATTCGGCGGGGGGTCTTTCCTCAAGCTCAGGTTGTAGCAGCTCCTGGCGACTAGTTGATCTCCTCTGACGGTCGCCACACAGCCTTCCCTCGTAGGGAATTTCATGGCGAGGTGTACTGTAGATACTACTGCTCCTATTGCATTTAGGCTCGGCCTTCCCATTATGGCGTTGTAGGAGCTCTTGCATGGGACGATAACGAATTTGGATTTGATCGTTTTGCTGCCACCCTTGCCTGCCAACGTGACAAGTGTTTCCATGTATCCGAGGGGCTGGATGCGATCCCCTGAGAAGCTGACAAGGTCACTGTCGTAAGGTAGGAGGTCCCCCCGGCTGATCCCCATTTTTTCAAAGCAGTTTTCATATATGATGTCGGCCGAACTTCCTTGGTCTATCAATACTCTTTTTACCTCAGCGTTGGCTATCACCGCACTGATTACCATTGGGTCGTCATGCCCGGGCAAGGTATCCCCAAAATCGCTGCTGTCAAAGGTGATTGCTGGGGTCGGAGGTGTCCCTCGTCGGTGAGATCGGCGATGGTCGTCCTCCACGTGTTGTACTTCTTTCAATGCTCTTTTCCTAGAGCTGGATGAGCATCCCCCTCCTCCAAACCCTCCTGCAATCATGTTAATGGTAATCCGAGGTTGTTGGTCTTGGTCCTTCCGAGGGGATCTGTCTCTTGGCTTCCTGCCCGATGTGCCATGGCTTCTCGGCGATCGCGAGCGGTGTCGCCTCCTTTCTTGTCTTGGCGGCGAGTGATGGGCTTTTTGGCGATCGCGGGCGGTGTTCCATTCTGGCTTTTCTCTTCTCACGTACCGCCCCAGATTTCCCTCTCGTATGAGTTGCTCAATGGCATCTTTGAGCTGATAACAGTCGTCAGTGTCATGCCCATGGCCCTTATGGAAGGCGCAATATCGGTTCTTGTCTCCTTGTGGCGATTTGATGGGCGGGGGCCTTTTTACTTCTGCCAGCTCGGCATTGTGAACCTCCCGCCAGATCCTGGAAAGGTTGGTGTTGAGGGGGGTTGTAGTTACCCTCATAGCGTCCTCTGAATTTCTTCTTTTCCTCTCGCCGCTCCTTCCTGCTTTTATCATCTCTTTCGGGAGCTCGTGTTTCCTTTGAGGTCGTCCCCTTGCTCGTGCCTTCCAAGTGTAATTCCTCATTTACGAACTGGGTCGCTCGTTCTCTGAAAGCAGTCATGTTTTGTACTCGGATTCTTCTGAGTGAGATGTCCAGGGGTGTCCCTTTGTGTAATGCCTCTACTGCGCAATGTAGTTGTACCTCATCTGCAACGTTCGGCGTGAGGGCCACCTCTTTATAAAATCGAGCTAAGAAGTCCCGCAAAGTCTCGGACTCCCCCTGTTTGACTTTTGCGAGGGTGTGGGAGTCTCGTGGTATTTGATTGGCCATACTGAACCTTTTGGCGAATGCTGCTGCGAGGTCGTCCCACTTGTCCACCGAGTTCTGTGGCAGGGTTTTGAACCAGGTCAAGGCTTCTTCATCCAGTGTCCGAGAGAAGCTTCTGCACATGATATCCTCTTGGGCTCCCAGGAAGAGCATTTCATTAAAGAACCGATCTAGATGTCGTCCTGGGTCGGTCTCTCCCGTGTACAGGCTGATGGTGCTAAAGGGACGGAGGAAGCGATCGGGTATCTCGACCTGAGCGAGCCTCGGTGTGAACGGGTGTGTGAAGGGCCGATGCAGGGTCATGAGATTTGGGACCGCCGTTGTGGCAATCGCGGGTGTGGTGGCAACAGGTGTCCCCGTGATCGCTATGGGGGTTGCGATTGGGGTTACCGAGACGACTGGGTTCGCCAGTGCGGCGGTCGGGGTAGGCTGTATGTCGACCTCCGTCTCCCTGTGTGAGCCAGGAGTGATCGGATTTGGTGTCGCCTCTCGGTCCTTCTTGGTCGACGCCTCTCTTGTGTCGGCGCGGGTTGAGGGGGTTGCACGTCTACTGCGCCCACGCGTCCGGCTTAGCCGTTCGGTCTGGTATTCCGAGGATGAAACTTCATCTGAAGACGATTCCGAGGAGGCGTAACTTGTTTCTTGTGATGGCAGGTCCCCGGTGCGGCATGTCCTCTTGATCGTGGTGCTCCTTCTGACTATGAAACAATGCCAGAGTGGAGACTTGATTGTTTACTCAAAGAGTATGGCTTACCAATCATTGGTGATCTCAATCAAAAGAGAAACTTTGCTATGGGAGCTTTCCTCTGGCCTCACTAATTAATCTCCTTCTTATCTTATGGGCCGGGCCTTAAGGAATTTTCAGGGATTAATTCTAATAATGATTTACTAATTAAGCTTACAGTAGATTTTAAAATTTCAAGTAATAATTTGCCCGCCCTTTGATTTATTGGTTTAAGAGATGTATGAGATGCTATATCATCTTTGTTATTTATGTAGCTACCCTACTTTCTTCTTTTAATTTGGGTCTGGATATAAAATAAATATTTTGTTTTTGCTTTAATTTGGTGAGCAAGATTGAGCTATGCACCCGGGTTTTGGCTCTTATTCAAAATAATCTTCATTAATTTAGGACCTATTTAGATATGATGGTAAATTAAAAGCTATAATCAAAACTCAACTTGTGTATTGAAATTCAACGAAGAAATTAAAGCATTGATCGATTAATTGATGATTTGTCTACCATAACGTGTTGAAAATGGGAGGGGAAAGGTGATCTGTTATTATTATTATTATTATCTGTTTCATAGGCATATATATGAGGTAAAAGCGAAATCTTAACTAACACCATATCATGCCTAATATTTGTCTTAATACGAGTGTCTATATCATGCTATTACTCACCAGCCACTGAACTGGAATTGTTAATTTTATTGAATAGTTACTTACGTTTTCGTAAAATAAAGTATTGTATATATATGATAAAGGGTGCATTTGGTTGATTTACTACGAATGAGTAATTGGTTGACGAGTGACTCACTGGTGCAATTCAACATGTATTGTCCAGCTGCTGCAATTATACAAGTCCCCAACATCTCACGACACCATGCCATGTGTGTGGGTGGGAAGTTTACTCTTTGAAAAGGATTGAATTGAATTATTGTGAATTATATATCAAGGATTAAACAGAAAACACGACATTGATCAATTTAATTATTTAGTATTGTATTTTGAATCAGTTACGTTACTGTGCAATTCCATCATGCCACTGGGTGTGTCAGTTTCACAAGAATGTGGTTTTGGGTCGAAGCCCAGCCCAAATTCATCCCAATATGGTCTTTCTTTGCCATGGAAGACTAACAAAAGAATCGTGGTCTTTTGTTTCAAATTCATCCCTTTTTTCTATTTATACCACTACCTTCTTTTGAAATTTTTTTTCCAACTACCCTCCCCACCATCACTTCACTCACTTTTTTTTCTTTTCTTTTCTATTTTCAAAAATTAATTTATAGTAAAAAAACTTTTGAATAATAATTTCTAGAAATTTTCTGATAAAAATGACTTTCAAAAGTGTACTTTTTTTATAGATTTTCAATTTTGAGAGATGAATTAGAAACGAAGGAATTATGTTTCAGTTTTAAAGACAGAAAAATTGTCTTTAACAAGTTTAGAGACGAATATTTTTTTCTCTAAAAACTGATTTTTTTTATTAAAAATTACACTTTCAGAATTTTTTTTTAAGAAAAATTCATGAAGTCATTTTTATTTTTGAAAGTTAATTTTCAATAAAAAAAATATAGGGTATTTTGAAAAACAACTTTTTAGAAATGCGAAAACCAGATTCCAAAGCTTTGTTTACTACGATTTTGGTCACATATATGAGTAGAAGCAGTGACAATGTGGCAAGCAAATGAGCAATAGCATGATTCTTTCATTTCTTTCTTTGGTACAAAGATTGATCGCATAAAATTTTCAAGAGGCTTATGTAAATAAGGATCCCCTCATCCCCATCACATGTCTTCCGAGTTCCCACCTAGACAAACTCATGCCGCCTTTTCTTTTTCTACAAACTAGTGGGTATTCTTTTGTAAAATTTAAAAATTAATTCTTTTTCTTAAAAATATTAATTTAATTGATAGAAAATTTCAATAGCAATAAAAATATTTTAATAATGATTTTTTTTTTGTAACATAATAATGATTTATATAATATCTTATTATATTTAATATTGATTAAAGAAATAAAGGAAATTAAAATTTTACTTTGATAAAATAATTAATTAAGATGAAAATTAACATTAACTTGATTAATTTAATACGTATTCATACCCACAAAGGTCAACCTAGTGGTTGGGGGTTTGAGTAGTTTAACATGAGGTTCTAAGTTCAAACCTCATTGTTTTTCTTGTACACCGAAAAAAAAAATTAATACATATTCAAGATTAAAAAATTGAATTTAATATATAGCTGTGGATAAATGTATAAACTACCAAATAATACTTTTTTTTTCTTTTCCATTGTTGCTTGATCTGATTTCAATTACTTTACACGACATAGATTTAGAAAGAAAAAATATTCTATTTGTGTTGATTTATATTTTTCTAGATAAAGAAATAACCATAAAGAGTATTTCTAAATGAACTATGACTATATATTAAAAAGTGTTTAAAATGATTATCTATATTAGTTTTTTAAAAAACAAATTTAACAACTCGATATTTCAAGAAAAAAAATGAGATTAGAAGGAAGACATGGTAGTAAGAGAAAACCCTAGTTATTTCTTATTTCATGATGCTCTCATAAAAATACAAACACATTTCTTTATATAAAGATATAACAAAATAGGCTAGTTTGATTGAGCTAGCCTGCAAAGCCCGCAAAAATGTAGGACTTGAGTACGTATTTTAAAAGTTTGAATAACTCTCGGATTTTTTTTTAATAAAATCTGAGGCAAAATTTGCAAAAAAATGTCGGGTAGCTCGTAAGATAAAAAAAAATTGAGCTATTTACAAAAATGCTCGCAAAAATATAGGGCCAAAACACTTAATTTAGAAACCTAAATAACTTTTAGGCTTTTTAGCTCAGCCCAATAAAAGTCCGCTATATGCATCGTGTCGGGTTGGATAGCTCGAACGACCAACTCTACTTATATGGAGGAGGATGACATTATCAACTCACACTTGATACATGATAATATCTTCTTATTCGATTAATACATGATAATATCTTGTGGCAATCACATATGACTCTTCAGACTCTTTTATTTTCGATTATACCTTTATATAAAGTAATAATCTTACCATACACATTGAGGATCCCTGACATATACGGTAGGATACAATATAACTATTAGGCACACTACGCGTTTGTTTGTTTGAGGGGAGTTGTTGAAGAAATAATTGGAAGAGAGAGGAATTGAAGAGAGATTTGATATCACCCTCATTTGGTAGTGTTGAGAGTCAAGGGAGAGAGAGTTAAAAAAAGGCGTGGGTCCTAGTAGATTTTCAATCTCTCCAATTAAGCGAAGAAAGGGGGGAGAGAGCATCTGGCTGCTGGAATGACTAATGTGCCCTTCAATGTTTTACCCATGTTGGAGAAGGATCAATTTTATGTAACGGGGCATTTTTGTCAAAAGCAAAATTTACAACTCTCTCTCCCTTCTATTTCTCTTTTATTTCACTCAAACCAAACAATCTTAGAATCTATCTCATTTCTCACCACTTTCTTTCTTCCCTATTTCTCTCTCCCCCATTTCTCTCTCTCCTATTTCTTTTTTTTTTTCAAGCAAACACAATGTAACACTCACTGGATAGTAAATAATATCATATACATGTCGGGCGATTCATGACTTACTAGGCTAAGCATCATCTTATCTTAAATTATGTCTTGGAGATAGATTATTAATCAATTTGGTTTGGTTTTCAACAGTACAAAACTATGGTTTTGCGAAATTGATTTTAAATCACTTGCATCCCACGTATTTTGAAAACATACATCATTTATTTCAACCATTGATTTTTAAAATCAATTATACTCAAATGTAAATTAAATGAATACTATACTGATGGTACTCTTTAAAAGTAACACCACCACCATACATGTGATATCACCGTGGTTGATCGAGATCTATATTAGCTTTTTCTTCCAATATTACATCCATTATATCTGCATTTGGATTTAAAATATTTTGTCAAAATTAGTTAGTGTTTAAGATGTATTTGTATATTTTTAATAAATAATTGATAATGACATTTACAAGATAACTAAAATTGAATATAGAAGTGAAAAATTAACAAGAATATGTATAAAAAAAAGTGTGGAAAGAAATTAAAAAAGAAAATAAGAAATATTTTGACTTTTTGAGAGTAAAAAACGGTTCAGAGTAGAGTGCGGTAATGAATTAGGATTAGAATCATTAGATTAGATTTAGGAGGAGCAATGAGGCAGAGAGAGTGAGTGTTTAGAAAGAAAGAGCATCATTTCATTTCACTTTACTCTTATTCGCTTTTTCTCTCTCATCTCATCACATTCATTTGCATCCGTTTGTGTTTAGTGAGTTTTTGAAAAAGGGTCTTCCCCGCCACGAAACCCTAGTTTTGAGGAAGAGAAAGAGAAAGAGAAAGAATGCCGAGGGAAATCATCACGCTTCAGGTTGGCCAATGCGGCAACCAGATCGGCATGGAATTCTGGAAGCAGCTATGCCTCGAACATGGCATCAGCAAAGAAGGCATCCTTGAAGACTTCGCCACTCAGGTTTCTTTCTGCATCTCGCCGTTCTCTTGTCCTTCAGTATCAATCAACTATTAAATTTGGTGTTTTAAAAATTCAGCATTTCCATACACTTGTTCGTCATTGATAATTTGTTCTGAACTTTAATGAGTCAACGGTGACTGACAAGTATCCAACTTGTGATTAGAGAAGATTGGTACTGAATTTGGTAACTATTTACTTACTTTGGTCAAAACGCTGCAGGGAGGTGATCGGAAAGATGTTTTCTTCTACCAAGCTGATGATCAGCATTATATACCACGAGCTCTACTGATTGACTTGGAGCCAAGAGTAATTAATGGAATTCAAAATAGTGACTACAGAAATCTCTACAATCATGAGAACATCTTTGTCTCTGATCATGGAGGTGGTGCAGGAAACAATTGGGCCAGTGGATACCATCAGGTCTGTCACTAGACAATGGTTGTCCAGCAATGCTGGGTAACATGCAGTTATAATGGATGTCAATCAATGGCTCTAGTATTTATTGGACTAACTAGCACTAGATAGTCGTTGACAAATACTGCTTCATATGAAAAGCATGTAAAAGTCACAGGGCAAACATTTTTACTGGAGATTTGTCAGATGGTCTGACCAAATATTGGCAATCCTCTAATATTCAAGCATTTTTGTTTTCAAATGACTTTACAAATGATATTACTGATAAACCACTTCATGGGAATCACTATCAACTTTTTTTTTTTTACAATATAAGGGAAGTTCTCCATATATTTTCCTATAAGTGGTGAGTGGTGACTTATATTTTTGGAACCTAAAATAATTGTTTAACTAATATGGTTGTTAATATCTGGTCAGGGAAAGAATGTTGAAGAAGACATAATGGACATGATTGACAGAGAAGCAGATGGTAGTGACAGTCTTGAGGGTTTTGTTCTATGTCATTCAATTGCTGGAGGAACAGGCTCAGGTTTTTTTTTGCTTGTCTTTGCCTTAAAACATCCTATAAGTTTCTTCATTTGCACCCTCTTCATTATTGAGCATTTGTTTAACGGGTGCATCTGAATTCTGAAGAAGCGAAAGATTGCTGAAACAATTGATTAATTTTTACCTGATGTATAGTTTTAATTTCAACCAATAATTAAATTAATCTTACCTTCAAGAGGGAAATTAAACTGGATTGCACCTTTTAGCTTATCTCAGACTAAAATTGCTTGTAATACATAATGATTGCTTGGGATTTCTATTAAGCCTTTTAACTTTCTATATACAAGATGGAAAACCTAGGAGATTGGTCAAGTATTTCTCACCTGTGTATTTTTGTTAAACTTAATTTCATTTTGCTTGTTTGTTAAGTGCTTTTCCTTACTCTTATGTAGGTATGGGCTCATACTTGTTGGAGACTTTGAATGACCGCTACAGCAAAAAACTGGTTCAGACATACAGTGTGTTTCCTAACCAAATGGAGACAAGTGATGTGGTGGTCCAACCATACAATTCACTTTTGACACTCAAGCGACTGACACTTAATGCAGATTGTGTTGTAGTTCTTGACAATACTGCACTAAATAGAATTGCTGTGGAACGACTTCATTTATCAAATCCAACATTTGCTCAAACAAATTCCTTAGTTTCTACCGTGATGTCTGCCAGCACCACCACTCTTCGTTATCCAGGATACATGAATAATGACTTGGTTGGTCTTCTTGCCTCTTTGATTCCAACACCAAGATGCCATTTTCTAATGACAGGATATACACCTTTGACAGTGGAACGTCAGGTGAGATCCCTGTCTCATTTTTTTTCTTACATGATATTTGGAGCATCAAAGTTCTGCCTGAATTTACGTCTTGTGATGATTTATGTTGTTAAATTGTTGAACTGGAAGGGATCTACAGAGCAACTATAAATTAATCTCTCCCTTTTCCACCCATTTTACAGTCCTTCCATAATCTGATTGGGATATGCATATGTTGCTGCAAAAATGTGATTTTTCCCATTACACTCCCAAGGAAACATTTAAAAGTCTAGTAATATTTCTTTGCAGGCTAATGTAATTCGTAAGACCACTGTACTTGATGTTATGAGAAGACTTCTACAGGTATATTGACTGCTTAAACAACTAAACTTCAAATTGAATGGCTATTGCTCTACTGACATTAATATTCCTGGAAGGCAAAGAATATTATGGTCTCTTCTTATGCACGGACAAAAGATGCTAGCCAAGCAAAATATATATCAATTCTAAATATCATCCAAGGAGAAGTTGATCCAACTCAGGTATTGACAACAACAATGAAGTATTTGAATTTTGCTTTTTGTAAATTGAAACTAAGTTAACAAAAAAAAATACTTGCCAACCATTTGCCAAGTGTTCATTTGGCCTTTCTGTGAAATTTGTACTTTCATAGGAGATGCTTCTTAATAATTAATTCTATTAGAGAATTAAGAGACAATTTTGTCTATATAAATTTCTTAACTGCTACTATTGCTTCCTAGGAGAAGCACTAATTTCCCACATCTATTAATATTAGATCTTTTACTTTTGCTCTCATATCATATGAAAGCAATTTTGTACTTAAGTAAAAAACCTTGAAAAATTAAAAAGTAATCTTCATCTGATGTTGGTGGAGCTTTTCTAGTTTTCCACTGATATTTATTTTTGTTAAGTTTTCATCCAATTACAGCTTGCTCAGATTGATTTGTAATAGTTAAATATCATGTTTCTAGCATGTAAATATTTTAACAGTGCTATACTATATCATGATTTTAAATTTCTCTATGGATATAGGTTCATGAAAGTTTGCAGCGGATACGTGAAAGGAAGCTGGTCAACTTTATCGAGTGGGGACCTGCAAGTATCCAGGTCTGTGTTCTGTGGCAAAGCAATTTAAAGTTATTGCAGCTGTTTAATTTTGTCTCCTTTGTATTTAGTCTTATGACCATCTTCTTTTCTACACTTCTGGTAGGTTGCTCTTTCCAGAAAGTCACCATATGTTCAAACTGCACACAGGGTAGGGCTCTATGTCCTTTATTTTTATGCTTATCGTGCTTTTTTGCTTAGTTCATCTGATTGTATTGGAGATAGATTAACATTTTTTTTTTAAAAAAATGATTGTTATTTTGAGGTTGGATAATCAAGAGATTGAAAAATAACCTATGTGTGCTGCATTTGGTAGGTCAGTGGCCTTATGCTGGCAAGCCATACTAGCATCCGTCACCTTTTTAGTAAATGTTTGAGCCAGTATGAGAAGTTGAGAAAGAAACAAGCCTTTTTAGACAACTACCGGAAGTTCCCAATGTTTGCTGTAAGTGTGCCAAATTCACATGTGCAGTCATATCAATCTTTTGCACATTGCTGCTGCATCTGTCAAATTCTTCATGGGCCTGTAGCATCTTCATGCACTACATAGACACTTGTCATTTCATCTGATGACGTCAATAAAAAATTGACAGGATAATGACCTCTCAGAATTCGATGAATCAAGGGACATAATTGAGAGTTTGGTTGATGAATATAAGGCCTGTGAGTCCCCAGATTATATCAAATGGGGAATGGAGGTAGGTGCACTACAACCCCACTTCCCATTTTAAATTCATCTTGCATACTGCTAATTTTTTTTCTTGTATAGGATCCAAACAATATGCTAACCGGAGAAGGCAATGCTACAGGATCACTGGATCCAAAATCAGCAGTGTGAAGAAACCAAGTAAGCGTTATTAGGCCATAATTTATGTTTTCTTTAAGTTTTCACTTATTAGATTTGATTTTAATTTCTTCCTCTAGCAAGATAAATAAATATCAAGAGGAAAAGATGAAATATGAACATTAAATGTGAGCGTTATTAGGCCATAGTTTAGGTTTTCTTTAAGTTTTTACTTATTAGATTTGATTTTAATTTCTTCCTCTAGCAAGATAAATAAAATATCAAGAGGAAAAGATGAAATATGAACACTGAATGTGGTCACCGTAAGTTTTCAGTAAAAAAATAAAAAATAAAACTTCAAACATGTTTTCAATCAACTACATTTTCTTGAGTATTTATTATTTTGACCAGGCTACCCTGGTCCCTCTCTTTTCCATCTCTCTTTCTCCTACTGCTGTAGGCTAAGCAACAGAAATATATCTATAGATAGATACATAGAAACTGGCAGATGCATGTTCCAGTGGTTTAAATTTTAGTAGCCTCTATTCTCGCCGTACTTAGTAACCATCTGTTTAGTGTGTGTTTGGATTGGCGTTTGCAAACTTGAGTTTAGGTGAACGTGATTTATTGAACGTGATTTGAAGGGAACTTGAGTTTGTATAAACGTGATTTTTTGTTTGGATAATTTGTTGCAAATGTGAGTTAAAGAAAAAACTGAAGGGAACTCGAGTATCAGCAAACGCAAAAGCTAAGAATTATTGCATCCAAGTAAACTCAAGTTTCCATCCAAACTCAAGTCATGAATGCTCATCCAAACATTACAGAAAAAACTGAGCTCACGTTTAAAGACCAAATACTCATGTTTACTTGGCCAAAACGCCCATCCAAATACACCCTTAGACTGTCTAATATATAGTTTTTTTTTAATTTAAATTTGAATATTTGATCCTCTGACAATGTAAAACTTTTTACATTATCAGTCTCCAAAAGTGTCACATCGTCGTCAGTTCTTTACTTGAAGTGAAATCTTTTATCAATGTCTTAAATAGGTAGAACCACATGGTTCGGTGATATTGTAACCAAGACTTTCATATTGTTGGTGAATTGGAATTTATTGTGCTTTTTATTTCCACATCCTTCTAGCTCAACATGAACCTTAGTGTCCAAGATTCTTTTGAACACTTGACAGGAAGGTGACAAGCATGAACCAAATCATTACATGTACTACAAGGGATGAAAACGAAAGGATTTTGTGTAAGTTCAGAGAGGTTTCTATTGAAAACTTTTTCAACAATTTGAGGCATCCAATTGTTTGCGGTGTGATAATTTTGGTTTGTATTGTTTGTATATCATTTGAACATCAGTCCAAGGGAGATCGAGTACAGAATCTCACTGTATTGATTCGTTTTTTAGCAATGTATATGGTTGGTATGGTTGGTCACTGGTATGTAGAGAAATAGAATTAGGGAAATCTAGTTTTACTGTCAGGATTTGAGGTGTTTGTTACATGATACTGGTGTGCTGTTGCTGTATGATGAATCTTAAAATATTGATGGGGTTGCATTGCATAGATTTACATGATTCAAGAAGTGCAGAGACATTCACCTCTTATACGGTCCCTTTAAATTGGCCTCGGATTCCTCAATTATCCACACCGTGATTGGTGGTGTCTGTCTATTAAAAAATTAAATTGCGAAAACGACTTCACATTCAGTGAAAAACCTTCATGAGGTAACGACCAAGTGTTGTGTAACGAAAACTGGCTTACCAAATAAAGAAAAAAAAATGTCATTATAACATCTGGATGGGGCCCAATTTTAAAGAAAAAGAATATTATATGCATTTGTTATGACTTTTTTTTTTTTTTTTGTCAAATATGCATTTGTTATGACAGCTACAGAAAGAGATAAGCATAGATAAAGTGTATAAACAGAGCTACCCCAAACAGCCAGTAAGAATTTTTTTTTTACAAGTATGACATGCAAAATTTATTTTTGAAAGATACATAATTACATCTAGTTTTTTTTTTCTTTGGTCGAACATGTTTACATCTAGTGGAATTATTAGTTTGTTTGCATGACAATTACAACTCGCTTAACTTACATGTCAAAATGGTTGTGTCAAACACCTATTTCTGTCTTTAAGTACAATCAATCTTATTTGCTATTACTCCTGTGTGGCCTGCGTAGTGTTGTTGGGGTAAGGAGGAGGAGGAGAAGCTCCATTACTAACATAAATGTTTTGTAATATTGAATATTGAATGCGCCGTTCAGTGGTGTGATTCATTCCTGTGAAGTCAATGTCATATCATGATTCAAGAGCACATGGGATGTTCTCTTTTCATGTTTCAAATCACATTCAGGACGTGGGATTGGGTTCTGTTTCCATGTTCAAACATGTCCATATTTGCAGAGTGAGAGGGAACATGTAAGCAATAGAAGATTTTGACCATCACTTGAAAATGTGGTTGACATGTAAGTAGGTGAAGCTGAAGAAAGTTTCAATTCAGAATATCAGTAGGTGGTCCATCGTACGATGAACCAAAGCCATCCTTTTCCTTTTGTTTTGACCACAAATAATCCAAAAGAAATAAGACATTCAGTTTTTTCCAAGTTTTCTAATTCACAAGTTTATGAGGGTAACAGCCTGTTTATTTGGTTTTAAACAAAAAAAAATCAATTTAACTCTTATCCCAACCATATTTCCATGGATGTGATTTATTCTCTTTTAATAATCGATTCTGAACTCCCTAATGAGTAGCAAACGGTAATGAAAGTGTAAACAATGTCTTTTTGGTTTCAAATGAAATCACATTTATGCTTTGTTTGGTGGGAGTAGAGAAATGGAGAGAAAAAAAAAAATGCATAGAAGAGAAGTGGGAAGAAGAGAAATGGAGGTGAAATAGAGGTGAAATAGAGGAGAAATAAGGGTTGTTTGGTGTGAGTGAAATGAGTGAGAAATAGAAGAGAAATGTGAAAGGGGTTGGTGTGGGACCCACCATAAAGTGCATTTCTCCTCATTTCCACTGTGCCACCAAACAAGGGAAATAAGTCTATTTCCCTCCACTTTCACTCATCTCACTTCTCTTCTCCCTCATTTCCACTCTACCAGACAGGGGCTTAAGGTAGAAAAAAATTCAATTTGTACGGTAATAGGGATATTAACTACTATTCACCCCCAATAGATGCACAATGAAATTTATTTTATTGCTATGGAAATTACTTTATTGCACACTACAAGATAAATGTGGCCACTTTCACCTAGTTGAAAAATGGGTCAAAGTTGTCTAAACATTGTTTGGAAAATCAAAACAAAATGTCTAAGCAGAAGAAAGCATAGAATCAAAGCGTCTAATTTTGCTTTTCAAAGCAAAGCAGATAGAAAATTAGATCAATATTATAGGTAACAAAATATGGGAGGAAACAAAATGGAAAGAGAAAACAGAAGAAACCAACAACTACCACATGGCCTTGTTAGCTCCAATTCAAATTCAAATTTAACACAAAAAAAGATGTGCCATACAATCATTAGATGTACACGTTAGTACATGGTTGAAAAAGAGATCCGGACCATCTATATTATCAAGAAATGGAAAGCCAAATACTACAAAGCTTCAATTTTATTTGGGGTTCCTCAGAACAATGATTACAGAATCACCTCTGAGGAACATTTTGCTGATGAATCTATCCTTGTTGACTGGCTGAGCCTTTTTCTTTCCTTTACCAGTCTTTGGTACCTGATTGCGTACACAGAATGTAACGTTTAGCTGACATTTATATGCATGTTTGGGTTGGCGATAAAAGTTGACTAAACTCACGTTTGAATTCACCAATACAATTATTTCTAGCATTGAAAACGTGAGTTTTCAAGAATACCTCAGTCCACATTTCCCGGACATTTTCTAGAACCATGTTGCAATGCCTATCAAAAGCCCTGACACGACCCATAAGCTTTTTATTGTTTCGACAATTTATCAGCACCTGCATAAGCGTAGTGTTTGGGTTAAACGGCACATCAAGTGCACTGCAGAACCCATAGTACTATATAATGTAAAAATAAACAAACCTGAGTATTATTTTTAACACTCATCATCAGGACAGATAGTGGTCCAGTGTTGAATTCCTCTTCCTCATTCTTACCCACCTGTACCAATGAAGTTATGTTAACTTGGTAACATGCATAGTAAACACTCATGTAAAGCCCCTGATATAATAAAGTTGAAAACATCACAATAGGAAAACCAATTTGATATGCAGAAAGAGAAAATAAGGATAAAACTAAAATTCCACAAAGAAATGACATGTTCCTTCCAAATGATCACAAATCACTAAATCACATAATGTAAACATAGCTACTAAATCTCAAGCTTGAAAATATAACAGACAAATAATTCATTCACAACCTGCAATCTAATCTAGGTATAAAGATTTTAACATCATCATAAATGAAAATCTCATTCCTTAGCTATGCAAAGGTAAAACACAAGTAAAAGAATAGCTTAGGTCAGATTCTGTGAAAAAGATTCCATTTGCATATATACAGAGGTTCATGTAGAACGAAAATGGAGAACAAGGAAAAGGAGTATACAACATAAGGATCACAATGTCAAATTTCTCATAACAAATATCCTTAAAGAATAAAAGAACTTACATCTTCCTCCATCGACCGACTTGAAAAGAGAAGTAGAGAAGAGAACAAAAAATGTTAGTATGTAATTAAAAAAAGCAGTAATGATAATAATAATAATAGAATTCACCAAGTGAACAGTGAGAGAATAAAACCTCATTTTGGAAGGAAGTGTAGGGCAGTTGCAAAATCCCTCAAATAATGTTGAATCCTAAACAGAGGTAACACAACATCCTCTTCAACAATTCATGACAGAAACATAACACAAATTAAAGAGATAGTTTCATAGAGGTAACGCAAGAATAGCAGGAAAAAAATTTAAAAAAAATAAAGGAGGATGTCACAGAAGGAGAAACAGAGGGAAGAAGTTACCTAGTTCGAAGTCGCAGGTAGCACAGACAGTCGCGAATGGAGCAATTACAACTAGAGTTCCTCACTGTGAAAGTGAAATTACTGTTATTTTGATTTTGTTCTTTTTAGTTTGTTTTTCGATGGAGTGTGACAGACAGTGTGCAGTATCTTTCTATTGTTTGGATTGGGTTGAAAATTGGCCAACGTCAGATTATGATTTTTCAAACTAATTAATTTTAGCTTTGGAAATTTAATTAATTACTTTTTAACGCTAAATCAAACCTACTCTTCTAAAAATAATAATTACTAATTTGTTTGATTATTTGTATTTCATGAAAATTGAAAATTATATAATTCTATAAATGAATAATTTTTAATATTTTTAAAAATATAATATGTAACTATAAAAGTTAATAAAAGAACCGATAGAATGAGAGTGTCTAATTTTGTTACAAAGGGTTTTAATTCGGTTGACAACACAAACTGATATTGTAGAAAGAGTTACTAGTTTGATCTCACTAAACACAATCCTATAAAAGGGCGATTAACCTAAACTGAGACTAAAATTATCTCTGACACTAGTACATACACGTGGTTAACATGCAAAAATACGTCTAATTTTGCTTTTCAAAAAGCAAAACAAGAGAAAATTACATCAAAATTATAGGCAAGAAAATATGGGAGTAAACAAATGAAAAAGAGAACAAAAGAAAACAACAACTACCACATGGACATGTTAGCTCCAATTCAAATTTAACGTAGAAAAAGATGTGCCATAGTAGTAGGTGGTCCCATTAGAACGAAAGAGAAGGAAGAGATACTCTCAAATCTCAATGATGTGATTATATTTACCGCTACACAGAATTGCCAATCCAATTCACCTAACTGACTTTCTATATAAAAGGGGCTCCATTTCTGTGTATCCTAAACACACAACACACATACTGTCTCTGTCTCTCCTCTGTTTTGGTTATAGAAGGGCACCCAAGTGAGAGGGTCAATTAAAAATGGCATTTTTCAGAGCTGCTTCTGAAGTTTTAGCCATCTATGCTCTTGTCTTTGCTATCTTTTCACCTGCGGTTCTTGAAGCACAATCCCTTTCCCTCGCACCTGCTCCTGGTCCCTCCAGCGTTGGTAATTCTCCCATTCTTTTCTCAAATTTGTAGTTTGAGAAAAATTGAAGTTCTTAACTTTTAGTGTGCACTTAGGAGAATTTAGATCCTAAGCAAGGTCTCAGAAATAATTGACTTCTACATTTTCACCATAATTGTCGTAATGAAAAGGCAAGAAACAGCAAAACACTGGTTTTTCCCACGTAGTTTTGTTAGTGGATAAAGGTGTGTGACATGACAGAAACTAAATGTGCTCTTTGTTTCATTTTGTTAGTTTTTAATGTTTGAATGTGTTGGCTATTCATCAGGTACTTCAATAGACCAAGGGATTGCATACGTGCTGATGATTGTGGCGCTGGTCCTCACCTACCTCATCCACCCTCTTGATGCGTCCTCCCATTAATTCTGAATTATATGTACTGCTTTATTCTATAATTTGAACAGTAGGGGCTGAGCTTCAATTTATTTCATGGATAAGGACATTGGAAAGGGTTGCTTTTACTTTTTATAACCATCTATCTCTTTTCTTTTCTTTTCTTACTGCTTTTTATTATTTACAATTTTTTTACATCTTTCCAGCTTGTTTGCGTTTCAGTTAGAATTAATAAAATCAATTCTAATTAGCGAAAAAAAATCACCTCTGCTAAACGTGCCTCAGGATACGTGAAAACGTGATTTTTGCTTCAAAAACAGAGAAGCAAACGGAACATTGGTTGTTTATGATAATGCGGGTGACCCTGATTGCGTGTTCAATTATACAATTATTACACCATCTAGTCAAATACCAAACAAAATAATGTTAGTATTTTCAAAAGCGCTCACCATTTTGTGGTACTAAACTATACTCTACTCTGAAATTAATCATATTGATGATAACTTTTTTATTTATAGCGTGTTTAATTTATCCCAAAATCACGTTTTAAACGTGAATCCGAGTCAACATTATAGAGAGTAGCGTACATTTGAACATGGTTTGTGAAAACCAAACACACAATCATGTATACCGTTATTAAGAACGTGAGATTTTTTATAATATTCACAAACAGATGTTGACTTATTCGTTAATGAATTGGGTTTGTGATACTTAACAAAATACAAGAATTGTGTGAATTCCTATTTTTTCTTTTTTACCAAAAGAAAACAAAACAAAACCTATTTTCTCTGCGCAAGCATATCACCTTGCTGTTTAGGGCCGACTCTGTCTCAATTCGTATAGCGGCACTTGTTAACGTTCCTTGTAATCATGCAAATGTCATGATGAAAAATGAACACTCAGAGTATCCAAAGGGAAACAAGCACGAGAAGGAGAGTTATTCGATTAGGACTTATCAGTAGGTGCTCCACTGACTACCGAATTTTCTGTTGCTTCTTAAGCTCTAACTTCTTGCGATGTTAGGAACATGGTTCTCATCCCGGTGCCTTTGATGTAATCCATTATTAAGCTAAGTCTACAAAAGGAATTAGAAGCCTCCAACAAACAAGGCTGGATGACGAATGCAAGTATCTTCTATTATGAAGTTTGATGTCTGTGATGTAAAGCATACTTGACAACTTCGTAGAAGGAGACAACTATCCCAACCGATGGACCAGCACGACCTACACGGGGACCAACACCTGTGAATAGCCCCCTTAATCCTCCATCCCTGTCCCAAGAAAAGTGCAGAGCCCCAAGATCAGTCCAAAGCCTGTGTCCTAAAGGACCCTCTTATTTTGCACAAGAAATGACATGATTTACAAAGCATGAAATGAAATCAAATGATATCAGACCAATCATCAGTCTAGAAAGATGCACTTACCTCCAAATCTCAAGCAATGTTGTTCTTGTAGTCATCTTTAATGCCCTTTGAGGATCCTTCTGGGATAAGTAAAGGAGACCATTTTTCAGAGAGAATGAAGTAATCAAGCTATGTATTTATTATGGGTGAAAATTAATTCAATCTGCATGATTCTTGAGTGAAAATTTAAAATGGCGATGACTGATGGGGGAGAATCACACCTAAATATTGGGGAAATATTCCTGAGTAGAGCAATGTCTACATATTACCCATTAAGTTTAAACTTGCTGGAAAACTATGTCAATGGACAATGATGAAACTATGCAACTTGATCTGTATAATGGACCAAACATACGACAGTTTACCAATATCTAAATATTCTAACTGCATTGCACTTACCTGCAATTTTTCATTCTGTTGAAAGCCCAATTTCATACGTTAATGCATAATATCCCAAAACAAAGGTTGAAAGTATGTATTATTTGTATATGCAAAATATTTATTCGAGAAAAAACATCCTGATCTCTATGGTCTAGCCCCCTGGTTTTGAGGGCCAAAACAGCAAAATGATGGGGGAAATTTGATTTTTGTCAGCAGCTAGCATTGTGCAGTTTTAGGTGATAAATTAAATAACTCCTAACAAAACCTAGGTTGATTACTTTTCTTGATGATGCAGTGTCTAAACTTCTGCCTTTCCTTGGCAGGAACATGATGATTGAAGTGCATAAAAAGTTATTACTAAAAGCTAGGTTTTGAGAAACAACCTCAATCTGTCGTCGAGTTTTTGCCACATCAAGTGGACATGTAGCAGCACCTGCTAAAGTTCCTGCAACAAAACCAGCAGAAAAATTTGCCCCAAGGACAGTGACTGCACTTGCTCCATCATCCACTAGGCCAAGAATTCTTTTCCTTATCTGTAAAGCAGCTCCAAATCAATACATGCACAAAGAAATACCCCAAACAAAAAACAAAAAACAAAACTTCATTTCATTAATTAAATGTAAAAAAATCTTACTGGCTCAAGGGTTGACCAGCAAATTGCAGAGAATGGAACATCCCGAGAAAGTTGTGCTCCAAGGCCAGTCCACCAGAAACGGCACCTATGTACTGTTAAAAAAAATACAATCAGAGTA
This sequence comes from Sesbania bispinosa, assembly GCA_026901365.1. Classification (NCBI taxonomy): domain Eukaryota; kingdom Viridiplantae; phylum Streptophyta; class Magnoliopsida; order Fabales; family Fabaceae; genus Sesbania; species Sesbania bispinosa. Next base: position 538,670 of record QLOH01000172.1, read on the forward strand.
ATCACTAATGGAGACAACCAAAAAAACACAGACATCATACAACTTAACAGAAACCATATGAGGGTTATAAAGAAAATCGTACCCAAACATGTATTAATTCAGAAGAAAAACAGAAAAATAAATCAAAGAAAAACACCAGGAGTACACATACAGCTTTGAAGAATACTTGTTCCATTGTCTGGGTTGATGACTCCAAGCAATGTCTTCCACACCCCTGGAGGCTTGCCACCTTGGGTTACTCTAAATGCCTGAAGAATGGGAGAAAATATGTGAGAAAAAAGAGTAGTTCAACCCAAAAATGAAACACTGCACATAAGTTTCTTTAGAGAAGGGGTTATAAAGAAACCATGGAAAATTATGCAATCATCTAAAGTTTAGCATACAAAATTTATTACCTGCATGCGAGTCCTTGCCAGTTCTACAGGATAACAAGAAACACAAGCCAATGAACGTGCAAGTGATCCTGCAAATAATGGGACATAAGGTGTTAAATTTGGAGCATTCTGAGTTGTAAACTCCTCCATCAAGTTGCGGAAGATATCATAACAAGGCATATAGATTCCAACCTATTTGACAGGAAAAAAAAAAAAAAAAGAACACAAGACCGTTAGTATATAACTATATGTGAGATATACACATTCAAACAATATGCATGTTGGTTGTTGGAGAACCAAAATGAACAGTGTCAGTCTCTAAAGCAAACCATAAAGAACAAAACAGAAAATTTCAGACTGGAAAGAGAGCTTACAGTTGGCATAGCCAATGCTAAACTTGCATTTGTGCCTCTCCACAATCTTGTAAATCCTTCCTGCATAAATTCACTCCTGTGAACCCTCTTATAGTAAGTTTTTGCATGCCAAAGGGAAAAAAACTACATAGGGAAGAACACCTAGACGATGAATGCTTGATCAATTACTACTTACCACATCTGTGAAACATGTCACGTTACCTTTTACAGGATATTTTACCATTAAGTTATGAGAAACTTCACACAAGTTTTATAAACCTATTTCACCAGTTAACCCTTTTCAAGTTTGGAGTCCTTACAGTCCCACTCACAACATTTCAGCCTTAAATCCAAATGGAAGTTATATCTACCACAGAGACTCCCCTTTGCTATACAAGCCTAGAAACCAATTTTCTAAATCACAGAGGAATATTCCCCTATGCCTAAATAATAAACAGGAAAAACTTATTAACTAAGTTTCCACATCTTATACTCTGGATTGAACCTACAACTACCTTTAAAGGATAGTCTCCTTCATACACAAACATAGCCATCTAATGTCGATTCCAAAGCAGAAGCATCGAGCTTGTATTCCAAATATCAGTAGAAATTACTGTTAAGGTACTGTACTGCACAGTGAATACTGAATAGGACCTTCTTGTTTCTTATGTCATCCTTATACATCTTTAATAAGTACAGCAGAGCTAAATAAAAAGTTTATAATGAATATACAGCTACTTGAATCTCCTAGTCAGGGAATGACAATGGACAAAAACATGTCAGTATTGAAGACACAATGGAAATTGTTTTTGTATGAGAAAAGAAAAGAATCTAGTAGATTGAAATCTTCACATTCACAGCATATGAGAGAGAATCAAAACTTATTTGATTAAAAAATGAGGAAAAGCTTGTGATTGTAAGATATTAGAAAATACAAGGCAAGCACTAACCTGACGTGTAACTTTGTAGAAGACATCTAACGTCCCTTTGTAACGGTTATTACACCCAGAAGAACATGGAGAAAGGTCAGAGCTAGGAGCTGCATGCATACTGGGACATCTCATATCCTGTAGCATCTGAATAATAATAGTATAGCAAACCGTAAATGTTATAATTATAATAAAAGTATCAAATAAAAAGAGAAGCAAAATAGAAGCATTATTACAGTGTTAGTTCGAAAAGATGGCATTTGACAAATGTCTTGGTAGGGAACACCAGCAGCCTGCGCTTGCAATCTTGTCTGAAAAGCACGAAATTGAAATTGAATTTGAATTAGGTTAACAACGATTTGATTTCATGAAACTGGAAAGGGAAGAAGAAAAGGTACTTTGGCGACATCGAGCGGATTGACGATTATAGCAGAAAGAAAAGCGGCGCCAGCGGCGGAGAGAGCTCGTTCTCCGAAACTCAATTGCGTGTCGGAATTGGAATGTGTTGACGGCATTGGAGAAACGTTTCCTTCAAAATCAACGTGCCAAACAATTTATAAGGCTTTCGTTGTTTCTTCTTCTTCTTCTTCTAAATCTTAAATTAAATAAATGCTTTGCAGTATCGAATTAAAGAGAGAGATATCGGTGGTGTCAAATTGAGGGCGCGGCGCGAAACAATTCACAACTAATCCAGACCGGTTCACAATTTTTATTTTCTTTCCTTTTTTCTGTTCTATTTTGCTCTACACAAAAAAAATTGGAATGATTTCTCTAATCAAGGAAAGAATATACACGCAACTATGCAAGCACTTAGCACATAATAATCAGATTTGGTAATTATGAAATCATATTTCCCGTAATGTTTATATTTATTTCCAATCAATTTGACTTTCCATGATGATTAGAAATAAAATATAAAAGATCTTTTTTATTATCCAACTTAGAAAGTTAGAAAACAAAAAATGGAATATGTAGATAAAAGTATATTTTAATAAAATTAAAATAAAACTTATCATAAAATAATATTTTTTAAATTAAAAAATAAGAATTAAAATAGTTTTATATAGTTCTTCAATTTTAAAATGTAATAGTATATTATATTTTATTATTGAAATATAATTTATATTATTATTTAATAATAAATTATAATTAAATAAATTTAAAAAATCAAAGTGAAATATAAAAAAGTGAATGTCTCACTTTCTAAGATAAATGATTGTCTCATTTTTTAATATGACATCTCAAATTTATAATTTATAATATGGAAAACTGATGACTCGTGACTTTTTAAAATAGATAGTATAGAAAGTGAATGTCTCATTTTTTTAGACGGAGATTGTAGGAGGTGTGTGGGGTGTGCTTTACCGCAGTGGGTAATTAGTATTTAAGGGGACAAAAAATTAACACATATTAAACATAATTTATTAATAAAATAAAAAAATAATTTGCACAGATGTACTTACTTATAACATTGCTACTTGTTAGCATATAAAATGAGGGCTAAAGTTGAAATATAAAGGGTGAGGGATAAATTAATGGATTTGGATCCTCTCAAATAAAAATTCCACATGACCATCTTATGTGTAAAATTTGTGTCTACCTGTCTCATCATAAATATCTATTCATCTCTTCATAAATGAGAATTTATTAGTAGAGAGAAACAATTTTCACATGAGATGATCATATGAAATTTTCACTTGAGAAGATCTAAATCCCATATTAACATATATATGACTGGATAATAAGATACTTTGTGCTTTTAGGGGCCGACTGCTCCTTTTAATCTAATTTATTTCCATTTTTGGTTGTTTATAAACCATTGTTATATATGTATATAGAAATAAGGTGAAAGTAAAAATACACGATCGTAGTAGAAGGAAAAGCAAAGGAAAGAGGTTTGGGAAGAAAGTTTGGAGAAAGCTCTTTCTTGGTATAGAAACTATGATAACAGTTTGGGCTACCTGCTGGGCTGCACAGACCGTATTACAGTTTCACAAATGCCGGATGGAAATGCCGGATAGATAAAATTACAGACTCAGAATCAACATAGAATAGAAACTATAGATAATATGTGGGAACATTGAACAACATCAGCTATAGATATTTCCCAGCCTTAGCATTCACAGGAGAAACAATTTTCATACAAACAAACTAAAAATCCCTGTTGTTTTAACTGATATGGGCAACATAGAGACCTACCCTCAATACATAGTGGCAGGAATGAAAAGATAGATTATACATCATGACTCCTTAACAAATGGAAGGAACAGGTCCTATCCTATAACACCTTCCAACATTCTAGCCCATTGCATACTTCTGAGTCCAGCTCCGAGCAGTTGTCTCATACTTGGACCTATCTGTCTTATACATATGAGCGATTTCAGGCACCAAGGGATCATCGGGATTCGGATCCGTCAATAGGGAACAAATGGAGAGTAACACCTGAAAAAGGAAACAGAAACCCTTCCCACCCATTTAAAAAACAGCAATAATTCAAGAGAAACAGTAACCATGCATTGCAATGATAGGCCTCCCAACTCTTTCACCAAAAAAAATAGGCTCCCGGTAATGACATCACATTAAGTGGGAAATGTTCCTTGTATAATTTAACATCAACAGCCACAACTTCAGGATTGTGAAAGTACAACAATTGCATGCTATCTAATGGATACCAGTCATACCACATTCCCATCAGAAAATGGAAAATCATAGATATCCCTCAGCATTCTGGATTATGGCAGACAACATCAGGTCATTCAGACAATAAATATTGTACTACATGATGCTCAAAACTTAAATGTTATTGTTTAGCATTGGCAACTTGTTATTATATATTTCTTTGCTTTCGTAGAAATATTAAATGAAAAAGACATGCAACTGTATCAGATGCAAATCTAATCAAGTTCAAAGTCACTACCATGATATTTCACTGTGCTTATAAGCATTGTTGCTGTATTGCAAAATTTTCTTTCCAACACAAGTGATACCCATGAAAAATTCATGTTAAAAGGTTTGTAGTGTCAGAACCTTAGATATTGTCAAAGCAGGGCTCCACTGCTCCTTTAAGATATCAAGACAAATACTACCATTGCTGTTGATATTTGGGTGAAAAACTTTAGTCCTAAATGCAACCTGCAAGAAAAAAAAAATAGACGGTCAGAAAAAGAATGGTAAAAAAATTGAACAAATTGTGCTTTATGTGAATTAGAAGTCACATCTAGCAATGTGGAAGCTAGTCATTGGAAAAGCTCTCTTTGGTTTTTCCTGGAAATAGAAGACAGGCTAGGATAAAGGGTTGAGAATAACTACTTTCTGAGCATCTGAATTCTGAAATGTCAAGTAGAAAGAGCTCATTGGACATGAAAAAACTTCTTTTATTCTTTTTATGTCTTTATAATAGATGAGTTCTTTTGGTCTTTTAAATGATTTGAAAGTAGATTTAAAGAAAAGATAATATCCCTCAACAGCAGTATCCACAGTAAAGTCATTTTGCATCCATCACCACTTCTGGTGAATTTAGAAAATTAAAGTATGTAATTTATGATTGCTGATGGAAAATTTAATGGTTAAGCATTTTATAAAATACAAGCACATGGATAACAAATTATGAACACAAAAGAATTAACTCTCTTTATTTTCTCACCAGCAGTTACTACTTATGTGTTAGTGTTACTCTCTGAAGTACACTCCAGACTCCACACTATAAAGGACCTAGATCCCATTGGTGATCAATGGGTTCTTCTCAAGTCTCAACCAAACAAGAAAACTAAGGCGCTTCTGCCACACAGATCTTCAGGAACCACTATTTCCTTGGTCATATCTTCCAATGCCTCTTCCACCAAGAGCTGTTGCTCCTTTAACCCCAACAATTTGGCCTTGAAAGTTAACACTTAACATCACCTACTCTTCCAAATCCCTTCACTATGAGAATCCCAAAACAACATCTGGTAATCCGAACTGCAATCTCCAAATAGTTGCTTCAAGGGTGGCTACTACAAACTATGCAACTTCACAGCTCATTATTGCAGAATTCATCTTTGTGCTAGTTTTTATTACTCAATGTCAGATTCAGCTACATGGATTATATAACGCCATAATGTTCTATTATGTATTAAGCTCAAAGATGGACAATTTACCTCTAAATCTCCTTATTGGCTTGGTCGATAATTTTCCTTGGTCTCTCTTTACCTCTAACTATTAGACTATCATCCATCTAGTCAACACTCCTCATTAGAATTTCTACTGGTCTTTTCTATGTATGCTCAAACCATCTATGACTATCATTTTTTCTACAATAGAAGTTACCCCAACTTTCTCTTTAATGATTGTATTTCTGACTCTATCTTATCTTGTATAACCACTCATCCATCATAATATTCTCATTTTTTCGACATTAAGCTTATTTTCTTTTTTATTCTTTACCACCCAACACTCACTCCCATACAACATCGCAGGTCTTATAGCCATGCGGTAAAAGTTTCCTTTAAGATTGAGTGATATTTTTCTATCATATATCACTCCCAAAGCATTCCTCCATTTTATCCATAAAAACCCCACAAAAATGTAAAGAAAAATAAAATATTTTTAAAAATAAGAACCCACAAAATGTAATTAATAAATAGTAGGAACAATCTGAGATTTAGGGAAAATGGAAGATTTAACAATATAAATGGCAGAAGTCCACTATTCTCCAAGCATAAGAAAGGAAGAATGTTAAAAATGTATTGAGCAGGACTAAGGCAATACCTTGGGGGGCTTGAATGGATAATCAGGAGGGAAATGAATGGTAACTAGAAAAACACCCCCAGCATAAGGGCTATCAGGGGGACCCATTATAGTTGCTTGCCAATGAAACATATCCTCTGCTACAGGACCTGTAAACACAAGAAAATAACAAACTTAACATCAGAAACATAATGAAATAATGTTTAACAGACTATAAATCTGACTCATCACAACTTAAATCTGCTTGTTTGATAAATACATTTTTGCAACTCAAAATGTAAGAAAGATAAAGCCAGCTAAATATAATCTTAATTCTTAAAGCAAGGCAAGAGTTATCTTCCAAGACATGCATCTAAATGGACTCCACAGCCACAGAAAGATAATTAAGTTGGCTTCTATAATCCATGATAACTGTGACAAATCCGATGTTTGGAGAAAAACTCAATTAAAAGAACAACGTTTGAACTTTAAATGGAGGATTTCAGCTTTAGTAGAAGGAACTACAAAAGAAATAATTTTTAGGAAAGAAAGAATTGAAATTTCAGCCAATAAAAACTACTCCATCTTTGACAAAGTTGAGAAACAACAAACTTATGAATCGTTGCCTATCACCCGTAACCATAGAAAGTTTCCAACAAACAGGAAAGCCTCACAAAATCCAATATTGACGATAATCTTTAGAAGTCACGACCTGGGATGTGAACCTGAGAACAAACATCTCATCCTACTTACTCAAAGATTGTAAATTTATTATGTTGATATATGTAAACTAGCAATACATGTAACAGAATCCAAATAAACCCATGAAACAAGGAGAAAATAAACGACAACGACCCACATACATATAAACTCTAAAACCCATAGATCGAGCAACATAGGAAGCTTAATTGCTATTTGGAACAGATAGAAAGCAGAAAAGGGGGCACAAATAAGAAGAATTTGGTGAGGGAAACTGTACCAGCACTACAGGAGGTTGGAGGGTCTTTCTGGAGATCCTTGAGCTCTTTGAGGATCCGCTTGGAAGCCATGGATATGGAAGAAGAGATGAAGGTTTCCTTTCCTTTCGATCGATCTATAAAGCAAAGGGAGAGGAAAACCGTTCTTCAACGAAACGAAAGAAACAACCAAATAACAATGTACGGATTGGAAAGGAAAAAGACATTAATGTCAATGTCTTTATCACTTTTCCATTTTTACTAATCTATTCTTAGGAGGAGAGAAAAACACGGGCCGATATTATTCTTCTTTCCTCTTTTTTTCTTTATCCTATTTTTGGAGTGACTTTATCCTTATTATTAGTAGTAGTAGGAAACTAGTAAGTATTTAGTTTAGTAAAATATAAAAAATTAAATTAAAAATTATTTTGACAATTATTAAAAATAAAAAATACATATATTAGAATTTTTAAAAAAAACTGAAAATTGTTTTAATCAATAAAATGTATTTAGTTAATGATTTATAAATATCTAATTATATTTTGTAAGGAAATATCTAATTATATTTAAAGTTTATTGAAAACATTGAATATTAAAAAATAAAAATATCTTATATATTTGAGCAGTAAAAGATAATATTAACTTTATTTAATTTAATATAGAAATTTTAGAAATGTATTATAATACGAGAAAGAGATCTAATTCTATGATAACAAAAATATGATATGATTTTATAATAAAAAATGAATATATTAAAATTATTTATATTTAAAAATAATTATTCAAATTTAATACGTAAGAATGAATTATTTGAGCATTCTTTTTATTATTGCTACTTCTTTGTTTTGGGGTATATTGCACGTAGTTGGATTAGTTTGATGTCTCGATGACCATTTCCTTTACAATACTCTTTGAACTTTTCAGTCATTTGCTTTTTAAAATTTTTATACAAATCAAAATTTGCCCAATTGGTAATTTACCAAATTAATTAACGCGTCATCGGTTGAATCCCATTTAGGGGTGTTCGCGGTTCGATTTGGATCAGTTTTTAGACAAAAAACATCTGATCCGATCATTACGGTTTTGTCATTTTATTATCCAATCGGTTTTGATATTTTTTTCAAATCCGATCCAATTTAAATTGGATTGTATCGGTTTTCGGTTTTTTATAGTGACAATAAATATTTGATAAAACTGATAAAATAATGAAGTAATAGTAAATATTTTCTTATTAGAACTTATATTTATTAAAATTAATATAAAATTATATAAAAAGAATGACATGAGACATGAAAAGTAATTTAAAACTAATTTCATATTAATATATTTATAGAAATATTAACATGATATTAGATAATAAAATCATAAAAAATATATTAGTATAAGTATTTTTATAAATATATATGTATACAAGTATAAATATATTATTATTTTATAAATAATAATATATGTATATATAAGTTCGGTTTCGATTGGATTGGATTGGTTTTCAACATAGGATCCGAAAACCAATACAATCCAATGAAAAAATTTTGATTTTTGCGGTTTGCGATTTTTTGGATTTCGATTTGATTTGATTTGATTTTCGATTTTTCGATTCGGTTTTCACGGTTTGCATTACATTGGATATGAACACCCTTAATCCAAGTATACTTATCGGCCCACCAATAGTGTACTCATCTTGTCTTCATCTTGGATTCTTGATCGACCCAAAAGGTTTATGGGGTATAGGCTCTCGGTAATTATAGGGTGGACCCTTTGAGTTTGGGTCCACCATAGACCACTAACTTTTTTTACTATAAAAAATAATTTTAATTTTATAATATTTATTAATAAATTTTTTAATATTAAATTTATATTATTTATGGTAAAGGTCAATGGTAGACCCAAACTCAAATGGTTCACCCTATAATTACCCATAGGCTCTTAGCTTATTCATTTCACTGAACAAGAAAAAAAAAAAAACTTATCCATTTCATAGTTCATACAGCTTTCTATTAGGACTTTTTTTTCAAAACTACTTTACATTATTTGGGATTATTTTGTTAGAGGTAATTAGAATTGTGTTTTTTCTTGAGTATTTTAAATCAAGTTGCCTAATGGACAAAAAAGAAATCATGTCACCTAGTATTTTATTATCAATTTTTTTTAACATGCGCAATATTATATAATAATAAATTAAAACTGAAAAGGTTTTATTGGAAAATGTAATATTTCATATTACCAATAAAACATTTTTACTTTTAATTTATTATCCAATTCTACTCCGGACTTAAATATAAGCAAAAATAACTAAATTCACACGTATTAAGAAAGTTAGTTAAACTCACTAAATTTTCTTAATGCTATGTAAAAAGTACTTGCATTGCCTAAATTACCCCACATTCAATTTTATTGAAAAAAGTTTCAAGTGGACATACTCTCTTTCTATTGGCACATGATTCATTAAATAAAGTAGTTGGAAAGTAAAATCTGAATTAAATAAAGGGTATTTTAGGTTTATCTCATTAAATAGGATAAAAATAGTTAAAATTTGCTTATATTTTAGTCCACCAAATATGAGTTTTTTTTCTTCTTATATTTAAGTGAGAAGAAGAAGAAGAAGAAGTAGGGGCATGTCACGCACCGCTTTCCACACGGAGCTGTTGCACTTAAAACCCGAGCCGAATGCGATCTGCCAGACCCGATTCCCTTTCAAGACCCGACCCTTTGCCTCAATGTAAGCCAACTCGTACCAGAGGGAATTGCTGGATGTGTTCCCAAAGCGATGCAGAGTCATCCGAGACGACTCCATGTGCCACTCACTGAGTTCCAGATTCTTCTGCAACTCATCCAACACTCCCTTCCCCCTGCGTGGATACAGAAATGCTCAAATGCGAGCTGAATCATAAATGCCTTATAGGAAAAAAACAAATAATGAGGAATTGGAAGCAAGCTACTCGTTCCTCGGCTACTTTAGGAAACTGCCTTAGCTATTTTTAAAAAGGAATATATTATATATAGCGTATGTAATAACGTGACTGGAATGGATAGATAATTGAGTATAAGAAATGGGTGTGAGATTTTCTCTTAATAAGCATGAGTGTGTCTGTGTTTCTTTAGTCTTTGGTCCTTTCTTTGTAACCGTAGTTAACCAACGCGCTTGTGAAGAAATAATTTTCCAAATTTTTTAAATTTTAATTTGAAATATTAAGTAATATATAGAGAGAATTTATCAATAAAAATACTTTACTTTTTTTTATTATAACTGATAAATAAGATTAAATGGAAATAATATTAATAATGGTGACTTATATGTTGTAACTCTTGGTATTCATTCATTTCAACCAACCAAATGTTACGACTCACAAATCAAAAGAAACTAAGAGATTGATCCACACAATGACAACTCAACGAAAATGCTAAGATGGCAAAATGAAAAAATAGAATAGAGTTTACGTGTCACCGTGAGAGTCCGCGATTCAGCTTTTATATATTGTAATAGATTTTAAAAAAGGAATATATTATACATAGATGGATTTTACTTGATTTTAGGGTTTTGTAATTTGTGTTGGGTGAACTCTGTATAATAAAGTGACTGGAGTGGATAGATAATTGAGTATAGGAAATGGGTGTCATATTTTCACTTAATAAGCATGAGTGTGTCTTTGTGTTTGTTTTGTCTTTGGTCCTTTCTCTGTAACAGTAGTTAATCAACGCGCAGATTAAATGATTTTACAAATTTTTAAAATTTTAATTTGAAATATCAGTAAAAATACTTCAATTTTTCTTTATTATAACTTACAAATGAGATTAAATGCAAAATAATGTGAATAATAATGACTTCTATGTTGTAACTCCTAATTTTTTTTTATAAGCAAAATTATATTAGATGAGCACTAGGGGTGCTCAAACCCATCTACAAAATACAAAATGGGATTATCAAGGATCACCAAATTATGTTGTAACTCCTAGTATTCATTTATTTCAATCAACCAAAGGTTACAGCTAACCAACTAAAAGAAACTAAGAGATTGATCCATACAATGACAACTCAGCCAAAATGCTGAGTTGGCAAAATGAGAGAATGTAATAGAGTTGATGTGTCATCACGAGAGTCCACGGTTCAGCTTTTATATATTGTAATAGACAAATGAGATTAAATGGAAAATGATGTGAATAATGGTGACTTTTATGTTGTAACTCCTAGTATTCATTTATTCCAATCAACCAAAAGTTATAACTAACAAATTAAAAGAAACTAAGAGATTGATCCACAAAATGACAACTCATCCAAAATGCTGAGTTGGCAAAACAAGAGAATGTAATATAGTTGACATGTCATCGCGAGAGTCCGCTGTTCAGCTTTTATATATTGCAATAGATGTTTCAAAAAGAACAATAAGTATCTCATATATTATATTATGATATTTTTAAAATTTTAAAATATATATTAAGTGAAAATATTTAAAATATAAATATATATTTAAAATTAAATTTCATAATTATAGAAAAATATTGATATTAACAATTGAAAAAATAATCAATTAAATTTAAATAATAGTATTCAAGAGGACTGTAATATATTTTAAAAATAAAAAATGAAATTCTTAATGTAAAATATTTCATATATTAGAGAAATTAGGAAAATAAATTAAAAGAAGCTACTAGAATAAGAATTTAAATTTAATACATGTCAACACTCAATTTTGTCCGGAATTTTCACTTACTTTCCCTTTTATTTTCGTGTGTGTATATATTGTGGTATTTATCATTTCCTTCTTACCTCAAGAAAAAAATTAAAAAAAACAAAAAAAAAGAAAAATTAAATAAATTAATTAATTAGTTGATTAATTAACTATTAATGGTTAATTAATTAAATAATTAATTAAACATTTTACCAAAAAAGAGAATTTTTTAAATCCATTTAAGTCTTCATGTGAGTTAATTTGGCCCAATAATAAACTTAAAAAAAATCATTTGGGCCATTTTGGCCCATTAATTATAAAAGTTCAAATTTTAAGAAAAAAAATTTTTGGGTCAGGCCTATTTGCTTCACTTTTAGAAAAAAAAAAATTTCAGATTTATTTTTTTGTCTTTTGGGTCATTTTAGGCTCATTATTAGTGAATTTTTTTTTTAAAAAAAAAAAACCTTGTGGGCTGGCAACCCATCCCCATTACTTACTTTTTTTTTAAAGGGATGAAAGTAGCTGAAAAAAACCAAGTTGCAAATGCAACTTGCCTATGATTTGGGCGGCCAAAAGCATGGGGTGGGCAGCAATGTCAGACCTGCATGGACAAAGGTGATTTTGCAGTACAATTTGCACTTTTAAAAATTGTGAAATTTTCCTATAAAAGGGAACCGATTTTTACAATGAGGGAGATTGGAGAGATTAATTAGAGGAAAAAAAAAAAGAAAAGAAAAACTCAGAGGGAGCTTCCTTCAACCAGTAAGGTCTCTAAGAAATTAAAGGTCATGACCTTTCTTTATTTCAAACCACCATAAACAAATGTATGGCAACACCCTCACTGTAAACATCCCACAGGGATACCAAAACTCAATCACAGATTCTACACCACCTGCACCCACAGGGCCAACAATCAATCAGCGAAAAAACATAAACAGAAAGGAAAAATAGAGAAACGATAAAAAGGAGGACTGTCGCGGCCTCCATTCCCCACAACCGCGTGCACCGCCGTTGTTCCCATCCTTCCCACTGCGCATCACTCCTGCAGCCGTAGAACTCCCAACCATTAACCCATAACCATCATCTTCATCATCATCCACTGTTATCAACTACCTGTACCCAGTAGGAAATCAGAGGGAAAACAGTGAAAAAGAAAGAGCAGAGAAGAAACAGAGAGGGAGCGACATCAAACAGCAGCCGCCGCCGCGGCGCGCGTCACCGGTTTTCATCTCCGGCGCAGTCGCGTCGTTCCCCTCATTGGTCGCTGTGTGGTCGCGTCGTCAGCCATCGGCCACCATAGCTTCAGATCCGCCATTACCCTCCCTCGCACGCTGCTCGCTGCCGCCGTCGTACGCCGTAGGTGGTCCGTCCCCGTCGCCCTTCGAGCGCCGCCGTGTCTGGAGACCTCCTTTCTCTTCCCCGCGGCCAGCGAGCCTCCATGGTCGTCCTCCCTCTCTTTTCCCCTCATCCCTCTTAGCTATAAACCCTAGCTAATGAAAGGTGAGTGTGGGTATGGATTGTGACTCTTTCTTTCCTTTTTCATTTCTTTTGTTAATTTATTTTATTTCTTTCTGGGTCAAATTTATATTGTTCTTTTTCTTGTGTTTGGTTTGCTTCAACATTTGAATTGGGCTCTTTTGTTCTCCACCAGCCCACTCCGTTTCTAAAAAAAAGGAAAAAGTAAATAATAAAATTAATAATAGTGAATAGGTAGTAATTATGATAATTATTTCACATGTTTTCTGTATTATTTTTGTTACTATGTTGGGCCAATGATGTGAGCTAAGGCCCAATCTTTTTTTATTCCAATGTATGTTAATTATTTTGTGATTATTCATCTTTTTCTTATAATTATTTTAGATTCATCATCTTGTATTTTTTTTTAATGTTTAGAATCATTTGTAAATATTTATTTAATTCTCTTCCTTTGTAAATAATTGATTATTTGTAATTTTAATTATGTAAACATGTAAATATAAGTTGATTTAATTTATCATTTCTATCCTTGACGTTAATAAAATAGCATTTCTATCTTTTAACGTCACCCAAATTAAAAGGAACTGTTGAGTATAGTTATTTACTAGCTCAATAGTCTGCCCGTTTGTAAACAAGAAAACATTTTTAAATGGGATCGTTTGTCAAATCAATTGCGTTGATGGAATAACATTTCTATCCTTTAACGTCATTCAAATTAACAAGAATTATCGAGTATAGTCATTTACTAACTCGATATTCTGCTCATCTTGTAAATAAGAAAATATTCCTTGAAAAATAAATTTGTTTATCAAATCAATTACGTTAATAGAATAACATTTCTATCCTTTAATGTCATTCAAATTAAAAAGAACTATTGAGTATAGTCATTTGCTAACTCGATAGCTTGTGCTTTTTGAAAATAAGAAAAATTCTTTTCAAATAAATTTGTTCACCAATCCATTACGTTAATTGAATAGCATTTCTATCGTTTAACGTCATTAAGTATAGCTTTTGCTAACTCAATAAGACATGCAATTGCAAAATTGTTTTCAAAATTAAATCAAATTCGTACAATAATTGATAATGTTTATTGAATAGCATTTCTATCAAATAACATTTTTTTGGGTTCATCGTATAGCCATTTGCTAACTTGAACCCAAATTCTTTTCTTCTTCTTTTTTTTAAGAATTAAGGAAAAATCAATTTCTTTTTAAAATTAAAATCAATCTTTTCAAACACGTTTTTTAGAACTACGTGACTTTGATTTCTCATTGCACCTGGAGATACGTAGGAGCGGAATTTCCCCGTCGAGCCAAAATAAACTTTCAATTTTTTCCCATTTATTGTAATTTAATTTTTCCTTATCATTCTTTTAATTTAAAGAATGTAAATAGATTTTAATTTTTCTAAAGGGGTAAAATAAACATTTTTAAGAGTTAATAAATTTTGCACAATTAATTAAAGGTAACTGTTTTAAACGGATGTTGTAGGGTGTTAATACCTTCCCTACACATAATCGACTCCCGAATTTGGATCTCTTGTTCGCAGACCAGTTTTTCAATTTAAAATCATTCATGGGTTTTCCAATTTCCCCAAACCAAATAAATTGGTGGCGACTCCCCAAAAATTCAATCATTTTTCAATATTTTTCTCACGGGCTCGCCGATCAGTCATGGCCCCGGTCGCGACAATACACATATAGGTTTAATTTGAATTCAATATGTAAATATCATGTGTTAATTGTTTGGATTAGAGATTTGGTTTGATTTTTGACTATATATGTTGCTAGTGGGGATAAATAATAGTTTAAACTTGGAGTTCAAAAAATAAGGAAAAGAACCAAAAAAATGTTATATGTAGTATTTGGTAAATTAATTAAAAAAATAGAACACGGTATAATAGGACAAAAGTGTCTTGTGGAGTTATGTGTTGTGTTTGGTAATCATAAAACAAAGCATGTTTGTATGTGATGATTTTGTGTTTGACACTTGTTGAATATAATAGTATATTATGTTCAAATTCATATATATACTTATTTTATTTAATATTTTGTTAAGTATTAAAAAACTGAACATAGAGTGTGTTTGGTAAGTCATTTCAGCTAGTTGAAATTAATAGCTTAAACCATTTAAGCTGTGTTTGGTAAAGTACCTTTTTTGGCTAGCTACTAGTTTTTCTTGAAAAGGTACCTGAGGTAGCTTTTTTAAAAAAGCTCCAATTTTCAGCTACTAGCTGAAAATTAATTACTAGTTTATCCCTCAACCACCTCCACTTATCATTATTTAATAATTAATGATGTCCTTATATGTCATTTTACCATTTTCAGCTAGTTTTACCAAACACATTCAATAGCTTTTCAGCTTTCAGCTAGTTTACCAAACACACTCATAGAGTGTCATATGGTGGTGGGGATGTCAAGTGGAGGTAGTAGGGATGGAAGAAGGTATTGTGTAGTGGTGCGACGATGGAAGAAGTCGAGCAATGATGGTGGTGGAAAGTGTTGAGTGACAGTGAATGTGGATGGTGTTCAATGCGGTGGTAGTGGTTGAGGGCATCAAGCAACAATATTAGGTATTAAGGGGCATTGGCGGTATTAAATGGTGTCGGGTAACAATGGTGATGAGCAACTACTGTAATTAAAGAAGTAAGGTGGCAGTGATATGGTTGAAAATGATCAGATATGGTTGAAAATGATCAGATGGCAATTGAAGATGTCAGATAACGGTAATGGTAAAGAATGGTGTCGAACAACAATGACAATGATTAAGAGTGTGATAAGTGATGATAGTTAATGGTGTCAAACAGTGATGGTGCAAGGTGTCAAGCGGCAAAGATAATGGTAAAGGGTGTTGAGCAACAATAATAATGATGTAATGTTTTATAATTTTGAGATAGGGATTAGGAGAGATTGAAGTGATTTTGGATAAAAAAAACCATTAAAAAGATGTTATGCTATACTCACTTTGATTTCACAACTTCCAAACTTTTTCGAGATATGCATTACACTTTCCTTATTTTGAGCGTGATACCCATTATTATTAGAATCTCACTAATTACTCTTATCATTAAACTCAACTAGCCATTTAAAACGGTTTCATGTTGCAACCAATTATCACTTTAATTCTTTCCAATAAACTTAAATTTGTTTCGTTGATATTTTCGAGGTGTTTACACCACTTACCACTACCCATGCAAGGGTTCTTTATTGTTCTCGTAAGAAAAATATATGAAGATTTTCTCCTTTGTTGACTCCAGAGTTTCCAAATTTAGAGGACCTTGCTTACTCTATTTTCCGTCAACCAAGGTTGGATTGCTTTATTGCCTCGATTCATATTGCACATGAAGTGGTTTTAAGCATTCTCTAGCATGGTGGCCATACACAATCATATCCAATGCATATGCCATTGTAAGCTTTCATACCAGTGGTTACAAAGCCAAATTTCCCTCAATAAGCTGCATAAGATCTATCTTGACACATATATGGGCAAAGCACCCCTTTATGATATTCTAAGGGTGTGTTTGAATTAGCGTTTGCGAACTTGAGTTTAAATGAACGTGGATTTAGTGGACGTGGTTTTGGATAAACTTGAGTTAGAGTAAACGTGATTTCATGTTTGGATACTTTGCTGCAAACATGAGTTTAAGAAAATGAATATTGTTTGGATGATATCAATGGAAATCACGTTTAGAGTTGTAATTACTAAAAAGGACATGACCTTTCAAAGTTTGCTACATTTCTATTTTTCTATATTAAATATATTTAATATTAACACTAATAATAGAAAATAAACATATTTGCATCATTTTTTATATTTTATAAAAATTTATTTAATTTAAAATAAATATACATGATATATTTAAACTAAAGAAATAAAAAAAACATAACCATATTAAAAGGTTAAAATAAGATGAAATTAGTAGCCAAAGTATTAATGAGCATAAATATTCTCAAAAGTAAAACTACAAAATATAAATTCAAAATAAAACTTTGAGCCATGCATCAGGGGCATGCAAAAGTGGGCATGCATAAGGGGCAAAAGTGTGCATTTTTCTGAATTTTAAAACTCAAGTTTCATAAACTCAAGTATTGTAAACGCAGAAGCTAGCATTTCTTGCATTTGCTGGAACGTGAGTCTACTATTTAAACGTGAGTTTTTTATAATGGAACCAAACAACATTGAAAACATAGAACATGAGTTTACATGAAGAAACGTGAGTTTAGAATTTGGAAATGCCAATCCAAACATGCACTAAGTATTCATATTCACCTACATGGGAGTTCCCAATTCTAATGGTAGGGCCATAAAAAAAACTTCCATCAAAGTATACTATATTAGGTCAAGACTCAAGAAAAGTGTCCACATTGTCATTTCGATCATCTTAGCCATTGTAGGAACAAAGTTAGGAGTCCATGTACAAACTACCAAATAATGGTTAAAAATCATCCAGGGACGGTTTTTTTTTCCATATCTTCATGCAAATCGAATTTCACCATAAAGAATCCAC
The DNA here is from genome assembly GCA_026901365.1 of Sesbania bispinosa. Classification (NCBI taxonomy): domain Eukaryota; kingdom Viridiplantae; phylum Streptophyta; class Magnoliopsida; order Fabales; family Fabaceae; genus Sesbania; species Sesbania bispinosa. Next base: position 556,635 of record QLOH01000172.1, read on the forward strand.
TACCATTATATATAACCTCAAAACCTCAATTCATAAAAGCCTCTAAACCGACTTTAATAAAACTCTCGTTATAAAATTTATGTCTCCCCTAAGTAGTTTGTTGATCAAAGCATTCTTTTAGGGCTCACACAACTCCTTAAAAATGTTTTTGTTTTCATTAGCATAACACTTTGCCAGCAAATAGTTACCCCCGACCTAAATTTCTATGTGAAACGAATTCTCCCCTAGTCAAGTTCACCTTTTAATATCTTAGTGCAAGATTAAAACATGTGCCCGTGAGTACTCGTGGTTAGAGCCTGTCATAGGCCAAAATTACTCCGTGTCCATAAGTACTCGGTGAAATTTTCTTCTACTCGTTTATTAACGGGATGGATACCCGCTATATATAAATATATATTAAAATTTGCAATGTTGCTCAATTTTAAGTGTTTTGTTTTTATTTTTCAAAATGTGATTTTATAAAAAAAATATTTTATATTAGGTTGTTTTATTTATATTTCATTCTTTAATAAATATTCATAGATACTTGTGGATACACCCTGATATAAAAAAAAAAAAACTGTTTAAAACCCTCTTAGTTGACATGATACAGGAATATACATGTGGAGATATATTTACCCATGTTCCTACTACTCGTGATCACATTATACTCAGATCAGTAGCCTGTCGATGACCTTATATCTAAAAAACACTTTGACCTTCTCTGATCCATTGACACACCCTTATTCTACGATCTTGGGGTAGGGGCAATAGAGAAGACCATACTTTCCATTAGAAAAAATGTGGGCAAAACACTGTCCGTGAATGCTCACTGAGGTATATTATAAATCATTTTTTTCTTATTTTTATTCAAAACAAAAAATGGTAACTGAGGAAAAAACACAAGACCCGAAGTTTATTTTTCCACAAAAAACATTTATTCCAAGTTTCTAAAACAAGCTCATGAATTAATTTTTCCTGATTTATCCTTATTCACATATATATTGTTTTATTATATGAAATATATAATGTACTTATACTACAACACAAAGCACTTTTAGCGGCATTTATTTTGCCATTTAGCGGCCATATAAATAGCCACAAAAACATTTACCAGCAATTAATTATTAACCGGCGTATGTGGGATCAGTAAAAGTATTCCCGACTTTTATAGCAAGTGCTGGTAAAGGTCTGACTAATTGCCGGGAAAAGCCACCACTTATAGCGGCAATTATTATCGGCAATTTTTATGGCCGTGGAAATGGGTGTCCTTGACATGAAATTTGCGGAGTAGCTATGGTGATTTTCGTAGCGAATCCCTAGCTAGTAGTAGCATTGACTGCAAAATTTTCATAACTAAAGAAGGGGAAAATAGTTGAAAAAAAATGAGTATATAATATAAAACATACTCATTAGCATCTATAAAAGATTAACACTAAAAAAAATATATATATACAAATCTACTATAAGAATTGCTAGAGCTTGAACTTGATACATATATTGTTGTGAAAGAAGATTATAGAATATGATTATACATGAATAGCAATCCACAACACATAACATGGTGAAAATATTTTCTTGCTTCATCTTCTTTCAGTCTCCCATTGTTTTCCTAGCTCTTAAGAAAATAGAAAGAAAAGCACAAAATCAAAATGTGGCAAAATCAGAATTGACAAAATCAACATAGATAACTTTCAATTTCAATTCCTAAGGTTATGAACACCAATGCTTCGTTCACCGGTCTTACAGCCTCCTCTTCTACTATAAGTGCACTCACCCTTTGCTGATACTGCTCAAAGTACTGCAATTGTTTGTTGATTCGAATAATATTTGTCTGTGTCGCTTCTTAATAATTAATAAATGGTCTAATAGCATAAAACTAGTTTAGAAATAAGACACAGGATATATTATTTCCTTATAATTGCTAATCCTATTCTTAATTAAACAGAAAGTTTTAAGATCTCAGTAAAAGAAATGAATGAAAGTTTTCCAATTAGGTTTATTGGGCATTGATCTCGGGAAGAAAAACAGAGAAAAAGGTAAGAGGAAAGTTTAAAAGAGAAAAACGACGTGCTTCAATTTCAAGAAATGTATTCATGATAAGATAAAGGATAATATTTCAAATAAAGGACCCACAAAAACAAAAAACATATAAAGTACAAGTTACATAAAGAAACAAATCTAAAATCCATAAAAAAAATTCAACAGCTAATAGAAATTAATTTGGACAACATGTTACTAAGGTATAACAATTTAGCAAGTTATATGTGTGTGTGTGTCTAAAATGCAATAAAATAGTCCAACCTTGCTTCAAAAATAAAATAAAATAAAATAAAATAAAGAAACTGTCAGTATTGTAGCTCACTTTTTTTATCCACTTATTATATCATAAGTCAAATATAACTTATCAATTGGAATACTTAGTCAAATCAGGTTTATTACAATCCCAAATCCTCACTATACCAACAAATTGGCGTGACTTGATATATGATATATATAATCTATAATATTATAATCATTAATATATATATTATTATTATTATATATAATACAGTATATTATATACATATAATAAATCACTTTCAGAACTATATATAACCTTTAAGAGAGTTATATAACCTCTTAAAAAACTTAACAGTTGTCTTGAATCTAGCCATGAGAAAGAAGAGAAGCAATGCAAGCATGTCAATCAACTTCAAGCTAAGGTTAATGTGGAAGCCTTTTTTGAGCCTAGTGCCATCTGCATGTGTCTGTGCAGCCTTCTTTGAGCCTAATGCATGATCTTATTGTTTTAGTTTCTATGTCCAGTCCTCAATTCTTTGGCCCCAGTCCTCAAGTCCAAAAATCTGCTAGTATTAACAAAATCAGAATTTAAACTTCTATTTAGGCTTTTTCACCACCGCACATCGAGGGTCCTCAACATCCTGCAGTAAAAAAAATCTAGTTATTTACATTGTAAAAGTCCATAGGAAAAATGGAAAATAACCAAGCACATTAACTAATAATGACCTTTCGCTTTTATTTTTTTCTTTCTTCTTCGTCCTCTTATTCCTGTGCTCCTTTACCTCAGACAATTCATTCTGTTCTTCACTAGAATATTGTCAAATTTAGAAACAAATCTGAGAAAATGAAAAAGGAAGATATCTTATCTCAACTTCTATTCAGACACCATAAACAGCAATAAAAGCAAATACCTTAGAATCAAGTTCACCAAAGGATTCCAAAAAGGGAGACATATATAAGAAATGATGCATTTGATAGATATCCTTGCACCGGAATTGAGACCAAGAAAGCCTGCCCAAGTTACAGTAGTGCAATTATTTTAAAAGCAAAGATTCTCATGAAGTATAGTAATGCATCAATCCATATCAAAACCAATATTCTTACTCAGCCCAAGTTAGAGAACCAAAACCAGTTTCAAGCAGAAACAGGACAACACTCAGAGACAGCCAAACAATAAACAAAAACCATAAATTCCTATCAAACCACATAAACCAGCACCCAGAGTAATAACATGAAAGACCAATTGTCCTCTGGTGAAATTGAATTAACAAGCAAATTCTGCTAGGAAATACCAGATGTGTCGTGATGATTTGAAAGCTATTATACCTGGAAACCTTTGATTAGTTTCAGCTCACCCTCTGCGCTTGATCTCAAAAACTTTAGTTTCAGTTAGAAGCAGGAATGGTCTTTGCCTACATCAAAGCAAAACATTAAGTCATTTAAATATAGTGAAAATTTTAATCATAAACTTTTGCCTCATTTTAGTGATGAGTTGCATGGCATTTCATTGAATTAGTTTAGAAACAAAACAAAACCACAAATAAATAAGCTAGTACTAAGCAAAAACACATAAGGAGGTTTTATATCCAAATTAAATACAAAGCATTATTGAGATGAATTAATGAAACAAGCAAAAATAAACTTAAATTAAAAACTGAAAGAGTACCTGCAACAATGGTTGATAAAAAAAAGTATCTGCAAAGTTTATAATAATAAACATATTATAGTTAATTTCTTTCTTTTTTTTTTTCTTGTTTTTCATTTTCAGGCATTTTATCGAGCAGGTTAAAATCACCAGCTTGTGAATCTAGAAAATGAACAAATTCACTTCATAAACAAATTAAATATGAACCACAAAAACTTAAGAGGCTCACCTGATTCAAGTTTTGCTTAATTGTGTTTGTGTTCTGCATCAGGGTTCAAATTTAGAGCAACATGGAGTATAACAAGATTAGTAAGATACATAACATAATTTTTAATTTTTTAAGAATCTCCAATTCAAACTCTAATCAACATTGACGAATCTAAACCCTAGAAAGCGATTGATGAGGAATTAAACTTGCAAGAGCTATGGAAAATCAAACAATGGAATCAATTAATAACTAAAACCAATAATCAGAATCAAATCATACATATGTACATGAAAAATAGTTAAAATGTACACTAATCAATCAGTTTTTTGATTGTATTTGTTTATATAAATCATGAAGTAAAACCAAATTTCCTAAAGCAGGAATGATCTTTGCCTACATCAAAAGCTAAACATTCACCTCTGCCTCTACTGCCGAAGAATACCTGTCGAAACTGAAAGCCTCCTTGTCCGGCAACTGTTCTTGAAGAACAAGTTACTTCTTGCTGATGGAGAGAGGCGGAAATAGGCGGAGCCGTGGGAGGATAACCGACGAAGAAGGAAAGATGCGGTGGTAAAGAAGACCTAAGAGTGTGATGGAGCGATTGAGGTTGAAAGTAAAATTACAGAATGAGGGATTCCTTTTTTCAGGTAAGAAAAGATGGAGACTTACGGCCAGAAGAAAAATTACATAACAAGGGAACCTTTTTATTTTTCTTTATTTTATAGTTTTATCCGGTCAATAATATTAGTTTTAGTGGCAATTAATATCAATTGCCGGTATGAAAAGAATTATTAGTGGCATATATTTATTAGCCGGAAAAAAACTCATTTTGAGAATAAATTACTGGCCATTGTCCTATGGCCAGTAAATAATTGCCATTAAAAGTTAATTTTGTTGTAGTATTATTATTTTTGTTATGTAAAAAAATCACACCACAACTTAAAAAGATCTAAGTTGTGATTACTTAATCTAGAACTCGTTGTCTGAAGTATTAAAAACCATCAACTCTAAGGATTGATGATAAGACTTTTAAAAATGATTTTTTTATTAAAATAAAAATATTAATTATATCATAAACATAAATAAATAATAAATACTTTTTTATTTTTAATAAAAAAGTTATTTTTATAACTTTTATCTTCATCTCTAAGGGTTGGTTTTATCAAAATCGTAGAACTTAAATCATAAGGTAGTATAAAATTTTCCCTTTATCTAAAAAAGAAGTTATATATCACAATGAATTTCATGCAATGCTAATTAGTTCAGCAATCAATTATCTAATAATAAGTTTGGTTATTGCTTTATGTACGGTGGATTGATGTATGGGCAATTTTGCTTTTGCTTCAATTCATTGACGTGGATTTAAAAAAAAAAATAAATCCGGAGTTTGATAGACTGAGATGCTCAAACCGCTGCCAATTTTTCTCCATGTATAGTGTATGCATGTGGTTGAAGCTCAATATCGCTATTCCAACCGATTATTGTTCTCCCACTCAATCAATTATATCCAAAAGGCTAAGTCAATATTTTAGCAAGTTGAACATTGAGTGTTTAATGTTCTGAAAATTGGAAGATTTAAGAAAACAATTTAATTAGAGTACTGTGTTTTCAACGTATGTAAAAATATTTCCAAGAAAGTAACTTATAGAATGAGATTTTTCCATACTTGATTCAAGTTCTGAAAAAATATTATCAGTTTAACATATATATATATATATATATAATAATGTTAGTGTAAAGGAATTTTATACAGACATCCAATTTGATATATTAATTGTCACATCATTTATTGAATTTAATAACACATGAAGTGTTATATTTATTAAATAATGTGGCGGCACACTATTGGATGTCTGTGTACAATCTCTTTACACTGACAGTGTATACTAATTAAATCCAAATATTATTGGGATCATTGGTTCCCGAGAAAGTATTTTAGCCATGTTTTACTCACTTTTATTCCCAGGGTGAGGGAGTGGGAATCTTATACTCTCATGGGAATATGACTTATTTTTAAATAACTTCTCACTTTCACTTTATTCTATAATATATTTTTATTTTTTTAAAATAAACTATTTTAAAAATTATTCATGGGAATATTGAATACATAGTAAACCTATACATATAAATTTTACTTGAGAATATCATTGAAATATCATTTTATACATTAAACAAACCCACCCTTAAAAAAAAAAAAGTTGTAATGCACTTATGTATGCTTGGAGGGTGGTGTAGGAATGGTAGTTCATATATCCATTATAGTTTAAATTGATGTGAGGGTATCTAGGTACTTCACAACAACAACAATCAATATATCTATAGGTAAGATGAACTATATGTATCAAACGATGTTATAATATCTATCTTTCATAATTCTTCCCTTTGAAACTAAACCACTTTCATTTTTTTAAAACTAAATTAAATTACTCTCCTAGTTCCGGTTTGGTGACAATGAAATCATGCATACGTGAGTTATTTCAAACTAAGTGTTATGAATATATTATACAAATTGTTCTTTTATCCTTGCTTTAATTTGAATTGCTTTATACTAAAGGTGAAGGGAAATAGGAACTATAAATAGTTTCTTTGTTTTTCTTTTGGATTATGAGTTTTAGAAAGTATCATTTTAATAGGCAAATCTATAGTAATAGACAAAATTAAAATTCGAATGTGTGATAATATATGCAAGCCTGCAGTCACACGCCACATACTCGTAGAATGAAACGTTTTCCATCCATGGCAAAGAAAAACAAAAACACATCGTTACTTTACAATAAAGAACAACACATTTGAATATTAAAAAAAAAAAAAAAAACACATTTGTGAAGGTATGTCATACGACAAGCAGATCTAATATCCCTCTCTTCCTAACCGATGGCCATTTCTTTAACAAGGTAGCCTTGGCCCTTAAGTTCTCTGCTACCATAGTTTACCAAAGAGAATGATATGTTACACCTTAAAAAGCTAGCCACCACAACTCAACTTAATATTCCATGGGATTACTATTTTTTTAAAAAAATTACCGCATAGTTAATTAATTATTGGGGGGGGGGGGGTGGAGTTCCTTCAAGAATCCAACGTGCTCCACAACGTGCCCCACCACATTATTATTTTCGATTGAAAAGAGAAGAAATAGAAAAATTTGTCGAGTGATTGAGTGAGGATTCCTATGAACAACCGCATTCAAAATGATAAATAGTTTGATAAATACAACCTCATCATGTATATAGACTTATGTGCATCCCACTACACATTTGGGAGAACCGAGCAGCAACTAGAACTGCTGTAGACGAACCCTTTTCTATTTCTAAGCAAAGAATATAATATATTTTTTTACAATTTATTCTTCCTTTACTTTTTTTAAAGAGAAAGAAAGAAGCATCTAAATATAATTTAGACATAATCCAACATGAGAACAAAACCTTCACCTCTGACTTGCACGATGGACATCAATCCGCTATATATAACATCCTCAACTCATCGAATTTTGATCCTGTGGCCAATCAAAAGCAAAGCAACAACCTCAATTAGAATAATCAATCATTAGTGGCTGATATAATCACCCTCTCTCCTTTTGAAGAAATAGCAATGAACATATCATCCAAGAACAATGATAACATTCAAATAACTCCTAAAGCAAGCCATATTCAGGGTAGTAATAATCAAGAGAACAAATGAATTTTGAAAATCCATGTCATAATTAAGCCCTTTCCACATAATCAATCTTGGTGCATGATTCAACTTAATTACACAGCATAGTTAATCCCTGTTTAATTAATGTTGAAAGTTATGAAGTAATCAAACATAGAAAGCCATGAATGAAATGTTCTATAAAAGCTACATACATATATAAATCATGTCCTGGTACCAAGTACAAAGACTCACTAACAGTAAGATTGAATTGAATAACCATTCCACATGTAATTAAGTTAAGTAGATGAATTAAATTATGAAAAAGGCTACTAATTAACAGTATCAGTATCAAATGCCAATGAAACAGAAATGAAGAAAACAGAGTTAGGTTACCATTTGAAGAGGGTGAGGGAGCATTTAGGCATGTCTCCCCTTTCAAGTTGTCTCATGGTGGCATCTCCACAAACCACAGTGATCCCAATCGTCGGTGACTTCCAACCGTCCATGGCCACACCTGTTCTGGTTCGAACCTCCACAGTGGGCATCAATGCCTTGCTATGAAACCTCCCTTTGAGCCTCATTCTCTGCTTCGCATCCAATGCTAAGCCCCTCACTCTCGTTTGAGCCTTTAACCCTGTCATGTCCTTTTCCTTCACCGTGAATGCCGGCACATTGGTGGACCCCAGATTCAGGTCCCCATTCTCCGGCGCCGAAATCTGGACGCTGCTCTTCTTGAAACGCCAAACCATCCTGCTGTTCCGATTCTTCACTTCTACCCTCGCGACGGTGTCGACGTCCAGGTAGGCACCGTCGCCGGTGTCGGTGATGTTCAGCTTCGGAACGCGGAACGAGTCGAGGTGGAATTCCGGCAGGGAGGGGTCGTAGATGATGTAGATGAGAGCAGCGGCGATGACGATGGCGAAGATGAGGACAAGGATGACGATGCAACAGGTGCAGCAACATATACGACAGCAACTTCGTCGCTTCTTTTTCGGCTGGAAGGACGGTGGGAGGACGGGTTTTCGCGGCGGAAGCGGTGGTTTTGACGGTGGAGCGCTGGGGTCTCTGTAACCTGGTGGTTTCTGAAGGATTGGTTTTTGTTGCGGTTGGGGTTGGGGTCGGGGTTGCGGTGCTGATTCCATTTTTTGTAGATTAATTCAGTTTTTCTCTCAGATAAAAAAAAAGATCAATTAGAATTAGAATTCAAGAAGATGAAAATGCAAAGAAAGGGAATTTAGAATGAGGTGAGAATGGAAGGTGATGGAGCACCACATTTTGGAGAGGGGTTATGGACTTATGGGGTTAGATCTAAATCTTTGGATAAAGAAGAGAATGAGAGAGAGATGCTTGAGGGATAAGAGAATAGAAGAGAATGGGGATTGCATATGCATAGAGATAGAGTCTTTGGTCAGGAGTGGAGAAGGAAGAGGACAAAATTGTTGAGATGTTTATGTGCGCGCGACACAGAGAAAGAGAGAGAGAAACAAAGCAAAAAAGAAAACTACAAAATGGAAGGCTTGCTGAGAAAGAAAGAAAGAAAGAAAGAAAGAAGGACGTTTTTAGTTTTCCTTAATCTATTTATAAATAAAATGGAAATTAAAAATCATTTTTTTCTTAAATCATAATCAGATTCAGAGGCAAGAAATTAGCAGCGGAGGGAGGGAGGGATAGATCCACGCGCCGCTTTTTGTTTGGTGGTATGCATGGCGATGGCGGGCACACACCAACACCATACCAACTCTCATAACGTTTATTTCCTTCTTTTTGGTATTTTGGCATGTTTTGTTTTCTAAGTGTGGCGTTGGCGTACTTGTTGCGTGTTATAACTCTATGCAAGTTGCAAGTGCAGGTGAATTTGCTAAGGGAAATGGTTTGGTACCATGGATGGAACTACGGGGAGGTGTGCGCATAAATCCCGGTGAGGGGTAGCTTACTGATTGGAGTAACGAGTATTTGTATCCATGTATTTTTTTTAATCCATATTTGAATTTAAGAAAAAAAACTTTTATCTATATTTATATATGAGTAATAACTTTAATGTCTATAATACTACTATAATGTACATTTTACTTACATTGATTATAACAGCCAAATATATTTTGAATTGGGTAATTTAATTACACTTTAGTTACATTGATTTAAATGTTTTTCTCAAGAGGTTGGATCACAATTAAAGATATTAAATTTCACCAAATTTATAGTGTTTGAATGAAGAGAAAGAAAGGGAGAAAAGAAATAAGAGATAATAGACTGTGAATAGAAATAAACAAAATAGAAAAGTGAATAGAAAGAAATTCAATTTATTTAAATTTATATGATTATGCTTATATGAAATGAACAAAATATGCAAGAAATGCATTTGAGTAATTATTTGAATTGTCAGAGATAATATTGGAATAAAAGACAATTTTGTCTCCATTGAGAAATCTGATCTCCTAGGTGAATATTTCTGTCACATGGGTTTCACACCATATTTTGTAACTTCTTCCTGACTCTACTCTCGTCACATGGTCTCACACCATATTTTGTAACTTCTTCTTCACTCAACTCTTTTATGAGCCAAGAGAAACCTGAGAGTTCCACATAACTTTCATTCTCCCACTTTTTTTTCTCTCCGGCTTCTACGCAAATTAAACAAACAAAGCGTTAATGGATTATAGGTCATGCCACAAGCATGTCTCTTTTTTTTAAAAAAAAGTTGTTGAATAATTGTAGTTTTAATCTTGAATAATTAACCATTAATTTATAGCTAAGTCCATGGTGTACAAGTTTAAAAGTTGTTTGTACCACACAATTATATTTTAGCCATTAGATATTAGTTAAAAACAATGGATATGGATTCTAAAAAGATCTAATTATTAAAATATAGTTATGTATGGTATAAAAACTTTTCATTGATACATACTAAAAAAAGCCTTAATTCATAATTAATTAAATGTTACATTTAACTATTTGTCTGCATCACTTGTCGTCAAATTCAATTTTTATTTTACTTTCCTAACATGAGCTTCACAAAACAAATCATGAAACAAACAATCAAATACTAGGATTTGACTCCCGTAACTAAATTGCACCCAACTTTAAAAGGATATATTGTTGCATTACGATAGTTGATTGAAAAATCAATAATTGAAATTGTGATTAACTATATATGCATTACATGTATTGTATATATATTATGAAGTTGTCAAAATCTCGATTTCTTTAATCAATAATTATAATGTTTAACTTTACTATCTAAATATACACTTCATATGAGGGAAATCTCAAACACCAGTGGTATGGTTATAATAATTTATAAATTTATTATCGTTATTTTTTAATCAATAAATTATAATTCTGCACTTTATTTTTTGAAGTCAATATCTCATTTTATAAGAGTTAGGTATATCAATTATTGTAAGTTAATTTTTTTTGTGCATTCACAATTTGTTTTCTTTTTTAATTTACTTATTATTTCAATTCTTTTAATTTCATATAAATAATTTACATGTGCAAGTTCATTAATGTTTTTAAATTCCGAAAAAAGTGGAATTTTTAATGGTATTCTTTGTAAGTTACAAAAGAGTAACTTCTATTAAATTTATAAACAATCATGTCATAAAAAACTTAAAAATACTCATTTAAATGCACTTAGATTAGTTTATATTAAAAAGTTATAATTTAATTATGCTAATATTTTTACAACATGAAAAACTTATAAAATGATTTTTTACTACTCATTAATGAATTTATAGCTAAATCTTAATTACATAATGATAATTTTTATATTATATTTTTTAAGCTATATATACACTTGATCCATTTAGTATTGATATATTACAAATTGGGTAAAATATGTTTTTGGTCTATGTAAAATTAGTGAGTTTTGTTTTTAATCCTGTTTTTTTTTTACTAAAACGTATTTCCAAAATTTTGTTTTGCAATGAGTCCCTCCCTTCAATTGGACGTATGTCATGTGCTAATGTGACACATTTTCAGTTATTGTATTTCTTGCTGTCACTGTAAAAAATTTACCCATTATTTCCCGGCCTTTCTCACCATCATCTTCCCCTCCTCTGCCCTGGCTACTCCACCCTCTACATCTCCTCCTCCATTCTCCCCAGTCCCCACCCTGCAACCCCGTCTCCCGCCACTCCTTCATTCTCCCCACCTCCTGCGCACAGTGCGACAGCGGCCAGAGGAGATCGCGTCTCGACTGGATGGCAGTGGTGTCGATGCGCAGCTCCGGTGGAAGGAGAGACAAAATGACAGGGGTAGTCTGAGGTGTAGCGGCTTCGACTGGGGTTGCTGTTGGGATGTCGTTTCTGACAACTGTGTAAGCATTGAGTAATAACTTTTATCTATATTTGTATATGAGTAATAACGTACTTTAATATCTATTATATAATGTACATTTTACTTACATTGATTATAACATCCAGATATATTTTGAATTGGGTAATTTAATTACATTTAGTTACATTGATTTAATGTTTTCTCAAGGTTGGATCACAATTAAAGATATTAAATTTCACCAAATTTATAGTGTTTGAATGAAGAGAAAAAAATAGGGAGAAAAGAATAAGAGATAATAAATGATGAGTAAAAATAGGGTGGATTTTGAGGTTGTTTGAACTGAGATAAATAAAAAAGAAATAAAAGAGAAAAGTGAATAGAAAGAAATTCAGTTTATTTAAATTTATATGATTTTGCTTATATGAAATGAACAAAATGTGTAAGAGATACATTCAGGTTATTATTTGAACTGTCAAAGATAATATTGGAATGAAAGACAAATTTTGTCTCCATTGAGAAATCATGTCTCCTAGGTGAAGATTTCTGTCACATGGGTCTCACACCATATTTTGTAACTTCTTCCTCACTCCACTTTCGTCACATGGCCCCACACCATATTTTGTAACTTCTTCCTCCCTCCACTCTTTTTTCGAGATAAGAAAAACCTAAGAGCTCCACATAACTCCCGTTCTCCCACATTTTCTTCTCTCTAACTTCTATGCAAACAAAACATTAATATAGGTCATGCCACAAACACATCTTTTTTAAAAAATGTTGTTGAATAGTTGTAATTTTAACCTTAACTAATTAACCATTAATTCATGATTAAGTCCATGGTGCACAAGTTTAAAAACTATTGCACCGTACACAACTATATTTTAGTCACTGGATATGAGTTAAAAACAATGGATCATATGTCCTAAAAAGATCTAATTGTTAAAATATAGTTGTGTATAGTGCAAAAGCTTTTCACCTGGTGCACTCTAAAAGAAGCCTTAATTCATAACTAATTAAATGTTATATTTAACTGTTTGCGTGCATCACTTGTCATCAAATCCAATTTTTATTTTACTTTCCTAACACGAGCTTCACAAAACAGATCATGATACAAACAATCAAATACTAGGATTTGACACATGTAACTAAATTGCACTCAACACTTTAAATGGGTATAATGTTGCATTAGGACAGTTGATTGAAAAATCAATAATTGAAATTGTGATTAACTAATGTATTGTATATTATGAAGTTGTCAAAATCTCAGCAATTGGTTTCTTTAATCAATAGTTATAATATTTAACTTTGTAAGTTAATTTATCTTGTGCATTCACGAGTTATTTTCTTTGTTAATTTACTTATTATTTCAATTCTTTTAATTTGATATAAATAATTCATATGTGCAAGTTCATAAATGTTTTTAAATTCTGAAAAAAAAAAGGTGGAATTTTAATGGTATTCTTTTAAGTTACAAAAGAGTAATTTCTATTAAATTTATAAACAATCATGTCATAAAAAAACTTAAAAATACTCATTTAAATGCATTCATATTAGTTTTATATTAAAATGTTATAATTTAATTATGCTAATATTTTTACAACATGAAAAACTTACAAAATGATTTTTTCTACTAATTAATGAATTTATAGCTAAATCTCAATCATATATTGATAATTTTTATATTATAATTTTTTGAAGCTATATACACACTTGATCCACTTAGTGTTGATATATTACAAATTTAACGATTAATTAAGTTTTATTTATACTTCATTTATATATAAATGTAAAAGAATTCAAAACTTTGCGTTTATGAGTGGTTTATAATTCTTAACACAACCTTTTCTAACCAAACAAGTTGTCACATGCATGGAGAAAGCATGACATCCCTCGTAGATAAAGTTATGGACTTTAAGTCGATGCCGCAAAGAATGCCAAAGACCAATGGGATTGTTCAACAATTGGTGCGAGTGGTGTTGGAGGATGGAAATCACCATTTCCTTGCCTTAAGAGTTTATGATAAAGTTTCTGCAAAGCTTTCTTTACTAGGGAATGATAATTGAGTTATGAAATATTTAGGGGAGACAATTGGTTATATTAGCATGGAGGGTTGGTCGATACCCATATGGAACCCCTTGTGTGGTTTTGATGTCTTGATGTTGTATCCAATGGAGATAAAGTAATAGGAGGATGATCGTGAATGATGTTCGACCACTATCTACAGGTATAAACTTGGACCTTGTATTTTTGTCTGAGTCAGACCCGTAATAGATAAGGCATTGGTATGTATATGTGTACTTCCTAAAATTTAATGAAGCTTTTTATGATAAAAGTTTCATGCTAGCATTGATCGGCATCGTGGCCGAGATCACAGGTGGTGGTCCGAGGTGCAGCTGGTCTGCTGAAGATGCTCTGGTGGTCACTCCGGCACAGGGGCACGCGGCGGGGGTACCTGCGAAGGCAATCTGACGCTCAAGTTAGTGGGATGGACAATATGGAGGCAAGTTAGGGTTTAGAATTACCTTCAAGTTGTTGGGGGTGATCCCCTTATATAGCCATGTTGTGCCATGGCGGGAGGGGACATGGCAGGTGGAGCAGGCACGCCCCCGCCGTAATTACCTGTTCCAGCCGTAATCCCCGGTTGCGTGTGTCAGGGCCTCTCAGCTTTATTGGGGGCGGTATGGGGCGCATTAAATGCGATGAGATTTGGTAGGTGACCTACGTCTTCACCCCTAGAAGTAGGGGTCCGAGGCTACATAAGGCCTTCCACCGCTCGGTTACATAGTATGGACGATCGGCTTACTTATATGTGGACCATTCTGGTCGGGGTCCGGACCAGAATGGTTGCGACGGTATCTATGACGAAAGTCCTGTCCCTGTAAGGAGCCATCGGCTAGGGTCCGGATCAGTTGCCCCCGACGTGATGGTGAGCGAGCGACTCGCCATCGACGAAGCGGCATAATATGGACGTACGGATCAGTTGCCTTCCAGCGTGATGGTGAGCGATCGGCTCGCCATCGACCAAGCGACATAGTATGGACGTACGGGTCAGTTGCCCTCTAGCGTGATGGTGAGTGATCGGCTCGCCATCGACGAAGCGGCATAATCGCAAAGTTTTGATTTGCTTGCAAACCGATCGTGTGAAGTTTAGGCAGCCCGCAGGGATTCCAGCCGACCTCTCATGTCGTGTCTTGTCGCCTGTCTTTTCAACCGTGGTCGCCCTACCGTTAGCTATTCCTTTTCTGACCGTCTGGGCGAGTTGGAATACGCGGTTGCTGCTGATTGGGTGTTTTTCCCTCGAGACGCGCGTTCTTAAATGCGCATGATTGTGGAGTCGTGCGTTACGCACGTCTCAACTGCTCTTCCCTTTCTATCCCTATTTGGGGTTGTGAAATTCTAATGGTGCCCCTGGAATGGTGTGTTATGCCTCTTCCGCCCCTGTTTGAAATGACCTGAGTGCCCCTGCCATTTACGCGTGGCTCTCAGCTTTAGGGGTGAAGTTACCTTTTTGCCCCTTTTTTTTAACTTTAATAGGTGGAGGAGGCTAACCGTTCCCTCCGCTTCCATTTCCCTGCACAGACTTCCATTTCTGCATTTCTTCGTTCCTACTCACCATCTTCTTCTTCCTGTGTGAGTTACAGGAAACTTAGCTCAACCGTGAATTTGGCTCCGTTTGAATTGTTGCTCTTGCTTCGAGCTTTTCTGGTGGTGTGATTTATTTGCTTGTCTGCCTCATCCACCATCAGATTAATAAGTTTTTCAGAATCTGGTGTCGTCAACCGCCGTGTCTCCGCCGTCATTCTACAGCGAAGCTCAGGTACTGCTTCCTCTCTTCACCATTTCCCTTCTATTTTAAGCTTTTTGGTTCAGAATGACTTACCCTGAGGGAGGGGATGGTGGAAAGGAGAGTAGCGACTCTCTGGAGGTGCTTCCCGCGCCTCCTCCATCTTGGCCTACGTCGAGACCTGCAAGGGGATCGACTGCTGGTCGGACATTTCGTCATACGCTTACTATTCTCTCAATGATCCGCCCCTACGAGAACGTGGCAGCTTCGGCTCGTGGAGAGGTTCGCGGGCTCTCATCGGCTGAAAGGTCGGCCTTTGTGAGAGATCTTTGCTCATCCTCTTCAGAAACCGACTTAGATTCGACTGATAAGGGTGCCGAAGCCTCTGACTTAGGCTCATTTTCTGAAGGTGATAGGTACTGCTACATGGATGCTGCAAGCACCAGCGGGGAGGAAGTTACTAGCCGCGATA
Source organism: Sesbania bispinosa (assembly GCA_026901365.1). Lineage (NCBI taxonomy): Eukaryota > Viridiplantae > Streptophyta > Magnoliopsida > Fabales > Fabaceae > Sesbania > Sesbania bispinosa. The sequence goes on from QLOH01000172.1 coordinate 572,914, forward strand.
TGAGGGTTCCGGACCGATATGCATGGGTCGATGCCGAGGTATTAGGGACCGTCTCCCGATATTATGGGGAAACCGAGGCGACCCTACGGGTGACCTTATCTGTGTTGGAGCCAGATTATGAAGAACTGTACACCGTCTCGCCTCCGGAACCCTCGGATCGAGTGTGTCATCGTGGGGAGACCAATGCGGGATTCATGTTTTTGTACGCCTTTGTCGTCCATCGGTTGAAGGTAAGATTGCCTTTCACGGAGTTTGAGCGATCGGTCATAAAACACTATCGTGTTGCGCCGAGCCAATTTCATCCGAACTCCAGGGGTTTGTCAAGTCATTTGAGATTCTTTGCGGGTTTCTTACAGTTATCCCGACCGTCCCACTCTTCTCGCATTTCTTTGATGTTTGCCCGAGGAAGGCTGGGGAGAGAGGTTGGGTAAGCTTGCGTGGTCATAATGGTCGACCCCTACTAACGTTCTACGTGGATTCGGAAGAGTCTTCGGGAGTTTCCTTTAAGAGGGATTTTTTCAAGGTTGTTCCTAAGGACGGGGTGCTTCCTTTCTGGAGAAATTCTTGGGAGGAGCAGGAGCCGAACTTTAGCATCTACTGGGATAGTCGTCACTACGACTGGGGTCCGAGGATGTATGCTACTAAATACGAGCGGTTATCGTCTTCCGAGCAAGATGCGTTCTTCCTCCTTCAAGAGGCTATCAAAGAACGTGGCGGAACACGCTACTCTTCTCATATGTTAATAGATACGTCGCCCGACCAGCTTGTGGTAGCCTTAGGTCGGTTTAGTGTAGCTTGCTATTCTTCCCTATGGTTTTCTCTTCTGAGGTCTAACTCTTTTTGTTTCCTTTTTGTTGCAGAAGAAGAACAGATGAAGATTAGTGATTTGATGAAGAAGGCCAAAGTCGTCGGCCTTGACGACCCGAAGGCGAGGGATCACAAGAAAAGGAAGGTTGCCGAGGGATCATCCACTACACTTTCCAATAGCCAGAGTTTGACTTTCCCTCAGGCGATTGCAGATCCTATTTTGGTTCCAGATCCTCAAACCGATCGTGCGCCTGGTCCATCTGAGGTCGATGGGAAGAAAAAGAAGAGCAAGGTTGTTACCAAGGATCTGGTCGTGGGTCCCAAGGCCGACGTAGGATCCTTGTCTGGGGTTCCGGTGCTTACAAAGGCTATTATTTTCGATGATGAATTTAGCCCGGATCATCCTGCCGTGGATTCCCACTTTTATACTGAAGAGATCCGGATGAAGTTTATGAGAGGGGAGTTCAACATCGATCAATGCGTCCGAGATGCACAAATTACCTATCTCCAGCATATTAGTCTTCTAAAGTTCATACAAAAGGACATGGTCCCTATTGCCCGTAACGCGAAGGATAACTGTGATAAGGCCTTGAAGGCATCCACGGCGGCCACTGAGGAGTGCGCCAAGCTGAAGACCGAGAAAGAAGCCCTTATGGTTCAGCTGGGGACTATTGGGAAGGAGAAACAAGATTTGGAGAAGAAGGTCGAGGATCTCGGCAAGGATCTGCTGGCGACCAAGGAGAAGCGGAAGGATGATCTAAAGAAGTAGAAAGAAGAGCATGATGCCGAGGTTTCTGAACTTAAGAAGAAGCTGGAAGCGGCTGTGGAGGGAGAGCGTCAAGTAATTGCTGACACGCTGAAATATGTGGAGAAGGCTTTTGACGTCTCCATTGAGCAGGTGAAGGCTCGCAACCCAGCCTACAATCTTGACCTTCGCAGCCTCTCCTATGAGTACGAAGTTGTCAATGGTGTTGTCGTTTTGGACGACGGGAAGGGGAACAAGACCGAGGTTCCCCCTGAGGGTCTTCCCTCGGTGACCGGTGCTCAAAATGATGCTTGAAGCTTCATTCTTTGTTTTCTTAGGACTGTTTACTTTGTTGCTTTTTCCCTTATGTTCGGTTGTAGCTAGGTTTTGTAATGACAATTTGATGTTTTTTAAGTTTGTTGCGAACCTACGAAATTTGTCTATTTCTTCTATTGAGTCTAGACTGGTTTATTTATCTGCTTGTTTCATGTGGTTTGTTCGTTGAGGCAACGTGCCTCAGATTTTGTATATTCGACCGTTCGTGAGATCAATCGCGTGGCATCGTGCCTTTGCATATTTTTGCTTATCCGATCGTTTTTCTTTTACGCCCTCTTAATATTGAAGGCCTCAGTCTTTTAGGTTGTTGCTTGTTCGATCACTTTTTATTACAGAACCTTAGTTTTCAGGCCGCGATTTGCCTTCTAATATAGAGACGATTTTCAGGCCATGGTTTGCTTTTTATCTTGGGAGTTCCATGTAGGGAGATACCTCGACCAATTCATTGAAAAGACGAATTAGTTTACAATGGTCGGATCGTAGTTGATAAAACACTTAACTGAAATACATTCGTAGATTATGGGTGTTCCAGTGTCGAGGGATGTCGTCCCCCCCGAGTGTTTCTAAGCGGTATGCCCCTTTTCCTGTTGAAGTAGTGATTCGGTACGGCCCTTCCCAGTTGGGTGCTAACTTCCCTTGTTGCGCATTCCTTCCTCCAATATCAGCCCTTCGTAGGACGAGGTCCCCAACTTGGAATTTTCTTTGATTACCCTCTTGTTGTATTTGGTTGTTGCTCTCATCTTGGTTGCTTCCTCTCGGACATGGGCTATGGCTCTTCGTTCTTCCAAGAAATCCAGCTCTTCTCTGATGAGGCGATCGTTGTTACTTTCATCGTGGGTGTTGGTCCTCCAACTAGGTTCTCCTATCTCGACTGGGATGACGACTTCGGCCCCGTGAGCTAGTCGGAAGGGGGTTTCGCCGGTCAACGAGTGTGGGGTTGTTCGATATGCCCAGAGGACATGGTCCAGTTGTTCGGCCCATTTGCCTTTCGAATCATCCAACCTCCTCTTTAGTCCTCACACGATGACTCAGTTTGCCGCCTCGGCTTGCCCATTTGTCTAAGGGTGCTCAACCGATGTGAAGTGTTGTTTGATTTTCAAACCCTCTAGTAGCTCTCTGAAACCTTTGTCCGCGAACTGGGTGTCGTTTTCCGTGACCACTGCCTTTGGGATACCATATCGGCTGATGATGTTCTTGTAGAAAAACTTTTGAATCCGAGCAGAGGTGATGGTCGTCAAGGCCTCAGCCTCGATCCACTTGGTAATGTGGTCGATGGCCACAATCAAGAATTTCACTTGGCCTAGTGCTGGGGGAAAGGGTCCGAGAATGTCCATTCCCCACCTGAAGAAAGGCCATGGGGTCGAGGTGGTGGACATCTCTTCTGCTGGGGCATTGTGAAAATCTGCGTGCCTCTGGCATGGATCGCATTTTTGGACGTGCTCCGCTGCATCCTTCTCCATTGTGGGCCAATAATAACCGACCTTTAATGCTTTCTTGGCCAACGGCCGTCCTCCGAGGTGCTGACCGCAACCTCCCTCATGAATTTCTGCCAAGACATAGCTTGCCTCATTGGGGGATAGGCATTTGAGCATGGGACATGAGAAGCCTTTTTTGTAGAGGCGATCATTAACCAGTGTGTACCATGCCGAGGTCCGCTCGATCCTTTTTGCTTCCTTTCGTTCTTCCGGCAGCGTCCCAGTTCGCAAGTAGGTTACAATAGGGCTCATCCAACAAGGGTCTTGGTCAATTTGTATGACTTGCTTCTTTTCGCTAATACTCGGTTCCGTAAGTGTTTCCTGGATCACCGACCTGTTGTTTCCGGCCTTCTTAGTACTTGCCAGCCTTGATAGGACGTCGGCCCTAGTGTTTTGTTCCCTAGGCACATGGCGGAATTCGATCGCCTTAAAAGCATCGGATATTTCTTTGACCTTGTTAAGGCATTGCTGCAGGATGGGCTCGCGAGCTTGGTATTCTCCATTAACTTGGGAGACCATAAGTTGGGAATCACTGCATAAGGTAACTATCTCAGCCCCGAGGTCTTTGGCTAGGCTTAGCCCTGCCAAACAGGCTTCATACTCGACTTGGTTGTTCGATGTTTTGAAGTCAAACTTCAGTGACTGATCAATGGTTACCCCAGTGCAATCCTCTAACACCACTCCTACTCCAGCTCCTTTGGTGTTTGATGATCCGTCCATGTATATGGTCCAGGTGACCCCGGATTTGTCCTTTTGATTGTTCGTCATCTCGAGGATGAAGTCGGACAAGACTTGTGCCTTGATAGTTGTTCGTGGCTCATAAGAGATGTCATGTTCTGAAAGCTCGATTGCCTAGGTAATCATCCGACCGGCTAGGTTGGGCTTGTGCAATATTGACCTGATGGGCAGATCGGTTCTAACTATGATAGGATGGGCCTGAAAATAGGGTCGAAGGCGTTGTGCAGCCGAGATGATCGCAAATGCTCCCTTTTCCAATTTTTGGTACCTGAGTTATGGTCCTTGAAGGCTCTTACTTGTGAAGTACACTGAGCTTTGGTTGCCATCTGATTCTTTGACTAGGACAGAGCTGATCGCTTCTTCTCCTACTGATAGGTACAAGTATAATCTTTCCCCAGGGTGGGGCTTCACCAAAATTGGTGGTTTAATTAGTGAATCTTTGAAGCTTTGAAAGGCTTCCTCACATGCAGGGCTCCACTCAAACTGTTGCCCCTTCCTCAAGAGTTGATACAAAGGGAGTGACTTGTGTGCTGATCGGGCGAGGAAGTGGGTCAAGGCCGCTATTCTTCCGGTCAGCTGTTGTACTTCCTTGACCGACGTTGGGCTCTTCATCTCCAGAATTGCTTTACATTTTCCTGGATTGGCTTCTATTCCTCTGCTTGTTAGCATGTATCCGAGGAAGTGGTCGGTGGGCACGCCGAATGTGCATTTCAGGGGATTTAGCCTCATGTTATATTCTCTCAATCGGCGGAAGACCTTCTCTAAGTCGGCCACAGGATCTCCACCATCCGGGGTCTTCACGATGATGTCATCCACGTAAACTTCCACGACTTTTCCTACCAGCCCTGCAAATACCTCTGTCATCATCCTCTGGTATATCGCCCCAGCATTTTTCAGGCCGAACGACATCATTGTGTAGCAATAGGTTCCTCCATCCGTAACAAAGGTCGTTTTTTCCTCGTCATGAGCATACATGGGAATTTGGTTATAACCAAAGTAGGCATCCATGAACGAAATGAAGCGGTAGCCAGAGGAATTATCTACTAACCTGTCAATATTTGGCAAGGGGAAAGGGTCTTTAGGGCATGCCTTGTTAAGGTCGGTGTAGTCCACACACATTCTCCATTTGCCGCTTGATTTCTTGACTAGGACGACGTTGGCTAGCCAAGTTGCATATCAGATCTCCCTGATGAACTCGACTTTTAACAACTCAGCTATTTGATCTTTAATTGCTTGTTGCCTTTCTGGTCCCATTCTCCTTTTCTTCTGAGCAACCGGCTTCAACCGGGGGTCGACCGATAGCTTATGACAGCAGAAATCAGGGTCTATCCCGGGCATGTCGGTTGCTGTCCATGCGAATAAATCAGCGTTATCCCTTAGGAGCTTTTCCATTCTGTCCTTGAATTCTGGTGGGAGGTGGATCTCCATTTTGGTGCTCTATCCTTCTTTTTTGCCGACGTTCAATGGAACGGTCTCTCCTTCCGGGGTAATCCTTTCCGCACCTCGATCCTCTTCTCCTGAGTCTACCCTCGGATCTAGGTCAACCAGGGAAACATTGTGTTTCACATGGCGAGCCGGGGTTCTTACGCTTGGTGGAGGGTTCTTCTTCAGGCTTAAGTTGTAGCAACTCCTTGCTACTTGCTGGTCTCCTCTGACTGTCGCCACTCTTCCTTCTCTTGTGGGGAGCTTCATTACGAGGTGCAACGTGGAAACCACAACTCCAATCGCATTGAGGCTTGGTCTTCCCATTATGGCATTGTACGAGCTTTTGCATGGGACCATGATAAACTTGGTTTTGATTGTCTTGCTTTCTTCCTTTCCTGTCAGAGTGATGGGTGCTTCCATGTAGCCGAGGGGTTGAATGCAGTCTCCTGAGAAGCTGACGGGGTCACTGTCATAGGGCAACAGATCGCCTCGATTGATCCCCATTTTCTCAAAGCAGTTTTCATAAACGATATCGGTCGAGTTTCCTTGGTCTATCAACACTATTTTTACCTCGGCGTTGGATATTATTGCGGTGATCACCATTGGGTCATCGTGTCCAGGCATGGTGTTCCCGAAGTTGCTGCTATCGAAGGTGATGGTTGGGGTTGGATGGAGTGTCCCATATCGGCGAGATCTGCGGTGGTCATCCTCCATGTGCTGTACCTTTTTCAATGCCTTCTTCCTGGAGTTGGACGAGCATCTGCCACCTCCGAAACCTCCTGCAATCATATTGATGGTGATCCGGGGTTGTTGGTCTCGGTCCTTCTGTGGAGAACCATCCTTTGGCTTCTTGTCCGACGTCCCACGACTTCTTGGCGAACGGGATCAGTGTCGCCTTCTTTCGTGCCTGGGGGGTGAGTGGCGTTCTCGCCGCCGATGGTCCTGTCCACGGCTGCTCCATTCAGGCTTGTCTCTTTTCACATATCGTCCAAGACTTCCATCTCGGATTAACTGTTCAATGGCGTCTTTGAGCTGGTAACAGTCATCAGTGTCATGTCCATGGCCCTTGTGGAAGGCGCAATATCGGTCCTTGTCTCCTTAGGGCGACTTGATAGGTGGGGGTCTCCTCACTTCAACTAATTCGACGTTGTGTACTTCCTGTCAAATTCTAGAAAGGCTACTTTTGAGAGGGGTGTAACTACCCTCATATCGTCCCCTGAACTTCTTTCTTTCTTCTCTTCTTTCTTTCCTGCTTCTTTCCTCTTTCTCTGGCGCTCGAGCCTCTTTTGGGGTTGCTGCTGTGCTCGTCACTTCCAGATACAATTCCTCATTCACAAACTGGGCCACTCGTTCTCTAAAGGTCGTCATGTTGTGAACACGGATTCTTCTGAGAGAAATTTCAAGGGGTGTTCCTTTGCGCAATGCTTCGACCGCACAGTGTAGTTGTACCTCGTCTGCGACATTAGGCGTAAGGGCGACCTCCTTATAGAATCGCGTCAAGAAATCACGCAAAGTCTCGGACTCCCCTTGCTTGACCTTCACGAGAGTGTGGGAATCTCGAGGTATCTGGTTGGCCATACTGAACCTCTTGGCGAATGCCGCCGCGAGGTCGTCCCATTTATCAACCGAATTCTGGGGAAGAGTCCTGAATCAAGTCAAGGCTTCTTCATCCAACGTCTGCGAGAAGCTTCTGCACATGATGTCTTCTTGAGCGCCTAAGAATAGCATCTCACTGAAGAACCGATCTAGATGTCAGCCCGGGTCTGTTTCCCCGGTGTACAAACTGATGGTGCTGAAGGGGCGGAGGGAACGATCGGGTATCTTAACCTGGGCGAGTCTTGCCGTAAAAGGATGCGTGAAGGGCCGATGTAACGTTATTAGGCTCGGGATTCCTGACGCCGCGACCACGGGCGTGGTCGTGGTGGGTGTTCCAGTAGCTGTCGCAGGGGTTGCTAGGGGTGTGACTGGAGTGGCGATCGGAGTCGCCTGTACCACGGCCGGGGTGGTTTGTGCCTCGGCCTCCGCTTCCTTGGTTGGGCCGGGGATGATAGGTTTTAGTGTTTCTTCCCGGTCCTTTTTAGTCGAGGCTCCGTGGGTGTCGGCGCGAGCTGAAGGGGTAGCACGTCGGCTGCGTCCGCGCGTACGACTCATCCGCTCGGTTTGGTATTCAGACGAGGAGACTTCCTCCGAGGAGGGTTCAGTGGATGTGTAACTTGATTCTTGGGAGGGCAGATCTCTGGTGTGGCACGTCTTTCTGGAGGTGGTGCTCCTCTTGGTCACCTCTCTCCGGCGGGACCTCCTCCGCGGTGCGGCAGGAAGCAGGGATTCAAGGTATTTGATCCTTTTCTCCAGCTCCTTTACGGTTCGATCTTTCTTCTTCTTTTTTTGGGGGGGAGAGGGTCTCCTACTCACTGCTGGAAATGGGCTCCTTCTTCCTACTGGCTTTCTTGTATGGTCTCCTCCTCCTGGTGATGACTCCGGGGGGCTTCAAATGGTAGCTCTCAGATAAGGACCCTGTGGTTTGCAAAGATGGGGGTGGTTGTTGGGGGTAGTCCTCAGGGCGTGACGGGGGTCTGTCGTTATCTCCATTCTTACTGCTTGTGCAGCCCCGATGAACTACGGTGGCTGGTTGTTAGCTGTTGTGTCCATCCTTAGTTCTTCTTGGTGGTGCAAACTTCTGATCTCAGCAAAGGGGGGAGAGATAGTGGGGTTTCCTTTACCGGGATTCCCACAGACGGCGCCAAATGATCGTGGCCGAGATCACAGGTGGTGGTCCGAGGTGCAGCTGGTCTGCTGAAGATGCTCCGGTGGTCAATCCGGCACGGGGGCACGCGACGAGGGTACCTGCGAAGGCACTCCGACGCTCAAGTTAGTGGGATGGACAATATGGAGGCAAGTTAGGGTTTAGAATTACCTTCAAGTTGTTGAGGGTGATCCCCTTATATGGCCATGCCGTGCCATGGCGGGAGGGGACATGGCAGGTGGAGTAGGCACGCTCCCGCCGTAATTACCTGTTCCAGCCGTAATCCCCGGTTGCGTGTGTCAGGGCCTCTCAGCTTTATTGGGGGTGGTATGGGGCGCATTAAATGCGATGAGACTTGGTAGGTGACCTACGTCTTCACCCCTAGAGGTAGGGGTCCGAGGCTACATAAGGCCTTCCACCACTCGGTTACATAGCGTGGACGATCGACTTACTTATATGTGGACCATTCTGGTCGGGGTCCAGACCAGAATGGTTGCGACGGTATCTATGACGAAAGTCATGTCCCTATAAGGAGCCATCGGCTAGGGTCCGAATCAGTTGCCCCTCGGCGTGATGGTGAGCGAGCGGCTCGCCATCGACGAAGCGACATAACATGGACGTACGGATCAAGCATTGTCCTTATTAATTAGAACTCTTATCAAGGTGAACAAAAATACTATAAAATTGGAGAAGGGTAGGTTTGCATGGTCTATGTTGAGAGATACCTTAATCAACGTGTTGGAAAATTGGACTTTGAGGAAACTAATGAACGGGCATCTTGCCAGGGACTGCAATAATGGAGGTTAGGGACACTGACCAAATGGCTACTCAGGGCGATGGAGATATTCCTAATGATGACTAATGTGAGAGACAAATGACAATTATGTAGTAGTAGAAAATTTAGTTAGCATTAATCTGGTTGACGATCAATTACTTGGTGATTGGCTTGTAGAATTACGAAAGTAAAAAAGACAAATGAGAGAAAATTTGGGAGAGTAACAACAATTAATTGAGGGATAGCAAATAAAGGGAAATAAATATGGGTCATTAACCAAGTAAGAATCGATACCAAATAAGGGTATCGCACGAGCCAACGATAAAAAGAATATTAGTGGGCCCACTTATCAAGTGACAAAAGTTTGTATTTTGGTTTAAGACGAAAAAGACAGAAACATTTAACGTTCTCTACAAAAATACATTAAATATCTCCAAATTATTGGATAATGCATCTAAGTCAATGATCCATAATATGCACTCAGAAAGGTATTGGAATCCATTATTAGATAAAGGAAACATAAAGAATAATGTTTAGTCCTCTCACTAAGAAATCACTTATGATATTGCATGCAATGTATCTCACATGCATGTGGTGTCTTATGTGAATGGGACAATAGTAATGATCAACAACATTTGCATAGTTGTGGTTGAAGAATGGTCGCTTGATCCCCATTATCATGTAAATGACAAGCTTACAAAGGCGAAAATCAGTTACTGCTTCTACCAGTTTCAAGTTGGCCCGCTTTCCCATTCCTTCAAGGGATCCTTGGTTTTTAATGGTTGCTCCCAACCTCAACCAATTTGTTATACCATTGACTCTGCTCAAAGCACTTGGAAAAGAATCAATCTCCCTCCTCTATTGCATGAAGAATCCAACCAAAGTTGCATTCCAGTTGCAGCCTTTGGTGGCTTGATTTGCTATCTCAAATTATCAGGAAACTTCATTGTGAGAAATCTTGTGATAGGATCTTGTAGTGAACTACCCCCACTGCAATTTTCTCCACAAGATCAACCTCTTAATGTTGTTGTGATGAGCACAACTTCCCAGTACCAACTCTACTTAAAAAATTGTTAGTCTTTGGAGAAAAGAAGTAGGAGATAAGAGATGATGAGTAAATATAGAGTGGTTTTGAGGTTGTTTGAAGTGATAAAATTTTGAAAGAAATAAAAGAGAAAAGTGAGTAGAAAGACATTGAGTTTATTTTAATTTACATGATTATCCTTGTATAATGAACAAAATATGCATGAGATACATTTAAGTAATTATTTGAATTGTCAGGGGTAATATTGGAATATGAGATTTTTGTCTCTATTAAGAAATCTTGCCTCCCAGGTGAAGATTTATGTCACATGGGTCCCACACCACATTTTGTAACTTGTTCCCCACTCCACCCTTGTCACACGGTCCCATACCACATTTTGTAACTTCTTCCCCACTCCACTCTTTTCCCAATGCAAGAGAAACCTTAGAGTTCCTCATAACTTCCATTATCCCACATTTCCTTCTCTCTAACTTCTATGCAAACAAACAAAGCGTTAATGTATTATAGGTCATGCTAGGGGTGTTTAAGACCCGGTATGTCCCTTTGACCCGTCCCAACCCGTCCTACTCGGGCCGGGTCTGTTCCTATCCTACAAGAAAGAATAGAACCAAATAGGGTCTCATTTTTTGACCCGGCGTCGGGTTTGAGGACGGGTTCGATTCACCTTCGGGTTACCCGACCCGTCCTTCATATACAAATATAATATTTATTACTTATGATTTTCTATTATGTAAAGTCCTAACTTATTTTTTTTTCATTTTAGAAAGAGTTTTTTAGTCTGAGTTTCATTTATTTATCTTTAAAAATATATTATATACATAAAATTATATAGTGATATAATGTTATTTTTGGTTTAGTAATGTCCCAAACTTTAAAAAAGTAAAAATATTGCATACATTAAGAGACATTCTATTGTATGCAATATATTTATTAATTGTATGAACTATTTTCTTTTAAACATTGTTATATGATCATTTCATGATTATATTTATCTTATATATCGGGTCAACCTGGTCCTGTCCTATTCAGACCCGGTCTTACTTAAACCCCACACATCATCGGATCTCTTCGGGTATATGGACGGGTTCTGGTCCATAGAATTGAGCCGATAAAAATTAGGGCCAGATTAGGGACAGGTAAAACTCCTCCCAACCCGTCCCATAAACACCCCTAGATCATGCCACAAGCACATCTTTTAAAAAGGTTCTTGGATGGTTATAGTTTTAACCTTGACTAATTAACTATTAATTCTTAACCAATTAAATATTTCATTTAACTATTTGCATGCATTATTGCTTGTCGTCAATTCTAGTTTTTATTATACTTTTCTAATATGAACATCACAAGATAAATTATGAGATAAGCAATTAAATACTAGGATTTGGGTCTCCTAATGTGTACACAACACTTTAAAGGGTATAACGTTGCATTAAAACCGTTGATTGAAAAACCAATAATTGGAATTGAGATTAACTATATATACATGTATTATAGATTATAAAGTTGTTAAAATCTCATCATTTGGTTTTTTTAATCAACAATTATAATATTGAACCTTATTATCTAAACATGCATTCTATAGGAGGCAAATCCCAAATACTGGTGGTGTGATTATAATTAATTATAAATTTATTATCGTTATTTTTATCCACAATTATAATTCTGCATTTTATTATTTGAAGTCAACATCTCATCTTATAAGAGTTATATCCCTAAATTATTGTAAGCTAATTTATTTTTTGGATTCACGAGTTATTTTTCCTTTTTAATTTACACATTACTTCAAAAATTTAATTTGATAGAAATATTTTATATGTGGAGGTTCATTAATGTTTACAAAGTCCAAGAGGTGGAATTTTTAATGGTATTTTTGTAAGTTTAAAAAGAGTAATTTCTATTAAATTTATAAACAATCATATCATAAAAAACTTAAAAATATCTATCTAAATGCATTTAGATTAGTTTTCTATTAAAAAAATAGGGAAAAAATATGTTTTTCATCCCTATAGTTTCGGTCAACTTTGGTCTTTGTCCCTATACTTTAAATCCTTTATTTTTATCCCTGAACTTTCTAAACCTCCAATCCATGGTCCCTGGCCGTTTAGTGAGATCTGTTAACCTGATGAGCTGGGTAACAAATGTTACATGTTAGCCTCAATAGTGAGTCCCAAATAGCTGGCTCATTTAATTAATCTTATTTTATTATTATTTTTAATTATTAAAATAACCATAATAATGAAATTAGGTTTTTTATCGGGTAAAATTGCTCAGGTGAAAATCCTAATTTAGTAATTTGGGTTATTTTAATAATTAAAAATAGGGTAAAATATGTTTTTCATCCCTATAGTTTTGGTCAACTTTGGTATTCGTCCCTAACTTTTAAAACCTTTGTTTTATATCCTCATACTTTTAAAATACCTTAATCGTGGGTCCCTAATGTTAATTAGCTTTGTTAAATTACTGACCTGTTTAATAGATTTTTACATTACTTTTTAGTGTCGAGTCTCATTTAACCAATATGGATGTTGAGTTCATTTATTAAGCAGTTGAATTAAGTAGCAACTTAACCGAATTAATTAACGTTAGGGACTATGATTAAGGTATTTTTAAAGTATAGGGATAAAAAACCAAGGTTTTAAAAGTCGGGGACAAAGACTAAAGTTGACCAGAAATACAGGGACGAAAAACATATTTTAGCCTTAAAAATAAATAAAAAAAGTTAATTAGATGATCAGTAAGTTATTTGTGACTCACTATTGAGGTTGACATGTAATTTTTGTTAGCCAGCTCATAAAGTTAACATATCTCACTGACGGGCAGGGATAGAAAATTTAGGGACAAAAAACACATGATTTAAAGTACAGTAATGAAAATTAAAGTTGACCGAAACTATAAGGACGAAAATAATATTTATCCCAAAAAAATATAATTTAGTGTTGTGATGATATTTTCACAACATAAAAAGCTTATAAAATGTTTTTTTATACTTGTTAATATTTTTATAGCTAAATCTTAATTATATTTTGAAAAATTTTATATTTTAAATATTTTTTTGAAGCTATAGTCATTTGGTATTGATATCTTAAATTTAATGATTAATTAAAACTTATTTATACTTCATTTGTAATTAAATGTAAAAGAATTCGAAACTTTGCATTCATGAGTGGTTTAGAATTCACTGCACAATATTTCCACCAAGACAAGTTGCCATATGGATGAACCACGATATCCTTCAAAGATGAAGTTATGGGGTGAAAGTCGGTGCCACAAAAAATGCCAAAGATCAATGAGATTATCCAACAATTGGTGGAAGTGGAGTTGGATGATGGAAATCACCTTTTCCCAACTATAAGGGTTGATGATAAAGTTTTGTAGAGCTTTATTTACCATGGAATGATGCTTGATTTGTGAACTTTTTAAGGGAAACAACTGGTAGTAATACCATGAAGAAATGGTTGACACCCATATGGAAACCCTTGTGTGGTTTTGATATCCTTCATATAGACTATATTTATTTCATGGTAAAATTTGATGTTGTATCCAATAGTGATAAGATGGTGGGAGGATGATTATGAATGATGTTTGACAACTATTATTGGAGGTGTAAACTTGGACCTATATTCTATCTCATTTAAAGCCATAGTAGATAAGGATTTTGTATATTTGTGCTTCCTAAAATTTAATAAACCTTTGTATGATGAAAGTTTCATGCTAGCATTGGCGTTATTGGTTAGAAATCCAATCAAGGTGGACCAAAATACCAAGAAGGTGGAGAAAGAATATGTTTGCATGGTTTGTGTTGAGATAGACCTTAATCAAACACGTTGTAGGAAAAGTTGGACTCTGAGGAAACTGATAAAAGGCATTTGCCAGGGATTGAAGTAGTGGAGGCTATGGACAATGACCAATTGGCTACTAAGCCGCGATGGAGATATTCTTAGTGGTGACTAATGTGAGAGACAATTGGCAGTTATGTAGCAATGAAAAATGTAGGTAGAGTAAGCGTTATTCTTGTTGACGATCAATTACATGGTGATTGGCATGTAAAGAATAATGTTGAATTGAGAAAGGTATCGGAATCCATTATTAGATAAAGGACATGTAAAGAATAATGTTTGATTCCTCTCACTAGGAAATCACATGTGATATTGCATGCAATGTCTTATGCGAATAAGGACTATAGTAATGATCAACAACATTGCACTTTTGTGGTTGGAGAGTGGCAACCCGATCCCCATTATCGTGTAAATGACATGCTTACAAAGGAAGCCTTAGACAAATTAGAAAATAATGGAGACAATGAAGGCTTATGCGGATGAATGCGAGGAAGAGATCGATGAAGGTTATGCACTTATGTATACCACTCCACAACCTTAGTGGTGGTGTTCTCCTGGAATGTATAAGAGCCAACAACCCAGATGTAAAAGACATGCCAATGATGTGGTTTATAAGTTTAAACCAACCATCACATTTGTGCTTGAGACTCACGTGGCTTGTAAAATCTTGAGAAGCTTTTGGTCGATAGTGGATTGTGATGTAATTTCTATAAAAGAAGTTAGAAGGCATTCAAGAGGCATATGGATGCTCATTAGTACCTCATCCACGTTTGTTGTCTAACTTATATTTTCATTCTTCACAAGACATCATTCTTAAGATCTTTTATGAAGATTTCTATCTGTATGCGTGTTAGAAATTTATATGCGTCTTATTATTTTCACAAGATGTAATGAGTTGAGGGAGAGTTTGTTGAAATTAGGGGATAATTGGAGAAATTATATAGGAGAAGAAATAGGAATAGTGGGGGTGGGGTAGTTACATTTTCAGCTCTATAAAAAGGGAACTAGACTACAGAAATAGGATGGTTGGAAACAGAGGATTAACCGAAACCCCTGAGCAAAGAAAAAAACTGAGAGGGTTTACACTAAAAAAAGAGGAGAACTAAGAGAGTTGAAATTGCAGAAAGCCTAGGCCGATTTCGAAGAAGAGGGATCAGTTAAGAGTGCAAGGGCTACAAGGAAGAAGATCACTTCCCTAATTCTGTAATGTCTGAGCAATAAAAAAGAAGAAGACCCAGAACCAGACACAAAGAAACAAGAACATTGCAGGCAGAAGTTAAACCAGAAGCTGAGTATACGACGAAGAATGAGTTAACTTCAGGTTCTCTTTTCTGATCACTTAGTTTCTTAGTTCATTTTTTTCCCTTCATGTGTTTAAATCTCCAAAGTTAGAATGATTGATTCTGTTTTTAAATATACACCCCACCATTAATACATATCTGCAATTAATAATTTGCCGTAAATTAGAAGAAATTCATCATAAACCACACTTCAATGCCACTTTTGGAAATACAGCTTATTTAAGTGCTTATAATATAAGTTTTCATTTAATAAACACTTAATAAATAAACTCTTAAAAAGATTGATGAAATTGAAGAGGGTGCAGTATACTTAGATTCTCCCTAAGCTATTCTCAGAGTTATTGAAATAAGCTGAAAACAGCTTATGAGTATGTCATAAGTTCTTTTCAGAAGTTTACCCAAAAAACAGTTAAATAAGTGTTTATGTTATAAAATAAACTTAAATAAGCTCTTTCAAACATCAATATCCATCATCAATTTACATTCAGAAGACAATTAAAAGAAAGATAATAAAAGCCCCTGACTTCTCTACTGCGACCACGGCGGCCGTGGCTACCCACCGCGGCCGTGGCCGCTCCTTCTTCTCCAGCTGCCCTTTCCTCTTCCTTCCCTCGCCACCGCGCGGAAAACCACGGTTGTGCATCCAGCAGTCACCACCGCGAGGGTCAATAGCGCCACTGCAGTCTTCACCTCTCCCTCTGTCTTACGGCACCGCTGTCCCTTTCTTCCTCCCCTTCCTCTTCCTTTTCTTTTTTTTTCATGGGCCAACCCTTCTTCTTTCTTTCCCTTTCTCCCTCCTTGGTTTTTTCATTTTTTAATTCTGATGGCTGTGTGTCTCACTAAGAAGGGGCATGAAGGTTTTAAAATACCTCATCCCTTTGCCTTCTTCTTTTTCGGCTTTTTTACCTAATAATATTAAAAAAATTATTATTTATCTAAATAATATTTTTAAAAAATTATTAATTTTTTTGGGTAGTTTTGGCCACGTAAGAAAGAGAGTGTACACAGTGAATTATATGGCGCTAGATGAAATAGCACCTCGTGAAACTGTAAATTTGGCTTTAGTATGTGGACCTCTAACTCAGTTAGAGCCATATGTGTCTTATTATATGGCTCTAACTGAGTTAGAGCCACATAGTAAAGACAAATCATTTGTTATGGCTCTAAAGAAAGTAACGTTTATGTGAGTCCAAGCCTTATGGATACCGGCAAAAATTATCGCAATGGGCAGGGTAAAAACCCGCAACAACACGGGTATGGGCGCGGATAGAGCAATAACCCGCATTGTTTCATGGGGATGGACGCGGTACAGGACAACTATGATGTTCCAACCTGCCCCATACCGACACTCATATATATAATATTTATAAATAATACCATATATAATTATATATGGGATATAATAATTTTATTAGAATATTAATATAGTATACATATTTTGAAATTGATATATATAATATATGCCAAATTAAAAAACATATTTTTTATTAAAACTATCTATTTGTGTTTTTTACTTTATAATATATAACTAATTAGTGATAAAATCATTTTTTTTAATATCTCGAGAATTCTAACACATGATATCTAAGTTTATAAAATATTGTGACGTAAAAGTATATTGTAATATTTAATAAATTTTTGAACTCTTAGATAATGTGTGCTTATAACACTCACATATTGTGTTTCCAGTTTAATTAAATTGTGTGTGTCACTGATATTTAAAATTATGTTCGGAAGATCTTTGAGTAACTTTTCAATTGAGATAGTTTTCTTAAATTAGTTATTTTTTTAGTGAGTTGTTAATATTTTAAATAAAAGTGTAGGTAACGGGCGCGGATAGGGGCATATAGGTGCCAGTGGGTATGTGGACGGGCACAAAAATTACTTGCCCACGAGGGTATGAGTTAATTTTTGAAAATGCAGGAACGGGGGCGGACACTGTGGTACCCCTGGGCCAAAGTGGTACCAAAAAGATAGTTTTAAAATTATTTTTTATTTGTAATATATTATATATAACAATTTTAAAAGTATGTATAAATATATTAGATATTTAATAAATTATTATATCCCTATATATAATTATATATGGTATTACTTATTAAATAATTATATATATGAGTGCGGGTATGGGGCGGGCTGGGCATCATAGTGCCCGTACCCGCGCCCATCCCATGAAAAAATGTTGGCTATTGTCCGTACCCTGCTCATGCCCGTTTTGCGGGTTTTACCACCTGTCCCTTGCGGGTAATTTTACGGGTACCATAAGGTTTTGGGCTCACATAAAGCACTACTTTCTTCTTAACGCCAACAACAAATGATTTTGTCTTTACTAATGTGGCTCTAACTCAGTTATAGCCATATATAAAACAAAACATATGACTCTAACTGAGTTAGTGCCACATAGTAAAGCCAATTTTTGGCAGTTTCACGAGGTGCTATTTCATCGTGCGCCATACAATTCACCGTGTGCACCTCTCTCTCCTACGTGGCCAAAACTACCCTAGAAAAAATAAATAGTTTTTTAAAAAATATTAGTTAGGTAAATAGTTATTTTTTAATATTATTTGGTAAAAAAAGTCTTCTTTTTTCTTTTTTTTTATTTAATTATTGTAAATACTTTAGTTAATATATTTGTGAGTGGTTGATTCTAAATGTATGTGATTGTATAAATATTTTGCTTTTATAAGAACTTATCTCCTGTAATATATGTGTGTTTGTGTCTAAATAAAATTGTGATTTTATAGATATAGGTTTAATTTTAAAATCTTCAAATAATCAAAATTAAATTCTAAAAAACATATAATAAATGTGGATGCAATAATTTGGTGATATTATCGAATAATATTTCTATTGTTAATATTATTCAAATTATATAGGATTATGGAGTATAGTTTATTTGTTAACAAAGATAGTCCTAGCAAATTGTAAATTATTTTCAAAACTAAAAAAAAAGTAATTTTCATAAAAATAAAACGTTAATGAGTAACATTTCTAACCGTTAACTGGACCATGGAGTATAACTATTTGTTACCAAAATTATTTTTTCAAAATAAATAGCATTAAGACTAGCATTTCTAGCAATAACGTTGTCTTTCAAAAATAAAAAGAAACTTTTTACTCGATTTAAAAATAAATTTTGTTAATAAAATCGCTCAATCATCAAATAATATTGATTGAATAGCAATTCCATCAATTAATATTATTTGAATCGGGAGAGTTCATTGTATAGCCATTTGCTAACAGAAACCTTCAAGAGTGAATTCATTTTTAAAACCAACTCTTTCAAAAATAAAAAATATAAAATAAAATCATTTCAACAAATCTTATCAAAAATCCAAACCTCTCAATCAATCAACGAATCAATCTTTCAGAATGACGTGACTTTGATTTCCCCTATTGCAGCTGCAGCTGGGGATACGTAGGAGCGGGAACCGGCCCCGTCATCAGCTAAATAAATCTTTTTCTAAATTTCCTAGAATCTAAAAAAATAAATAAATAATGTAAATAAATTTTGTAAATAAAATAAAAGATTTTTTAAGGGGTAAAATAAATATTTTTTTTAAAAAGTTAATAATTTACATAATTAATTAGAGATAATCGTCTTAGGACCGATGTCATAGAGTGCTAATACTTTCCCTACACATAATCAACTCCCGATCCAAATCTGGTTTCAAAGACTATTTTTTTTAAAAGATTTCTTTCTGATATTTTCCTTCAAAAATAAATATTAGAGACTCCATTGAAACGATTTTTCAATTCCCATTTCATTCGCCGTGTCGTGATCCTGGTTTCTACAACTGAATAAAAAAAACCTAGTATCAGCCTCGTTGGTTAGGCATCATACTCCTCGCCTTGGTCTCTCTCTCTATCTCTCTTTCTATCCAATTCCAAGAATCAATCTCACATGAACAAAAGAAAAATTGGAACTTTAACTTCCTTAAGAACTAAGATTTCCGGCAATTCAAGTTGCTGCACGAAGCTCCTTCGTGACGTCATGCCCGTTGTGCTTCTTTGTCTTGCTCGTTGTGAGCAGTCATTCCGTTGTGCGTCGTGAGCTATCACCGTCACGTCGTTATGAAGCTTTTTCTCCTCCGGCATCTGCCTGTTGCGCAAGGTCCATATCTGGTGTTGCTCGTCGCATGAGCTCTATCTTCAACGTTGCCTGAGTTTGCAGCCAGGGGTGGGAATGATCAAAGCCACTTGGAAATGGCCTACAACATGGCCTAATTTAAGGTTGACCTAACTTTTTAATAAAATTGTATGCTTAGGCTATTTAAAAAACCTTTTAAAATAAACAAACTGAACTCATTCATAAAAAACCCGTTTAAGCTATCAGACGACCAATATATATGAATATATATTTAGCAGTAATTAATTAATATAATTATATATTTATACTTTTATCAATTTTGTAATTACATATTTTTTAAATTAATATTTGTTAATATAATAATTTGTAATATTTATTTAATATAAATATAAGTTATATAACTTATATTATATTCATCAAAATGCAAATAATAAAACAAAACAAATTAGTACTTTAAGAATCAGAACATACAAAACTGCTTTTGGAAAAAAACATCAAAATTCAAAAGAACAAAATCAAAAGGAAACTGAGGAACCTAGCTGTGCCGCTATTCGCGATTCCGCCTCTCCCGTGTGACTGCGCCTCCGCTGCTGCATCGCGACTGTGCCTCCGTGCGCGTGACCGTGCTCCTGCGACTGCGAGTTTCGTCTGCGTGCGACTTCGACTTCGACTTCAACGGTCCCCTCCCTGCAGTTGCGACTTCGAGTGCGTGCGAGTGCGAACTTCGAACTAGCCAACCAGGTAACTCCTTCCTCTGTGAGAGGTCGTATTTTAGTCATTTCAATCTGCAGTGGTTATAGGATAGTAGTCTGCAGTGGTTCCTTCCTCTGTTTATGATTGGCGGGAGTTTTCTTTGGTGTTTTATTTTGATTTGATTGTGTTTGCAATGTGGTACGGGATTTGGATGTTGATTGTGCTCTTCTACTGACATATTATTTAAATTTTGAAGTTTTGGAACTTGTCATTCTTACATTGTTGGACCTAGGGAGCTGAAACTCAATTTAGGCATAAACATGCTTTGTCTTTATTTATTTAGTTGATTCAACAAGGCAATCACTCCTTTTTTTTTTTTTTTGATGTTATGGGTATTATTAGCAGTGCCTATACTTGATCTGTATGATCTGGATGTGTTTTGTTCCTTCACTGTTTTTCTTTTTTTGTGTGAAGAAGTCAGAACTCAATGCAATCAGAAGGCATTGCTTTTTTTATTCATTGATGCTTGCAGCTTATATCTTTTAGTAGGTTTGTTATCATGGAAAGATATATCAATTATAGGTATCATAGGAGAGAGAAAAGGGTAAGGTATGGGCGAAGGGAAGGTGGTGAATAGAGTTGAAAATCAATTAAACCTATTTCTTAAGAATCGTTTGGTAATCAAACCAAAACCATTTTCTTAACACTATTGAGTGTTACTTATTAATTCAACCCAATGGTAAAGAAAATTAAACATGAAGTTGAGTGGTCATTGTTTGGTTTCCAAGTTTGAGACTATGATTAAAATAAGGTTGACTAGTCATTTTTAATTTTAAACAAGTTAATCAGGTCATCCCCAGTATGACACATAATGCATCTCCCTGTCTCATTATAGTCTTATTGCAAATTGTCAGCCAATATGTTTATTCGGTTGTTTGGAAATATTGAACATTATTAAATTTTCATCCTTATTTTACTTTATCTTTCCCATTTTCCCCTGGAAATGTTATCTCATTATTTCTTTAGGCTTTGCTTGTGATATCAAACACTGCAGCTCCTTAAATCACATGTGCATCATTGTTGATAGTAGGTCCTCTGTTTTGTGTTGAACCTGATCAACATGACGAGATTTTTCCTCCATATATGATCTGTTTGTTGTGGTTATTTAGCTACGATGTACTAGATTTGGTCTCTCTCTCTCTCTGTTTTTTTTAACGTATTGACATATTGACATGCTACATAGTAAGTCCTCTGCATGTTGGCATGCTACATTTTATGCTAATTGACACTGCATATTTCAGTTTTATATTCATGTTTAATTTGTGTTTGGATTCTTTTTATTGGTAAAAGTATTTAATTTTTTATAATGCTGAAATGTTGATTTTTAATTGATTTTTAGAATATTGATTATTTATTTATTGGAAGTAGGCTAGGAATAGAAAATGTAATAATTGTTGGAAATAGGCTTTTGGGCTCGCCAGCCTTTAGCCTATTTATATAAATAGGCCTAAATAGACCCTATTTACTGGCCGTCATGAATCACAGGCCTTTATGCAGGCTCTCACAGTTTCACACTTTTAACTGTTACTTGATTCCAAATAGCCGTGGCCCATGAGAAAGGAGCGACAATATGTGAATGAATGTATGATTATGTGTATTCTAAATTGCAAATTGATACTCACTATTGCTCTCATAGTCTTACTATTACTGGATTCCATATCAGATTCCAATTGCAAATTCATTATACCTTCTAACTAATTGCAAATTTGTGTATGAATTTCTTCCAATTTTAGCTTAGAAAAATTGCAAATCTGAATGTATTGTAACTTTTGCCTTCTAATTGCAGTATAACTAAAATCAAGGTATAGAAGTGTATTGCTTTGAATTCGAAAATAACATAGAAATTTCAAATTCACACAGGTTTCCAATAAATTTATTTTAGGTGTATTGGATTGCATGATATAAATGGTTTTGAATTTGGAGTAATAGTTAAATTATATTACCTATGTTATTTTTTTAATATAATTTTTTAATATATACCAAGTCAAACCGGTTTAACCAGTGACTCACTGGTTCGACCAGTGACGCATTAACCCAATGCCTTAACCGAATTGATCACCTAGTTGGTTTTTAAACATTATCTGACACATTTCATTCATTTGGTGGCCAGTTTCTGTCTTTCTTCTTTCAAAATTCATTTTTCTCTGTAGTCATCTCTCATCTAATGCATAAACATATTTGTTCTCATCTTAATTGTATTAGTAATTTTAATTGTTTTAAGTTTGGAATTTCAAGACTTTTAGTTGTATTGTTGTTATTAAACCATGTTGAAATTTGAGGGGTGAATGGGTGTTTAGATTTGGATTTAGACATTTGGTGAATGGTTCAATGTTGTTGTGGTATTGTTTTAGATTTTTCATTTGGATTTGTTCTTATTGAACTTGGTTAATTGTCCATTTGGATTTGGTGTTAGTGGTTATTAATGTGATTTCTTTTTCCTGTATTTTGTTTGCATTTTCTAAGATTTTCTTTTGTTTTGGCCCTGATTCTGCAAAATCTCACAGTTGTGTGTCAACATTTCTTTTTTGAAGCTTTTTTGCAGTCTCTGTTTTTCTTTAAAGCCAAGAACACAAAGTAACGGAAAACAACATTGATTGCTCAAACTACTGTCAATACCTTTGACCTTTCTAGCCTTTTCCCATTCTCCTCCTTCCAAGCTTGAAAGATGGAGTATGTCAGCCCAGAAGGACTTCGCTTGGATGGTCGCCGACCGATGGAGGTACTGCTATTTTTTTTATTTATCCTTTTAATTTTCATTCTTTTTTTAAAGTTTCACATTGACTTTTTGTTTCTTTCTCATCTGAAATAAACCCTTACCATCTTCTCCCCTCTATGCAATCCTAGATGCGACAAATTCGAGCAGAGATTGGTGCTGTATCCAAAGCGGATGGGTATCTGAATTTTTGCCTCTGGGCTTAATTTTTTCCCTGCCCTTCAATCTTTCTAATTTTCATATTTTTTTTAAAATCAATTGTGATTTTATTCAAAGTATTTGACCATAAGACCCTCTTCTTTTTGAAACCAGTTCTGCCATTTTTGAGATGGGTAATACCAAAGTGATTGCTGCTGTTTATGGCCCTAGAGAGGTATAATTCAATTATGCACCTTGCTTATGCATAGTTACCCACATTACTTGAAGATGTGTAAAAGTAACTTTCTATATATTTCAGGTACAAAATAGGAGCCAGCAAATGAGTGACCAGGCTCTGGTAACCCTTTTTCTCCCTTAAGTCATATAGTGCATTGGGTGTATTTTTAGTACATCTATGTCCATTGTACTGAAAACTTAATTGCTTTTTATCTGCTTTGCATCTCTGTAGGTTCGGTGTGAGTACAGCATGGCTAATTTTAGCACTGGAGATCGCATGAGGAAATCAAAGGGTGACAGGTTGTTTTCTTTACTTGTTTAATTTCCTGGTCTAATGGTCTTTTAGCATGATGTTGATATATTAGACTTACTGAAATTCTATCAATGGACTAATAGGATGAAAGCGAATGTGGCATTAATAGAATCACTCTGAGAATAACTTGTAATTGTGAAGACATTTTCATCTTTTTTACAGCAGTTGGAACTAAACTATGAAAGAGTTGTCTGAAATAGGTGTGGAATTCAGGAACTATATTATGTGTTTCATTTTCTGGATGGTTTCTAGTGAATTCTAAGGGAAATTTAGATGATGGTTTGATTGAGAGGCTAAGTGAACATAGTACATAACTAAATACATCATTGGCTTGTAGAAAGCTCTTGTCATGTCATGTCAAAAGCTGTATGCTTGCTTTATGTTAACCCCAGTGTCAGTAATGTGCTTAGTGCTGGAGTGGTCTGAGAATGCTAAAATCCTTTCAACACATCATATCAGTCATGGCTGCAATTGCAGACACTATCTTGGTAAATTGCGGATGTTGCAGCTGCTACCCTTGGAGGGATAAAATCCCATTTCCCCTCCTTGTTCTGAGTTTTCCAACTCATTTTCTTTTGGGTATTTTTGTAATTTGCCCTCTTTTTTTCATAAAAGTTTATGGGGTTTCTGTTTCAAGAAAAAACTTCCCACTACCATTTCCAGCTGCTGACCCACTCCTCTCTGGTGTTCAGGTCTCTGTTACCACAGCCTGCAGGTCTTTATTATTATTTTTTTCTGTGTTGGGTTTTTCCTTCACAGTTCACCTTCTTCTAATTTTGATTTAATTGTATTATTTTTTCCAATTGTCTTTTTTATCACTTCTTTCCTGTGTCTTATTCCTTAGATTGATGGTGATCGTGTGTGTTTAGACTTTGGATTATTAACTATGAATATATGTCTTGGATTTTGGGTTTTTTTTATTTTTAATCATTTACATGTAGATAGTATAAATCATTTATGATGATGGATGTTTGATAGATAATAGACTATACACTGACACTTATTTATACTAACCAATATAAACTAGTAATTAGGAACAAATCATAATAATTATCTAGAAATATGGAAACTAATCCTAGGAGATATTATAGGATTAAACCTAATCTTAACGGATATTCTTAATATATTAAATATATTATTCTAATATTCTAACAGAAACTATCTTGCTACTATCCTACTATAGTGTTTTTTGTGGTTGGCTTTACCGTACCTCTATATGTGATTGATAACTATATGCTGAACAATGAGCTGTGTAAATATGGCATTGAAAAATAAAATCTGTACATTTTATCCTTTTTTAAGCTTAACTTTTATGAATCATCTTCAACCAAACTTTGCACTTAGTTTTGATTGATTTATCCATCAATGTTTATAGACATGAATAGTACCTCATTTGTTTATCTTTCAGATGCAGAGTGTGTTAATTTGGTTCTTATTGCAAGGTTCTCTAACACTGATGATGAGACGACATCTTTTGTTTCACTTCTATATTTGATTGTATTTTCTCACGTTACAGGAGATCAACTGAAATTTCTCTGGTTATTCGACAAACTATGGAAGCGTGCATATTGACACATTAATGCCTCGATCCCAGGTTTTAATCATGTCTTTCATATCAGTGTAGTTGTGTATTTCTTTTTATAACGATATAATCATTTATTTGCAGATAGATATTTATGTCCAAGTTCTCCAAGCAGATGGAGGTAATTTAAACATGATAATGGTATCCTGTGACCTGTCCTCCCATTGTCATTTTCTTTCTCTCTCATGTACTCTTTAAATAGTCTGTCCTGTTAATAGTTGGCAAAATTTAAAAACAGGTTTCTGTACTTCTATAAACTTTTGTTCTTGACATGCCTTTTGCAGGAACTAGATCTGCTTGTATAAATGCTGCAACTTTGGCCCTTGCTGATGCTGGGATCCCTATGCGTGATCTTGTAACTTCCTGTAGTGCTGGTTACCTTAATAGCACCCCTCTGCTTGGTAAATATCTACATTACTAGAAATCTTACCTGGGTATTTAACAAGGGTGGTGATCTTCTTTTATTTTAGTCAACTTTTGATTTAGCAATACATGCAGTCGTTGTGATTATTGAAAGTTGCTAAATGAATATGAACAGATTTGAACTATGTAGAAGACAGTGCTGGAGGTCCTGATGTTACTGTAGGAATTCTGCCCAAGTTGGATAACGTGACACTTCTTCAGGTTAATTTTCATTTCTTATTATTTTCTCCATATTTTTTTTTTTTTTTGTAATCAACAAGCTAAATCAATTCAGGAAAAAGGGATTTGTTTGTATTCCCTCCTGGTCCTAGGTTATGGAGTGTGTAGTGTAGCTTCTTGCATAATTATGAAAATTTCTAATGTCCTTGCTGCAGGTATTAACCTGTTTTGTTGAGGCCTTGGGACCCTTGAGAGTTGAGACCTATCTCTCTTTCAACTCTTCTTCTTGTTCTTTATTTGTGATTAATTTAACACAATCACATAAAACTTATTGCTTTTGAAGGTGTAACCCCCTCCTTTCCAAAATTATTCTCCTCGTTACACTTAAAAAAGATTTTGGATTTGACTACAGTTTAGAGGAAAAAGTACCAAGTTATAACCTTTGTTGGGAAATCAAGGTGCATTTTATATTAAAAGTGTATGTTATATCTCCATACTTTTATCCTCTAAAGTGCATCCCTCACTTAAGAAGAGCCATAGTCAAAGATTCTGAACCTTTTGTTTCACTTTCTTTACTCCTAAACTTCCATTAATCCATTTTGCTTTATATTATCGATAGAGAGACATGAGCCTTTATTCTCTTCTGGATGTTAGAACTTAGAAAGATATGAATTAATGCTCAGTCAAGTACAACTTCACCTTCCCTCATTAAATCATACTTAACATACCTAATGACACTTGATTTGGGGATTCCAGTTAAACATTTTATTTTCTTTGTTGCATCTTTTTGTTGGTTTTTCGAATTTAGTTTGTTTCATACATGGGCTATTTTAAAAGCCACTAGAATTGGGCTAGTGGTGAGTGGTTTGAGTAGTTTGCATGAGATTGTATATTCAAATCATTGCTACCACTGTTCTCCAAAAAAATACAAGGGATATTATAAGGGCTGATTGAGATGGAGATTCATGAACATTTTAGCAAGAAATAGATCACAGTAGCTTTTTTATAAAGAGCACATTGCATTTCTTTTCTACTCAAGTTTCTTTATTTGGAATTTTCTTTAGCATTCACTAGCTGTCATGTTCCATAATTTAGAACTGAAAAGGTTATAGTTTAATTGATGACATGGTGTTGAGTAAAGGCTTATACTCGATTTTTGGACTGTTAGACATCAAATTTATTTTGTTACTAACTGTAGATGGATTCCAAACTACCAATTGACATTTTGGAAAATGTTATGCAACTGGCAATTGAAGGCTGCAAAGCAATAGCGAACTACATACGAGAAGTGAGAACCTGTCCTTGTTTATGTAATTATACTTAGAGGAGTCAAAACATGGTTTAATTCATTTCATAGCTTAAATCCCATTTTCTTTATTGGTTGGCAGATTTTACTAGAGAACACAAAGCAACTCGAGTATCGACGGGGTGTATAGTTCTATAGCACAAGTAATGTGTCTTTATTGCTTCCATTTAATGTTGGTTTTGTTTCATGTGTGTGTGTCTTTCTTTATATATAACCAGATACTACGATTATTATTGCTGATGGTCTTATTTTTCAGAATTGCAGGTTCATTCTTTCAGCATTTGTGTATTTTTCATTTTTGGGTTAGAATACTGACTGTGAAGCGGGAAATGTAGAGATGAATGTGCTTAAAAAACATTGTCACCTAGTTTTAGTTTTGCCTTTGAACCCTTACCAACAGTTTTCTGTTTAATTTTAGCAAAGCTTTAATTAAAATTTTGCCCAGATTCTTTCTATTTCTTCTCAGGTCGTAAATTTTTGTAGTTGAATTTGTTATCATAATTTCAGTATGGTGTTACTGTTTGATTTCTCTGTTGACAAACATGATCAAAGGAGTTCTTTTTTTTTTTTTTTGTTAATGCAATTGTAGAATTTGTTTCTCATCTCTATCAAGTTGCCTTGATAACTGAACAAATTTATGAATTATATTGAGACCACGCTCGTTATTTACCACAAATCCCCCGACACTAGAAGACATGCAGAGTGCAACTTGCAATCTAACACTTACGAAAGTGGAGAATTCATAATTGCAATTTAGAACTTGTTTGGCTGTCTGATTTTGAAATTTTTTTAAAATTAAAATTAGGTTTTAGTTATATAATTCTAGTTTCAATTTTGAGATTTTGGTTTTATAAAATTATTGTGAACCTTGGGGGTCCATTTGATGAGGTAAGTGAGATAAAGATAAATTATCCTAACTTTTTTGTTTTGCCCAATGGTGGAGGGTGTCCAAGGCGCGATGGGTGTTATATGTTTTTTTAAAAAAATTTAAAATTGAGTTATAAATCAATTTGACTTTATTTTTGCTGAAAAATATTTGTTTTAAAATTAACAACATGCTCTTAGTTTGGCGGTTGAGCGTACACACCATTTATATCCCTATTTCCCTACATAGTCTCATTTATTCATCTATTCATTATCTAGACTTCAATAGCTATTGCTTTCAGTCTTACTTCTAACAATGGGTAGTGTTGACTCACTTCACAATATTATAAACTTTTAAGGTAATTTTGCAAATATTCAAATATTTTTAAAAAATGACTACTGATAAAACCTATAACACCAGGTTAAAAAATACTTGAGTATAATTGCACAAATTAAAAATTTGTACACCTTAAAACTACGCTATTTTAATAATAATAATTTTTTTAAAAAAGGAGGGTGGTGTGCTTAGCGGAAAGGTATGCTGCAAATAGCAACCCCCTTAGGAAGTCTCAACAAGTTGACCTTTGTAATGTGTAGCCTAACATAGAAAAGCCCATCCTATGGTGGCCATATAAATTGATTTTTGTGATTTAGCATGATATATTTTTTTTGGACAATGACTTAGCATAATAATAATAATAATAATAATAATAATAATAATAATAATAATATATTCTACATGTGGTAGAGTGGCACAGTAGAGGCCTGGTGGGTCATAACCTACAGATCCTAGAATTGAAACTAGCTAGTAGTTAAAAATGTTTTTTTTAAAACAACTTGTCAACTTGTGTTTTCTTTTTTATTTTTTTATCGGACAAAAAGAAAAAGAAAAGGAAAAAAAAAAACACTCTTGTTTTAATCTGTCGTGAAAGGTTGGTCTCCAAATATTCCAAATCTAAAGTAATCCGCTACCGTTCTTTAACCACTCATTTCAATCATTCTCCTGAAGGGTTGGTGGTCATGTTAGAAATACCTTTCAAGAACTGTACCTACCTATCCAAGATTTTAGCAAAAATTGCATTTAAAAAGTCTAAATTAGCCTTGCCGAGTCCAAACTCTCTCCCGTACTGGAATTTTTTTTTCAGTTGGAGACAGATATGAAACCCACACATGGGTATGAGTAGTATCCCTCACACATGGTTATGAGTCTTATCTCTCTTCAACTGAAAAATTCCAATATCTCTTCCCCATCTCAAACATCATCAAATCCATGCAGTACTTTGCACCTACACAACTTCCGATTCAACATTTTATAAAGGAGAATCCATAGCAGAATTGAACCAATTAATTATTAAGGTCATCTCCATCACTACATCTCCCTTTTTTTGTTATTTACAAATCTTAAGTGGGTTCCACCAATACACATAACTCATATTTACTTTAATCAGTGTGAAGAACCATGATGGAGATACTCTAATCCAGTAACATTGATCATTTGCATAGGACAGGGGACAGTGAAATTTTGTACCTTTTTTTTTTCTTTTATGGATGCCAGTTCCAAAACACCACAAATATTTAAATGGTCTGAAATTTGACAGCCACCTAACAAAAAAACATAGGCTTTTCTTAGATTACTATTTCTAGCCTAAGATCACAACTGAAAACCTGATGATACTCCTAAAAAGCATAAATTTCTACAACTCAATGCTACATTGCTAAATGTAACATAAACTGAGACCATCTACTGATAAGATTTTGTACAATTCCTCAAAGACCACTTCTCTCGAGACCCAAACGCTCACTACAAAAACTTGATGGTACAACCGAGAGCTGCAGCCGCCCTGTCCATTCCTCTCCAGGCTTCAAGTTCACAGGTTTCTCTATTACTGCCCCATCAACACAGCATATGTTTATACTCCTCATCACCAAAATCCACCATTGATTTTGATTTCTTCTCCCATGGATTCCACACAGCTGCACATTGGAGAAAACAGAAAGGTGTCAATAGTCACCATAAAACTACAGATGAAAGGGACTGCATAGCTTTCTATAACAATTTACAACCTTATCCATTATTGAAGTCAAATTAACAAATTAGTACATATCAGTGTGTTTGGCATAGCGTTGAAACTGGCTAAACTCAAGTTTGGTTCCCCAAAACAACTATTTCTATCGTTGGAAACGTAAGTTTTACCACGTTTCAACGCTAAACCAAACATTGGAAGAACCAGACAGACATACATAGTCATTAGGGTCCCCCCTCCTCCTTTTTGTCCTGAACAAATTTTACTAGCTAAATAGCTTCCCAACATCAGGGAGACCTTCCTCTTCTTATAACATATGTCCGTTTCCCTCTCATGATCTAGAACTGCAATTATATTTGGAGAGCTAAGATAAACTCGATCCGGACCTGCCAGTAAGGAAGGATGGAATTTGAAAACCTCTTTTTTCAAAGGCCAGGAATGCAATGCAGTGGTATTAGTTACCTCATACAAAAGCAAAAGCTTAAATTGCATCATGGAACTATAAATATAACCCAGAGGATTTACCCTCAGATTCACATGTTATCGGCGTCTCCCTTGTTCTGTAAAATCGTTCTTTTTGGGAAAGGTTGTCCAGGTAATCAAGTGTCTCCAGACCTTCAATCCTTATCTCACTATACAAATTGTTAATGTGAGTTTAATTACCAATCTTAACGAAAATTCCTTATTCAAAAACTATCAGGGGGATAAAGGGAATGATGGTCAAGTACAAGAAAGAATTATCCATACCTAATGTCAGAAAACCAATAAGTACGTGTGATATGCAAATGAGAAACTAAATGGCTTGCCATTGATATTCCTGACTCGTGATATTAAACTCAGGTCTCCATCTGTTGTAAGAGACACCCGAAGACGGAACTCAAAACTGTACAATTAGACAATTGTTAGCTTGCTACTGCTTGAAATTTACTTCCAACACATAACTTTGTTTGGTAGTATTAGAGAAATAGGAAGAGAGAAAGAGGGAGGATAGAATTGGAGAGAATATAGGGAAGAGAGGAGATGAAAGGAGAAAATTTTTAGTTGTTTGGTGTGAGAGAAATAGGTGTGAATGCCTCGCCTCTCTTTCCGGTGTTTGGTGTGCGCGCCCTCGGTGTGCCCTCGCGCGCCTGCGTGTGCCCCCGCCGCGGCCTGGCTTTCTCTCTCTCTCTCTTCCCCCAGACATTTGGCGGCCCTAGTTGGTGGCCCCCCCTTTTAGCATTTCTCCTCTATTTCTCTCCTCCCTCAAACCCCGGAGTTTGCCCCTCCTCCTCTCTCCCCTTCCCTATTTCTCCCCTATCTCTTGGATACCAAACAAAGGCATAAGGAAAAGTAATATCAAATATGCATGTTGGCTTCAAACTACCAAAGCTGGGGAAAAAAAAACAACAACTCCTCAAAGTGGATATTCCTGTGACACTATCACTCCTTGCCAATAGACTGAGTGATCCTATTCATGAGCTACGGTTTTATGGCATTCAAGGTCATACCTATGTGGCCAGCACTTCAGATCTTCTTCAGATGATTTGAGTAGCAGGTCAACAAAGATTTCCCACTGGAATCATTTGCAGGAAGAGGAGGAGGATTATCATCAATTGCCCATTCTATTTTTTGCAAATCCATGCAGCTCCAGCGATCCACAGTTTCCAAACTATTAAACAAATTTAGCTTAAGATATATGAGTTATGTGTGTTGAAATTTATTGAGAATGAACAAACAAAATATCTAAATATACCTGTGGAAAACACATAGGAATTCCTCCCGTATAGCTTTCGGTGCCTTGAAAATTGCCTACAATCAATTGGAAAAAAGAGAAAGGAGTAACAGATGTCAGCTTGCTTCTTTTACAATGTAAATTTGGTTACATTCTATATTTCCACGTCATATCTTTGAATCAAGGTGCCAAAGGCAGCCACTCTTATTGCCATAAATCAACATCATCAGTTAGAAATTTGGATATCACATCAGAGTTTTCACAAATTAATGCAATCATTAATCAATACAACAACGCTGTTCACATACTATCTTTAATATAGTGCAGTATATAGCCCAAGTTGAACTCATTTCTGAAAGTAGGATCATGAAATGTTGACATGAATTTTCCCGATCAGTGCTGACAGCAAACAAATTCATACCATCTAAACAACATAAAGTTCTTTTTGATCAAAATCAAAAGACATACCTTGCTGCTTGTGAATAGAAAGTTCTTCCCCCTGCTCATTACGCCATGAAGTGACCTGTGCTCCATGTAAGCTTACCTAATTTCAAGAATAGACAGTTAATCCCAATCCACTCATCTAAATTATATACTCACATTAAACTAGAAATATCATTATGAACCAAGTCCTTATTCTGGATTGACATTGGAAGTTATAAATGATAGAATCAGACCTGATCAAATATTAAAACTGATGCTAATACCACAATCAACAAGTTCTCACCCGTGCCGAAGCGCCTTCTGGGTCCGAAGCACAATTTGATCAATTCCATTCCAGTCCTTGTGATTTCAGTTGCTGCTCTATAGTCCATACAGCTGCAGAATGCCCCATCCAAAATAATTTAGGTTCCTCTACTTCTATACTCCCCAAGCAAACCTTCTCAAATTCAGTACACGCCGATGCCCAACAATTGAAGGGGAATTCAGTCCACACCTATACTGAAACATACAAGTGAATCAGGCAATAAGCCCTGTCAATTAAAAGCAAAATCCCAACAGCCAATTTAACTCACCTAATCAGTCCTCACTGTATGATTCAGATCTAGAGAACCCTAAACTATTGAAAAGAAAAACAAGAATTAGGAATGTATGAGAAATTCCATTAAAGACCTGAAAACCAAAAACAGAAACATTGCACTTTGAACATTTGGCAATTGGATATCAATGATCAATCTACCTGGCACACATCTATACATGTCCCTTGAAACTTGTCAGATTTACAGCAGAAAAGACAATTAAATACTGACGAACTTGGAAAGATTAAATTTTTTCATAAAATTAAATAAAACCAAGGCATATAACAACTGAAAAAAAAAAACTTTGAGTATATAACCAAAAATAACAATGATAATTCCTTCAAGAAAATGCACTTATGGAATAAATAAAACTCAAATACTAAAAAGAATCCCATCAAACTCAAGAGATTGATACATAAGCAATTGCCATTTATCAAACATTTGAAAGTGTACTTACATTAACAATCTTGAACCAGGAATTCTAACAGAACCTGCAAACTGACACCAGGCCTTGGATGCAAAAAGATGCAGGAGGAACCCGAATAATGCATGACCACTGTCAAATGGGTTCATAAATTCAACATCCAATGACAGGAAGCATACCTGTTCAATAACTGCAACAAGCCAGAAGAGGAAAAAGTGCAGAGATGCATGAGGAAGAAGAACTAAAAAGTTGAAAGGTACCCTTTTTTAGAAGCATCCATTCAACACCAAACTTGCAAAGGAATCAAGGAAAGTTGAAACTTTGAACCAACCCAAGATTTGAAAAAAACTAGAGCACTGGTAGGTGGCAATATGGGGAGATGGGGATAAAAATTTACAGAGACAGAAGATAAGGAGGAAAAATGGGTTTCGTAAATTGTATATGTTGTCTGCTGAAGAGATCTAGGACGTGGAGATACGAGAAGTACATGTACACACATGTACAAAACCGTCAAAAATTTGAACATTAGTTAATGCATTTTAAAAAATTCAAAAGGAAAAGAAGTAAAATATATACACCGTTCCAGTGTGAGGGTGAAAGGAACCTTTGTTTGGACTGTGGTGGTGGAGAGAGAGAATGAACAGTCACAGACACATCACAGAGTGTTTCTGTAGAAGAAGAATCTCGCAGAGGAAAATGAAAATGAAACAATGTTGAACACACATCCATCACATCACTATTTTAAGGACATGCGTGTGTGTGTATATTCAGTATTTTTCTCTCCAATGAGTTGTGGAAAATGGATTTGTCAGTGCAAATCTCGGGCTTATCTTTATAAATTGTCTTCTTTTCATGATGGCAAACATTTCCCATTTTTTAATATCACAGATAGACACCCAAAAAAATTCAAATGCTGTTACGACTCAAGAAAATTAAGCGTAACACTAACAAATTATTCTTTAATCTTTATCATGACTGCTCAATTGAAAGGGTAAAATTAAGTCCAATACTCTTTATTATTTGAATAAGCATTAATTCACTATTTTTACTTTTTTTCGTCTATTCAAATCGTTTATTTTACCGTTGTAATAGAATTTTATAGAATTGATTTAAATAACTTTTATTTAACTTAACGTGTTTCATAAAATATGTACAATCTATCTCAAATATTCATTTCTAAAATCAATTATACTCTACTGTAAATCAAACAGATATTACATCAATCAGAATTTTGTAATTTTTGTTTTTTATATCCTCCGATAAAATTTTTTTTTTCTAGTAATTACATTTTATGCTTTAGTCATAATTTTCATTGCAATGAGAGAAAGAGAGGCAAAATAAGCAATATGCTATGTTTGATGTGTATTTTATTTTATTTTTTAATTAATAATATTTTTACTTATAGTTTTAAAAATGATATTATTTCTCAAATTAAATAATCTCTACTAATTTTCTATTTCCATGCTGAGATCCATTGTTTATTGTTTACAGATTAAAGTATTAGATAATAAATCATGTTATAAATATGAATTAAAATTAAAATTGTTTTTAATAACATTAGCTTAATTCACATTTATAACTTAATTTTAAAACCAACATCTTTATAGCTATATTGAGTTGGATGGAGCCACAATATAAGTATAATTTAATAGTATACCTGTCTGCATGTTTGGGTCGACATAGGGATTGTTCTGATATGGTCTTGAACGTGTTCAGCAATGGGCGTAGCAGCCTCCCTGATATCATAGGTAAAGTTTATTATATGAGGAAGATCAAGCTACATTTGACCAAAAAAAAATCAACCTACAAGAAGCACAGAACAGTGCAGTGTTCAACTCAAGTACTGCGGTGACCATATCATTATGAAATTGAACAGCGGAAATAAATCAATTCGCAAGAGTTCCCCGCTCCGATTATTTTAAGCAGGTTACTGTTACGAGTGCCCTAAGAGCATTGGTTAAGAATCTACCATACAAAAGGTTTTGTTGGAAATCATAAGATTGATTGCATTGACAACATTCAATGCTACACATTCCAATAAAACATTTCTATTTTTGATCCTTAACAAGTGCTCGTTAGCATTTTCCTAACTTAAAATTTGAAACAAGTTTTGTTTTCTACCTTTTCAATTGAATAAAAATCGAAATCTGCTCTCTAAGCATCCTTTGCTTTAATCAATGATTGGAAAACCTAGGTAATTAATTACCCAGATTCCCAGTAAATCTAAGTAGTATGAAACAAAATTGAGATGAATCTCGTGTTTTACTTTGAAATAAAGTGAAAGTAAAATCAAAACAAGATGCATTTAGAAGTTGGAACAAGGTCATGGTGATAAAAATAAATTGTGAATTATTTCTTTAAAAAAAAAAATTATCCTTTAAATCACTTCAATCATGCATACATACATGCCTTCATAAATTACAATTAATGAATCTATTTGTTGATCGTAACCATACAGGAATCTAATGATTGAGTATCATGTAAGGTTACACGATGCACATGGTCTAGATCTAACATTAAATTGTTACTGAATCCAAGATGTTCATGCATTTGTGCATATATAAATATTTGAAGTGGGTTATATAGATAGCATTATTGCGATTTAATAACAACATACCCTTTATAATCATCTTCAATATTGTAGGTAATCTCTAAATTATGTCAATGTCAATTGACTTATGTTAAGGATATTGATTAAGAAGTAGTATTTAATATACTCTAATAAAATTCTATTTACTTAAAAGAAGTAGGTATTAATAAATAGTGCTTTCAATGTAATAATTTTTTATGTTAAATATTTTTCATTTTTTTAATTAGTACTCTCTTCATCATTTCTCTCTAAGTGTTGCTTTTTTTATAAATTTCTTTTTCTGCTTATTTATCGTTTAAAAATTTACGATTTTCTTATTTTCATGAAGTTAATTATAAAAAATGAGAATCATATAAAAATAACTTTTTTGAGAGAATAAAAAAACATATTAGAAAATTAAATAATAAATTTAATAAAATAATGGCTTAATATATTTTAAAATATGTGTACTATTATTTATATCTTAAATAACACTTAAAAAAAATTAAGGAAGCATCTTAAGAACATTCACTAACACTTTTCTAATTTAATTAATCATGTACTCGCTTGTAAGCAAGTTGTCATAACCTGTGTTGAAAGCTTTAACATTTGCTAGAAAAGCTAAAATATTTCTAGAAATATATTACACAGTTTTTATAATTATTTGGCTTTGCACTGCCTATGCAACAATTCATATGAAATTTACTAATTCGTATATTATTTTGCTATATATCTCAATGTAGATTATATATTAGAACCAAAGTGAAAACAAAAATTAAGAAAAATCTCATACAGTTTTAAATATCTAGCACTTTTCATTGATTAATTTAAAAATAAAGTTGTAATATAATAAAACCATATTTAAGAAAGAGAACAGAACCCGAATAAGTCAGATTCCATGGTGCTGATGAGGACACCGTACAGTACCGATAACGATAAGGCAAGATCATTCGAATGGGCCTGGGCTATAAAATACATAGACTAATGGGCTGGGCTTACACAGGAAAATAGGGAAGTTTGTGATTCCAGGGAGATGAATGGGCTGGGCTTACTCTGAACATGTAACAGGGTCATATATCTTTCATGCCTTTATCGTAATTTATCTTATAATGAAACTCATATTATAATGAAACTCATATTACATTGAGGAAAATTGAAACTCATATTACATTTTTGAAATAGAGGAGTTGTGTAGATTGTATTTGACAATATAGATTAAATTTTTTAACCCTACTTAATGTAGAGCATCCTCATTAGGCCCTACACTTCTGCTTTGCCAATTATTTAATTTCAGCATGAACTGTTGTGATATATATATATGGGTTAAGGAAAATTGAATTCAGTGAGTCAAATGAAATCCAATACAGATTGCACTTATTTATCAGTATCTTTTACCCCCTCCCAAATAAAAAAGTTGACAGGTATAGAAATGTGTGCTGATATATGTGTGATATCTTGATGACAATCAAATCATTGTGGATAGAAAATGCATGATGATAAGAAAGGTGCCATTTGACCAATACAGTTGGGTTTTTTTAATCCTCCACTGGTAATTTTATTTGAGGGTAAAGATCTTTATGAGTGGCAAAGTACTTTATTCGAGTATTTAACACAATTATATATTAATTTCTTGAACTCAAAATCACTAATTAAATTGAAAAAGTCTCTTACGAGCTGATCCATGTATTTGGTGGTGGTCATGAACGAAACCAACATTTTGGTAACTGAAATTTGTAGGAGCTACATGCACAAGTTCAATCTTGCTCCTGTGGGATACTATCCTGGATTCTTGATGGAGCTTCCTCATGGTACAAATTCAATTTAACACCTTTCCCAAATGGTTTGCCTTGTTTACTTTAATAATAAGAACGCCCCTTAATTTAGTCATTGCCACCCTAGCCATACAAACAAATATTAGCATAGTACGCCAAATAAATAAATGTTTTCATTTCGTGTGCAGGGCTATAGCATGGGACCATGAGCATAGGGGCATGGAGGCGGTGGCTACAACTTTGACCCTAAAATTTTGTGCGGAAATTTGGCTGCAAGTGCCTGTGATGACCCCAAAACTATGTTAGCTGGGATGGCATCCATTTTACAGAAGCTGCAAACAAGCTTGTCTCCTCGACCATTCTCAATGGCTCCCTTTTTTATGGACATCACACACACCAGACACTACCTAGATTGTTTTCCTCCAAATAATCATAATTTCCCTTATCCAAGGCTCGCAATTTGGTACCCTCCAGTCAAAGAGGGTTTTAGTACCTTCTTGTTATTTTTTTATTAAATGGAGGTATAAAGGCCAAAATTACATAAGAATAAGTCATGTACTCCGTCCAAAATTATTTCGAATAGATAAAGTAGATTTTAAATGAGATACATGTGTATTGCAAATGAGAATGTAAGAATGAGATAATACAATAAAAATACAGG
The DNA here is from genome assembly GCA_026901365.1 of Sesbania bispinosa. NCBI lineage: Eukaryota > Viridiplantae > Streptophyta > Magnoliopsida > Fabales > Fabaceae > Sesbania > Sesbania bispinosa. The sequence goes on from QLOH01000172.1 coordinate 610,898, forward strand.
ATAATGGTTATAGGAGGTCAAAAAGTCTTTTTAAAAATTAAAAATACAAATTCTAATAATTAAATATTATCCCATAACTATAAAAATACTATAACATTTAAAAAATTAGAAAAAATTGATTAAAAAATCAAAGAAGGTAGCAAAACCCTCTTTCCCTAGAGGGTACCGTAGAATTTCCCTTACCGCAATCAATCGCTACAACAATTTCTCACAAATCCTTCGGAGCAACCATCATGATCGTGCAAGTCTTGGGTGACACATTTTTAGCCTCAAAACATCTTATGGTACAATATACACCACATATTTCCAACAACTTGCATCATCTGTTTGGGTCCAAATGCAAATAAAAGTACCAAAGACAAAAACAACTGCATTAGTAAATAGTAACTATTAATAGTAGTTTGTATAAGGTTTACATTCAAATCTTATTGTCCATTATACATCAAAATAATAACTAGATTAATAAGTAGGGTACACATTCGCTAAATTATCATGATAAATTAAATTATTTTTATATAATTTTTAATTTTAAATAATATAAACATATAAATATTTATACATATTATAAAATACAAATATCTTCCAAATCTCACTCTCCCTAACCATCTCATAGTCACAGCAAGGTGAAAACGTGCAATAAACCGTGTGAACATTTCGTCAGCACTCAACAGTTATATGATTATGTCCAAACCAGTTACGTAATCTATTCTACACTATATATGTTAGTGCTACCAACACGGTCCAAAATACTCTGTAATGCATATGGCCAATATGCCAAGTGTTGGGTACATTATTGTAAAATGACTGCAGTTACAAATATATATATAACAAGGAAAAGAAAGCTCTCCTTATCTTTCCGTATAGTACTGCTTCAGTGCCTTGAGGTGAGCTCTCAAAAATGAGTTCAATGGCCTCCATCAATATCTTGGTCATTTTTTGGGTTGTGTTGCCTTGCTTGGTCGGTTTAAGCCACTCTGAATGTGATTTCAAGGCAATCTTCAACTTTGGGGATTCAAATTCAGATACTGGTGGCTTTTTTGCAGCTTTTCCTGCACAATCTGGTCCCTTTGAATGACTTACTTCAACAAACCAGCAGGCAGGGCTTCAGATGGCAGACTCATTATTGATTTTCTTGGTAATTTATAAACAATCTCTCTTTATAATCTTTGGCATTAAGGCTTTCTAATGTTTTCACTTTAGCTCTATTGGGATTTGTTTATGTTCTTTGATTTCTTCATAGAATTATATGAAATCTCTCCTTATGATTGTGGACATTGAAGGATTAACGAAAGATTTAATTAAAATGGAGATTTTTGCTTCTTTCTTTCTGCTTTTTCTCAGCACCAAATAGATCATAAGATTTAACCAGCCATTTTTAAACTCAAGGAGACATAGATCATATATAAGATCTTATTGATTTGTTTTCTTTGATGAAATATCACTTCTTCAGAATTTTATTGCAGGGTGCTTAGGTAACCAAGCAGTTGAATTTAACCAAAAAGAAAAATGGCAGCTCAATTATATGTTATATTTAGTTCCATGATCACTGGACATAACATCTGTTTATAAATCAGGAAATTTAACAGATTATATAAAATTCTCCTAATCTGTGATTTTTGCACCTATTCAATATTTTTGTCTTATTATAAGGAACCTCAAGACTTTGCCTTTATTACGTTCATACCTTTCTTCTTCAGGAAGTTTTCCTCAGAAAGACGAGGTGCCTAGCTGGAAATTGTTGTGTAGTCATGAATAGTCATTATCTTCTAGATATCAGTCATATATATGCATGACCTATCATATTTTGTTTGTGTTTCTTTACATTGAGGCACTTTGGCAGTACCCGAATCACTTTCCTCCCCACCAATAATTTCAACTTGCTATTTCTGTGGTCTAGGCAAGGAAAAATTAACTCCATCAACTATTGAAATTGTCAATATGTCAAATATGTGTTGTCCTCTATCTTTCATGTATCTCCGTGATATGAGATATATTCAATGCTTCAGCTATTTTGTCAAGCAACCCGTCAATTTTCTTTAAAAATAACTAGAAGAATGAAGAAATCTGTTTATTCATAGCAATAGGAGAAGCAATTATAGTAGTGATGCTAATATACGACAAGCTGTATTATTTCATTCGGCAGCTCAAGCTCTTGGATTGCCATTTTTGAGTCCGTATCTGCAATCAATCGGATCTGATTATAGACATGGAGCCAACTATGCTACATTGGCATCTACTGTGCTTCTGCCTAATACTTCTTTGTTTGTTACTGGATCAGCCCTTTCTCCCTTGCTATCCAGCTCAACCAAATGAAGCAATTTAAAACCAAAGTTGACGAAGCTGGTCACAAGGTACAAAATGCACAAATGTCCTAGTTCCTACTTATATATATATATTATATATATATATATATATATATTTTTTTTTTTTCTTCATTACTATAGTAACATATTAATTTCTTTTGATTGTTTCTCAGACACCAAACTTCCTTCACCAGATATATTTGGAAAATCTCTTTACACATTCTATATTGGCCAAAATGATTTCACTTCCAACTTAGCAGCCATTGGCATAGGTGGAGTGCAAGAGAATCTCCCTCAAGTTGTTTCCCAAATTGCTGCAACCATTAAGTGAGGTTACCTTACTAGTTATGGCTATTGCCACAAGACTCAACACCAACACGGATCTAGAATTACTGAAACAAAGAATATGTTATTCATTTGGATTTTGCTCACTGAAATTTCTAGGAGCTATATAACCTTGGTGGGCGTACATTTATGGTGCTTAATCTTGCACCAGTGGGATGCTACCCTTCATTCTTGGTGGAGCTTCCTCATGATAGTTCAGACCTTGATGATTTTGGATGCATGGTTTCTTACAACAATGCAGTAGTGGACTATAACAACATGTTGAAACAGACATTGACACAAACCAGACAGAGTCTTTCTGATGCTTCTGTCATTTATGTGGATACCCCACACTGTTCTGTTAGAGCTCTTCCAGCATCCTACTTCTCATGGTAGAAACACTTAACCCTGGGCTTGTTTAAAATATACAACCAAATGTCTTCATTATGCATTTAAGTTGATTTTTTATTCTTGGAACAGGGCTCCAATATGGTACAAAAGCATGTTGTGGATATGGAGCGGGTGAGTACAACTTCGATCCTAAAGTTTACTGCGGCAATACCAAGAAAAAATGGCACACTGGCAGCAACAGCATGCAATGACCCCTACAACTATGTGAGTTGGGATGGTATCCATGCCACAGAAGCTGCAAACAAGCTTACAACCTATGCCATTCTTAACGGATCCTATTATGATCCCCCCTTCCCCTTTCAGGAACGTTGTGATCTTCAGCCTATAGGTTGATCAATTTCCTTTAGGATTGTGTATTAATTAACAAATGAAAGAGATAAAACTAGCTCCGAACGTTACATAAACAATCCAGCAAGAAAAGAAATCAAAGAAAATTTATTTCTTTATTCCATGTTCCAACAGACATCTTACACCATTTCAGTTACAAAACAACTAACATAGTTAAAAGAACATATCAAATTGACATAATCAAGTGTTCAGTGTAGATAAAGTGCTCATCAAGCATTGCCCTGTGGTTTCCCTATATTTTCAAACAGTGCCATTATGTCCATGCAAAACTATAGCCCAAAATTATCAGCAAGAAGCCATAAATGCCTAGATTCACAGCCCGATGATAGGCTTAATTGTTTCATTAAAAGAATTACAAAATTTATAGGACAAGATGCAGTGATGAAAATTGTACTCAAACTTAATCTAAACACAATTGATAATACATTCTCCTTTTAAAAATGTAAGTTTGGAATTGACACAATTGTGCTCAAGGACAGTGATCATGTCCAGTTCTGATCTCATCCAATTTTACCCCCATGCTTTCAGTGTTTGAAAGAAGAAAAAGAGAAATTCAATTCCTATCCATCTCTCTTGCAACACCAATCAAGGTCAGAGACTCAGAGCAGAGCAAATAACCTAAATTGTCATCACCAGACACCAATCCATGCCGTTGATCAAACATTTCAGATACACAATCCCAGTAAAAAATAAGATTTTAGATGCGAAAAATATAATTGAAAAGGAGAGAGATTTAGTTTTATTACAGAGTAACCTAAGACTATCAACTCAACGCGCAATGCTGTGATTGAATGCCGCTTCGTTTGTTTCCTATGCGACGCATCGCTATTCCTCCCAATTCGACCTCAACGTTTCTTTTTTACACGTGGCGCGAAAATGCTGGCCTTGCCGCGCCACCGCTACCCCTCGGAACAAACGGAGAACAAGTGATTCAGATGTTACTTGGTTCGCCTCAGAGAAACGCAGAGAAGAAACGTCTCTGGAGCTTGTTCCGACGGGAGGCAGCATCGAATTGAAGGCGAACATGCCGCGAACGTCGGCGGTGGTGGAAAATGGAGGTGGTGGTTTGGCGTTGGGGAGGTGGATGCCGTTGAGCCAGCGAACGAGGGCGATGCGAGAGGAACGGTTAGGGTCGTACTCGATCCTTTCGACAACGCCCAAGGAAGAAGCGGTGTTGCGTTTGAGATCGACAGTTTCGTTGTAACCGCCTCGCCCCGCCGCCTCTCTGGAAAGAGTCATGCGGCCGGTAGTTCCGACCGGCGGTCTTGGCGGTTCCAAACGTGAATTGCCTCATTGCTCTCTTCACCCCTGACATTAGGCCTTTTGCTAGTTTTCCAGTACTATGGTCTATGGTGTGTGCAGTGTTACTGTGTCTGTGACTGTGTTAACGTTGCCTCAATGCAATGCTCTCTTAACAAGTTATCTATGTTTTATACTTATCACTGATTAAATTATAAAAACATGAAAAAAAAAAACTTGTTATTATTCTATATCAATTGATTGATTTTCAAGGAAAATTGGGAAGAGAAAATGAGTGGAAGAAATTATGAGAAATATTCAAGGAAATGAGATTGTTTGGTAGAAAGAAATGGAATTGGGAGAAATAAATTTTAATTGATAAAATTAAAATATTCTTAAATAATATTTTTAAGTAAAATTTATAAAAAATTTAAATTTTCAATTTTATAAATAAGTATATATAACTAATTTATATAAATCTTAAACATATATTAAATTATGAAATTTAAAGATTAATAATATAATTAATTATAATGAAAATAATGTATGTATAATGTTCGTTAATATACGTTGAAAAATCAAAAATAAAATAAGAATATGAATTAGCTAAAATTCTTTACTTCACCAAAAAAGTCTTTGAAATTGGATGTAATACATTAATTTACGATTTTGAAATTTTAAAATGAAAAACAACTAAACAAGTGCAACTTACTGTACTACCTATAGATAGGGATGATAATGGATACCCTCTAGGCAGGTACCATAGTATTCGTTTTCATACCCGCGTTTAAAAAAAAAGCTCGTACTCGCGCTCGTACCCCGCATGGGCAGCAATGTTAATGCCCGTCCTCGTACCCGTCGAACACCTATATTCTCATACCCTCGCCCGTTACCTGTAATTTAGTTAAGCGAAAAATTAATAATTCATTAAAAAATTAGAACTCAATTGAAAAATTACTCCAAAATCATTCCAAATAAAATTATTCCAGACATAATAATTTAATTAAATCGAAACACAATACATTAATGTTCTAAAACACAACACTGATCTAATGTTCAAGTTTTTTTATTAAATATCAATATACTTTCACATCACACTATTTTATAAACTTGGATATCATATGTTAGCATTCTCCAAAACTTAAAAAAATGATTATTAACACAAATTAGTTATATATTATAAGTAAAAAAAATACAAATAGATAATTTTAAAATATACTTTAATTTGTAATATATATACATCAATTTTAAAAATATGTTTATATTATATATTTTAATAAATTATATATTATGTTTTTTATTAATAATTATTATATATATGAGTGCGGGTATGGGGCGGGTAGGGCATCATAGTACCTATACTCGCGCCCGTCCCCATGAAAAATGTGGGCTATTGCCCGCCGCGCCCATATCCATTTTGCGGGTTTTTACCTGCCCATTGCGGGTAATTTTTGCGGGTACCCATAGGCCTTGGGCTCAATTTCCATCTATACCTGTAGAACTGGTAAAATTGGCTAGCTCGACCGGGTCGGCACACAAAACCCATAAAAATGTAGGGTTCGGACACCTAATTTAGAAGTCTAAATAACTCAACTCTCTTTGGTTTTTTAGTCTAGCTCGATAAAACTTGCTACCTACCGCAAAAAGGTCGGGTAGCCCGCAAAAAACAAGCTACCCATAAAAAGTAGGGTTCGAACACCTATTTTAGAAGTCCAAATAACTTCCGAGCTTTTTAGCCCAACCCAATAAAGCTCGCTACCCACCCCATCATCGAGTTGGCCAGATAGCCCAAATTAAACAGCTCTACTACCTATATAATGATACTCTATTAAGTGTATGGTTGCACATGGAAAAAAGGGCACACTTATTTGAATTTTTTTGCTTCAATTTTTTTCATTAGTCAGAATTTCTAGTTATTTCTACCAATTTAGCGAAGAAAGAAACATAAACCCCTTAAGTATATATTGACAATGTCGAATCTTTGACGTATGGAAAGACTTTATTAAAATCTCTTCCCCAAAAAGGGATTAGTTTGGAATACTATTGGTTGATAAAAAAAAAACTAAAAATTACACCTATGTCAATATTATTTTACTTAAAAAAATATTACATACACGTGAAACAATTGATATGTACAGTGAATTAAGACAACTTATTTTAAATGATTCATTTAATTCAATTAAGTGATAATGATTTTTTTTATTCATTTCCTCAATTTAAAACATTTACCATTAATATTAATTAAATTGAGTCAATTATAATTTTCAAATGAATTGATTTTTGAAGATTAAATGCTAAAAAGTATAAAAGAAGTAACTTATTGGTTCTGGAGGGAAAAAAATTGAACATAGAGATATTATGTGAGATTTAATTCCTTTATAATTTGAAGTTGAGAGTATTTAAATTAGGGGGTTCAAATTACATCAGTGTAAGTTACACCAAGTATTACACCGCTATTGACTACAAATTGAATATGTTTTTTAATAATCCAACCGTTGAATTATGTTAATTCATTATGATGATTTATTGTGTCAAATTTTGTAAAATTTTGACACTAATAACTTGATAATCAAACGATTGGATTTTTTCATATATTTCAAATGTATAATAACGTTAATCTTGAGACATCTCAATGACATATCAAATAATTTCAGATTAATGTAAAATTTTAAATGTATGATCTATGTGATAGTACTTTCAATCCAACGGTGGATTACTCAATACACCGATCCATTAAAAAATTATTCAGCAGTATAATACTTGGTGTAACTTACACTGGTGTAATTATTGAATTTAATGAATATAATTGTCACTATATTTGATGAATTAGATTGATTGATTGATTGTAATTTGTTTTAAATACTTGCTATATTTGATAAATTAGATATACATATTACTTTATGTTGCTTAATTATAAAAATATGATTACTTTATGTTGGATGAATTCATTTATTTGATTGAATATACACACACTGTCATTTAATTATGTAATGTCACGTGATTTAATGAAGATGACATCTCATGTATTATTAGAGTGTTTAGTAAAACTAGCTGAAAAGCTAGCTGAAAACTGAAAAACTCGCTGAAAGCTGAAAGCTTAAAGCTAGCTGAAAGTTGAAAAGCTATTGAATGTCTTTGGTAAAACTAGTTGAAAATGGTAAAATGACATTTAAAGACAACATTAATTATTAATAATGATAAGTGGGGGGTTGAGGGCTAAACTTGTAATTAATTTTCAATTAGTAGCTGAAATGACAAGCCAAACACACTCTTAAACTCATTGAATGATATGGCAACACATCATTGATGACAATATAAAAAAAGTTTGGATTTAATTAATATACACTGTCAGTGTAAAGAAATTTTACACAGACATCTAATGGTGTGTTGCCACGTCATTTAGAATGTGACACCTCATGTGTTATTAAATTTAAATGATGTGGCAACACATTATTGCATGTCTGTGTAAAATTTCTTTATGCTGACCGTGTATATATATTAAAGTTTTACACAGTCAACGTATATACTTTAAATCCTATTTGATTTGAGATATTTTTTAAATGATTCATTTAACTCATGATGATTGATTAGTTTCTATTTTTTCATATTTAAAAATTAATATTAAATAAATAATTAATTTAAGTGAATTTTTTTTATGATAAAATGATACAAGTATGAAAGATAAGCTTATTGTATACATTGGATTTGGAGAAAAAAATGAATGTAAAAGTACCATGTGGCGTATGACTCGCATGTAATAACATCATTCTATATAATATATATTAGATTAGATTTATATGAATTTGCTCTCAAAGTAATTTTATTAGTACTATGATATAGATAGATTAGTGTCTTTCACACATGCTGAATTTAGGAGAGCTCTGGCAAAATGCACAATGACAAGGCACCAGGACCGGACGGGATCAATCTTGCTTTCTACAAGCGCTTTTGGGAGCTCTATGGCCCTGAAATTGTCTCAGCAGGGACCACGTGGTTGGAGCAAGGAGAATTTCCTCCTCACCTTAATGATACCAACGTAGTTTTGCTGCCAAAAACTGATCAACCTTCCTCTATGCGAGACCTTAGACCAATTTCCCTATACAATGTAGTCTACAAAATTGTCTCCAAGGTTCTTGCAAACCAGATTCGTGAGGTTCTCCCCAATATTATTTAAGGATCAGTCAGTTTGTGCATGATAGGTCGATCTTAGACAACGTGCAAGTAGCATTTGAAATCATTCATCACATGCGAGCAAACCAAGGGTAAAGTAGGGAGGTGGGCGCTCAAGGTAGACATTAGCAAGGCTTATGATCGTATGGAATTGACATATTTGGAGCAAATTATGTTGAGAATGGGCTTTGGGGAGAAGTGGGTTTCTTGGATGATGATGTGCTTAGAATCAGTGCAATATTTTGTCTTAGTGAACGATGATAGTGTGGGCCTTATTTTACCAAAGAGGGGGTTGAGGCAGGGAGACCCCCTTTCTCCATACCTGTACATCATTGGAACTGAAGGACTTACTACCCTTCTTCATAGAGCAACGGCTAAGGGTGATCTTCATGGTGCAAAGGTTTGTAAAGGAGCCCCAATCATATCCCACTTGTTGTTCGCAAATGATTGCTTCCTGTTCTTCAGGGCGAATGAAAAGGAGGCAAACGTCATTGGTGACTTGCTCACGACATATGAACGGGCTACGGGTCAGGCTATAAACATGCAGAAGTCTAAAATCTTTTTCAGCACCAATACTCAGCCTTCGGTGCGTGATGTCATCAGCAACAGACTCAGTGTTACACAGGCTCTTGGGAGGGGAAGTACCTAGGCTTGCCGTCATTTATTGGGAGAAATAAAAGGCAGATTTTTGGTTATCTGAAAGAGAGAATGTGGAGGAGAATTAATTCATGGGTTGGTAAACACCTCTCTAAGGCAGGTAGGGAAGTTCTTGTGAAATTTGTTGCTCAGTCTATCCCCGCTTATTGCATGAGTGTTTTTATGCTCCCGGTCTCTGTAGGGGAGGAGCTTCAAAGAATGTTGAACTCATTTTGGTGGGGTTCGAATAAGGGAGGCAAGAGAGGCATAAATTGGCTGAGTTGGGACAAATTAACGATGAGGAAAGAGTTTGGTGGTTTGGGATTCCGTCACATGTATGCGTTCAATCTAGCCATGCTAGGGAAGCAAGGTTGGAAACTTCTTACCAACCTGGAGGCTATAGTGTATCGAGTGTTCAAAGCTAAATACTTCCCAGGGGGTGATTTCCTAGGGGCCAAGTTGGGCCATAATCCTAGCTTTATTTGGCGTAGCATCCGTGCTTCACAGGCTTTGGTTACTGAGGGCGTAAGATGGAAGATAGGTAATGGAAGGAGCATACAGGTTTTCAAAGACCCATGGTTACAAAACCCATAAAATTATTTTGTAGAGGCAGCATACCAAAGGAAATGAGGACATGAGGGTGACAGAATTAATGGACAGCAGCAGGGCACGTTGGAATTCAGTTCTGGTTCAATCAATGTTCCGCACAGAGGTCGCGGAGGGCATCCTTAACATTACTCTCTCAAGGGGTAATGAAGAGGATGACATTATTAGAAATTGAGTCGTGACGGGAAGTACTCTGTCAAATCGGCCTACTATCACGTGAACGAACACATGGCAGATACCTCTCACCTCAAGGTCACGGGGGAATGGAAAACTCTATGGAGGTTGAATATACCTAACAGGGTCAAGCTGTTATTGTGGAGAATGATGAGGGGGTGCCTTCCAGTCAGGACAAACCTTCAAAGAAAAAGAGTGTCGTGCCCAGCAACGTGTCCGCTTTGCGATGCGGGTTTGGAAAATGAGTTTCACATTTTTTTTGGATGCGACCATAGTATTCAGTGCTGGCAGGCAAGTGGTCTTTGGGGGGATGTGGAAAGAGTAGCCTCAGGATCAGAAGGCTTTCAAGAGACAATGATGAGCCTGCTAAAAAATCTGAGCACACAGAAAAAGAGGGAGAGTGTTATGTTGATGTGGGCATTGTGGAAGAGAAAAAATGTTAAAGTCTGGGATGGCGTTCTAAATGACACCTTCGAGACCATGTGTCACGCAAGGCAGGTGCTAGGGGATTGGGATAGAATTCACAACAAGTCCAATCCTTCGGAATTGCAATCCATGTGTTGGTCCCCCCCTCAGGGGGACAGGTTAAAATGCAATTGTGACGCATCAATGTTCAAGGAGCTTAATAGCTTTGGTATTGGGTTATGTATTCGGGACGAAAAAGGGAAGTTCATCAGAGCAAAGACCCTTCTCCATCAAGGTATCCCTTCTGCTCCTGAAGCTGAAGCAACGGGCCTTTTGGACGCGATATCGTGGCTCCATCAATTGGGGTTGGAGGCAGTGGACGTGGAGATGGACTGTAAGGTAGTTGTCGATGCTGTCCATGGGGAAAAAGAGTACGTAAATGAACTTGGTGTTATCCTGGCTCATTGCAAAAGAGAGTTGATTACCTTAAAAAACTTCAGGGCTAGTTTTTTAGGAGACAAGCTAATTTTGTTGCTCATCTCTTAGCTAGAGTGGCAAGATTTAATGCTTGTAGCCAAGTCTTTGATTATATTCCACCCTGTATCTCTGAATTAATCTTGAATGAAATGAAGTAAGTCTTTTCCTTTAAAAAAAAAAGATAGATTAGTGTCGGAAAAATTGAGAATATATATGAGGATGATATAGGGTTTGCTTATTTATATATTGACACGCATTCGAATACGCTATAACCAGTGGCGGAACTTCACCAATAAATTGAAGGGGCCAAAATTTAATATACAAATTAAATATATATATTATACATGTGTTTTATTAAGATAAATAGATTTTTGTAACATACTTATAAACTAGCTACAAAATCATTTAACCAAATTAGAAGTGCTTGATAAAAAACTTATCATAGTAATTTATAATATATTTTCAAACTCTATTTCAAGTAGCATTTATGTTTATAACTTAAAATTTTTTATATTTATTTTTATTTATCCTTAATATTTTAATTTTCATTTTAATTTATCCCTCTTAGTTTTTTAAAAACTCACCTAACATTTTCCAATTTATGCCCACTTTATGAAGAAAAAATAACCTTAGGCTTAGTCTACAAAATAAAATAATTGAAAGAAAAAATAGTGTAATTAAAATAACTTAAATTTAATAAATCTAAAATTATAATTACCTAACAATATTTTTTATATATTAAATAAAATTAAAATTTAATAAAAATATCATATAAATATGTCATTTATATTTATCAGTTACTTAAAACAACTAATTTTACTAAATACTTCTAATTCAATAAGCTCGGTTAAAACTTAATATTTCACCCACAAATTAACTTTTCATCTTTAGCTTATCAACTATTTTTGTCAAGCTATTTTTACCAAATATATATCTAATCTAAAGTGCAATATTAACATAAAGTTATCATAAACATAATATTTAAATAGATAAAATTATCCATAATAGAATAAATTTTGTATAACAACTTTAAAAAATTACATGAGAATATTATTAAAAAAAATCTTTTTATTGTATTAACCACATGTATCCCCTATTACCAGGGACAATCCTGATTGGAGCTTAGCCACAGTTAAGACTCATCGCCACTCCCTGAGAGTGTGTTTAGTAGGGATCGAACGAGGAGCTCTTCCCACAATCTCAGTCTGCATTGCCAACTTAGTCCCAACTCTTTGGTTATAAAAAAAATCTTATTATTGACTGATAAAATATAAATAATTTTCAACTTTGATTTTTCACATTGCACTTTCTCATATTTCCCTCCATATTTTCTTTTTCTCCCTTTCTCTTTCTTTATTTCTCATCATATCAATTATCACATATTTCATTTTCTCTATATATTCTTTCTTCTTTTTATTTATCTTTCTCCTCTCCACATCTCTCACTCCTATTTTTTGAGTGTCAAAATATTTTTATCCATAATTTATTATAACTATATAAATATGTATGTATAAAAATATATTTTGGAAAAGCTTGGGGGAGCCATGTGTCATAAGCAAGTTCCGCCCCTGGCTATAACGTGAAAGCAACAAATGTTTGTGTTTCCGTAAGAAACAAACACACATTTGTTCCGAATGAGATCGAACGAAAGTCGAAAAACCATTACATTTGTTTCCATTTACAGTTTCAAATAGCCTTACTAATTGATGATTCACTGCAAAAGCAATGCTGTCAAAAGCCCTTTTTTGAGAACTATGGGGATAGGTAGGTGTTATAAGTAACATGTTCATCACAAATTCAGGATAAAATGGAACCTAATCTTATCTTGCTGCTCTTTATCACCTCAACACCCTATAACTGGTGATAAAGTGGTGTCAACATTTCGTCACTATTCAACGGTTATCAGTCTAAATCTGCGTAATCTACACTATGCTACCAACTATGCAATGTGTAAAATGACTTCATTACAAATATAACTCACAGAAAAGAATCACTATCTTAGCCTTTCTATTCCATATAGTAACTGGGTTTCTCAGTGCCTTGAGTAAAGCTCCCAAAATGAGTTCAAGGGCCTCAATCAATATCTTGGTCATTTTCACGGCTGTGTTGCCTTGCTTGGTCGGTTTAAGTCACGCTGAATGTGATTTCAAGGCAATCTTCAACTTTGGGGATTCAAATTCAGATACTGGTGGCTTTTATGCAGCTTTTCCTGCAGAATCTGGTCCTTATGGAATGACTTACTTCAACAAACCAGCAGGCAGGGCTTCAGATGGCAGACTCATTATTGATTTTCTTGGTAATTTATGAACTATCACTTTTCATCATCTTTGGCATTAAGGCTTCCTGTACCTTTTCACTTTAGCTCTATTGGGAATTTGTTTATTTCTTTGATTTTTTCATATAATTATATAAAATCTCTCCTTATGACTGTGGACATTGAAGGATTAAGGGAAGATTTAACTGAAATGGAGGTTTTCGTTTCTCTGCTTTTTCTCCATCAACTAATAAAATTGTCAATATATCTAATATGTGTTGTCATTTATCATTCATATATTACCGTGATAAGAGAAATACTTTAATGCTTCAGCTATTTTATGCCAAACAACCAATCATTTTTTTTATTTAGAAAATAACTAGAAGCATGAAGAAATCTTCTTACCCATTGCAATAGGAGAAGCCATTCTTTCTAGCAGTGATACTGATACTAATATAAGCAAGTGTTACATTTCATTTGGCAGCTCAAGCTCTTGGATTGCCATTTTTGAGTCCATATCTGCAATCAATCGGATCTGATTATAGACATGGTGCCAACTATGCTACATTGGCATCCACTGTGCTTCTGCCTAATACTTCTTTGTTTGTTACTGGGATCAGCCCTTTCTCCCTTGCTATCCAGCTCAACCAAATGAAGCAATTTAAAACCAAAGTTGACGAAGCTGGTCAACAAGGTACAAAATGCACAAATGTTCTAGTTCCTACTATTTTTTTATATATAATATATATATATATATATATATTTTCTTCATTACTATAGTAACATATTAATTTTCTTTTGATTGTTTCTCAGACACCAAACTTCCTTCACCAGATATATTTGGAAAATCTCTTTACACATTCTATATTGGCCAAATGATTTCACTTCCAACTTAGCAGCCATTGGCATAGGTGGAGTGCAAGAGAATCTCCCTCAAGTTGTTTCCCAAATTGCTGCAACCATTAAGGTGAGGGTACCTTACTAGTTATGGCTATTGCCACAAGACTCAACACCAACCCAGATCTAGAATTACTGAAACGAAGAATATGTTATTAATTTGGATTTTGCTCACTGAAATTTCTAGGAGCTATATAACCTTGGTGGGCGTACATTTATGGTGCTTAATCTTGCACCAGTGGGATGCTACCCTTCATTCTTGGTGGAGCTTCCTCATGATAGTTCAGACCTTGATGATTTTGGATGCATGGTTTCTTACAACAATGCAGTAGTGGACTATAACAACATGTTGAAACAGACATTGACACAAACCAGACAGAGTCTTTCTGATGCTTCTGTCATTTATGTGGATACTTACACTGTTCTGTTAGAGCTCTTCCAGCATCCTACTTCTCATGGTAGAAACACTTAACCCTGGGCTTGTTTAAAATATACAACCAGAATGTCTTCATTATGCATTTGAGTTGATTTTTTATTCTTGGAACAGGGCTCCAATATGGTACAAAAGCATGTTGTGGATATGGAGGGGTGAGTACAACTTCGATCCTAAAGTTTACTGCGGCAATACCAAAGACATAAATGGTGGAACAGTGACAGCAGCAGCATGCAATGACCCCAACAACTATGTGAGTTGGGATGGGATACATGCCACAGAAGCTGCAAACAAGCTTATAACCTATGCCATTCTTAATGGATCCTACTCTGATCCACCTTTCCCATTTCAGGAACGCTGTAATCTTCAACCTATAGGTTGATGTTGATCCATTTCCTTCAGGGTTATTTCTTAATTAACAAATGAAGGAGGGTCAAACTAGCTCATAATGTTGCATAAATAATTCAGCAAGAAAAGAAATCAAATTTCTTATAGCACAAAATTTCTTTTCACTATTATTCAGTCACTGGGGTTTGTTCACTCTTTGAACTTAAACCAGTAAGTTTTTAGTATTGTTTTGAACTGGTTACAGATTTGTTTGTAAACGGCCTGTCACATCATAAGAGAAATGCAAGTAACATAAGCAAGACTAATTTGAAGCAAAATTTTCAAACATCCAAAATCCTATACTCGATGACTGATTATATTACTATAAATTGTAATTAATTTTAAGCGCAAAAGCACTAGAGAAGATTTTAATTATTACGTTTTTATTATCATAAACATGGTGATCGAAATATAATTACTGCTGAAATTGATTATTTTTTATTATTATGAAGTTATAAAGAATTGTCACATGGCAAAAGATAAGGGTTTAGGCCTGAACTAGACACTAAGTCCAATGCATGGTATCTGACAAGTTATCAATTTCGACTTCCTTTGGATCAAACAGTTCAACCAGTGATGCCAATAAAAAATAAGATGTGTTGATTAAGGATATTCTTTACATGGATATAGGATATATGCAAAGCCCTTTATGTTCAATGTCAACACTACTGAAGAAGTAAAAAGATGAATGGTTTTCATTCAGAGTCATCAACATAAGATTTGCTACATTATTTCAACCAGAGAAAGGGGTTGATACAAGGCTGGTAGAGGTTGAGAAATTCTACTCTACAGAAAGGGATACAGATGCCTTTTATACAAGACATAAAGCAAGACAAATAATGATGATCAAGGCAGATCAACTTGACTTGCTACCTGCTGCTAATACATTTCTATTCAGTTCCAGCAACTTTCTTTTTCAGTGACTCAATGTCTGTAGCTAGTTCCTTTCTGCTAGACTGCATAAAATCAATTGCATTATTTATAAGAAATAAACTGCTCATAACATTAGCCAACAATAAATTGGATTCTGATTGTAGAAATAGAATAAATAAGTAGATCCAATGGAAGAAAGTTCACCACTTTGATATAGATACTTATCATCTAATCAATTTCAAATTTCTTTGATTTCTCATTTGCCAGAAACATCAATACATCAATATTCATACCAATGTAATCCAGGAAGACTTGATATGGACAATCACCATTTTTGTGCACAAAACCACAATGTATTAGATGGTAAAGCAGTAACATATTGATGGTGTATTTGACCTACCTTAAACAGAAGGTATCGGTAGATAAACCATCCAGTGTACCCTAGTCCTACCAACTCCATAAGCTTTGGAAGCTGACAAATAAACAAATTGTTTCAGATTGATTCAAAAA
Organism: Sesbania bispinosa; assembly: GCA_026901365.1. NCBI lineage: Eukaryota > Viridiplantae > Streptophyta > Magnoliopsida > Fabales > Fabaceae > Sesbania > Sesbania bispinosa. Next base: position 627,345 of record QLOH01000172.1, read on the forward strand.
GCCTTATAGAGCATTAAACTGAAGCATATGCATGCTTGTCATTGCCAATCGGTCCACGCACCACCAGAGAGGATGACAAAATGGAAATAAGTGAATTATATTCAATAAGGGTGAGTGATGGCTTACCAAGGGGAGTGAGTTGATAGCACCTACAAGAATTGAAGATAACCAAACAGCAACTATGGCCCCACCACCATATAGAAGTACTGTAGACTTGTTTTCAACAGCATCCCACTGATAATAATAAAGGGAGGATATTATTTCCACTTGGTTAATAAAAGACCTTGGTGTTGCCCAAGAGAGGATTGGGACGGGAAGATTACAGATTTTCCAAAAGTAAATTCTTGAAATCAGCCAATTTGTAAACTTCTTGCCTTCTGCTTCAAATCTGTAAACAACTCACTAGCATCTACAGTAGATGTTTCCTCTGAAGAAGTAGCTCTGGTCTGAAGCAAAGAAAATTCCCGGGGCTCTGAAAGAGAGGAAACAAGAAAATAATAAGGAATTAAAAGTAAAAAGAAGTAGATAAACAAAATGAAAAGGGAGGAACTCAATAACTTGAACATTGAAAGCAGAATAAACAGTAGAACTTCAATTCTTAAGGTAAGGATTCAGCTTAAAATATGGTAAATAGGGATGAGAAATAGGTCGAGCCGAGCTAGGCTTTTTCAAGACCTGAACCTGGCTTGCACCTTCATTCATGGCCTGAGCCCAGCTGTTTACTTGATATAGGCTTTATTTTATGGCCTGAGCCTGACATATTTAAAGCCTAATTTAGCCTGAAAGTCTGTTTAGAAGCCTGTTTTATAGTAAATTGCTTGAATATATCATAAGCATGTATTTGAATAGATTTATAAGCTCAAATGTTTATGGAAGATACATGCTATATTTTCCCCTGGACCAGAAGAGCTCTGATACCATCTTAGATTTTGGACTTGGGCCTAACTTTAACACTAAAGACCCACCGACATCCAACAACAGATTTGCCGACGGAGGTGGAACAAGTTCCCAAGTATGGTTAAATTCTAAAGCTGTCATCTCATCAATCATAGCTTGTCGCCATCCTGGATGGGTTAAGGCCTCCTGTACAGTCTTGGGAATGGTATCAGAGTCTATCCTAGATCCGTTGTTATTGGGGCCCCCTCCCGTAGATGTCCATGCTCCAGATGTCCAGCCCTGGGCGTGAGGGGGTGTGTTGGAGAAGTCTCACATTGACTAGTGATAAGGCCAAGTTAAAGTATATAAGTCTTGGGCAGTCCTCACCCTACAAGCTAGCTTTTGGGGTTGAGTTTGGCCTGGGTCCAAATCTAATAGGTAATATAATAAAAATCTTTATAATAATAATAACAATATATAAATATTAGTATTTCATTTATATTTAGTTAAATAGGTCGGTCTGATAGGCTCAAAAGACCTTTTTGCTATATAGGCTTTTGAAAAAGCATTGGCCTGATCTATTTAATAAATTGGCCTAGCGTCTAATGTAGGCCGGGGTGTAGGCCCTGACGAGCGGTCTGACCTATTCCCACCCCTAATGGTAACTTTTACTCATAGTGGACTTCGGATTTGACCACTGAATATAGCTACTCCAAATTGTTAGAAATACATTCATCTAACAGCTTAAGCTTTTGGGTCAGTATTATAAACACATTTATATGTCATTCACCGAATAACTTAAACTTTTGAGATAGTTGATATATGATATGGTATCAAAGCTTCTATGATAAAGTACCGTAAGTTTAGCCTCTCTTGTGCGACTGGGCATATTAGAAATAAATTATAAATGATTCATGTGTTTAAGTCTTTCAACTCCTCTGCGTGACAATGTAGATTTTGTGTTAAGAAAAACAAAAAACTAAAGCAAACTTTCGGAGATTCAAATCGTTGTTTTGGCCGGGTCATCACTTTGTGTATAAATTCAATTGAAGCATTTATCCCAAAAAAATAAATGTAGATTAAAATTTACAAGTTACAAGGAAAGTGAGATATGGAAGAATGGAAAGAAGGCAATTTAATACCTGAAACGTGTTTAAGGAAAGGGGAAGAAGAAGGCGCGGTGGAATGGCGAGGAGGGAGATAAGGCAAAGCAGAACAGCGAGTAACGTTGGCACTGTTCACAAGGCGAGGAAGAGGAGGGATAACACTGTGCCTGCTGCGGCTGCCATTATCTCTCCAAATTGTTTGTTTCAGTTTCAGTTTTGGTTGCTTTGCTTTGTTGATTGCTTTGCTTGCATAGATTATTATTATTATTTTATTTTTTTGGGGGAAAAAAAGAGAGACAGAGAGAACTGAGAAGAGCTTGCCTTACTATCCACTACTATAATATGATTTGGGACACTAATATTCGGTGGCGGCCACGTGGAGGAGCCTCAGTTACTGATTGGCTGGCTCCCTATCTTCAAAATCCACATTGAGTTTTTACTATTTTTCATTTTGGTCCTCCTATTATTCTAAATATTATTCTAAATTCGTGATTTTTGTTCCTCTAACACAGATTTTGAAAATAGGAACCAAAATTTTGAACTAAATCGCGAATTTGGAATAATAGGGGGACCAAAATCGCGAAAAGAAAGTATGGGGACCAAAATCGCGGGTCAATAATAATAAGAGGACCAAAAGTGTAATTTTTTTTTTTGTGAAAAGAATGTTCTTCAGAAGCAAATGGGCTATTGACCACAACCTTCGATGGCTGGGCTAAGTCCACAATCTCCTCAAACTGGCTGTTGTTCACCATAGAGTTAGGCCCTCACGGATAAATGAAACCAATGGTTGTTTTTTGAAAAGATAAAATCAACTTTGTTTTTGTTAGAAAAAAAATACACATTGTCTCATGTGTATAACCCATGTGTTATAGACATGGGACAATGTGTTTATATAAACACCCCCAACTGGCATAAATAAATACGCATATAAATAAAAAAAATATAAATGATAAAATAACAATTCCGGTAACGAATGTTATCGGACTCTGTTTAAGAATGCATATATAGAAAGTTTTTATTAAAAATTACAACATTAATTACATGTGTAACACTAAATGTTATACACTAATAAAAAAAATTTTATTTTTGATTTTTTAATGAGTGCCACATATACACTAGTTGGCTTTTTCCTAAAAAAAATAGGTAACTTAATATAGAAAAGTGAGGAATATTAAATGCTTATATAAAATAAATGTATATCTATATGTAATGTTATCGTCCCACTAATAGGATAACGTGTTTGTATAGGTGTTTTTAACGAGGATTTACATTATTTCGATTAAAAAAATAGATAAATTCACTCAAGGTAGTTTGAGGATCGTTGAACGTTTACTCAATTATATGCTAGTATTTTGTTTGGTTAGATTAAAGAAATAGAGATTAACCAACGGATGTTAGTTCAAGTGGTATATGTTTGATTCCCCTTAAGTAAGCTCTCGGGTTCAAATCTTGTGGATAAAAAAATCCCCACTAGGAGAGCTAGCCTCACCATGATGTGAATGTTCTCGACTCGAACAGGATTGCCTCCTGTGGATGATACATGTGGTTAAACAAAATAAAAAAAAAAATAGAGATAAGAGAAACCTGCACATCCTTTTTGCATGTCTTACAATTTTATTTATCTATGAACTGAAACTGAGCTCACTTAAATCATCTTTTTTTGGTTGATTTCCTTTTTCATTGTCATGAACTTTTTATTTCCAAAACACGACCGATAATAGGCCCAGCTCCGAATAAAAATAATTACGTTTTTTTTTAAGTTTTTTTTAGAAAATAATTACGTTTGATTAATGTAAAAATAGAAAAATATAAATTAAGCAATAAAAATAAGATGTGTTTTAAAGGAAATCAAGTATGTACCACTTGAAGCAATCACATTAGTATGTTTTCAATAAAATATAGTTGTAAGTTATCCTTAGAAGGTTATAAACAATTACGCAAAATTTGACAAATTGTCAACTAGTAATTAATTTTGTTTAGAAGAAGAGCATGTATCACTGCCATTAAAGATGTGTATACTTCAGCCGAAACAGGTTTTGTCTTACTCAAAACTTCGTTAAATTTTAAGCTATTAATATCTTTTATTCAGGGTGCACGAAGAAAAAGAGTAAGGGCCCGTTTGGTGCACATGATAGGATATGATATGATAGGACAAGAGAGTTGGATAGTGACATGATAAGATAAGAACAGATAAGATTATCTTATCCTATGTTTGATGTACATCATGATAAGAAGACATATATGATTATTTATCGTATCTACGTTGAGATGATAGATTATGATAGGATAGAATATAAAGAATATTAAAATGACAAAATTGCCCTTATTACAAATTTAAATAATTTTTTGCTTTTCAGCAAACACATAAATAATTTTTTTATTAAGAAATATTTAAATTTATTTTACAAAAAAATTGTAAAAAATATTAAAATTAATATCAAAATTACCACAAAAAATCATTATTATAGAGAGAGAGGGGACATGGAGGGAGGAGAGAGAGGAGACAGAGAGGAAAGAGAGGGAAGGAGGAGAGAGAAAGAGGGGGAGAAAGGAAAGAGAGAGGAGACAGAGGGGAGCAAGAGGAGAGGGAGGAGAGAGAAAAAGGGGGATAGAGGAAAGAGAGGGGATAGATGGGGCAGAGAGAGAGAGGCAGGAGAGAGTCTTTTCTCTCCCTCTCCCTCTCTCCCTTCTCTCTCTTCTACTCTCCTTTTCTCTCTCTCCCCTCTCTTCTCGCTTTCTTTTCTCTCTCCTTCTTCTCTCCTCCCCCTTTTTTCTCTCTTCCCCTCTCTTTTCTCTTCCTCCCTCTTCCCTCTCTCTCTCTTCTTTCTCCCCTGCTCTCTTTCTCTTCTCCATTCCTCGTCTCTCTCTCTCTTTTTTCTCTCTCTTCTCTTTCTTTCTTCCCTCTCTCGCTCTTTCTTCCCTCCCTGGTTTACTTCCCTCTCTCTTCTTTCTCCCTCCCTCGCCCTCTTCGTTCAAAGAGAGTCCTGAGGAAAAATTTTCTTATCTTATCATATTCTATCACCCCCTAACCCAGCTCCCCCCTCAGGATAAAAATTACATTAGAAGGAAAGGATGTGATAGGATAAGCAACATGATAAAGTTATCATATCATATTGGTGCAACAAACACATGATAAGTGATAGGATAGGATAAAGTTATCATGTCTTGTCTCTTATCCTGTGTACCAAACGGGCCCCTAAGTGAAAATGAAATTTGATAACATAATATTGCATTTTTTTTTATTAAAAACAGAATATTACATGCAAACAAACTGCTTTTAGTAAAAAAACTTTATGAAGTTAAATGGTTATATTAAATATTTTTACTAGCTATTTGATCCCTTAAAATATTTGGTTAAGCTCTCTTCACTATTGCAACGACATTTCAATTTTTTTAAACATGTTTCAAAAAATTGAAAATATCGTTGTAATTTGTAATGTCCAAAGTTTGAGTTTTATTCAACGGTTTAATACAGACAAGATATGATTATTATATATGTATTTTTTATAGGTTTTTCTTGTTTGAGAATGAGTCGGAGTCAATTATGAATTTGAATTAAAATATATTTCATTCTCTTATTATATTACTTTTTTTATTATTATAATTTGACATTTTAATTACAATTATATAAATCTTCTTAATTTGTTGTTAATTTCGTTATGCACATCTTTCATCTCTTCATTTATTTTTTTTCTCTTTTTTTTTTCGTGCACATTTCACTTATGTGAAATCAAGTTCATACCAAACAATGTCAATGGCCATAAATCGCCATAATAGAGTTTTGATTTGAGAAAATATTTTTATTGGTGTTATAGGGTTGTTAAACAGTAATCATTTGTTTTCTATTAGTTACTTGGGACTTCCTAATTCGTGTGTTTAGAGAAAAAGATTGTTTTGGAATCTTTTTAAAAGGATAGTATTTTGAGAGAAATGGAATCGTGAAATTGAGAGATGCCATTGAATATGAGTGTGGTCACTACATACTCCTTTCTTTTTGTTCTAGGACATTTTATGATGACCTTAACTTGAGGACCAAACTTGTTTCAAAGTCCAAGCCGCTTGATATAAACATAAGAAAAGGGCAAAAATATGTTGTTGATACAAGTTGTAGAGAAGTCAACCTATAGTAGAAGTAATTGTTTAGTCGTATTAATCAATTTTGGGTTAGGCATTTTAGTTAGATAAAAGGATGTGCTTCATTTTGTGTATAAACCTCATTGTGGATCCTTCTATGTTGGGAACATTACATGGCATAATGACCATTGTTATGATCCTCAAGTGTATAGCTATCCACCTGTCAACCTTTTATTTGCTTAGTGTGTTGTTTATGAAGCTAGAGTCTAAAGACATTGTAATCTTACGAATGAGGTTGATTACTTGGATTATCTTAATACTGAGTTTGGTTAGGATAAGACGAGATAAAAAAAAAAAAAAGAGGGATGGATGTGTGAAACGACATTAAGAAAAAAAAAAGATTAATGTGTATATATTTGAATTGAAGTGCATGTCAAACTATAATTAGAAAGACAATGAAGGTTATACCATGAATAAAATATTTTAATCCTATAATTTTCTCCTATAAATGATTTTGATCCTATAATTTTTCCCTTGGTGTTGTTTAAAGATAAAGCATTTGTCAGCACAGATCCTCTGCAGCGCCGCAGGAAGGTGCAGCAGAGTAGCTAGGGAATAGCTACCGATTTTAACTACGAAATTTTTCCGTAGCTGTTCCCTAGCTATTCAGTAGCTAATTTTGCTACAGACACACCCCACACTGTTGAGGATCCAGATCGAGCATTTGTTATATTATTTTTTATTGATAAATACATCTCACTTATTATCATGACAAAAAAATTCTACTCCCCCTAGTCACAAATATAAACAACTCAAAATTCAATTTTGTTCATCTCAAATGTAAGTAAAATCTAACAACATTCACCTAATTAAATATTAGTATCATCACAACATCCTTATTTAATTAAATTATCTTTCCATTGATCCATTTTGCGATAAATATTATAAAGACTAGTTTAGGAAATATAATTCACTTTTTATGCGAGTTTAAAAAAATTTAATAAATTCAACTAATATTATTAATTAACGTTCATGTTATGAATTATTTAACTTTTATTTATATTTAATAACGGAGTAGTATATATCTACAATTTTCCCTAGCATGCTAGTTTATCCATCAATAGCAAATAGTTAAAAGATAAATCACCACCTATTTACTATTTTAAAAGTATTACTAGTACACCATAAAATAAATGAATTCAGTTTTCTGGCACTAACATCTCTATCTCTATCAACTTCTAAAACTATGCTAGATTTTCGTTGGCAAATAAATAAGTCAAATTCCAGAAATTTACAGCTTGGATGATGCGTAATGACTCTAGTAAACAATACTATACCTAAATTAGAAATGACAGAAACATTATCTTGTCATTCTCACCTCCTTAACATTAAAAAAGGAAAAAAAAAAACCATGATTGTGAAATAAAACTTATAAAAAAGAACCAGCAGGAATAACTAATTGCCAACCACAAAATAAAAAAAAGTGAATAATCATAAACCCATATTAATGTTCCTCCAATTACCTCCACTCTAAATAGAAGGCCTCCCCATCTCACATCTACCTCTCTTGTCTCTAGCAAATAATAATAATAATAATAATAATAATAATAATAATAATAATAATAATAAAAAATAAATTTAAAGATTATAACATGATAAATAATTTGAACCATATAAATCATGGAAATTTGGTTAATTGTTAGGTTGAAGCTTGAACCAAGTCACGCGATAACAAACTAACAAATATATTGTAGTAAGTTGTAACAAACAAAAACATAAAATACGAAATCAAACACGATTTCCAATTTTCTATCATTTCATAAATTCATTTATTTATTTCTTACAGCAATCCATAGCTAACCTTTTCGTTTTCGTAATAAAAATAAAAAAATAGAAAGAAGCATCTTCTCTTCTTTTATTGTCTTCTCCTCTCTCTTTCACCGCCATTCATTTATAGGGCTTGCGTATCCTTCACCATCTCTTCTTCGTCTTCTTCTTTTTCTTCTTCCTTTCTCTGCTTGCTGTTGCTGTTGCAGTTGCAGAGGTGGGAGTGTTTTCCTTCTTTCTTTTCTTCAGAGGATGAAGGATTTCAATTCGGATCTATTTGACCCGGGAACGGTTATGGACTCCGATTACTCTCGTGGTGCTTCCTCTTCCGATGCCGATTTCGGCTTCGCTTTCAATGACAGTAATTTTTCCGATAGGATCCTTCGGATCGAGATCATGGATGACCCGGTTGAGGCCCGCCCTGATTCCGAGGGTTGCACCACCATCGCCGACTGGGCTCGCCACCGCAAGAGGAGAAGGGAGGATATCAAGAAGGATAATGGTATATCATCTCTTCCACACAAACTACATAACTTTTCTGTTTTTTTTTTTTTTTTCTTTTCTTTTCTGTTTCATTTTTTGGGAAACTACATGGAAATGAAATGTTTTTCTAAAAAACAAAAGGAGAAATTAGATTAGGAAAATTTTGTGGTGTTCATTGTGTGGCCTTGGAGGGTTAGGAGAGATTAGTCATGGTGTTTCCTCTTGCCGTTTCCTTGTTTGTCTCATTTCATCGTCTAGGGTTTTAGTTTCTTAATGGTAGGGTATGTTATGGAGTAAAAGTTATTGTGATTCAACAGGTTTGTCCATTTCTTTTCATCGTTTCTCTAGAAAAGAGAAGAGAAGGGAGGAGTGTGAGTTGAAATGAAAAACTCAAATCAAATGAACCATATCACCATTAGTACTCCCACAAACTCCAAGAGTAATCTGGTGCTGTTAAGCTCCCCCCATGGAAGGGTCCAGGGGTAATTAGTGCTATCTTGGGTCTATCATAGACAAGGCAGCCTTACCTTGCATTTGCAAAAGTCTGATTCATGATTCAAAAACTGTGGTCTCCTAGGCAATTTTTTTCCAATACACAGTACATACTACTTCCACTATAATATTGACACTTAATTGTGCATGGTTAATTTTTCTTATTTCATTTTTTTCTAAATTAAAATAAAAAATGTTGATCACAATTGAGTTAGTTACTAGAAGGGGTAGTACTGAAAACTCTCTAAATATGAATATGAATTTCAAGGGCGCGGGATTGATCTGCATTACTCAGGTACCCGTTTTTTAATGGATACCGAACTTACCAGTATGTTGATTAGTTGTCAAATGTTCATTCGTTGTTTGTAACATACTACTAGAACCAGGCTTTCCGGTAGACCGGTACATTGATTAGTTTCCAAATATTCATTGGGTTTTTCTTAACGCATTTCAAACATTTTTTCTAAAAAATTAACCACCGTTGAATGGTTGACAACTTATCCAAGTTACTGGTATTTAAGAGTAAAACTAGGGCACCAGAACAACACCCATATCTTCCTATTATAAAATTCAAAACTATCTTTACTTTGGTTGCTATGGAACCCAGTGGGGCTCTAAAACCCGAAGGTAAATTGAACCATAGTTATGTATTATTGCTTCATTGTTGTTGTGATCTATTCATGGATTTGAATAAAGACATCAGTCGAGTCAAAAGTGAGAGAGGGCTTATTCAATGTTTTATTGTGGCTTCTGATAGCATAAATATATTTTGATAGTGGTACAAGCCTTCTGATTCTAGTTTAAATATAATTGGTTTTGCATTGTTATGATACGAGCCAAAGCAACAGCAAACTGGGTGGGTTCTGTGCTTGAATGTTTTCCTAAAAAGTGCTGCACTGTGCCTATTCGATAATATTTCTGTGTGTACATGTTTTTTCATGACATACCTAATATATGATCTCTCTTGTTTGCAGTGGTGGATCTCACTTTATTGCCTGATGAGCAAATTTTGAATGGGAATCAACCTGATATGGATGATTTTGTGCCCTGTGAGAATCAAGATGAGGAGGCAGTTGCAATGGTTGAAGAATCCCCTTCAGGTATCTGAATAACTAAAATTCTTAAACCTAGCTTCTCCATTATATAAGTTTTTAAGAGATACTGTAATGTGATTATCAAAATTGAACAATTTGTGATACCAATTGTACTCTTCGGTCTGATTCAATGGGCGTGAATTATACATATTGATGCTTGAATTGCCAGCTGGCCAGAAATGCATGATCTGTGCGAAGATCACGAATCATGGCCTGTACGGCTGTACAATGATTCTGTTGCTGCTGTGACTATCTTGGTCACAGAGTTGGGTTATGTATGACCCAATAAGACCCTAAGCTGAAAAACACTTTTTTCTTTTGTTTTTTTAAGTAAAGAACAAAACAGAACTGAGCATTTTGGCTTTTCTGTAATTCCAAATTACAATTGGACTGTGTGTTTTATGATACCATTATCAATAAAACTAATTTGTTTTTGCGTGGGATTCTAAGACCCAAAACGACCTATTTTATTATTCCTTTTCCTCTAAATTAAACTCTCAATACTCCCAAAGACATATTTCTGCTATTATTGACATTGAGTGTGCACGCTTTACGAAGCACGTTGGACGGAAGTGATTTAAAATCAATTCTGCAGAATTGATTCTGGATGGTTCAAAATTTAAACCAAACAGGCACTTAATCTCAGTTCTTTCTTTTATTTTCCCTTGTTTCTATCATCATATTCTCTTGCTCACTTATGTTTAATTTTTTTTTTATATTTATTAGTTTATATCTGTGTTGACAGCGACACTCAATTATGACTTTATGACATGATTTTGTTTCTGAATCTTACTATATGGTTCACAGTTCAAAAGTTAGCCTGGCAGTTCACAATTTGTTAACCTTGTACTGTACTATTCCCCCCTTCCTTTCACCCCGAAAAAAATATCCCCCCTTCCTTTTCTTTATCTTGTTGCATTGTTGCTGTTTACTGAATCCCTGATTTCCTTAGGGTTTGAGAACCACATTTTCTTAATGACGTTCTTGAATCTAGGAGACTAGAACTATAATATGCTTTAATTTGGAGTTTAAACAAGCATAATTTGGATGGAGAAATTAGTATGTAAAAGAAGCTAAATATATTTGATAAGGAAAGGCATGGATAGAAACTATAACATACTCCTGCTTGCAAGAAGAAATCCTTCTTGTAAGTGTTAAGTTGTCAGTTCTGCTCAATGATTTGAGTTGGGTTATTATTAATATAGGTGATGAGGCTGCAAATAACGACAATTCAAACTTGAACATGGATTGCTCTACAGTTGTGAGAGTTAGAACACTACACATCAGTTCTCCTATCTTAGCTGCTAAAAGTCCTTTCTTCTACAAGGTAGATGTCTCTTCTTTATTGGTTAGATTTAAATAATTCTGCCAAAAATTATGTTTGCTTAGTTGTGTATATTTTACAGCTTTTCTCAAATGGGATGAGGGAGTCAGAGCAGAGACATGTTACCTTGAGAATTACTGCTTCTGGTATAAACTTTTATAAAAAAAACTTTTTTAGATTATTTGCTTAATCGTATTTGTTTCCTCTACTAGTTTGCCTTACAAATGCTGTGCTTTTCTTGCATGTTACAGAGGAAGCTGCTCTCATGGAGCTTCTGAATTTTATGTATAGTAACACCTTGAGCATTACTTCACCACCTGCTTTATTGGATGTGTTGATGGCTGCTGACAAATTTGAAGTTGCTTCATGTATGAGATACTGCAGCCGATTATTGCGGAATATACCTATGACACCTGAGTCTGCATTGCTTTACCTTGAGCTTCCTTCTAGTGTCTTAATGGCTGATGCAGTTCAGCCATTGACTGATGCAGCAAAGCAGTACCTTGCTGGTCGATACAAAGATTTATCAAAGTAAGCGTTTTTTTCCCTCTTTTTATTTAACTTGGTTATATGATCTAAGTTTCATGTATTCTAAACTTGTTATGTTTTTTTCTTGTTAGTATTGATTGGGGCTTACACTTTGTATTCCACCTTCCTTGGAAGCTGGTGATACTGAAGTTTGAACTCAGTTGTATCCACTGAGTTCTAACTATTTTTCCTTGTGCTTGAATGCATCTAATTGGCAAAACCCATAAATAACATTTAACTTTTTTGGTGGATGACTGCTACCTTTAGTTAATTAAGTTATATGTTATAAACTTCTTAAATGGGCTTTGTGCTGTAGGGTGGGGTTGATATGTTGATAAATGTTCTTTTTCATTTTCATCACCTCTAAATATGAATCTTTGATTTATTATTGTTTTGGAAAGTTCCGTTTCTCTTCCTGGCCTTCTTTATTCTTTTAATTTCAAATGTTGTTTGGCCTTTTGAATGCTAATAAGTTTCACGTATTGACCAGGTTCCAGGAAGAGGTTATGGCCTTGCCCCTAGCTGGAGTAGAGGCAATATTGTCTAGTGATGAACTCCAGGTTGCATCAGAGGATGCTGTATATGACTTTGTGTTGAAGTGGGCTCGAACCCAGTACCCAAAGTTGGAAGAGAGGAGAGAAGTTCTGGGTACACGGCTTGCCCGATTAATTCGCTTCCCTTACATGACCTGTCGAAAGCTTAAGAAGGTCTTGACCTGTAATGACTTTGACCATGATGTTGCATCCAAGCTTGTACTCGAAGCCCTCTTTTTCAAGGCTGAGGCTCCACACCGCCAACGGATACTAGCTGCTGAGTCTGCTTCCTCCAATCGTCTTTTTGTGGAGCGTGCATACAAATATCGCCCTGTTAAGGTTGTGGAATTTGAACTTCCAAGGCAGCAGTGTGTGGTTTACTTGGATCTAAAGCGGGAGGAGTGTGCCAATTTGTTCCCATCTGGCCGTGTTTATTCTCAGGCATTCCATTTGGGTGGACAAGGGTTTTTCTTATCAGCACATTGCAACATGGACCAACAGAGCTCTTTCCATTGCTTTGGCCTGTTTTTAGGAATGCAGGAAAAGGGCTCTGTTAGCTTTGCTGTTGACTATGAATTTGCTGCAAGGTCTAGGCCAACGGAGGAATTTGTTAGCAAGTACAAAGGCAATTACACATTCACCGGAGGGAAGGCAGTTGGCTATAGAAACTTGTTTGCAATTCCATGGACTTCGTTCATGGCCGAAGATAGTCTTTACTTTATTAATGGCATACTGCACCTCAGAGCTGAGCTCACCATCAGACACTGACCTGAGTTTATATGTGTAAACTTTTTCTTCTAGTTGGTAGCTCTGACTTTTTTTTAGCAGTGTTTCTCATTTTCTGTTAACCTGCTGTAATCTTAACGTAATATCCTGGCAATGTGCACTAGGTGGCTTGTGCTGCATGATCAAATGAATTATCAGGACTTCTCCTTTTTAACCTCTTGTGATCTATCATGTTAGGAAACATGTAAAGACTGGGTAGCTGCAGGAAAGAACAAGTCTCTTTGTTAAGTAATTTCATTTTGACAACCGAATGTTGTTTCAACTTTTAAGTTTTAATAACTTAAGCTTTAGATTTTTAAAGTGTGAGTAATTTTTAGCATGTTTAGTTTTTTTGTTGGGAGAACCCCAAATCATGATGATTTAGTCAGAAGTTTGTCTCTTGATACTTTTGTATTGATGTTTTAAACGAAATTTAAAACACACTTGTTATAGGTGTATAATATACAATAGTTCACATTGTTTCTTAATGTCAACTTAGTAATTAAAATTTAATTGGAATCCTATTACAATAATTTTCTTTTGAAACATTAACTAGAAATAAACTAAGTATAAATTTGTCCGGCTGGTTGCGAAATGATGGAGATAAATATGAAACTTCTTGCTTGAGTCTTGGTGCTTCTTTGGCTACAGATTATTTTTAGAAGATAATTATTTTTTTTTTGGGAACTTCAATTATATTAAGAGTTTGTATTTTGAAGGTGTCATTTTCGGAAAGATCTCTGGTCTGGACCCGATAAAAATTGAAGTGCATATATATGATCATATCACGTGGTGAAATTTGACTTTGAGCAAAGTGTAAGATTGAAGCAATGGAGTAACTGTGACGCAGCTCCTTTACACGTCGACAACGATAGACAGGGAATCCTATTCTAACTCTTGTTAAAGAGAAAATGATATGCCCGTGAAGGATGTAGAATCCAGTTCTTAATGAACGAACCAGATACATGCAACAATCAACGAATAGAAATTCAAGATAACACACCTTTCTTTTAATCTTTCCGTGGAATAAATACTGAAAAGATAATTCTTTTTTCAATATGAAAAAGCTAATATCATATGTGGATGTGGTTACTTTTGTCTCGTAGTATTTATTTTATAAATGTAATAGTGGGTACCCAAATTCGAAAAAAAAAATTGGATTTGAATTTCATATTTTTATAAACATATTTTTTGTCAAGATATTTTTATAAAACGAAAGGGCCAGTAACTGACCTTTGGGCCTTGGTACAAAACCGACATTCAGGACAGGAATATATAATGGCCCATACGTTGCTGAACACAACACACCCACTTGTTATTCTTCTTCTATTTCTATAGAAAGAGCAAGAGACTCGCAATCGCAATCTCAATCTAAGCTAGGGTTAGGGTTAGGATGCCGAAGAATAAGGGAAAGGGAGGAAAGAACAGAAAGAGGGGAAAGAACGAAGCCGACGACGAGAAGAGAGAGCTGGTATTCAAGGAAGATGGTCAAGAATACGCGCAGGTTTCTCGCATGCTTGGGAATGGTCGTTGCGAGGCCATGTGCATTGACGGCACAAAACGCCTCTGTCACATCCGTGGCAAGATGCACAAGAAGGTTTGGATCGCCGCCGGTGACATCATCCTCGTCGGACTCCGTGACTACCAGGACGATAAGGCTGACGTCATCCTCAAGTACATGCCTGACGAGGCCAGGCTCTTGAAGGCCTATGGCGAGTTGCCTGATTCCACTCGCCTCAATGAGGGTATTGGCGCTGGATTGGATGACGATGACGACCAAACCGCCAACGATTACATCGAATTCGAGGATGAGGATATTGATAAGATTTAATTAGTTTTCCTCTTCCTTTTCTATCAAAACAGATTGTTCTATGATATATTGATCTGTAATATTTGCAGCTCTCACAAATCAAATCACATGTGTGCCTTGCCTTTTATATGTATGTAGGGTTAGCTCAATTTGAATGATTGCAATAATAGCCGCTTTAAATCTCTTACTTTAATCTGTGCTTACCCTGCTGAATGATGATTGCTTGCTTTTCTTCTGGTGATTTTGACTTGATGAGAATTGTCTTCTGATAATTTTGATAAGATTTAAATTACTCTCTTGTGTGTAACATGATAATTCTTCTATGTTATATAATCCATTTGGTGTTTGGTTCCCAACTGGGAAGATAGAATCCATTCTGTGGAATTGATTTTAGATTTTAAATCACTCTTGATTATTGTCTATAAATCTATCGAAATACTCAACTGTAAATCCATAAAAGTATACTTGATTTTAGTTTCTTATTATCAAAATCATAAAATATTAAAATTTATACCTTTTGTCTAAATTCAGGTCAGTTGAGTTGAGAGTTGAAACTTAAAAACAAAATCTAAAATATATTAGCCAGATCAAAATATTGTGGCAAAATTAGGTGTAGTCCAATCTCATGTTAGTTCCTAAATTACTCTGCCATATTTGAGCATTTGTATATGTTGTCCTCCACAAGTGTATTATGAATTCCTTTGTATGTAAGAGGGCATCATTGTCTTCTGCAATGCATGTAGCAGGGTACTATTAAGTGTTATGAGACTCGCACCCAGTGTGAGGGTTTTCATAATTGTTTCATGTTGTCATACTCAGCTGCTCGAGCCTCGAATAAAGTCTGAATTCATCACTCCTCTTGGGTTGAGACTGTTGCTGACATGCTCCTAACCACGACTTTACTTCAAACAATTGGAAGCAACTACTGTATATCTTTGCTGTCCTTCGTTCGGCAGAACCTGAGCCATATGCAATGAAACTAAGGAAAGAGTACTAACTACTTCATCACCTCGTTTCTCTATACAGTAAATAGTAATATGTGGCCAACAAAATGAAATAATTAAATCTAAAGATAAAATAAGTACACGTAAATATTGAAAAGCCCACTGTTGTGAGTGTGTGTGTGTGTGATAAAAAAGAAGCCCTAATGACAAAACGATCATAAGAGAGAATCTAGTTGTATTCATCCACGGGTGCACTGCACATGTAACATATGAAGTTAGGATATAATAAAGAAGAGGCCCTATCTGGGGCTCCCTTCACTCCAATACCAAAATGATGAAGGTAATCAACCTCACCTCCAAGTTCATGCAGACCCCTGACCTTCGCATAGTAACTAACAGGTATATTTCATTTTGCTGCGTAGTCAGAGGTATCCATGAACTAGCAGCTAAGGTCTAATATCACCTCCTTTCAGACTTGGAGGAAAGGGAGCCCCAAAATGGGTTTAATATCTAAATTAAAAATACACCTATGCACACACAACACAAGTGTACAATGGACCAAGGAAGAAAAAGGAGAAGGATTGTGCTGGTTGAGAACTAAAAACGTTAAGTTTATATAGGCCTGGGGTCTTATATGTATTCATTAGAAAATCTTAAAATAGGATTTTGATGTTCAAAGATTGGTCAAGCATAGTATTAATTTTTAACATTATTGCGGATCTTCCCTTTTAATCGTCTGATGAGAGCTTGAGTTGATATTGCGTGATTATAAATTAATGCGAAAGTATATTGTTTTTAACAGTTAGTGTTTGTATCTTCTTTTGACGATAATCATTTTATTTTAGTTTGCCCAATGTTCATATTAAAATATGTTATTAATGTTTTATTTGTCCGCACAAAAAGCCGGATCAATGGAATAATATAGACACTAGAATAATATTGGAGTAAAATGTCAAATTGAATACGTGCTGCATTTTGTGCACATTTGGTTGGACTAACGTGCATTTGACTCATCCAAAATTAATTCTGCTTTTCTTTTTCTTTTTTCAAAAAAAATATTGCTTGATTCACAGTATAACTAGAAATAAGTTCTTCCTTTTATTTTTACCATAAATGATGTTTAAATGGCATAAATTGATTAATTATTCATCCCTATGATAAAGTGCGGGCACCAGGGAGCTTTACTCTTATTTTTTATTGATAAACTAATTAGAAAAGCATATGGTTGAAAATACCTGTCAGCAACTAAAACATCTCATTTGATTTTTTATGCCTTTAATGTTTAGCACGCTTTTCTCTTCTCTTTGGCTAGTAAAACCAACATGTATTGCCTTTTTTTAAATTAAATTTTAGTATGCACTAAAAATATAACTTACATGTTCTGTTACTTATGTAGAAACGCATTTCAGAGCAATTTCCATTGGCAGGTAAGGTAATGGACACAACTCTGATCTTCATCCATCTAACCATGTAAAATTACAATAAGATTGTCTAAAAAGGTTTAATTCTAGAATTAAAGTGGTATGTGATACCTCCTTGATGAAAGATAGTGTGTGATACAATTGCAACTATTCACATTCTAATGTTCTCATCAGAAACTTCTCTGGCTGAACAAATAGAGCTTTTGCTAGCTTTGGAGCGAGATTTCTGCCTCTCTAACCTTGCTTCAATCAATTTTGCCATCAATGTGTTATCCTTTACACCCTTAGGCAATTTGGAAGAAGACTCAGACTTGTCAAAATCTGGGGCAATCAATGTGTGTTTCCACTTTTTTACAGGACTACTGGCATTACCTTTAACAGCAGAATGAACACAAGAATCTTCCCTGCATATACTCTCAGGATAAACCTTGTCGCCTTCTGATGATAAGGAACTATTTCCAACTAGGTTGTCAAGCCTGTGACTTGAATTCATTCTCTTTGTCCAGGTTCTATCACTTTCTGGTGGACCTTGTATTGTCTCATAGACAGTTGATACCCCAGCTGCATTCAATAGAGCTGTGCTGCTGTCCCCTCCAATTTCACTTGATTTCATCTCAACAAACCAACTCTCATTTTCATCACATGACATGTTGTTGACCATGTTTACTTGCAATTCACAGTCCTCAGTGATTTCTTTTGATTGAACTTGTTTACTCACTGAATTATGGTTCCCTTTCTTTTCTTTATGGACATTATTTCTGTGATTTTTGGAGCTGAGTTTGTCAAGTCCTTCATGAGCAGTCCTTTTCTGTTCAAAAATGTCGGTACCAATAGTCTCTTCCTCAACCATATTATGAGGTGCACTTATTGTCTCCTTTAGTGGAAAGGAATCCAATGAATGTAAGCAAGGGTAAATTTCCTTGAGCTCCTTGGTGGAGAAGTTACCATCTTTTCTTAAGTCAATAGATCTTTTTGCACGAAGAAATGTTTCAATATCAACACTTAACTTGTCAACAATTGAATCTTTCTCTGGGAGATCATTCCCAGCTTGAACTAGCTTCATTTGCTTGCGCTCATCAAGCCAAGCTTCTGAAATATGAAGTATCAGCTTATCAAGACTATCCCCTTTAACCTGACCCTTTTCACCATTCTGCATAAGAGAACGTACCTCATGTTCATAATCTCTTATTCCTTTGGCAAAATCATCACATAAATTTTCCAAAAGGATCCGTGCTTTTCTCTCCCTTTCAAGATCTTTCAGAGAACCACAGAATGAAGACTTTACTTCAGAAAGCTCTCTAGACAGCCTCCGATGCAGGCTTTCTGAATGCTTTCTTAATCTCCTTTCATCTTCTATCTCTTCCTTCACTGATTGAACTGCAGCTTTAATTTTATCACGTTCTTTATTCTTCCTAACAAGCTTGTCCTCTGTCATTTGCTTCATTAAATTCTCCATTTCCTGCTTATTCATTTGCTTTTTTTGTAGTAACTCTTTAACCCGTGCCTGAGAATGATCTAGTTCCATTTTCCGAGCTTTTGCTGCTGCTATATTCGACGCATACTGTTCTTCAAGACACCAGATTCGGTTGAATACCTTGACTAACTCTTTGGATGTTTTAGGGTTGCAACTTGACTCTCCAATCCTACCCTTGAAGTCTAAGGAACTGATAGGATTTAGATGATCATCTGGTGCCACCTGTTTTAATATATTCATCTTATTGCCAAATATAAAGGGTGAAAAATCATCTATTCTACAGACAGTTTTTAAGATATGCATTAAAAATGTCACAGAAGGCTGCTTATAAATTAAGGCATGTCATTTCCACAAATCAATTGCAATTCCTCAATCAAGAAAGAACTCAAGAACCTGTAAACAAAGTTAGTTATCTATGTCTCATTAAAATTAAAACTAAAGAGAGATTGTTGTAAAAGACAGCCTTAGGTAGAAGTCCATCTAAACCCATCAAATTTGGATTGCCGGAGTAAACAAATGTTGAAACAGTGCCCAGTGCCCACAAAAAGTTCTAAATTTGAACAAAACATGTTCTAGGGGAAAATGGCCTAAATGAGTAAACAGATAATAGAAAATATATTCGGGGCCTTCGGGCTGACTTCTCTAATTGTTCATCTTTGTTAGAATGATGGGTACTAAAGCATTTCAATCATACAGAATTTCCTTCAATTAGTCCTCAATAACACAGTGGCTGTGAAACTGCAAGAAGAATGTGTTTCCTTCTTGCATAATAAGTTCCATTTGATATTACAACGTTATCTACAACTGGGGTAATCCACTAAATAGCTACCACAGCAGAAAAAAAGGATCTGTATTTACAGAATATAAAGGAAAACAAAGAAGAAACTAATGATGGTAATTGTTAGAAGGCAACACTAAAGAAAAGGAAAGTAATAACAAACAAGTTTGTATCCTGTTCAACATTCATATTTACATAGTATTATTAATTTGTTAATATCTTAAAAATTATAGAGCTGCTCAAGATTCAAATTGAATATATACACAATCATGCTTACTTCCATTGAGCTGCTGTAACTAGCAGGGGATACAGGCTGTAGAGCACAATCATTTCTTTCAACTGATCTATGGTGCTGAACATGTGATGGTTTGACACGTTTTCTCAAGCTCCTAGCAAATGCTGGCTGCATTGACAAAGTTAGGGTCAGCAGCTGTAACATATAAAAATGCCATGAAAGAGCCAAGGGCACAGCACACGAGGACACATTAAAGAATAGTATCCAAAATGCTTCAACAAAATTATGACATTAGGAATTTGAGTGTTTGAAAACCTTAATGTTATTAATATCATTAATTCTGTTGCATTGATGCTTTCCATCCCAGTAATCTAAAAGTTTTCACAATGAACTTAAAGAGCTTAAGGTAGTTCCAAAAATAATTGCATTGTATGTAAACCAGCATTAACTACTCATAAGAAGCAACCTCAAGTGCAGGTTGTGAGCTAATTGAATGCAGTTCCATTGAAATAGCTTTTGTCTAATGAAAGCAAAAGTGGAATATGGACATTGGATATTATGTCACCCTCTTCCTTAAGAGCTCATTGCCATATTGTAACCTACCCATTCCTAGCCTGACTTATTTCACTAGTCAACAGTATGGAGTAATTGTTTTAGAAAAGATTTAGAAAAATAATATTAGTAGAAAGTTTTTAATTTTTTATGCTCTGATGTCCCAAATGAGAAGTCAGATGTAAAAGCACATGGGGGAGTATACAGAACCAATCCTAAATGAGAAAATGGATAGGAACTCAAGCATCTACTCCACAATTCATTGCAATTTTTAAGACAACGGAATGTAAAGTGAAGCCAAGAAAACAACCAAGCAAGAAGGAGATAAAATAACATTTTTTTCTGGAGAAAAAAGGAGAAGAAGAAAAAGTCTAAATGAAAATTCCTCTAATAAAAAAATTGAAGATAAGGTAAGGTCAGCTGCATAATGCTAACAACAGGTGAAGTGACAATGAGAAATTATAATTTTATTTGTACAAATCTACATCACTTGCTAAATTGATATATATAAACTAGACCCGAGTTTAAAGCTGAAACTGAAATTTCCAATTATAGGCGTAAGAAAAGAATATACACAAAGATGGAAAGAAATTTAGCATTGGAATAAGTGTGCTGGAACTAAGTGTAACAGATGGGACACCCTACCCACCAGATCAGATCCCAAGGGAGAAAAATCTTGTGCTTGGGGAAAACAGTTCTGAATAAGCACAGCACATTAACTCTAAAAGGCCCCAAAACATCACAAAACAACAAGAGGTGGTGAAAGAAAAGCTATTAAGAAAACAGAAGACAAGCAGAGAACCACAGACACAGAGACCCCTTTCTAACTAGTACAGAAGCAAATCTTATATGAAAAACAAGAATTGAAAAAATAAATAAAAAGAAAGCTGAGATTAGAACTCAATGATGCAAAGAAAAGAAATGAAAATGAGGAGGTACAAGAGAAGGTGAATTTAGACCTGGTCAGAGGGGCTATGAGGAGGCTCAGCCAACTTTTTAGGAACCTCACGAATTGTTGTGTCCCTACGGTGGTTGATGTGGCGGCGGAGGCTAGTTTCAGGGCTGTTGCTCATTTTGGCAGGTGGGGCCAATTGGTGGGACTGAATTTCCCACAGTTTGGCACAGAGTTTTCTAGCAGAGAGTGTTGAAGTGGGAAAGTAGAGGAACTCTTGAAGAACAGGGTTTTTGTTGTTACCATTCTGCTGAGAAGGAAACTCAAGTCTCCAAGTGGGTGGTGGAGTTGAAGGCCCTCCTCTTTTCCCTACAGCAACCCCACGTTTCAACTTTTCCACCATTAATCCTTCCCTTTTCTCATCTCTCTCTGCAACTTTTTCTCTTCTTTCCATTATCCTATTCCTACCCTTCTCTCTCTCAACTCCAAGTTCAAATTTTTAACTTCATTATTTTTTCATAGAAAAAAAAAGATATATCCTTTCTTCCTTTTTAGCAGTGAGATTGAACATTGGAGTGTTCCTCTTTCTTTCTCTTTGAAACTTGACAGTGCTGTGTCACCACTCACTCTACCTAGCAGCAAGACAAGAAAACTCCATGAACAAGTTAAGTAAACTTGAGTGTAAGTTACAAGGTCAGCTTTCTTCTCTTCTCTTCTCCCCCAAAGATTCAGCCACGTAAGCACATGCTTCAGAGTGGGGTCCACTTTTTATTGGGCCCTTATCCCAACACCTTAATTTTGTCGTCCTTTTGTCTTGCCTCCTCCCAAAATAATTGTTCTCTCCTCCTTTTGTTGTTCCCTTTGTTTTTACATTTCAGTCCCCATTGGTGATGCAGAACTGAAGTTCCTCATTTCTTTATTATTATTTTTAATCAACATTAAAGAGAGAGAACAATATAAATATAATGACATATAACCACATTTGACATGAGATTAATGACTATGTATTATACTCCCTCCATTTTATTTTATTATTGATTTAAGATTTTTTTATATAAATTTAAAACAACAATAAATTATTTAAATGATATAATAATCTTACTATATCACCTTTATTAATTTATTATACCTTTATTAATTTATTATATTTTTTTCATTTTACATGAATATATTGATGAATAGTCAATAGTTAGTGTTAAGTTAATACACTCAATCTCACCTAATCCGTTGTCATTCCCTCCAATAAATTGGGTGAAATTTAACACTGATGGGGCGTTCTCCTCTTCGATGCAAGTTACCTCATGTGGTGGTGTACTGCGAAATGAATGGGGGACCTTTCTAATAGGGTTTTCTGCAAATTTAGGGCTTTGCTCAGTGTTAGGTGCTGAACTATGGTGCATCCTTCATGGGTCTATGATCACAAAGCAAAAGGGCTTCAAGCGTCTTATTATTCAGACGGACTCCCTAATTGCTGTTAAATTTATGATGGAAGCAATTTTCCCTTCTCACCCCGCTCGAGATTGATCGTCCAAATAAAAGACGTATCAAAAGTCTTTGAAGAAATTATCGCGGGAAGCTAATACCTTAGCAGACAACTTCACAAAACATAGTTTATCATCTTACTGAGAATCAGATTTTTTTATAGCCTCCCCTTTGCTCTTTGAGAGAGTAGGGTAGTTTTTTTTTTTTTTTGGTTTGCTGGTTTGTTCTGAGCTTGTAATTCATAAAAAAATTATTAGTGTAGTACACAATTTTTTAAACTTTTTTTTATAAAAGTGGGTGAGTAAAAATGAAAAATCGGCATTAATATTCACCTAAAAACAAGAAAATGAGTAATATTATAAAAATAATTTTTTTTCCTAAAACAACTAATATATTAAAATGGAGGAGTAGCTTGTTTGATATTCCATTATGTGAATTTTAATATTAATTTTGTGAGAAGCAATTATATATTATTTTTAACTCAATGTACATTTGAGCTATCTCAAATGAAAAGCCAAACAAGCACTTTGGGTTTATAATTTTGTCCTTTTAAATTAAGTTTTATATTTTATTTCTACATTACTTCTTTTAATTTGGAGGTGTTGAATTCTAATTATAAGAGTAAAGAGTAACGAAAACAACACTGATCAAGTATGATATAATTGTTTTTTAATATATATTTAAAAATATTATATCATGTCGGATAAAATAATTATTCCATATAAACATAAAGCAACTCTTCTAAGAAAGTTTAGGGCTTCGTCATAGCAGCTTTGAAAAACAAACAGAATGGGCCATGACGCCCGGCAGGGGTAGAAACTAGAGAGAAAATAAAGGTAAAAAGCCTAACAGTAAGAGTTGAATATTTGAAATTGTCATTTTGCTTTGTTTCATGCTAGGCTAACCTAAGCTACGCCTATAAGATCACTGGGGCCTTGAATTTGTTCAAGAATATATTATGCATGTAATTATGACTAAATATCTGAATCAAGGAAGATTTAAAGGTCATTAAAACCTTTAAGCATGCGGATTATGGGATGGCGCAAATTACCACAGTAAATCTTTGGGAGTATGTTGTCCTCATCAGTGCATCCATATCGGGCTCAAGCTAAGAACAACAGGGCCCACAACTATAGTCTATGTCTCTATGACTTTGCAGATTGTCCATTATAATCATCAAGAATCCAACTGAAACTTGTGGTCCATCTTCCCTCTCATGCCTTGAAATTTATTCCTCCTATTATTTTTAGGGGGAGACATGGGACTGCCTAAATTTAATTCATTGGTGTCGACCAAAAAAAAATTAATTCATTGGTATCAATTCCATGCTACAAGTTAATTTAAAAGCAAAAGCAAGTTCAACATAGTTGAATAATTTTTGGGAAAATGAAACCAAGACTTCCTTTCACATACTTCAATATTAAGGTTCTCGTATTAACCTTACAATCATTAAATAGGTAATGACAAGTTTCATAAGGGAGTAGTACTACTTGATTTTGAGGAAAACGTCTTTTATCTTTAATTTTTACTTTTTATTGATAATTACGAAATTGCTGCCTCTTTCTCATTTTGTTTCATGTTTTTAATTTTTTGTATGGTAAACTGTAAAAATAACAAAAATGTAACTTTCATAATTTCTTATACAAATTTTATAAAATATGAAATAAAATAAAAAATAAAAAGCGCATTTTTTAAAATTTATCAATGAAAACGGCAAGACAAAACAGTAGCAGAACATTTTTCAATCTACACAAACCTTCTAACATTCTTGAAAGCCCATGCACACTTCACTGAGGAATTTTGTGCCCTTGTGGGTAGACCATGTACGACCTTTCCTTTTTGTGTCTTCCTAGTTCCTATTCATATTAATTAACAACAATGTCAACTGCAGATAACCACTGACCTTACATGGAAAGTATCTAATTGCATTGCATATGGTACAAACACCAAACTATTGCTCCTAGGTAAATTTCACCAGCACTATTATTGTTATTGGACCAGGTTTTGGGACTCCTTTTCCCTTAAATTGGTTGGGGGTCCAAAAACCCTTATGTCAACTAACATTATCAACATGCCTATTTTCATATCCAACATTGGTAATGATTGCTTAACGGTGTAAAAGATTTACTTTTAACTTTTCACATCCTCTTCCTTGTCTTCCTTCCCAGCTTCCTCCAGACTGTCAAACTTTTTGAGGAAGCCATGAATGTCATCATAATGTCGCTTAGTAGATAGCCAATAGTTACTGTTTTTCTCTTCCTTTTAACAAGAGTAAGCAAAAGGTCAGAGGAGAATATTGTTACATATTAGCAAAATCATGCTAAACCACCAGGTTCTAGTCCTGTGGATGGAAAAAATCTTTGCAAGGAGAGTTAGCCCCACCAGAATATGAATGTTCCCGGCTCAAACAGAATTGCCTCCCGTGAAGGATACCTGTGGTTCACATAAAAAATCATGCTAAACCGAGCATAAGCCATGGGTGAAATTCCAAGTGAAACAACTAGAAAAGAAAAACGTTCATGTTCCTTGCTTATAGCTGAATTTGTTTTGTGACCGCCACAGCTTAGCTTGCAAAATTGTAGGATATGCGCTTTATGCTTAGAAGCACATTAAAGTGAGGCGAGTTAATCAACACCTTTGTATTCTGCTGGACGTGCTTGCCTTCCAACTCCTTTGACAGTGATTTGGGCAAAATATACTCTTCAAATGCTACTTTGAAAAGGGTAAGTTTGTATCTTCATAATAGTGATGCTAAAAAAAATTTATATAAAAAATTCATTCCTAAAATTTTTCACCTGACATACCAAACTGACTCATTGTAAAAGATTAAACTCTCCAAAGACAAACCTCATTACTTGACATGCTGAAAATGGTTTCGAACATCATGCTATGTTTCACAATTTCTCAGTGCTTGCCACCAATACAAAAATACAGAGAGAGGAACTTGAACAGCGGGCTCAATACATAACTAAAGTCTGAAAAGATTGTGACTACCTTAGTGCCCATATATGACATGGATAACTCCTAGTCAAGTTTGTACATCCTATGAGAGAGAGAAGGGGAGAAAAAGGGAGCTGTTACAGCGACACTCATGCCAGGACGCACTGGAAAAGCTTTCCATAGGACCATGGTATAGAGCCAATGTGAACGGTACAGAACCGTGGACCCTGGTACATCTTGGCGTGAAGGCCACTATTGCACCACAGAATAACTCCATAAATTATCAAACAAATTGAAGAGTTTCATACACAAATTTACCATGCTAATAAATTTCAAGGTCCTTCAGTATAGACTTCAGCTTGAAGGAGGCTGATTTGGATATCAATTAGTCACATGTTCTTTTTGTTCGTATCTATCAGTTACAATTGAGCACCCAGACTCAAACCTGAGGTCAGAAGAAAAAAGAAATTCCTTAGACAATGAAACACTTAATATTCAACTATATAGCTAGGCTTTCACAAAATTTTAAACAGAAACCAAATAGTAACAGAATAGCTATATAAATAATATTTAGATTAATTACTTTTTTTGTCTGTTTTATTTTTTAACTAGATTCCACTAAGACCTACCGGAGGCTGAGAAATTGCAAACAAATATTCCATCTAAATTAGGCTCACAGGACTTTTTTTTTTTTGTCTCTTTAGTTCATTAAAATTCAGTTTCGGTCCTGTAGTTGTAATTGCCAAAATGTTATCCTTTTGACATATTATACAAAACCTGGATAAAAGAAGGAAGGCCTGCGGGACTCAGGATAAATGAATTTAATTCATTAGTATATTGAAAATTCTCACTTAAGCTTGACTATGGAATAATTTTTTTTTACTTCATGAAAACAGGCATTTCATAATTCATATTCTACACTGAAGGCCTAATTGTGTGTACAAGGAAAAGAACAAACCTGAGATTAAAAAATCAAATGCTTTTCTCTGCAAGACCATTTGATTTTGCCAAATTTGCTTCTCTCCAGATTGCTTTGACTTCATCTGTCCGGAACCGCTGGGTGAATGTAGAATCCTCCAATGCAGTTGATGCACCATGGGCAAATTCAAGGAGACCAGTATAAGCTATCATTGCACCATTATCAATGCAGTACCTATCATCAGTGGCAAACAACCTTCCACCACGTTCAGAGCACATTGTCCTCATCATCTCTTGCAAGCGCTCATTGCAACCTACACCACCAACTATTAGAACATCTTTTGAGTCACAATGAGCCATGGCCCGCTCAGTTATCTCCACTAGCATGGCAAACAGTGTCTCCTGTAATATACTAAGACATATTAACTAGCAAATTCGTTATTTATGAATATAATACACTGGGAGGAAAAGGGATCGGCACAAATCAAATTTACCTGTAGAGAGTAGCACAGGTCTGCAGGCGTGCACTCATTATTCTTTAGCTTTTCAACAGCAGTTGCTTCAATATAGCTCAATATTCCACTAAAAGATACATCCATCCCTTTGACGACATAAGGAATGTCTATAAATTTTTCTCCTTTCTTTGCAAGCTGAAGAATGAGAAAACCATATAAGCCAAGTTAAGACAGATCAATTGTGACAACATTATTCAATTAAGCACAAATACTGATAAAGATAACATTTTGCTAGTATGATTGCCTCAAGCAAGATTCCCGTGGAGAATAACTGTTTTCCCAGGCCCAAAAACAGTTAAAATACTAAGAAAAATTGCCAAGCTGGAGCTTGATTGCCTAATTTGTATATAAATAGCACAAAACTAGAAGTACTAGGTCTGATATCAGAAACCAAACTGAAAAGAACAATTTCAATAAAATTTCATTTTCAATGTAAGACCATGCACAGCATCCTCCCAAGTTGCAAGCCAGCTCAAAAAATGGCCTATACATCATGCATGTGCCATAAACTAGATAGTTAGTGAAGCACCTGCTCAATATTATATCCAGGACTAGGATCATTGGAAAGAGTTAACACCCTTGCAAAGCGATCCAAGCAATTCCCCACAGCAATATCAATGGTCTCCCCGAAGATCCGGTAGCGCCCCTCACTGTAAGCAATGACTTGAGTGTTGCCACCACTGACATACAAGACAACAGGATCATCAGCACCAGTTACAACCCTGCCCATCTCGATATGTGCCACACAATGGTTGACAGCAACAATGGGCTTCTTCCAAAGCTGTGAAAGGACACGAACAACAATAGCAGACACTTGCAATGGAGCTCCCATGCCAGGACCCTTGGTGTAACAGAGGCAGTCAATGTCTTCTGGAGTGACTTGTGCTGTTTGCAAAGCAGATTTGACAAGAGGAAGAATGTGTTGGAGATGGTGCTGTGCTGTCTCCCTGGGAAGAAAGCCTTGGCCAGGAGGAGTGATGTATGTGTGACGTGGGTTTGAAAGAATTGTACCATCCAAGGTCACAACCCCAACACCAATCTTGTTGGCTGAACCCTCAAACCCCAACGCTATCATTCTTTTCTTTTCCACTTTGGAAAAACAGAAAAAGATAGGTTATTGATTATGCTGTATTGCCTAATCATAAAATCCAAAAGAGAAGAGGGAAAAAGCAGATTTCTTTTTTTAGGCTGACATGTAGGAAAAGATGAAATTTTGTGAAGGGATTTGCATTTTAGGTGAAAAAATGGCCAAAATTAATCTAGGAAACAATATGCTATAATCCCAATTTCTTTTTCAACCAATCTAAAAGATTTGGTATTTACAAAGCCTTCAAATTCCTGCAGCTCAATATCAAACCAATTCCAATAATAATATATGAAGTTATGAACAAAAACGTTAAAAATGATAACATGGCCTATATTTCAATCACCAGTATATTAGGAGACATAACCAGTAATTTATATTAATATTGACTAGTGTATATTGTAACATAAACTAAAACCATGTACTTGAGTGAGTAACATAAAAAAACATAAAAAAAAAGGTATATGAAATCATACTTTTACAGACCATGAATCATAATCAAGCACCATACACAGCACACAGATATGATAGATAATAGGATGCAAACCACTTATTTTTTCATAGTCTATTTCCTAATAATACTAGAAGTTAGTTACCTAAATTGACCTGGATAACTGCACCTTTCAAATCATAAGAATTAATATACTTAGTTTGGACTTGCACACTGCACAGTACACATTATGAGCATAAATTCATTGTGTTATTTTTTAGCTTGTACTGAATTTATTTCTCTGTTGATATCTTTAAGTTGAAGAGGCTGAAGAAAAAGAAACGAGGCAAAAGTTCGCTGCCATGCAACCCCAACTGCCTCTTTGGAGGTAAGAATGTGTCTAACAGATCTGGCATAGTTCATTGCCATAACTTTCCTCTGAAAGACAAAGTTATATCACTTCAGGAAGGAACGTAACTATATAGAAACTCCCGGTATGAGTACAAGTACAGATCTATATATATGAACCACACTGTGTGTGGTGAATAATGGTTCTCTTAAAGTTTGAGCTTAACACCTTGAGTGCTTAGATACCTATTATATAAATAGAATGCAGCGCATCAATCTGAACTTCTACCTCCCCTTTTAAAAGATCTCCTCAAGAGTTCAATAAAAACAAAACTACCAATTAAGACAGCAGGTAACTCACAAGGCTGCAATATCATACCATTCCTCATCCAAAATTCTATCCCAATCCTTTATATATCTTTTTTCTCTTCAAACATGTTATCAATTTATTTAATTATTAATTCCCCTGATTTCTTTTCTTTTTCACGTTTTAATTTTTATATAACAAACATACATATCTTGTTTCTAACACTAGCCAATAAAAAAAACCACAGAAACATTTGACTCCTCTAAATTTAGAAATTCACTTTTGAGAAAGTAAGACATGTCAATTGTTAATGAGAAAACCAATTGCTTATATTTCAACAAATTCATAATTTGTTATGCATATATATATACATGTAGTATTTATTAGCCATTTATTTTTCTCATCCAAAAATATACATCCATAGTCATAAGCCACACATCTAACTAGTTGTTTTTGCTGAAGTCTAGTTAAGGGGCAGCTCTGCACTAAAAGACAGGATTGCTGACGCCAAGAATACTGATCATAGAAGTGCATCTAATCTTGGAGGAATGGATGACCTAATTAGATAGTTTCATATCTTACATATTACTATGTTAATTAATTCCTAAACCAATAGTTGGTTATCTTTAATTATATTTTTAAAGATTAGGACAGCATAAAGGTGCCCTGCCCCTGCATGCTGGGATTTATTCATGACATGGTCCTCAATAATGAATTTTGTACAGGTTTAATTTCCATAGGTGAATACAAACACTCAAACAGACAAGCCTTGAAGGTTCGAATTTATTCATGTTGGTGGTTCTGAGTCAAACAAATTGGGATGCTGAGGTTCAAAGAGCCAAGAAACTAACGGGAACAGGGGAAGCAAGTGTTGTTGATGAAAATTCTTGGAAGGTACAGGATTACGTAAAGCTTAGTAGTCAATAGTGATGACTAGAAAGTTATTAACACAAATTCAAGAGACATAAGAACAGAGAGTCATGATTAATGAGTCAGCACAGAGCATAAAGAGACATAAAAGTATAAAACTAACAAGTCAGCAAGAAGACATGAGAAGAGTTACAGCCACAATCATGGAAAGAAAGATAAGGTTCGGCGCAGAAAAGTATTAAGAGACATACTTGGGATAATGAATCGAGTATGAGCGGCTTTCAGGTTCGGTGCACAGCGGCGAGACTCTCACAGTGGTTGCTGCCGGCGGTGGCGACGCGAGGGCTGCAGGAATTCTCAAACGGATAGTCCTTTCCTTAACCTTGGGAGGGTTTATGCTGTGGTTTGCTAAGTTCGTGCCTACTTTACATTTTTCAGTTAAAAAACTAACTACTCATTTTCTCTCGGAGCCCAAACCCAACAAATTTGTGGGCGACTACCCAATAAATATTTGCTATTCACAACATTAGTTTTGCTTTTCACACCTACCAACTTTTTTATTTCCACCGTTCATAAGTTACCCTCTCATGGCACCGGTGAAGCCTCTCCCTTATTTTTTTTTCTACCTTTGTCACCCCCCTCCCAAATCCCACCGGTTTTCGGATAGTTTCAGTATGAATGAAAGAGATAGAAACATACCTCTGGAGATTGGATTCCACACAGGTGTGAAGGCCTACATCATCATTCCAACATTTTTCTATTTTTTTTACTTTTGAAAATCTTTCTAGGACATAATTGTGTTTTCGAGCACACAAAAATATATCATAAATTAAATTTTCAAAATTTAAAAATAATGGTGGGTGAACATATATAGATCTTATATAAAATATTTTATTAATTATTAATTTGATTTCTCAAAAGTTTTGTAAATTCTGTAATATTATCTCCTTAGGATTCTTTCACTATTTATTTTTATAAATTTTTAAAAATTTAATTTTTAGTTTTTTCATATTACATTTTTATATATTCTTTATATTAATTTTTTTCATATTTAGAGATGATTATGTAACATTAAAATTAAAGTAAATTTTATTTGATTTAAATGTGATTTTTAGAACTACATGACAAAAAATCTGACATGTATAAAAGGAATTTTATTTGATTTGATTTCAATTTAACTTTTATCATTAGGTAACAAAATTAAAAAAACAAAAAATATTTTCTTTATCTCAATTTTAATTTTATTCTTTTTACTTAAAATTATCTAATATTTCATTATAACTTTTAACACTCCCTTTTGTCCTAAAAGAAATAAGGAAAGATCTTTTGAAGTATTAGTTTTTAAAAATTTTCTACAATTTTCAAGTTTACCTTTATTTTAAGTTAAAATTTATTTAATTCTCCACGTTAACCAATATCAAAATTATAAAGGTTCAAAAATTATAAGGGATAAAAACGAAAAAGAAATAAATGCTTCTAAAATTTTGTTAATGATCCTAGAAAAAGGACAAAACAAAATTATAAAATAAAGTCTTATAAAAATGATTGAAGATGGTATTTTAATATGGTCCTCAATGATGAAATCCTAACTAGGACCACAAATATTCATTATATGGGCATAACTTCATACTTTTCTAACCAATAAAGTCTGGCACGATTAACAGATAGCTTAAATTTTTTTTAAATATCTTGACAAGGGTTAATCTCTAGTAGTATGTATGAAAAAAAAAATTGTTGAGATTAGTCTTTGATTATCGGTTAGAAAATACTTAATTCACACAAAGAAAAAAAAGTCTGCATACTTTTCTTAGTTATTATGTCATAAGAGTCAAGAGGTTGATAGTTACAACTTTTCCATAAAAGAAATCAATTTTGTCTGTCATCACATGACTACTTGCTTGGATTTCCCTAAAAATTAAAAACACATAATAATTTAAACTAGTGTTGTCCTATGAAATTCCTCTGTTGCCATCCAATTGCTGTTACGTCATGGGAAAGCTATACTATTGTAAAATTGACGAAACATTTTGCCAAATGCAGAGAGAAATGATTGAAGCTGCAGGTTATTGGTTTACAACAGGACTTCATGACCTATAATATAAATCATGGAATAGATTTCCCCCTTTGAAGGTTTTTAATTGAGCGAGAGAAATTTCTAGTTTGGTATGGAAATTTGACCCTCCACTTGAATTCTCTCTCTCTCACAAACACAGTTGCATTACTTGCATCTAAACCTTTTCCACGCTGCTACATCTACATTGCTAACCAATCTCAATTCTAATTAACTGAAAATAGTATTATGAATGGAATCGTGCCGTTTGAATATCTTGCATGTTGCAAAGTCTTGTGCACAACTCAAATAGAATAACTTGCAATCTGAAACTGAAACTAACTGCACCATGTGCGATTCAAAAAAAAATATACATAATAAAATACTAGAACCTTTATAGTTGAATTTTTTTGGTTCTTTAATTTAAAACAGGACGAGATGCTGAGATGGAGATCCAATATTAACTAACCACACTCCTCCACTCACATTCAGCACCAAGGTATTATATTATATTATATCAAATGTTATTATAATAAAATAATTTTCAAGAGAGTACAATATACACTTACACTTAATTAAACATTTCTAAATTCTAACAGAATGTGACACTTTTGGTCTTCTATTAAATCCAGACAAGTTACTTTTAATGCAGTCGGCAACTCCTCCTTCATCCCAAACCCAACTGAGAAGCCGTTTGAATATTCTTTCCTTGCCTTGTTGGTTAGTGAAAGGCATTTCTAAAAGGATGTTCGTTTATTTAACCTTTATTTGTCACATCTCCACCAAGGAAAACCCACCTTTGCTTTGATAAAGCAGCCGTGGATCTCACTTCTTCACCAAACCCTCACAAGAGCAATTTTCACCTTTTTAAATCGCCAAAAACAAAAATAGTTGATGTATGGACGACACACAGTTTAGAATGTGATCTTAGCATAGCATGCCCATTGGCTCGCCAATAAGTCAAACTTACATGTGTTAAGGATGCTCCAAAAGGTTCCATAAAGTCTATTTAAAATCATTAAGGAGCCTCACAGTTAACAAAGATATTTATGTCTGTATGATAATTCTTACCTTTCTTTTAGGTAACTAATTAGACTAAAACGATTATTTAACCTAATAAAGACTGTTAAACACCAAACAATCTTTGGCTAAGTGTGTGTTTAGCCGCATTGAAACTGATCAAACTCAAGTTTGGATTCTCCAATACAATTATTTCTAACATTAAAAACATGAGTTTACCACTTTTTAACGTTAAACCAAACATGTTAAAACTATTCCATCCATTCCAAGAAAACACAATAGAAATTAGCAAATGCCTTTGAAATTCTGACTCCCAATAAAAGTTTAAAAAGGTGTAATTCTGAAGACAGCTCTAAAGGACACTGGTAACCAGGGAATATAGAGCCATATTATCTTTTAATGGGCCACATAAAGCAAGTAAATGTAAATGCACGCCTATAATTTTTTGGGAAAGCAGAGAAACACACAGCTCCATGAAATTTTCTGCTTTGATAAACATGAGCCACCACCGTGTAGTAATACATGGAGCAGACAAGTAGATGCATTATCATTTCATGGTAACACAATAAAAAATAGGGAAGGTGGTGATTCTTATTAGAGCAAGTGCATGAATAGAGAGAATAAGAAAAAGGTAAAAAAAATATAGCTATGGTATTCTCAAATACTATTAATAATATTCCTGTATCCATGAATAAGAAGTTTTATCAGCAAGTACACTTTGTATGAACTGTTAAAATACCGAAATTATATTAAATTTTAGCTTAAAGAACAATGGAGAAAAATGGGCTGAGAGTCTGAGACCTTAGATGCAAGTCTCAATAACAGCTGTTGATTTTATGGATAACTATGGAGCAATTTCAAGCCTGGGCTCAAAGCAAAAACCAGTAAAAAGCTGCAGCGGGAATCTTTTTGTCACCGGGCACTTCTGTGACCATTTCCATTGTTTATGGCTCATGTCATATATGAGAAGCAATGGAGCTCCATAACTTTGAATATATATAAGATCATCTGCACCACTACTAGCAAAAACATCATCAAACTCTCCAAAGCCTTGGAAGAATTTGTGGGGCATTCGTCCAATCTCTTCCCATTTCCTATCATTTAGAACCCAGATGCCGATTCCTTTTATTATGTCAGGTCGATCTGGTTTACCAATTCCTCCCACCATTACAAGCTTCTCCTTTAGATTCATCAGACGACCACATGTTAGAGAACAAGGTACTGGAATAAAGTTCCTTGTTAAGCTATCTTGAGAAGAACGGTTGGACATATTATATGCAATTAAGCGATGACGATTTTCCGGTGGACCACCACCAGTTGAGTAAACTAAAAAGTATAGCACCCCGTTACATATCACACTCTCATCGCCACCTCTCCACCCCATCAAGACCTCTGTTAAAGATGTCACCCAGGTTACATTTTCTGAATTGTATATATGAATTGAGATATCCCACTGGAAAAAGTTACCCGGGACTTGCTTAGATTTTACAATTGCCACAGTGTAACTGTGAGATTCCCTGTTCACTGAGATTGCTAGTGCACTGTAATCAGAAAATTTCAAACCAGGAGGCTCCTCGAGTTTCCTGTACCTTTTGGTAATAGGGTTGCAGATGCATAATTCACTTCTGCTGTCATTGTCCATGAAGCAAACCATGCCACACGATGAAGCAATGAACCAATTAGAAGTGCCAATCCATGGAAGTTCAAAGCCATACCATTTCCGAAGGATGGGATCAAAAGCATAACCAATTGGTTCATCAGAGCTTGTAAACATAAAGTACCAAGGTTTCTGTGGTAGAAGATGTGAAAGGTTCCATAAAAACCTCTCTGAAGTAACAATTTCATGCCATCTTTTACTCACACAGCCAGCTCTAAAAATGCTTGCAATGGGGAGATAGGCTAGGATACGTTCCAACAAGTCATCTGGCAGAATTACATCCACAGAAACAGCAGTTCCTTCTTTATCACCTTCCTCACCAACTTCTAAAAATGAATCAAACTCCCCAGTCTCCCTCCGTCTGTCATCATAGTGGTTGATCCATGATGTTTCTCCCGCCATAGTAGTTGGAAGGAAAGACCTAATGAGTATGGTATAACACAAAAGGAAAACAAAGCTGATTATTAAAGCATCCTAACACCAAAAAAGAAGAAATCCTAGGGATTTCATCATCTGAAGATATACTAGATCATGGAGATATGCTGCCCTGTGTTCAAATTCAACAGGGTGAAGCACCTCACGAAAAAATATAAAAGGCATTTTGGATAATCCAACCAGTAATACCATAGGAATAGAACATAAACAAGACCAAATGTGAAAAAATCATAATAAAAATAACTTTCCTGCACAGGGTAAAATAATCAAAGGATCATGGAATAAAATAGAACACAAACACAAGAAGATACAAACAGAAGAATCCATTCCCTTTCAAGAAAGGAATTACAGTATGAATTCTCAACCTGACAAGAGGATCAATTGAGGGATGCATAGCCACCAAATATTCTCCTTTTGCATAATTTAAAAATCCTATGGTAGAGGAAAGATGTACATCGCCTACTAAAGAAGAAAATATGGTCTTTTCCTACATGCTACTAGGGAAGACCTTAAAATGATTTGGTATTTTACAACAGAAAATGCTGATAAAATACAAAGCATCATAGACAAACCTGACAGAAGGATTACTCTTGGAATGATCTCATATTTTGAAACAAAAGCAGCTAATATTAGGTAAAGTAAAGCACAAAATTACATGGAAAATAAAAATACATGCAACGGACTATATGAAATGAAAGAACTGCAGGCACGCTCAAAATCTATATGCTTGCAGGTTAGTTGAGAGATTTGATGTCTGAGATAAATGAACAACACGCATGTCACAAAGGGCAAATCTTATCAAACAGATGAATATAACAAAATTTCAATGCAATGAATCCTTCAAATGCCTCAGAAACAGAACAAGCATTGCAACCTGCTAATTCCTTAAAAGCATTTATCAGAAAGAGAAAATGATGATAAAGCCAACATTTAACTTTTTTCCAGAAAGCCTGTTGATCCAAAAACAATGTCTTTTCTCCAGGAAGAAACAACATTTGAGACAAAACAGCTTTTCATAACCTTTAGCAACAACACAAGCCCTAAGAGAAATGGTTGGCATGATTCCAACTAATAAAAAACATACGAGGGGAAAGGGAAATGAAATGATGAAAGAAATACCCATCAAGCAAACATCCAAGTCCAACCCTCCTCGATCCTGAGAAAATTAATCAGTAGATAGAAGCAATCCCAAGCTGATTTCAAATTCTTAAAACGCATACAGATCAATGGAGACAGAGATGCATCGACAAAAGATTACAGCAATCAGCTTTTCATAAAACATTGTGAGAATTGAAAGATGAAAGCGGTGACACGGAAATACCTTGTTTGAAAGAGAGTCCAGCAGTGTGAGGGGATTCAATGAACCACCGGGTTCATAGGAAAGAGGAATCTTGTCTTGGCGCAATTAGATTGCTGAATAGCGATTCAGTTTGAGAGAGCATTGAAGTTTAGGGTGAAAACGAAATGAAGGAGGAATAAGCATTCCTTCAAATGGGAGAACAGCGAAATGGGTTGCTCTAGATTTGGTTGATAAACAAGGCCAAGCAACCCACCCAAGGCAGCATTGAACACACACAACACTCTACACACTCAAGAGAGAGAGAGAGAGAGAGAGAGAGAGAGAGAGAGAGAGAGAAGCGTTTTGTTTATTAATTTATTTATTTATTATGTGTTGTGTTGTGTGTTCCTTTTTCGTTTCTTTTTTGATACAACAAAAACGACATGCAGGTAACAAAATGAGGAGGCGGTTTTTCTATAGGAATGGTGTGCTTTTGTGGTGTCATGGGATGGCGAGAGAGAAGCGCGTGTTGGCGCGTGTTGGCGCGTGTGCTTTCTCTTTGTTCCCATCTATTCTATGTATGTAAATGTAATTGATTGAGTCATTGAAAAAATAAGAGAAATGTTAGATGTACATGTTGTATGATATACAACGTAAAGAGAGGAAGAGGGAAAATAGAGTAAGGAGAAAAAAATATGGGATGTGATAGGTAATGTGATGAAAAGAGATAGAGAAAAAAAATGTGTTATGTGAGTTGTTGTATATTTTTTTATTGTATGAATTTTATATTTCTTCGTAGAATAGCAAAGGGTCAAGCCGTTGAGGTGTCATTCAATATGTTCCAAGGCCACAATAATATTAATATATCCCTTATTTCGTTTTGATTTCGGCCATGATCAATTAAAATTATATATATAATGCCCTCCACTCTTTTTTTTTTCTTTTTCTCACTTTAATAGTTAACTTTATTGCCAAATCTGGTAAGAAAATATAAAGAAAATCTGAATTCTCCTGTCCGTTGCAGGTTTCGCAACTTATTATCTTAAAAAATATTTTGGAATAAACTAAAAGAAAAGTATGGTATTAGGAGTTAGGACCCCCGATCCTTTGTGATCTCTTTAATCTCTGCAGTGAATTTTAACTATGGAATAATTACAAAATTACTAGGTAAATAAAATTTGTAAAGGTTGTAAAGGATCCTTCCATTATATCGAGTTCATAATAAGAATATATTTTATGGCTACGAGGTGCCCAACTGCCCATAGTATTTGACAGTTAGCTAATTAAATTTAAAGTGTTTGGTCACACTGTCTTCGGTTTCTATTTAAGTGTTTTGTTGGAGAAAAAATTATTCTTTTTTAATTGACTGACTATCCGTTTACAAATTTAATATAGTAATAATTACATTTTTTTAATTTTACTCTTATGTTAATTATGATGTATTACATTCATTCCTGTTTAACTGGTCATTTAAAAATATATATATATATATAAATTAAGAAATATAATTATTACTCTTGTTTTTAAGAAAATAAATTTAAATTTCTTATTATATCATTTATCTCACTTATCACTTTATTCCTATTTAACTATCCACTTAAAAAAACACATATATAATAAATGCAATCACTACTCTTGTTTTCATAAAAAACCATTTTACCTTTTAGGCTTAATTGCACTTTTGGTCCCTTTAGTTTTGGGTTTTGTGCAATTTTGGTCCCTCAAGTATTTTTTGAGTAAATTAAGTCCTTGTACTTTTAAAATTAAGCAAATTTGGTCCATCCCTCAATTGTTTTATACCTAGAACCCTCAAATTCACACTTTCTATTCAATATCTTCATAAATTTAATTGATTAATTCATTGTAAATCTTCTTAATATGAAAACTCACCAATCAAAATATCAAATTTAACTTAATATCGAAAAATCCCAAATTTTTGTCCTCTTTAAACCTTAATTTCATATCATACAAAATCCTTCAAAATTTATCAATTTTCTATTTAATTTTTTACTCTTGAACATTTTAAATTATTTCATATCTCAAATTCATCGTATACTCCCAAATATTTGAATTGAAAATTAGAATTTGAGGGTTTTAAGTAGAAGACAATTGACAGGAGAACCAAATTTATTTAATTTTAAAAGTACAGGGACTTAATTTGCTAAAAAAAACTAAGGGACCAAA
This sequence comes from Sesbania bispinosa, assembly GCA_026901365.1. Lineage (NCBI taxonomy): Eukaryota > Viridiplantae > Streptophyta > Magnoliopsida > Fabales > Fabaceae > Sesbania > Sesbania bispinosa. The sequence continues at coordinate 666,072 of QLOH01000172.1, forward strand.
ACTGCACAAAATCAAAACTAGAGGGACCAAAAGTGTAATTAAGCCTACCTTTTATCTCTCTTATCACTATTAGGTTTTATTAGTTTTTAATAATGAACAATTAAATAGGGATATGTTTTTTCTCCTGAATTTAGCGGTCAAATAAGAACAGAGATAGTAGGATTTATTGGGTCTCATTAGTTTTTACTAGTGAGTCATTTATTATTACATCATAAATAACACATAAGGGTAAAGTGGGGGAAATGTAATTATTACTGCATTGAATTTGTAAGTGGACGGTTAGATAGGAATAATTTCTCCCCAAAAGTGGACAGTTAAATATGAACAGAGGTGATAATGATAAATGATCCACTATTGAAAACTAATAAGACCCAATAAATATTGAGATAAAGATTAAAACAGTAAGTTTAAAATTTAATCTCATGAAAACAATAATAATTATTGCATTTCTTAATTTACATTTTTTTGTCTAAGGGGATAGCTAAATAAAAATGAAAATAGTAACTTATAAAAACATCAATAATTATTTGAATAAAAAAAGGTAAATAAGAATTTAATCAAGAAAAAATTGTATAAAGATTTAAGAAAGAAAAAATAAAATGAAAATTTAGCTAAAAGCCGAAATTTAGCATCTCTTTGTGTGTCGTGGGTAGGGCTATAAATGAGCCGAGCTGAGCCGAGTACTTGAAGCTCAGGCTTGGCTTGTGAAAAAATGGGTGGCTCAAGCTTGACTCATTTATTTAAATGAGCCAAACCTAAAGCTTGGGCTTGACTTGTTAAAAAATAACAAAGTTTGGGATTGGCTTGTTTAGTTCATTTATAACTTCATTGATTTTGTTTTTATGAAATTTTTCTTTAATCATTTTTAAAGTTTATGAATTTAGTATGTAATAAATATTTTACTATTAAATTATAATATAAAAATCAAAATATATTCTTAATATATGATATATATAGTTAAAAAATTCTAAAATATTATATTTTTTGAAATTCAATACATGATTTCTTGACTAATATATGAAATATTTCAATACTTGTTTTTAAATATATAGAGTAATTATTTTATTTTATTATTTATTTAAAAATAAATTTATAATTTTATATTTTCTTTTTCTATTTTTTTATAAATCTTACTTTACTTTAATTATTTATATTAATTAATTATTATATATATAATAAGCGAGCTATTCATGAGCTCTTAATGTCAAACTTATAAGGCTTGGGATTGGCTCATTTAAATAATCGAGCCAAACTTTAAGTTTGGGCTTGTTTGTTTAATTAAACAAACGACTCAAGCATTTAACGAGTCAAACTCAAATAATTCACGAATAACTCAGCTCATTTACAGCTCTAGTCGTGGGCCAAACAACTTGGCTTATGAGGCACTCAATTTATTTTAAAATATAATAAATTTAAAAGTTTTATTAAAATAAATCTACATGTTTAATAAATTAATAAAGTTTTAAATTATCGTAAACTAAAATTAAGATATAGATGTAATATATTTATTTCATATTATTTTATAATTTTATTAATAGAATAAATTATAATAAGTTGTCTTATATACTATAAAATAACAAAAAAATATACACAATAATAAAAATAAAATAAAACGCGTCAATTATAACAATCAATAAATGTTATAAATAAAAAAGAGTCCAACATTCATGTAATATTAACTTTAAAATAAAATTTAATAACACATTAAAATTATCACTTATAATTTTACCAATTATAAAAAGTGAATAAAAAGAAAAATCAAGCTAATGGGCTGGCCCAACCCAACCCATCACGAACCAACCCGGGTCGCTAAAAAACAAGACAGACTAAAAGTCTATTTGGTTTACAATCGCGTTAAATTGATGTTGATAAAATTATAAAATCAATTGTTAAAATAAATAATGCATAATTTATAAAGTATTACAATAATTTAAAATCAATTCCAACATTTTTATTATTATTATTATTATTATTATTATTATTAACTAAAAATCAAATATACACTAAAATCAATTCGGGCTTGAAATTCACTAACTTAGCCGAACCTAACCTATTTAACGAGCTAATGAGTTCAACCTATCATACTTAGCTCATTGTGACACCCCATTGATATTCAACATCCTTCAACGTCCCATTTTGTGTACTAACGCGGCCATACATTCCTTCTCTTTTACAATCCATGGCAACTTTGCCAACTTCTCAAGATTACCTAAATTTCACTACCCCAAGAGGCAATGTCCTTCTATTCTCCCATTCTTCCTTTTCCTTTATTCTGTTTATTGTATCCTTTTCCCATCTACATTCCCCATTCATTTTTCTTTCCCTTTTTAGTCTTAAAGCCTTAAACAAAGCTGCGGCCTTCTTGTAGGCTCGTGACGCCTAGCTGCAATTAGGCATATATGGCGCTTTGGGCTTTTTTCACCTAATTATCATCCCATCTATAATTTGTTTCAACTTTCAAGTCCCCAATCCCATTCTCACTAGCTTGATTAAAATATTCACCTATTTAATAGATTTTTATATTATTTTTTTCAGTATTGAGTCTCATTTAATTAATATGAATGTTGAGTTCATTTATTAAACAATTGAATTTAGTATCAATTTAACAAAATTAATGAATGTTAGGGATTATGGTTAAAATATTTTAAAAGCATAGGGATATAAAACAAATGTTTTAAAAGCCCGAGACAAAAATAAAGTTGACAAAAATACAATGATGAAAAACATATTTTACCCATCTTTGTAATTACTTTGCTTTGGTTAGAGTCTATATTGTCTAAAGATAAAATCAAATAATGATAAGTATTGGATTAGGGGTGTAATCGGGTTGGGGTGGATCGGGTTTGAGGTGACATCAAGCCCGAACCGATAGAATAGTTGTGGGTTGGGTTGGTCCGAGTTTTGTATTTTTTGGTGAGTAACCCGACCCGAACCAACCCTATTATGTTCGGGTCGGGTTGGGTTGGGTTGAGTCACCGGTAATGAGCATTTTTCTTTTTTTCTAAAAAAATGTGGAAGATGAAGTGAAATTAAAATATAAAATGAAAAAAGAAAAGAAATAGAGAAAAATAAACTGAGAGGAGCAGATGAAATAGGATTTGGGGAACCACATTTGCTTGTGTTGTCGTTGCGCTTGTTTTTGTTCTTTCCTTGAAGGAAAACGAAATAAGATTAAGGCTTCTTTTTTTGGTTTGGTTCAGGTTGGGTCTATCGGATTCATCACAGGCAAACCCAAGACCTGAAGCGAACCAAATTGGGTTTGAAAGAAAATGTCCGAACCGAACCAACCCGTTAAATATCTTCGGGTTGGGTTGGATCCGTCGGGTTCGCGGGTTGGGTCGAACCCGCTTGCACCCCTGTATTGGATAGTTCTCATTCTATAAATTAGCTTTTTAAAGTTGAGTTAGACCCGATTTAAAATTTAAGAATAATTTTTTACTAAACAAAACAACTCTTATGTCTTTCATACCCCAAATATATTTTCATATTTATTCATGTTATACATGATGAATTTATTAATAAAATAAATATATTTTCAATACTACAAAAAAAAATAAAGTTTGTCTTTCACTCATGCTTATAGAAAATCTAATTATAGTGAAAATGACTTTGTGTGTATTTGGTTTGACGTTGAAACTAGTTAAACTCAAGTTTAGAATTTTCAACACAATTATTTCTAACATTAGAAACGTGAGTTTACCACGTTTCAACCTAAACCAAACATGCTATTTACCGATTGAAAAGTGCTAGCAACACACTCTTTAGCATACTATTTTCAACACACTTCATGTGATTGGTTAAAAGTCACATGAGTCCCACCACATTGGGAGTGAAACCCATATGAATTTTAACCAATCACATGGAGTATGTTGGGAAGAGTGTGTTAAAGAATGTATTGGTAGCACTTCTCTTTATCGATTTAAGTTATCAAGTTCCTTTGGGATTCACACATGTTTGCCATTCTTCTCTTTTATCCTTTATTTATGATGATATTAACGGGGGTTTCCTTTTTTTGTTTTGTAGCCGTAGAGTAGTTTTGCTGTTTCCATGGGCCTTAGGCCCGTGCTCATACAAAAAAAAAAAGGAATTATGGAAAGGAAAATCCGACACAGTCAATAAATATTTATGAAACCAAATATAACATATCATTTTTTTTTATAAAATACAAAGTATGTTTATAGCAGCCTTGTTTCTCTACCATTATTAGTAGCTTTTGATTTTTTTCTTAAAAAAAACTCTCTCTTTCTTACCGACAAAAGAATCCCCTCGAAAGCGAAACATCCTGTAGTATATGCTCACTCTACAGAGCAAAAGCAGTTCGGAACGAGAAATTAATACTTTTTTTTTCCCTCAAGACGTACTGTTTATTTAAAATATACAAACAAAATTGTGTGAACAACAAAGAAACCTATGATCAATCACTAATGGGTGGGTATTATATTGAACCTCACATAGGTAGAGGAAATGTTAATTAAATGAAGAAAAGTAGAAAGATGTCTCAAAAGCCATGCCAAGAATCAAATGCTAGAGAGACAAATTATAAGTTAATTACTTGTGTAGTGACCTTTGGTTGAAGGAGAGTGAGTGTATACAAATAGAATTGGTGATAGTGGCAGCATGCACCACTATAGCTGTCAGCAGAATACTCTTTCCAGCCAATTGATACACCTTGTGCACAATAAGCCAGGACTCACTTCCAATAGTTTATTGAAAACCTCTCCAAATTCAGTTTCAACTTTCAACGCTGTGATTGATTTGTCCTGTTAGATATGTGTAGAATTTTAAAGGAAAAAACCCACCAAATACATTTGGTAAAAGAAAAGAAAAGAAATTAAAGAGCACGGCATGCATTAAAGGAGAGACTATGGCCAAACATTGAAAACGATGGTTCTATTAGCTTAATGCAAGTAGAAGAACAGATTATCATCATATATATTCATACACTTCATCATTTTGCTCGATGAGATTTCAATCAAGTATTTATGATCTAGATTTGTCTTTATGTAAGAATTTAATTAATTTATTATGATATTATTTATTAAATTTAATAATATATACTATAATTATTATATTTATTAAATAATATGATAATGTAAAAAAAAATTAACTGCATATATAAATTAAACTCTAATAAATTTTAAATTTTTATTTTTTAAACTGAGATAATTTCCTTATATAATTTATCTTTTACACAATTAGTCTTTTTCATGCAATGATTAATGTTTTTTTTTCTTTTTAGCTTTCATATCAAATCAATTTTATTTTCTTCACAAAAAAATCAATTTTATTTTTTAATTAATCACTCAATTAAAAAAGCTATTAGATTTCTTTAATGAGGTTGATGAGGTCAGAGTGAGCCAACAAACATTATAAAATTAATTAAATATATAGGTTTATATTAGATTTGATAATTTTTACTTTATATTATCTTGTTAAATAATGCTTAATATATTTTCGATTCTTAAATTCATGATTTTTTAATCTAAAATTTATATTTTTAACTTAATTATTTTTTAAATAATTTTAAATATATCAAAATTGTATACTTGTTTTACATTATAAAACTTTCGATCCTATTTATAAAACAACATTTGAAACTTTTCTATTGTCTTAATTATAAGACAAAGTACATGAATCTAAAAGTATTTTTTTTTTTTTTTTTATAAACAAAATATAAATTAGAAGAGCACTAGTGGTGCTCTAACCCAAATACATCAGGAATTGTCATACAAGAAATCAAACCAGGATACATTCCAACAACCAATTACAAAAACAACATGAAATCCTTAAATATAGAAATTGAGACAGGTTGATGGATTTGTTATCCACAAATGGAACGAGTAGGAGAAAGTAGTGACCTTTGCTGATAACCACCGCCAGGACCGAAGCTGAATCAGGTCCAGCAACTCCTCAGTGTCGATAGTAGAATTAGAAAAAACTGTCTCATTCCTTGCCAACCACAAACTCCAAACAGTAGTCATCCATATGACCGACCATCTCAAACACATGTCTGAATTACAGTTTGGAAGGCCTAGGAAGTGCTCAAAATGATTAAGACAATTGTTATGAAGAACTGAGTTAAAACCAAACCAAATTTAAACACAACCTCCAGATATGGTATGCAAAGTAGCACTCAAAAAATATATGTGATGTTGTTTCCACACACTGTCCGCATCAAACACACAACGAATCAGCAGTCTGGATAATATTCCTCTTAACCAGGTTATTCTTTGATGGAATTCTATCCAGGACAATCCTCCAAACAAAGCAAGAGACCTTGGAAGGGACAAATTTACACCAAAGGAATGTATGCAACGGAAAATCTGCACAGATAGCCTCATTAATAATGGTTGCATAGGCTGATTTAACCGAATAGCTCCCCCCAAGATCCGGCTGCCATCTCCAAGAATCTGTGGATTGTTCCTGCTCCTGCACTTTTATCAAACTCAATTCTTTAAGTAAAAAAGTCAGCTAAACCATTTTCCATTTGAACAAATTTCTTCTCCAACTCCACTTCCAACTGTGAACTCCCTCATTAAACTCACTCATTTCAGCTACTGACGCAATTTTATTAGTAGCAATAGAAAATAATCTAGCATAACGATCACACAAAGGAATAGGCCCACACCACACATCATTCCAAAAGGAAATATCTCTACCATTTCCAACCACCCTAAGACACGTAGTAGAAAACCAGTTTGAAACAATGTTATCATCATTCTCAATAGACTGTAAATCTGACCACCATCTAGAGCCTCTACACCTGACACTCCCTCTACCTAGAAGTATTTATTGTTTTTTCTCATATTTACCCTTATTGACCATTAAAGGTTTTAAGATGATCACAATTACCATGATAGTGAAGTTTAATTTTAAATAGAGGTAATCTTGTAGAATAATTTCTTGAAAATCAATGCATTGATTATTTTTCTTGATATGTATGTTTTTGTCCAAATTGTGTTATAAACATGATCGAAGGGAGTAGTATAATTAAGTTATTTTTCTTCGATAATTTTCTGTCTTTTTTTTTTTTTTAGATCTCCTCAAACAATACTCAAGTCATTAGATGCGGCCTTGATTTCATTTGTTGTATACATTGCATGGATAAATAAATAGAGGAAACATTATATTCTAGCCAATAGCCCAATACCATTATTTATTTATAGAAGGCATTGTGTAATTTTTTTTGGGCTTTTAGCTCCCAATACCCCAAAAATAATAACAACAATTGAGCCTAAAATATTAAAATCAGTATTGTAAATTAAGTATTTATAACAGCAAAATTAAACCAAGTATATAAATGTCAGATATGCAATTGCAAGCAAGTGAATGCTTATATCACTGAATTAAAGAAGAAAACAAGTCCGAGAAACACACAGAACTTCTCAAGCCTTTACAATCTTCATTTGATTCGATGACAACGGAAGCGATTTCATTAGGTAATGGAATGGAATTTTGGTTTGGTTGTGTCATTAATTGCTGCTTGTTTGAGTCATCCACTTTGACTTTGGCGACAGTGATGAGGTTGCACAGCAACAACAGGCAAAAAGTGCCTCAATTGAAGTCATGGAATGGTAAGGTAGGTTTTAGACAGTGACGAAACGAGACAGTTGTTTTATTAATGCAAAAAACTATTTATTCTTTTAGCCATATCATTTTCATGGAATGGTAAATATTTAGTGATTATTAATTCCTATTAAAATTTTATTAAATATATAAGTACTCCATAACAGATATTAAATAATTCATCAAGATTATAATAAGTAAAAATATGAGAAGCTCAATAAGACAATAACTCATATAATCAATGTTTTTCTCATAGTAATTAAAATCGGTCTGTTGTGTGTTCCATATATATTCCAATGATTTTAAAATCGGTCAAACTGGTAAAAAACAATAAAAAAGGTGGTGTCACAAAACCGCTTGGGCCAACCAAATTTAAAATTTACAATTTTTTTTATTTTTTTAATTTGTTCTTTATTTAATATAAATTATTATACGGATTAATAATAATAATAATAAATTCTTAACGATTATACATAAATATTTAATATTTAGTCAAATGCTATTAATTTCTTTATCTTATAATAAATATAATAAGGTCTTTATCTTTTTTAATTTTATATTATTTTATTACTTAAAATATTATATAATATTAAAAAACATATATTTAATTATTACCGGTTCAACCACAGTTGAACTATGGAACTGTGAACCCGTGCTTAAATTACCAGTCCGGTTTTAAAAATATTTTTTTCTACCAAAATCACATAATATCATTAAAAAAGTTTAAATATGTTTTCGATTCCTCAAAATATAGAAAAAATTGGTTTTGATTCCTAATTCATTCTTTCTTTAATTTCGGTCCTTAATTTTTTAAAAGCACGTGTTTTTAATTCATGTTGTTAGTTATGTTTCACTAATTAATGACATAATAATATTTTTTGTAAATTTTTTTGTGGATTTTCATTCAATTTTTCTTACAGATTTCAAAATCCACAATAAATTTTTGTATATTTTAAAATTTGTAAAGAATTTCCTAAAAAAAATTCTATAATTTCAAAATAACATTTTTTTTAAAGGTTTATGATTTTTTTAAAAACTTACTATAAATGATTTATTTGGAGAAAATTTGGCCAAAATTTTCTAATGAATTTTTACGCGGAAAAATCACAGGAAAAGCTGCAAATGTGAATAAAGTATAGTTAATAATAAAGACTAAAAATGTGATTTTAATTAAAATATGATTGACCAAAAATAATAATAAAAAAAAGATGGACCGAATATAAATTTTACTATATTTTTAAAAACTGAAAAACATATTTAATCTTTAACAATAATCTTAAAAAAGAACGCATTCATTTAACGCAAATGTTTGTTCTTTTTAAGACAATTACTCATTATTACAGATTACTACGTAATTAATAAATTAATAATAGTCCCATGACTTTTGCCGGAAGAAAGAAATCTTACTTAACATATTTTATGGGTATCAGTCTAATTTTCTATACTTTCTAAATAAAGGCAAAATTTGAGTGCAATCTACTCCTATATGTGTGTGTCCAACAAAAAAATAAAACTACTCACATTTTAGTCCTCAATTTTGATTTTCATGAAACCACACCAATCACCCTATTATTTTTTCATTATGTTGAAAATCGGACCGGCCACTTCGACCGGTTTGATCGGGAACCGGCTTGGTAATCGGTCCATTAAACCCTACAAACTGGTGCTCTTCATAACCGGTGAGAGTCGGTACCATAAAACTGGTCATTTTCTAAAATTTTCAACTTTTTTTATTTTTTTTTCATTATTTTAAATTTTTGTTTAATCTTAAATATTTTAAATAAATAAAGGCATATGTTTAAGGATTACACATAGATATCTATTATTTTACCAATTAATTTTTTTTGTCTTATAAGACTTATAATAAAGTTATTTATATATACTAATTTATGATTTTATATATCTTAATTTTTTTATAATTTTATGTTATTTTATTATTGAAAATTTTATATAATATTTAAAATATATATTTAATTTATACCGGTTCGACCACGATTGAATCATTGAACCATAACCAATGGTTTCACCGGTTCAATTACTGGTCCGATTTCTAAAATATTGATTTTTTTTCCTATTAAACCAAATGCCTTGTTCATGGTATATATGATATATGCCATGAGTTTCTATATTATATAAATTTTATTAAAGACAAAAAAAATCAATGTTATTTTTAATTAATTATTTAATTTGAGCCTTCATTTTCGATTCTTATAAAACCACATTTTTATCGTGTTATGAGAGAGACACACATATATATACACTATATATGAGTTTCAATAATTAAATTAAATAAAAATATCAATTGAAATCAATTTAATATATACCAACGAGGTTGGTTCAAGTGATACATGTTTGATTCCCTTAAGCAAGGTTTAAGGTTCGAGTCTTGTTGGATGGAAAAAATCTCCGCTGGGAGAGCTAGTCCCACCATGATGATACGTGTGGTTAAATAAAAAAATCAATTTAATATTATTTTTTAATTATTTTTTTATTTATATAATTTCTTTAATCAATATTTAAATTTCTTCTACCAGTATCTAATATAACGGGATATTTTTAAATCATCATGCATTTTTTTTATTATATGAGATTTTTAAAAATTAGAAGATTTATATTTTTATGTATACTTATTATCATTAAAATAGTTCTCTCTAACAATGAAATTGATTTCTATAAATATTTTAATTTAATATTTATATTCTTAATTGTAGAGGTTTTTGTGCAATGGGATCCTTTTGATTTGAGCATGCAAGCAGTATATATATATATATATAGTCGTTCTAGGTGTTTCACTCCATACTGGTGTTTAGAAAAAATGACTTGTTACTGCAGGTAAAATGACCTATTATTTTTTTTATTACATATTTCAATATTTGCTAATAGGGACAATGGATTATAACAATGACATTTTCCTGTAGCTATTCCAATTAGCTATTACAAATTGAATATAATTAGCATTTTAAAAATTATTGCAACATGAGAAAGTTAATCAAGATGCCCCATTCACGTAGCTATATTCCAAATTGAATATAATTAATCATTTTAATTAATACATTTAAGTCAATCATATGCACTAATTAATTTACAACATTTAATATTAGTTTATCGTTAACGTCAATCATTAATATTGCATTAAATTATTTTCAAAATTTAATTTAAGGCTAATTAACCATGTTTTTGTTCACCGTAATTGAAACATTCGAATACAAGAAGTTAATAAAATAAAAATTTTAAATTATTTTATAATTAACAAATTTTAAATTATATTTATAATTAAAAAAATTAACAAATTAAGGAAGTACCCACGCTTACGGCACGACGCCCTTATGAGATTTTGGACCTAAACCTTGAGTCCTTCACCACCGTATTTCTTTCCTTCCCTTTCAACAAACCATCACTGCATGCTCACTTCAACAAATAATGGCTGCTAGCATCCTTTATTCACTTTCCAGAGCAAAGTCAAGCGTAAAATTGTCATAGCATATGTCACTACTGTCACTAGTGGAAAACCACCAGGTAACTTCCACAATTGTAATCTACCATTTTTTGCGGCATTAAACATGGTTCTTCATCATTGACTTTCTTTTGTAACAAAACCTTCTCATTAACATTGTTCCTGCGTAATGGCACCTCTACTTAACTTTGGTCTTTCACATTCTTTGGAACAGAATTTAAAAATGGTGAATTAATCGATCTGTTAATAGATTAAACAATTTATTTAAAAAGTATAGAGGATCAACTAGCAATATCCATAAGTTGTAAATAACAGGTTGCAGGTAAAAAATCTGGACCCTTAAATAAAAAATTATTAAATCAATGGTTAAAAAGAAATGAAACACCGGTGTTTCACCGACGAGATGAAACACCCTAGACAAAGCCTATATATATATCGGTTTTTCTAATATGTGCAACCGTGCACGGATTAATAAATTATAAATGAAAAAGGTTTTATTGAAAATTATAACTTTTAATATTATCAATGTATTGAATGTTGTGATAATTGTAATTTCCAATAAATTTTTTTTACTTTTGATTTATTATCCGGTGCAAGGTTGCACCTGTTAGAAAAACCGTGTGTATGTGTGTGTATATATATTAGTTTATTTGAAAAGTTTAAATTATCTTACAAATAATAAATTATATAATTATGGATTTAATTTATATACACTGTTAGTGTAAAAAAAAATTTACACATACATTCAATGGTTTACCGCCACGTCATTTAATGAATATAACACTCCATATGTTATTAAATTCAAATATTTTGTTTTGAAAAAAAAAAAAAACTTCCAAATAGCTAGCCTTTAGTACAACAACATTTTCACAAATGACAATACAAACACTATTTTATGGCACGAATAAGAAGACATGATTATATGTGATTTTATAGCGTGTTTGTATATCACTAAAATCACATATATTCAGTTCAACGCTACCAATAGTCTTGTGGAGTAGTATATAAATAGGCTATATGGTTTCATGTGTTTGTTTGATTTGATGTAACTAAAGATTTTTCACACAATTATTTTTAACACTGAAAATTAAACGGTATGTTTGGTTTGCATTTTCATTTCCTGTTTCCGTTTTCTATTTTCTGTTTTCTGGAATTTTACAAAAGAAAATCTGGAAATGCTGGAAACAAAGTAAAATTTCAGAAAACAAGAAACATAATGAAAACAAGAAATGAAAATACAAACCAAACAGACCCCAAGTTATCATGTTTTAATATTAAATCAAACATGTTCTACGGCTGAGAGAAAACGAAAAGGCGCCACCTGTGAGTTCAGTTGCATGGATCCAACACAGATTGGTGGGAGTAGATGTGATTGCACAACAATAAATATGTTGATATGCACAAATCATCAACTCTTGGACGCATTTTAATGGGACAAAATCTCTTTTATGTCATGGGTGTGTAAGTTCCATTTCATTTCATTGGAAATTAATCATTTTTAAAAATGGAAATCATACGTGTATAGATCCATATCAGAGCAACATATATCAACTTGTATTTAGTTTATTTATGGAATGTCGATCATGAAAAGTTGAAAACGACACACTAATAAAAAGTTGAGAAAGATGTGTAATATACAAGAGCACATAAATTTAACTAGTTAAATAATTTTTTAATCGATTATTGTAATAATCGTTGAATTGAAAGTTACTATCATATACACCATACATATAAAATTTTACATAATCTGAAACTATTTGATATATAATATTTAGGATGTCTCAAAATTAACATCATATATACATTTGAAATAAATGAAAAAAATCAACTATTTGATTATCAAGTTATTAGTATCAAAGTTTTATAAAATTTAACACAGGTAATCATGATAGTGAGTAAACATGATTTAACGATTGAATTACTAAAAAAACACATTTGATTTGCAATTATAAGCAATGTAATACTTAGTGTGTGTATTAGAAAGAATATATTAAAAAATATGTACAGTGTCCTAAGTTAAGATATGTTCCAAGAGGACAACCAATTAATAAAGTCAAGAGGGAGAGAAGAGAAATTGAGGGAGTAGAAATGTTGATTGTTTTTGTTACAGTAGAAAATTCATGAAGAAAGAAACGTGCAGTATGTGGAACCCATATGGTAAAATTTCTCTGTTAAATTACGAAAAAAAACTAGGAAAACGAATAAAGAATGGTAAGAATATTTTGTTGACACTATTGCCCTTCTACCTTTCTTCTTCCGTACTCATCCTTCTTTCTCTCCTTATAATCTTTTCTCCTTCCAAAGGTTTTAACATTATGTCTGGAAATTATTGTGAGTAGGAGTGTTCATTGGTTCAGATCGACCCGACGAACCCGACAAACCAAACCAAACCGTTATAATTGGTTCAGATATTTTTACTCATTCGGGTCCGAACCGAACTGAACCAATAAAAATCGAGGTCTATTGGTTCGGGTAACGGTTTGTGAAATCTAAACCCGTTAACCGAACCAATCACTTATATACATAAAAAAAACGCTGAAAAAAAAGTCACACACACAACCACATTGAGTTAGGGCTCTGTGTTTTGCCTCCCTCTCCCTCTAAACTTCTCTTTCTCAGAGTTGCGCCTCCCTCTCTGCATTCTGCCTCCCACCGCGGCGCGCGCCTCCCTGTCCTCAGCGCCACCGTAGCAGCGCCGCTTGTGCGCTCCTATCAAGCTCGAGCACGAAGTGACCAACACCTGCAAGCTGCAGCACCTCTGTTGTCCGAGTCTGTGAGAGCTATATTTAAGGTAGCACCTCTGTAGCACCAATTGCCATTTGCTAAAATAGTCTAGTTCAATCAACTTATATTGAAAGGTTGACTATTCCTCCAACATTCCATTGCCATCATAACACTTAGATTTATCAGTTATATTATAGCACTTTTTTTTTCACACTCTTGGGGATTAATAGGGGGAACTAATTAAAGCTCAACACAGAAGAACAAATATTTTCCAACATTAATAACATGAGGGTCTTGTTGATGTTAAAATAATCAATTAATTCTTGACATTTTAAACTCAATTGGTCCTAGAAAAATGAAAACAAAAGAAGAATAAAAAATGTGTAATTACAATAGACAGGAACCCATGCTAAAATAAACGAACAATGCATTTTTTCTTTTTTTCCCAAACTGGTAAAAAAATAGTCATTTTTTTAATTTTTGATCAGATTGAACCGAACCGAACCAATCCATATTTAATTGGTTTGGGTCAATGTAAAAAACAAAGAAATCTGAACCGAACCGAACACTTTTATTTGGTTCAGATTTATTTTTCCCTTGAAACCGAACCAAACCGACTCATAAACACCCCTAATTTTAAGGGTATTGCTTCTAAACCCATCCGCATTAGGTCCTTATGATAATGTCGTGTAATAAAACTTGTAAAGCACTATGTATATATATTAATTCCAATAGGTAAAATTGTTTATTTAATATTATAATATCTTGTACATACGATCTTGGGTTCCAAATTTGCTTTCCTGCAGGGAGCACCTTATCTGGAATAGGAAATTGGTTTTAATTAATCATAGTTATAAATTACCTTTTATTATATTTAATTTTTTTAATTAATCAAATTTATAAATTTATTAGTTTTTAATATAACTTTATTGATTTTATATAAATTATTTACATATTATATACAAAGCTAAATATTTTTTTTTTATAAATTTTACTTATCAATACTTAATTAGGGGCAATTTGATTTTTATATATTATAATCCAATTTCTCTCATTTCTATTTCTCTCTTAGTAAATAAAAATACTATTTCTCTCTATCTTATTTCATATCTATTTCTTTCTTACCAAACAACTCAATTTCTTCACTATTTTTCACTTATTTCTCTTCATCCCATTTCTCTCTTTCCTATCTCTCTCTACTCTATTTCTCTCCACCTTAGCAAACAAAGGCTAAGTAATACTAATATTATGGTGCTCTTTACTATTGTTACTTTATAAATAGAAAATATAAATATAAACAATTTAAGAAAAACAAAGTATTTTTTTATGAAAATATCATGTATATATTTTTTAGGCTTAATTGCATTTTTTATCCCCCTATTATCATCAATCCGCGATTTTGGCCCCCTATTATTCCAAATTCGTGATTTTGGTCCCTCTAACACATAGACTTTGAAAATAGGGGACCAAGATTTTGAACTAAATTGCGAATTTGGAATAATAGGGGGAACAAAATCGTAAAAAAAAAGTAGGGGGACCAAAATCGCGGGTTGATGATAATATGGGGACCAAATGTGCAATTAAGCCTTTTTTATTTTTGTGATTATTAAGTTATATGAATTCAGACTAGTTTCTTAACACACACGTGTATGTATATATGTATGTATGTATATATATATATATATATATAGAGAGAGAGAGAGATGGTTGTTAAGTCTCAAGTTTTGATGAATACAAACCTGAAATAAACTATGTAATAACTTCACAAGGTTACTGATAAATGGATGAATATTTCAAATTTGAAAAACATCTTATATTCAAGAGCCATCTGAAATACGTCAACAATCTGAAGGAAGTCTGTCTAGCCATGATCTGAAGTTGGTCAAAGTTCTAAAGACTCTGAAAATCAAGGATCTGTCTGAAGAGTGAATGGTTCAAACGGTGGTCCTCATCTAAAGACGAAGTCTGTCTAAAGTACAAAGGCATCTGACGTGGCAAGTCAAAGCCTGTACCAGAACCACACGCAACCTCATAACACCATAAAGGCAAGACTAGAGACAACCTTTTTGGCTAGGATTTTAAAGTTAAGCCAAATAAGGAAAGATTGTTGTGC
This sequence comes from Sesbania bispinosa, assembly GCA_026901365.1. Classification (NCBI taxonomy): domain Eukaryota; kingdom Viridiplantae; phylum Streptophyta; class Magnoliopsida; order Fabales; family Fabaceae; genus Sesbania; species Sesbania bispinosa. The sequence goes on from QLOH01000172.1 coordinate 681,929, forward strand.
TCGAGCTGCAAAAGCCAAGAAAAGCGCTGCAATCTCGAACCTGTCAGAAAGGTTTCACACGGGAAAATCTTATCTCTCAACGTCTCTTTTAACGAACTTCTCAGGCTCAAGCATATATATACATATATGTTGGTATATCTGTGAGAGGCATGCAAGTATGAGTGTGCGTATGTGTGCAAAAATGAGCAAGCGCTAAAGGCCTAAAGATATAGAAAATGCAACAAGATGGTGCATGAATGAATTCCAAGCTGGAATGTTGCAAAGTTAAAAAAACCTACGGGCAAATGCTCATGCCGAATTGCAGCAAAACTGAAGAAATGAAGAGCTGTTGAGATGAATATTGCAGAGTTGCTAAGCTTAAGAGCTGTAAAGCTGATTATTTCAAATTAGCAATATGCACAAGCAAGAAGTTGTCAGAGTTCTGCTTATGTTGATTTTATTGTACAAAAACAACTTCCATATCCAGTGTTAGATCACTATTATTTTCATTGTACACCTAGAATGAAGAACTTATATTATGAGTTCAAGTTATTCGTATTCATTTATAATTATTCAATTCCTGGAAAGGATTGTGAGAAAAGAATAATTGTTGTAGAGCCTTAAAAGGCTTGTGAGAAAAGAATACTTACTGTAAAGCCTGGAGAGGCTTGATAGAAAAGAATACTTAGAAGTCTGGAGAGGCTCTGTAAGAAGAATACTTGGTGTGTTTCCTGAAGAGGCAGTTGATAACAAAGAATACTTGTAACTTTGATAAGTTAGTGAAAAATCTCACAATGTGTGAGGACTGGATGTAGACCAAGGTTGTGGGTGAACCAGGATACATTGACTGAGTATATTCTTTTACCCTTGACTCTTTACTTTCAGTTTATTCTAACAATAAGAGGGAATTTCAACTAAGTTTTTATAAATAATATTGTGAAAACAATTTACGAAAAGTCTTTTGCAAAACCTTGTCTGAAATCTCCATACAAAGATCAAAGCTTCAGACAATATCTGAATCACTGTCTGAAAGCCTTCTAAACTTAGTTTACGAAACAGTTTCCATAAAAATTCTTAGTTTATAAAAACACTACTCAACCCCCATTCTAGTGTTTTCACGTGTGTCCCTACAATGGTGTCATTATTTATGTGTCTAGCAATGCTTCACCCCTTGCTTCTCTTGCCTGTAATGGAATTAGTAAAGATGTGTGTGATTATGAAGACAAAAAACTTGAAAGTGTGTGTTTGGTTTACCTCAAAACCACGTTTTAAAAGTGGATACGGACAAACACTACCGAGAGTAGCTTTTGCTCAGAACTACGTTTGAAGCGTGGATCCAGTGTAAACTAAAACACACCAGTACGTCAATGCCATATTCATATTTAATATTAATGAATCTTGTCTCCCTTCCTTTTAAATTTTTGTTAATAAATGTTAATTTTAAATTTTAAAATTTATTAAAATTTAAAATCACATCGTATCTATTTTTATTATAATCTTTATTTTTAATATAAATATTCTTACATCATAATTTTAATTTATTTAATTATATTTTATTATCAAATAATAATATAAATTAGATTTCAATAATAAAATATAACCACCATTATAATCACCATTATAATTTAAAATTAAATAATTATTTCAAATTATTCTAATTTTTTAATTTAAATATATTATTTTATTATAATTAAATAAAAAACAGATCTTTATTTGTGTGTTACACAGACTAATATACTAATTTTAATACATTGTTATGTCTTCTATTTGTATTTTTTTCATTGTCATATGTCATTCAATATATATATATATATAATATATATATATATATATTGTAATACCACAGGTATCCTCTATAAAAGACAAACTTGTCCGAGCCGGGTATGACCTCTATATGGGTGATAAAATTCTTTCTCCGGGTATTTAACACGACTGCATACCTGGGACTTAAACTCGAGATCACTGGTTAAGCTGGAACAGACCATTACCAGCTCATCCACGTGTTCGGTGGTCAATATCTTTATATTTTTAACTTTGCAGTAAGTTATTTTTTAATTACTTCTTAAATAAGTATAATTAAATTTGAAAATGATTACATGGGTCATTAGTGCCATAATATTATATCATGTATTAAATTTAAAGTTTAATGACACTTAAAAATATAATTAAGCCTAAATTTAAAGGTATATTATTATCTATAAATAATATTTAAGCTTAAAAGTATCATTTCTTTTCTCAGCTCTGCGCGGAGCTAGGGTTAGCGGGATCTGTGTACATGTTCCTAAGGCCCCATTTGAAAATACAGCTTATTTAAGTGCTTATAACATAAGCTCTTATGTAATAGGCACTTCATGAATAAGCTCTTAAAAAAGTAGATGAAAATTGAAGAAGGTGCAGTGTACTTAAATTCTTCATAATCTATTCTATAAGCTATTCTCAAGAGTTTATTGAAATAAGCTGAAAACAACTTATAAGCATGTCATAAGCTTTTTTTCATAAGTTTACCCAAACAGTTACATAAGTGCTTATGTCATGAGATAAACTCAAATAAGCTCTTCCAAACACCACTTAAGTTATGGTCATTGACCATATGGAAGAAAAAACAAGATTCAAAATTTACCCCAAATAATGGCTACTTGAAAATTTAAGGCTCAATCCGATTGTTGGGTACTAACTTATCTAGGTGTTCTCGAATTATATTTCATCTGGTCAAAATATATCAAATTCAAAGTAACTATTCATGCGATAATTTTTTCTAATCATCACTCCTGTCCCGAGACCTAAACCCACTCTTATGGCAGGATTTCCGATGAAAAACAAAAAAATTATCGATTTCTCGTATAATTTTCTACTCAATTTGACTTTAAATTTAAATTTGATATTATCTGATCCAATCTAAAATGGTTTAGATTGGATCAATTTCAATTTTTATTTCATGTTTTGATTTGACATTTAATAAATTATGAAGTACACAACAAATATTTTTAAAAAAGCTCATTTAAAATGGATTATATAAGTTTTAATCCCTGAAAATATTATTATTTTTTAATTAGTTCATGTATAAATATTTTTGTGCTTTAGTTCTTAAAAAAAATATAAATATAATGTGATTTAACTACCTAAATTGACTTTGGAAATAGACTAAAAGTGCATTATTTTTGTTAAATATAAAAAAAATTAGAAAAAAAATTTAAAAAGGGACTACACCCTAAAATTACAATATATTTAAGGACTAAAAACAAGTTTAATCCATATATTACATCTCAAAAGTTGATTATCATAAGTTGATTATCATGTCCCTAAAACTAATATAGTTCATTTTAAACTAAAAATATATAATGCAATGATTAAGTATTCAAAGTAATCATTACTTGTATATCTTTGTTATGTTTCATTTTGTTATTTTATTGATGACATCTTGTTATATTTTTATCTCTTTTACAATAGAAGTTCTTATTAAATCCCATTTCTTAATATAAAATATAAAAACTTTATAATAAAGGAGATTTTTGGTTCTGAATCTTTACTAGTTCGGTTATGAATCCTTACTAATTTGATTTTTTAGGTCTATAATGGATTTGATAGATTATAAAATGTCTTGCAGCACATTTACAAAAGCAACTATATATAACCTTCTTTCATGGTTATGATGTGCCAAATAAATGGGCAACAGACTTTTAAGTTCAATTATGTAGTGAGATGGATTTATGAATTAGGCAGCGCCTATCTATTCATTATGCAGCGTCAATTTCACATGACAGACAAAAGAGGAATTAATTAGCTGCTAATTAATCTAAATCCGAAGCAATTGTTGGGAGGGTAATATGTACAGTGATTTTTCTTAATTTCTAGAATTTTTCTTTTTCAAAAAATATATATTGAGGGGGATGACTTGCCCTGCCTACTAAGAACCAACTTTTAAAATCTAAAAGTAAAAACTTCACCATTCTCATAGAAGCATTTCCTTGTAAAATTCAAGTATTTTGAAAGTTTGAACTGAACGGCAAGAACTAAAAACTTAAAAACAGAGTGGAAGTGGAGGCTACTCTACAACAAGAGAGAGTCTCAGAGTAGAAATGATGAATAGGGGGAAAAAGAGAAAGGTTGTGGAATTGATCATAGGGTTGCCTTTGACTTTGAAGAGGCTAAGAGAATCTCCACCGTCCATCATGCTGAGATGAGATGATGGATGGTACTACACTACCAGTAGAGTAGTTGCACTTGCTTTGGTTGCTATTACCTGTCCATAATATTGGGGTTTGAAGGACTGAGGCAATGGACACTCCTCTGAGCCACCAAGCAGCACAAGAATCCCGAAGCGGTTAACCCTTTGTCTCCGTTAACCGCCAATTCCCTCACTCCGTTCCAATCCTTCAACGCCGCCGTCGTTCTGGGTGACGACGAAGACGACGTCGTCGAAGACTCCGCTCCGTCCATTGAATCCGTGCAAGAATTCTCACAAGATTCGCTCGAAACTTCCTCTCCCACTGCCTCCTTCGATTTCAGTTCCGGATTCTTTCTCCGCCTGCTTTGTAACTTCTCTCCCATTAGGTCACGGTACCCTATCGCTGAGATATTATCCGGCGCCGGGAAACTGGAGCCTTCTATCACCATTGCGCCGATGTTCATCACGCCGTAGAACCTCCCTGACGGCCGTCGAATCTGAAAGGCGCTAAAGCAGGGGGCTCTGTCCGCGTCGGAGGAGAGGATGTTGCTGATAAGGAACCTTACGGTGCCGACGAGGTGGTCGCGGAAGGTGCCGATAGCGTAGATAGCGATGCATACGCCGGATGTGTCGCTGGCCAGGAACTCCGGCGTGACGCGGAAGAGGAACTTGTCGTTCCAGGTAGGGTTTTGGCCGCCGATTTTGTCGACTCGGGTTCGGAGCTTTGTGGAAGGGTCGATCCACGTGACGGCGTAGGTTTGGAGCCTTCGCCGTGGAGATGAAGGGGGCTTCAGGCCTTGTGCCGAGATCAAGTTGATCTCTAATACTTGCTGCATCTTCGCCGGCGACGGCATTGTCTTTTTTCTCTCTCTCTCTCGAACCTTAGCGCACCATCTTTATTCTTTCTTCAATCTCCGGCTAGATCAACGGGCATGATGGATCAAGAAAGAATCAACGGTTGTGATTCCGGCGGAAGAAAGAGGCGGCTAATAAGTTGTGAGAGAGAGAGAAAGGGAATGCGGTTGTTTCAGAGAAAAGGAGTGTGGGACCTACGGTTGTATGTATAGTATTTATTTATTGGTTGGTTTAATTTTGTAATAGTAGTAGTAGTTGTTAATTGTTATTAGTTGAGGTGTAAATGTAAATAACTAAATAGTATTAGCTGTAAATAACGAAACTGGGGTTGGGGTGCGGTCATAAGTGAAGGCCGCCTTATTGCTAGTTTAATTTAAACATAACTGAATGGAAGCCCAACAACCAAACCCCTCTAGACAACTGTTATACAGATAATCATAATAATACAGTTCAAAATTAATCTTCATTTACTGTTACTATGAATTTGTCTAATTTTTAAAATTGTTATTGTATAAAATTAATAAAAAATGAAACGTAAAATAATATTTTTTTCGCGCTATAGGCAATTTTCTTTCAAGTTATACTGGTTGGCTGGTTGTTCTTGAGTTTTGAAGAAAATGTACCAAATCTGTTTGTAAACTTCCTAATGCACTTTCAAAGAAAGGATGCCTCTCCTTTTTAGTGAACGTACATTTACAGAATATCCAATGTAAAAACAAACTGCACTCACTGAATGACATTATCGAGTTACCGTTTTTCAAAATGATCCAAATGATGAAAGGACACCACCCAATCTCTAGAGGTCCATCCTCGAATTTCAGAAATTTGAGTTGCATACTTATGCACATGATGAACCCCTGAATAGATAAAATTCACTGCTAGCAAAGAGTCAGAGAAACATAACATCTCTCGAAAACCTCAACTCCAAGCAAGGCGCGAACCATGAGCAATAACCAACAATTCTGCCCAGATGATTTCGTTGTCACCTGCATAAGACACAGCCAAAAAACCAATTTTCATTATGGTCTCGAACAATGACACCTAAACCAGCAAGACCCGAAGTTCCCTGGTAACTGCCATCTGTATTGAGTGCCACCGCTCCAAAAGGTGGCTTGATCCACTTCACCAACCTTGGAGATGACATGAGAGAGGGGCTGAATCCAGAATAAAAAAGCTTGCCTAATGCTGAAAGTCATAGACAACACATGTTATAATATTATATGTGTTTAAATTTTAAGCTACAATGTTAACCCAAAATTGACTATAAAAATAAGTGTAAAATTCGCTGACCATATAGCCAAATTTGCTTTTCATCCTTTTTCCCTTTAATTTTTGTCCATTTTCAAACCATCTATTTTTAATTATCGCTGCTATGTTTTGTTAAGTTATGTTTGCGATTATCATGTAAAAATTCACCAACAAATTATTGTATTTTTTACCATGAAAATTTATAATAAATTTCTAAAAAAAAACCCTATTTTTTTTAATGAAAACATGTTATTGTGAAATTTTTCTGTTTTATTAAAAAAATCATAGGAAAATTACTGTAAAATTTAAAATCTGTAAGAAAATTTCTATAAATTTTAAATTTCTCAACAAAATTTGAAAGAAAATATGTAAAAAAAACCATAGGAAAATATGAAAAAATAATTGTTATGTTATCATTTAACACAACAAAATTAATAGCAAGAACTTAAAGCATGTGCTATAAAAAATAGAGGAGCAAAATAAAAAAAATGAGTGACCAAAAAGCTAAAATTTTCACTATATTTTGATAGACTAAAATCATATTCAACCATAAAAATAATATAAAAAAATATTAAAAATCACCTTCGATTAAGAGATTATGTAAGAAGCTTCTATATTATCTAATAGATTTAGGACTTACACAAAAGGTTTGAGATTTCGAATATTATGAGTATTGTAAAGTATATAATTTTTAATAACTAGTACATGAAAAAAATTAAAAAAAAAAATTTTGGGGGGCCATGGCTCCCCTGTCATGCTTAAGGTCCGCCATTGATGACGATGGTGGCAAAGTGGTGACAAGAAATATGTTTGGATAAGCATTGAGTGTATGTTTGGTTTCCATTAAAACCACGTTTCAAACGTGAATTCAAGTTAACGCTACTGAAAGCAGCGTTGACTCATATTCATGTTTTAAATGTGAATTTAGTATAAATCAAATACAAAACATAAAATATCCGTATGGTTTGAAATATGTGCTAACTTGTTTGGGTGTTTTAAATCAAATTTGATTTTATCGCTAAGGCACATTTGAACTAAGGTGATCAACGGCAACTTTTGCATTGAGTTAAAAAAAGTTATACCACATTTTGCTATAAACCTTTTTTTTAAATATAAATTACAATCACTCCAAACTCTCATTTGAGTAAAATCAATTATAGAATATTAAGTTCATTTAAGTTTGCAAATACTCATCTAAACACACACTATGGTGATAAAGGGTATTGATTGGAAACAAACAATAATATTGATGAGAAAATAAAAAATGAAAACAAAAAGAACTCTTATTATTGTTTTCTTGTTCTAAAAACAAAGAACGAGAAAGTTTTGAGAACAAGCAAATACAAACTACTGTTTCAATAATTTTTTTTAATTTAAAAAATAAAAAGTAGTTTTTTTTAAAAAATAAAAAAGTGTATATTTAACTGAATTAAAATTCAAATGAGTTTATGCATAAGAAAATAGCTGCCTAATTTTTTCAATGAATAAAAGGGGTCAGAAGCCTAAACAAAGCAAATTACAAAGAATCTTCTCTAAAGAAGGAGGTAAAAGGAGAGTCCAAAACCAAAAGATATAAAATACTAGAAGGGATTGAATAAAGGTATATAACTACCTAATGAATAATGTTTAATTATTAACATAATCATGCTCTAATATTTAAAGGATGAAATTAATAGTTTATTCAAATTAAAATTTCTCAATTTTTTATACTTTAAATTTGAGTATTTTTCTTTTAGAGAAACTTAATATTTTAATTTATTTTTCTCTAGAGAATCACTTAATTTGTCTCCAATTTTAAATTCAAATAATTTTAATTAATTGTTTATATCTTTTTTTATAATTTGTAATTTTTATCCACATATGACATATATTAGATTTAATTACATACAATTATTTTATTTTATTTTAATATTTTTAGTTTATATTTTAAATTTAATGTAAATTTTAAAATAGTCCTACGGTATAAATAAATATACTACTTGGTTATTATATCAAGATTGTTTTATCCAAGTATCTTGCGATTCAGATCTTAGGCCAGAAAATCTGCTTCATTTCTCACACGTTTCTTTGCATACAGACAAAAATTGCATAATACTACTATTCTTTTCCACACAGGCAGCTTCTATTACAAGAGAGTTGAAAACAGACACACATATCCTTTTCTTATGTCCATGAAGAATCCACACAACTAAGTGTTTGTCTTCAGTCATGTCGTGGCTCTTGCCGACACAGATTGATCGAGCTAACCCAACTGAGTTCCATTTCTTTTCTATGAATATAATATAATGTGTTTCAAGATAATTATTGTCAAATTTTAATTAATAAAAAGAGATAATCTAAATTTAAACTGTTAAATTAAGAATCAATTTCTATAAATTGAATCCTGAGTGGGTCAGTATCATTGTATCTATCAAGCTAAGATTATTGCAATGGGCAATTAAAGATCTTACCATTCAATAATTTTTCTCTTGATTATTATTTTTCTTACATTGGTTTCTAGTACAAATGGTGGAGACATTGTGGTTTACTGGGGTCAAGACGAGAGGGAAGGGTCATTGGCTGCAACATGTAACACTGGACTATACAAAATTGTGAACATAGCATTTCTATCAACATTTGGAAGTGGTCGTCAACCTCAACTCAATCTAGCAGGTCATTGTGACCCTGCATCAAATGGTTGCAAAAATGTGAGCATAGACATCAAGAATTGCCAAAAGAAAGGCATCAAGATCATGCTCTCAATTGGAGGTGGCAATACAGGGTACTCTCTATCATCCACTGAAGATGCTAGAAACGTGGCAGATTACATATGGAACAACTTTTTGGGAGGGAAATCAAGGTCAAAACCATTGGGTGATGCCATGTTGGATGGCATAGATTTTGACATTGAAGTTGGTGGTGGTGAAGCCTATTATGGTGAGCTTGCAAGGAGACTCCGTCAGCATAGCCTAGGGGGCAGAAAATTGCACCTAACCGCTGCACCCCAGTGTCCCTTTCCTGATCAACACCTAAAAGGGGCACTTTCAACAGGGCTATTTGACTATGTTTGGGTTCAGTTTTACAACAATGGTCCTTGTCAATTTGACTCTGGCAACTCCAACAAGTTCCAGAAATCATGGAATCAATGGATCTCATCCATCAGGGCACACAAGATTTATGTTGGAGTCCCTGCCTCACCATCAGCTGCTGGTAGTGGCTATGTGCCAACACGTGTGCTCATAAGTCAAGTGTTGCCTTTTGTCAAAAGATCATACAAATATGGAGGAGTAATGCTTTGGGATAGGTTCGCTGATGCTCAAACCGGATATGCTAGCAACATCAGGGGCACAGTTTGATATATTTTCTTCACTTGTTAATAAACTTATTATCAATGAAATAATCAAGTTTGTTTGAGGGAGAAGGAAGTCTAGTGTAGTGTGGATTGAAGGGGTACATACATACAATCTACGACACCTTCAATAAAATCTTGAAAGATCAAATGATATATGACCAAAAAATACATTGAAAAATTTCTTCAAAATCACAATCCGTCCGTTTAAAAAAAAAACAAAATTTTGTGCGAAGTTAAATGAGTGTAATATTTTACTGGGCAGCCCAGCCCATAATTTTGTCGGATTTGGGCTTCCAACAGAAAATGATCAGTTAGTTTTTTAACCGAAAAAAGTAAAATGAGGGAGCTCTTATTTTCTTTTTCTGGTTCTTCTGAGTATGCTAGGGTTTTGCATAATCTAGCACTTCTTCTCATCCTACAATGGGTAAAGCTAAAAAAGGACCCAAATTTGCGGTTATGAAGAAGCTTGTCACTTCCAAAGCAATCAAAAAGTGAGTTTGTTTTCTTCTTTAATTGTTAGTTCCTCTGATATGCTTTATTTTGCTCTATTTTCATTGATTGAATTCATGTCAAATTCAGCTATAAGGAAGAGATTTTGAACCCAGAAAAGAAGAACCTTCTAAAAGAGAAGTTACCCAGAAACGTGTAAGCCTTTGTTCTTACTCTTTATCGCACTTCTCATTCCTCATGGATATATCAGTTTAACAGTTTCCCCCAACCTTTTCGGTTTTAATAATTATGGTTTGATTTTGCACTATTTAGTCCAAGTCATTCGTCTGCCCTTTTCTTTCAATACAATACTGCATTGGGACCCCCTTATCGTGTTTTGGTGGATACCAACTTCATCAATTTCTCTATCCAGAATAAAGTAAGCGTGGTTCAATTTCCTTGAATTTATTGTTTTTTTCTTTATGAACTGTTTATTGTTGTCATATTTGTTTCCCTCTTTTAAATAAATAAATGAACTATCATATCTATTCGTACTTGTGTAGCTTTCCATGGAGTTGTTTGTTCACACTTATAGTATATGATGCTAATGATGTTTGTGACTGCATTTTGATGATATGCATCTGATCCTTATGAGCTTTTCCTCAACGGATTGGAAAGATAAATCAAATAGTCACTCTCTGGTAAAAAATTAAAACACTAAAGCATTTTAGTGGGCGATTGATCTAATTAAAATTGTATGAGTTACATCATTTTCTTCTTAAAATTTCTTTGTTCGTGGCTCACACAATTCTCTGGATTTGTTCATGTAGTTGGATCTCGAGAAGGGAATGATGGACTGCTTATATGCAAAATGTGAGTTTGAATTGATGATTACTTGTCTAAATTATGAATTTCATGTTGAAGTTTGGTTGAATATTGGGGTTCCTGTTCCTACCAAGTTTTAGAGCTTATCTTGTGATGCCGGTATTAAAAGCTGATCTTTGCAATGTGGCATTGCATATTTCAATCAAAAACATCATGGACTCTATTCTTACCCTTTCCCTGTTGATACTTTGGTTTTCAGGCACCCCTTGTATCACGGACTGTGTGATGGCAGAGCTTGAGAAGTTAGGCCAAAAATATCGTGTAGCTCTAAGGTAGATGTTATGTTATGTGCCATGATTATTATCGCTCCATATTTTTCTACACTTGGGATGAACAAGTGAAAAACCAAAATTATGTATGCATGCTGGGCGCCCCCATGCTTTTCTGCTAGTTGTATTCTTCATTATGTTCTTTATCAATCAAATATTTGGTTGGGATATTTCTATGCTACAATCTCTAATTTTTCAAAAGTTAAAATAAATCAGGTGTCCAACTTTTAGTTTCATCAAATTTCACTTTCCGTTAAAAAATAGACATTGGGGGCTCTAGTATAAGTGGACTAAATCACATAGGGCAAAACCTCTTTAAAAGACCAAATGATAAAGGACAATCCAAATCGCAGGACTCCCCTGACTTTATTTTCCTTTGATATATCATGGCTTTTTGCTGCCATCCTATTTTTTTCATGCTACTATCATACTTCTCATGTAAGCCATGTATCAGTTCATTAAAGAAAAGAAACTATATTATTTCAGTTTCAGCTTATGGGTGAATTAATTTATCCTTGTTGTATGTGATAGGATTGCAAAGGATCCTCGATTTGAGAGAATACTCTGTACTCATAAAGGGACTTATGCTGATGACTGCCTTGTTGAGAGAGTTACTCAGGTGTGTTTTATTTTTAAGGATCTGTTAAGTGTTCAGAAGCGTCTGGGATCAAATTGATTACTAAGATCAGTTTATGGTTTTCAGGCTGGCTGAAAAATAGTCTCACACTATTTTTTTCCTGTCATGTAATCTTGGGGAAAGGGAAAACTAATTTTCATTTTTATTTTGTTCAATAATGAAGGCAAGAACCATATAAGATCTTGGTAAATTTTGCTAGTTTCTAAATCCTTGTCAGTTGGTTCTGTATTAGTTATTTAATTGCTTTTTTATGGGACTGAGATATTTTAAATCTCTTAGCTGTATATGGCTATATAAATCACTAAACTAATTTCTATTGCTACTTTTGAGATTGGAATTGTGTTAACAGAGTAAGTATTGGGATACTTATATGTTGGATTGGGGTTACGTTTCCTCTCCCCTATCTTGTAATTTTGAACTTTGAAAAACAGAGACTTTTTTCAATTTTGAATTCATAGCTAATCTAGTGGATATGATTATGTATTATTTGCTCTGTTCTTGGTGTTTATGAACCCCATTTTTCAAATTGTTGGCTTTTGCAATGTATATTCATTTTAAGTGAACACTTCTATTAGAATTTAGAAATAATGTGAAATAAAAGTAATGGTAACAGCAACATGCATCTACTGCTTATTTCTTTGTTCTTTTCCCCAATTTGTTTACACAAACCATTTTCTTGGAAGCAGCATAAGTGCTACATTGTTGCAACATGTGATCGGGACTTGAAAAGGAGGATCCGGAAGGTAAAGTCATAATCAATTCTCTGTCTTTCATTGTTTTGACATTGGAACCAGATGCATGACCCGTTATCTGGTTTTTTTGTATTGCAGATTCCAGGTGTGCCTATAATGTACATCACCAAACACAAGTACTCAATTGAGCGGTTGCCTGAAGCAACAATTGGTGGAGGTAGATACTCTGAATTATACAGTAATATTTATATTTTGTTCTATGAAGTTTCAGAGACTACCAATAAAACGTATTTATAGCTAACCACTATGAAATTGAGCTTAGTTTATTAAACAAACCAATCTTATATAGCTCCTTTGATAAACAAGATAAGCAAAATTTCATAGTCATACTGCTTGAGTTCATGTGAACTTGGATGATTTGAACCATTTTTTGCTGTTTTGTCAATAATCCTGGTCAGTATGACCCTCCTTTAGTCATAGAAGAAATCTACAGATCCTAAGTTGTCACGTTTTTAATAAAGCAAAGTTTCATCTGATTGTAACCAAACAATAAAAATAGTTTGAGCTGATATGAATTCAAATCCGATTTTGTAATAAAGCCAAACAATGTTTTGGTTTTTGCACCGTAAATTAGTTAAGTTCATTTACCCTCCCAAATAAAATGTAATTTTTTTACTTGTTAATAATTCATGTGTCTTGTCAGGTAGTCATGAATGAAAATGAACCATTAATCTTTTTAGTGATTAGCAAATTAGACTGTCCTATGCTTAATTATTTCTACCCGAGTCTACTATATTTTTCCTGGCACTCAACTGACGCACCTATAATTCTTAATGCAGCACCAAGAATTTGATGCAATAAATCTGGCAAAGCTGCGTATACCAACAATCGTTACCCTAATTTCTTACTTTATAAGTATGAAATCTTGCTACAGTACCATGCTTTTGGTCCTTTTGCTGGCTGGACTGAAATCTGATGGAAGCTTGACACTGACCAAGAAGCAACTCTTCAATGGTTGATACACGAAATTTCCTTGAATCTGAATCGTATTGAGTTCATCCTTCGCATGTCAGAAGACTGAGTTGGAAATTAGAATGATTCAAAATGACCATTTTTCTTCTTTTGAACCAAGGTATTACTTGTAGTAAAAAAGCGTGAGTAAATTAATGTTCTACACACACATACAATTATAAGAACAAACTCTATTTTTTTATATATATTTTATTATTGTTTTAATATGTTTCATATCATTAGATGTTAATTATTCGTATCACCTTATTCAATTCAACCTGTCCAAGTCAATTTGTGACTTGTGTGGATCTAGGTAACGTTGTTGAGAGTCATTGCTAAGAATAACGTTGGTTCGGGTTTATGTTTGGAACAAGGTATTATTGTAAACCAATCATTATTAGTGCAGGTGTGGATTAATGCTGACTCATTTTAAATCATGTTAAAACACTGACAATAGCTAAAATGGTTATAGGTAAAAGTTCACATGTTGGCTGAGTTAAAGTAACTTTTAATAGCTTGTGTTAAATGAAAATTTTATACTAAGTTTAACTGCAAACATACTTTTGAAATAAGTATGTTCAAACTCAAATCACTCCACTTCAAAATTAATTTTAATCAAAATCAATTTACGCATCTAAGCACACATTAAATAGTTAAACCGGTTGAATCTAAACAGTCATTAAACAATATGTTTTACCAATTTGCTATCCGATCTAAATACTTTTAGGAGTTGTAATTTGTAAGTTATCTAAAATTTCTCCTGTTTCTATATCACTTCCTCATAGGAAAGCGTGAGACAGAAAAAAAATTTTTAAATGCTAGGGCTAGGGGAGGTGAAAGTAATATAAAAGATGTGAATATAAGATTAAGTGACAGGTTGCTGCTTGTAGGAGCTGTGTAAACATATTCTATGCAATAATATATATCTGTTATGATGCATGCTTAAAGAGCAGCGTTTGTAGTCCAACGGTTAGGATAATTGCCTTCCAAGCAATAGACCCGGGTTCGACTCCCGGCAAACGCAGTGTTGTTCCTTTTTTAACATCCATATTGAACATAAAAATGACTTTATAAACTGTCTTTAACTAATAACTTATGCACAATTGAAAACGTTTGACTCCCAGATATTTCTTGCATTCTTGATACTATCACACGAATTCTTTTGACAATTGATACTGATGGACCTCATGCATTTTAGAGTCAAATTTGATTGTTCAACACTCAATTCTATTACACTCCATTTCATACCCAATTTTTTTTCTTTGTATGTTTCTGTTCCTTTACCATCACATCACATCTCATATTTTTTCTTTTCATTTCACTCTTCCCTATACTTCCACACCTAACTTAGGGTGGGAGTACTTTTTTTCCTTTTAACCTTCCACCTCGAAGTTTAATAGTATATTGGTACTCAACATCACACTCAAAATATTGACATTTCATCTGTTAGGACATTTACTAGTAATACAAGTCCCTGCCCTATGTATGGATGATGTTATCGACATGAAAGATTATTTGAGAAAATTTCCCGATACATCATAAGACAAGAAAGCCAATGAGATCTTTTCCATAGCATCGGCACCACAAGTATACATTTCAAGTGTGACTGAACATTGAACACTAGCTATAGATCAAAATAATATCTTGTGCAATCTAGCGAGCAGAAGATTCTGATTATCATCACTTCTGCACAACCGGCTACTATACATGGTCATTATTCAAAAGCTTGAACTACAAATATAATCTAAAGTAATTATGGGAATTAGCGGGATGAAAGCGGTTTCATAACTCCTCTTTTATCGGGAAAAAAGTGACATCTACCCACATCTTGGATGGCTTGCATTTTGTCTTGAGAGGTAGGTATTTCAAGAGAGAGAACCGGTCCTCAATTTTGCAGCTTTTTGCTTGACAAAAAAACTTGATAGCACACTTTTACTGCGGCTAGGAACCTGGACAGTCTTATGCCGATTTCCATTGTCAAAGGACCCAAATGCATTCTTTGGTTTGAAACCCTCCATCTCCAATACATCCTGCAGACACAGAACCATCAGTAATTTCACCAAAGAGAAGTTACATCACAAAAGCACTAAAATTGCATCCTTTAACTCTGAGACTCTTATGTTCTCATGCAAACTGGCTAGCCAGAAAATATTCTCCACAATGTCAGGTTTTTGGGCACCAGTTAATAGATTCTCTGATGTTCAGTGCAGTGCAAGTCTAGTGTCAGTTTAGAAACAACTCTTCAAAGTTAAAGAAGAGGAAGAAAAAAGGAGCAGTCAAAAGGATCTAAAATAGAAGTTTACTTTATCGATTAGAATATGCTGTGCATGATGTATTGAAACCAGTGTAATGTTGGGATAAATCAACTGAAGAGTAATTTTGAATCATATCCATTCACATGGTGTATCTAGCACATTAGAAGCAACCATATAATATAAGATCAAGTTGGTGAGCAAAATATAGCATCAAATGCAATGGAACATGAACAATCATCCAAAAACACTATTATTCAGTGTGAAAAATTAAAAGTGATTGAGTTGCTGATGTAGTGAACTCCAAAAGGCACTACTCCCAATGAAACATTAATGCCAAAGCAACGCACTAAAATTAGCAACTAAAGCAATCAAATACCCCCTATTCCCTATTAGTCATCCATTGAAAAAAATGAACTTCTCTCTGGGCCTTTTGTTCAAGTCCAAAATCCAAACTGCCAGCCCAGATAAATTTTATCCCAGATCATGCCAAACAAAATTGAAGACCAATAGTTTAGAGAAAAAGCAAATAATTGCCAAAAATAGGCTAATAGTAATAATAATAATAATAATAATAATAATAATAATAATAATCAGAATTTGATTATCATATCAAGCATGGGGTCACCAGGCATTTGAACTTTCTGGTGAATATGACATTACCCTGCCCATGACACCCAAAGTTTGGGCGGCAGCACTAGAAGTAGGAACTCCATTTGGTAACTGACTCTGGGTCGCAGAGGGTTTCGTCAGTGTACTGTCTTCATTATTATCTACAGGCATGTAACTGATAATTGTAAGGAGCTATTATTTCTAAAGGAAAAAATAACAATCACTTGCCCAATTGAACTGAATTATTTAGAAGTTAGAACAACGGATATAGCTATTCAGCATACCTAAAAGGTGGAAAACTCCAGAGGTCTTTGCAGAAAAATTTGGCTGCTTGGTTCTGCAAAAGTGGATGTGTTAAAATATTAAATAAGACATTTTGTAACTTGTGCTGCAATAATTCCATCAATGGTGAACATGCATAACAAGTAAAGCAACTGTCCTATGCAGCCTCAAACTATAAACTTACTTTGTTGAAGCATGCGAAGT
This sequence comes from Sesbania bispinosa, assembly GCA_026901365.1. Taxonomy (NCBI): domain Eukaryota; kingdom Viridiplantae; phylum Streptophyta; class Magnoliopsida; order Fabales; family Fabaceae; genus Sesbania; species Sesbania bispinosa. The sequence continues at coordinate 698,780 of QLOH01000172.1, forward strand.
CCTTTTTTTTAAGGTAGACTTAGTTTCTGATGCTAAATGCCATGAAAGAGTTTTTGCAACAGGGGTACCTAGATACAATAATACACATTCAGTTGAATAATATATGTTCACTTACCACCAAACTAAAAGGAGGGAGAGAGCATACATCAAAATCAAAAACATCAGAAGGGACAGAGTTTTCCCAGCCACACACCTGAAGATTGGAGACGAGTTCTGGTTTGAAGTGGATTTTGTCTTGCATCAATCTTAATGTGTGGACTGAAATGTACCTTTTTATTGACAGAATCTGGCTTGCATTGTTAAACAGAAAAAAAGAGAACCATAAGTAAAAACAAAATGTATAATCTATAGTGTCAATAATAACTTCTGGAGGAATGTAAAAGCAGTTAAACCTACTTGGCAAAATGTAGTGTTTATGATGTCTGGGAATAAAAGCCAACAACTGCTGTTGCCGAAGACCCTCATTATCCGTGTAAGTTTGGCAAGTATTTAGTTTCTGCTTATGAGCAAAATATGTCACTTCCACTCCAATTGAAATTTATCTATTTTAACTTGATATCCCAAACATTTTTGTAATTACCTGATTTAGAGTAGAGATCTTCAGGTCCATGGTTGAGACATCCAATGTTTGCTGCTCAAGAAGGTTGGTTAACTTGTAAGCAACAGTTCCAAGATGATCAACAGCATTCACAAGGGCTCTTACAGCATAATCTTTCAGGTTTTCAAGTACCCTGACACAAATAAAATAAACCTCAGGAGAAATCCATGCAGCTCAAATATACAAGAATCGTCAGCCAGCAGATTACAAACAAGCCTATAATATCTCCAACATGCCTTTAAAATAACTAGTCATGAAGATTTTAAGGATACATATTCAAGTCATATCCTTTCAAGGATGATCATATGCCATTACATAACATCCATTCTCATCAATTTCAGTATTTACTACTGAGACACAGCCATACATTTTTAAAATCAGTATAATGAATGCTTCTGCATATATATATATACACACACACACACACACACATACAATAATGCTGATACTACAAGGGAAGTTCAGAGCCCAAGACAACACAAGTTAAATTAACAATAACAAATTTTAGTCAATGTTCTTTAGGTCTCTGCTTTCAAATTATTCAAAATTATCAGAAATCATCATATTAAAATATTTTTTAAAGTAATCTAAATTCATATATCTGCTTTTTTGTGCACATTATTTTATTTTATCCATATAAAGCATAACATACAGCATGCATTTATTGAAATACCAAATGCATAATATAATAGAAAATTTTAGCCATAACATTCACACCCTGGAAAGAACCAACTAGCAGAGTACCCCAATAGAATCACGCTTGTTAGTCCTGGGGTAACTTTAACCATTTACCAAGAAAACAGCTTAAAAGAAGGGCCTAAGAATGCCTTCTACAACAACACACTAAAAATATCATTAATAAAAAAATATCCTTACATTTGTTTCTGATCACTATGGAGATAAGATTTTTCACAGTACTCTGCAGCAGAATAGAGTTGAGGCCTCAGGTTCTTAAGTTCCTGAAATGACCATAATACAATGATCAACACTCGGAGTTGTAAACTTTTCACATGAAACACAGTGTAAATATTGAGAGATAAAGACCCTCAAGAACCTCTAGGGGAAAAAAAGGTTAATGGGAAATGTGGTCATTCAATTACAATTCCATGCCTTAGTAGTCCCATCCCAAATGTATTTTTAGTATCTTGACAGTCATGTAACGAAACTCCTATCATTCCTATGGTTTCAATTCCATATGCAATCCGTGATCATGGGAAAAATAGTAGCAACACATGCCATAAGCATTTCACAGTAATCCCAAATTTTGATGCTTTGCTTTTTACATGGTATAAAAGAAACTCCTCCTAATTATATCCATGTGCCATAGTCATGGATATCCTGTCCAGACCAGCAATTTGAATAACAATCTTAGTAGTTTGTATCATCCTCCAATTAGTCAGACACTATACTGCATCAGCGCGTAATTGGAGGCATAGGTGAATTGAAAATTTGAATTTGAACAAAACAGTGACAGTAATAGCAACAACAGACGAACCCTTACTAGTTTTATTGACAGCCTCACCACTAAGAATCGCAAATGTGTGATCTCAAATAAAAAGAGTTAGATTTGATTGAAGGTACCTGCAAGGCGAAGACGAAGCTCTTGCTGCGTTCCATGGAAACCTCGTCGAACGTCATGGCAGAGTCCATCTCCAATTTGCAAGTGAAGGATAGGGAACTGCTCCACAAGACTAGAAAAGTTTATTGATATATGAAATTATGGAAATGGAAGGAAGATATTAGGTATTTGGAGGAAATCAAGAATTGAAGAGAGATTGTGTTGCAAGGAATCTAATGTTCATTCAAGCGAAAATCACCCAAACCATTGTTTATTAAGTAAACTAACAGTCATTATGTTCTTTCTTTATTGTAACGAAATGGCAATGAACATCTCAAAAGACACTCGTGCCCCTTTCTTTATTATTATTCCATTTCTGAGTTTGAACTACACCGCCACAGCTTTTGACGAGAACTTGATTCCCCTCTTATGTGTACTTTTACACCTAATCTTCCCTTTTGGCTCTTGTGTGCGACTTAAAACATAATAATTACAAAATCATATGATCTGCAAGATAAAATTTTCATGGTTGGTACGACTACCATACAAATTAAGTTGTATAACATCTTATTTTATTTGATTCTTCTAAAATGAGTATATATTTTAAAAAATAAAACACAGAAAAATATAAGTTATAACAATTAATAAAAAAATAAACGAAATAAATATTAGGATTTAATTAGTATATACAGTCAGTGTAAAGAAGTTTTACACAAATATCAATGGTGTGCCACCATATTATTTAATAAATATGACACCACATATGTTATTAAATTCAATAAATGATGTGACAACACATTATTAAACGTTTGTGTAAAACTTCTTTACACTAACCGTGTACATATATTAAACTCTAAATATTAATACGTTCATAATAAAATTATGTTTTAATTTGATTTAATATAAAAATTTAAATATTTAAAGGCACGAAATTCTCTTATATAATAATTTTATTTTTTCAGAATAGGTTATCGAACCGAATATAGCTTTTCATTATATAATGAATTAGAAAAAATATTAAAATTTGTATTTTACCTTTAATTTTTTTAAAAATACTCTTACTTTAAATTATTTAGTTAAATCTTTAAAAGGGTTAAAAAACAGAAAAGAAAGATAAAAAAGAAAGGGAATATGCTCCCAGTTAAAGCCAAGACACTCAAAGATTCTAATCTTTCTTCGCTAATTATTCGGTTCGTCTCCGTCCTTTTTCTTCGTTTTTTGTCCACCCGTACCCCTGGCCCAGGCCCAGGCCCAGGCCCAAAAAAGTAGAAAGAAAATCTAACCAAACACATATATTTCCCTCTTAACAACTTGATAATTCCAATTATCCATATCCGCGCCAACGCCCCTGGTTTTCTATCCCTAGAATTAGAAAGGAAAAAAATGGCATTTTCTTTTCTGATTTTCATCTGAATTCATTTTCTGCGCGGTGAAAATCTAAGCCAGCCTCATCACATCATCCATGACCATGGCTCTTCTCGTCCATTCCCCGGAAATGTGTTTTGTCCCCAAAATTACCTACAATCCCAACCCTAACGTGAGCAAGCTTCAAAGCTTTCAACCGTTGGGTAAGGCAATTGGACTGAGGCAACTTGCTTGCAAAGTTAAGGATGGCGCCGTTTTGGATTTGGATCAGAATTTGAGATCGTACGGTCAGTTTTCGGCTCCCGTGAAAGCAGAGGAAGAAGAAAAACAGAACTACTGTGTGAATATGGGGTATGCTATCCGCACTCTCAGAGAGGATTTCCCTTCCCTCTTCTACAGAGAACTCTGCTTTGACATCTTCAGGTTCATTTCTAGCCTTATCCGATGTCATGTGGTACTAATTGCCATTGGTAGGAGTAGTAGTTCGATCCAGCAATCACTTTATAGTCACTGTTATTACCAATCAATTGTTCTGCATGCTTTTTTCTTAAGATTGTAGAATTGCACTGCTGATCTGTTAATAGTACTGAATTTTGTTATGTGACTCCTTCTTGCTTGCAGGGATGATATTGTATTTAAAGATCCTTTGAATACATTCATTGGCATTGAGAATTACAAATCAATCTTCTGGGCACTACGATTTCATGGCAGGATATTTTTCAAAGCTTTGTGGATTGACTTAACCAGCGTGTGGCAGCCTGTTGAGAATGTCATTATGGTTCGCTGGATTGTTCATGGAATTCCACGGGTTCCATGGGAGAGTCATGGTAGGTTTGATGGAACCTCTGAGTATAAACTTGACAAGAAAGGCAAGATTTTTGAACACCGGGTTGACAATGTTGCTCTCAATTCACCTCCTAAATTTAAAGTGCTTTGTGTCGAAGAATTGATTCTTCAGTCTATTGGCTGCCCCTCAACCCCAAGACCAACTTATTTTGAAATATCCTCATCCAAAGAGAGAACTTTATGTTGCTCAAGTTCTTCAAACAGTTTTGGAGTAGAGTAATGTTGGCGTAAGTATATTGAGTTTGAGCCTAAATCTCATCTTTGGCATCTTCCTTGACATATAAAGCTGTCTAGGATTTGACTTTTGCCTTACTTGGCTACATGGTGCTCAAATATATTGGCACCAGAATGTATAGTGTCCTTGCTGGGTGTTGTAATTAGTTGAGTTTAAAACTGGTGTATAGTGTATAATATGATGCAAATTCTCAGTGCCTTTAACTATGGATATGTATAACCAAATTTGTATTTAAACAAAAGAGTACTATATGTATTCAATACAAATACATGCATAATTAATACATATGAACATGCACAGGTACATCATGAACACAAGGGGTCCAATACAGCCATAAGTATTTAAGTCTTAAGATGCTAGACGTTGCTTTTGATGGAAGAACTGTATCCAGTTTGATCATCGTAGTACTTGGACCACAACATGACACCTCCATACTTTGTGCTACCCTTAATAACTGGAAGGATCTTTGCTGTCAGGTCATCTACAGAAATGAAGCCACTTCCAGCTGCCTGTGGAGATGCTGGTAATCCTAAGAAAATTTTTGTGGCTGGGATATCACTAATCCATTGCTTCCATGCATTTTCAAGATTGGCAATATCTGCAGGAGAATATTGGCAAGGTGGATTGTTGTAAAATTGAACCCAAACATAGTCAAAAAGACCAGTCTTAAGGGCATTTCCAAGCCAAGCATCAGGGAAAGGACACTGAGGAGCAGCAGTTAAGTAAACCTTCTTGCCTTTGTTGCTATATCCAGCAAGGTACCTTGCAAGATCATCCCAGTGTTGGTTTGTTCCTCCTTCAATGTCAAAGTCAATGCCATCCAAAACAGCATCACCAAGTGGACGTGTAGATGACTGTCCCCCCAAAAAGTTATTCCAAAGGTAAGTGGCCACTTGCCTAGCATCCTCTGAAGATGCAAGTGAGTAACTCCCAGCGCCTCCTCCAATTGAAAGCATAACTTTAATGCCTTTGGCTTGACAGGACTTTATGCCAGCACTTATATTGGTGCAGCCATTGCTATATGCATCACAATGACCAGAAAGGTCTATCCTAGGAGTCCTACCATTGCCGAAAGTGTAGAGAAAAGCAATGTTAACATATTCATAGTTTCCTGTGGCACAAGTTTCCGCCAAGGTGCCCTCATTTCCATTTTGTCCCCAGTAGATGGAAATTCCTCCTGCCTCTGATCCTCTTGCTAGAATGAGCATCACTAGTGAGAAAAGTGGTATCAAAGTACCTAGCACACGTGCCATTTTATGCGGTTTTCTTGGCCTAGATTGAGTCACTCACTCTCTTTGATATTAAGGCTCGTCTTGGCTGTGTAATACTATGTTGGAGGATAGATATATATATTGCTCAAGATTGCCAATTTGCTTTGACAGTAACCATGTTTTACTCATACAAATGATAGGCGTGCCTTAGCAGTTATCTGATACTGTGGAATTATGCATTTGGCTTCACACTATTGTATGAGACTTGACCGTGTCCAACTTTTAATATTGCGTTGTCTCTTGTTAGTACTTAGTATAGACAACGTACGCCATAGGGGAGGCCACATAATTTCAAGGCTTCCCTGCTGCATATGTGAGCGTCGTTTTTACGAGTCATCATTATTTAAACTTTGTATTTAAATGAACAAATACTGGCTGAAGCTACCCATTTGCAAAGATACTCCATCAACTTTTAATTGTTATAATTTATAAATAAGGGATTATCTATTATCACTTCCCACGTGTTTATTACCATTCCTTTTCTATTAATTTATATTTAAAATACTACCCTTCTTCTTTGTTAATGAATGAAACTACTAAACTAGAAAAATCATATACAGTTAATTAAAGAAAAATGGCAATACATACCCTTAATTAAACTTCTTTTATAGTAGCATTGATTTAGTAGATAGACTCATTAAATTCTTGTACTTTCTGCTTGGACGTATATATTGCTTCAAATGACATATACGATAAGTAAGTATCTTGCTTATAATCAAACATGATTGACTCTGGTTACAACTGAAACAGGGCAGGCAAATGATCCCTTTACTGCATGTAAATTGTCTGATATCTCATACGCCTACATGACAGTAGAACACAAACATAAATCTGCACTAAGTATATAGCTATAAAAGGATACTCCCTCCGTTTCTTTTTAATAGTCGTTTTGGAGTATAAAATTTGTTTCTAAATAAATGTCGTTTTAACATACCAAGACAACAATAAATGCTAATTTTCCAATTTTACCCTCTTTCAAGTTTATTAAATGGTGGAGTATTTATTGCATATGACTAGAAATGGTGGAGAACTTTAAATGTTTTAATGAGAGAGAGAAAGGGTATATTTGTAAACAATTCAGCTAAAAAGACACACTTATTGCATTCCTTAATCTATGTGCAAAAACCTTAAACAACAGATAAAAAGAAACGGAGGGAGGATAACGCGATAACATGTTTGGGTTACAACAAAATCACGTTATAAATGTGGATCCAGTCTAATGATATTGAGTGTAGCGTTGAACTAGCTCTATGTTTGAAATCAGATTTTAAGTAAAACCAAACGTGCTACTAAATCCCACTTTCTATTTCGGAGTTTAAGATAGCGTTCATTGGTGCCACCACAATGGGACTCCTAACAAGATGCCTTCCTCTTTCTTCAACCCATTCGAGTGCACCATAAGCCACAACACGTTTCTTGTCCATTTGAGACTTCAATGTCAAAGTGAAGCTCCGTTTCTCATATTTTCTCTTGAAAACCAGCTTATTGGGAGACACGGTGATTGTGGTGCCATTTGAAGAGCTCACCCTGGCAGTGTAAACAGCTGGACCATCTCCAACGTTTGTCACAGTTCTCCGGAATTTTCTCTCCACTGCTACACTCTCATTGACATAGAAAGCTAAGAAAGATGGGTAATTGAGGTCATAAGATGATGAGTTTGAGCAATTATAGCCTCTTGATCTAGTAATGGCTAAGATTTGGCTTTTGGTAAAATTCATAGCACAAAGGAGTTTGACATAATCTTGAGGTGTGGCATCATAAACCAAACCTGGATCAAGAGCTTGATTAGGATCAATTTGACCAGCTCCCATTGCAAGAGGAGAAGCTGGTTGAGGAAACTCACCATTCTCTTCAACAGGCTTTCCAGTATTATCCAATGAGTTGGCTGTGGTTGTGAGTGCAGATCTAATAGCAGAAGCACTCCATTCTGGGTGTGCATTTTTCAAGAGAGCCACTACCCCAGAAGCATGAGGACAAGCCATGGAAGTCCCTGTCAACAAACTGTGTTCATTACTCAAAAACACATTTGAGCCAATTTGTGCAACAGGTGAATCTGGAATCCAAGCTGCAAGAATTGATGATCCAGGTGCCATCACATCTGGCTTCAATATTGATGGACAACCCCACGAAGGCCCTCTTGAACTGTAAGTAGCCACTGTGGGAGCATGTTTTTTTCCTACAATGGTTTGTTGAAACTTTATGGTAGCTGAAGGGTGTCTTGTCCTTTGTGCATATTGTATTACACCTTCTCCATCTTTAGTACTAATCACAACACCAGGACATGTCATTCTTCTTCCCATTTCAAAGAGACTAGGATCACTGGAGATAAATATAGCTCCATACACTTCAGACTCTGACACATGTTCAATCTGCTCCTTAACATCCATAACAGGATCACATATAACAATGCTGCCACCTGCTACTTGTGATAATAGTTTAGGAGAATCACATGCTGAAATGTTCTTATGGTAAACTAGAGCAAGCTCATTTACTGTGGCACTTGCTGGGAACAATGTCCACCCCACATAGCTCTTCCCGTTTCCAAGAGTTAAAGTACCTCCAAAAGAACGCTCTGTGTTGCTTGCTCCAACTGTTAAAACCCACGGAATCCCATTGTGTAAGGACCCTAATGCTGGACCTGAGTTTCCTGCTGAGGTTGAAACCACCACACCTTTCTCCATAGCAGAAAAAGCAGCTATAGCTACAGGGTCCTCATACAAAGGCACCCTATCAAACCCCATTGAGATAGAAATAACATCAACCCCATCAGCAATTGCTTGATCAATACCTGCAAGAACATCAGAGGCGTATATTCCTTCAGGCCATGCAACCTTGTACATAGCTATCCTTGCACGTGGTGCAATTCCTCTGGCTGTGCCTTTAGCATAACCAAAAAAAGATGCACCCTTTACATAGTTTCCAGCAACTGTAGAGGAAGTGTGAGTTCCATGTCCCATTGTGTCTCTAACAGAGTTCATGCCAATTTTAGTGTTACTACCTTGAGCAGCAAAAACACCCTTATTGAAGTGTCTTGCTCCTATGAGTTTGGAGTTACATAGGGAAGGATCAAATTCTTGTCCACCCTCACATGTTCCCTTCCACCGTGAAGGAATTTTTGAAGCATTCATCATGCCATTGTCTTTGAAGCTATCACTCTCTGGCCAAATTCCAGAATCAATGATGCCAACAATGACATTTTCACCATAATTGGAAGCAGGCCAAAGGCCATGGGAATGGTTGAGAGAGAGGAATCCATAAGTCTGGGTGGTGTCAAGCATGGCTGCTCTGTCACTATATGCTGAGATGAAACCTGGGGTTTGCTTTAAAATCTCTAACTCTTCTGGTAACAAGGCAACACTGAACCCATGAAGTGCATTGTCATAAGAGTACATAATGGAGGGGTTGTCATTTTCATCTGAAGAGGTGGAGTGTATTGTTTTGAGGGAACTAATGGTGGATGAATACCAATGGTGTTGGGAGGTGAAAAATTCAGGCATGTGAGATTTATCCATATGGACTATGTAGGTAGTCCTCTCTAATGGCTTAGAGTAACATAGCAAAGCTAACAAAGAACAGATTGAGAAGATAAAAATGTGTGGTGAAGAAAAGAATAACAAGTTTCTGGTCTTCATTGTGAAACTATTGTAAAAGAAAGCCCTTTGCTTGGACATGCAGATGAATCAGGCCTGAGATTTACTTACAAAAACGAATTCGTTAAAAATGGCTAAATAGCACTATTCTTTGTTTACATATATATGCTAGGTAGGTAAGGTTGGGGATTGAGAGTATCGTTATTCTTCTTATGAGAACAATTATATAAGAAGAAAAGGAGACATGGACGATTTAACAAAAAGGTCGGCTTCATTTTAATCAATAATCAGCAGTGAGATAATACGGTGCTACATATGAACCACAAGCTATCAATCAAGTCTTTCTGTAAAATAAAAGTGATGCACCGATTTTGTGTCATTTCACTTATTCTAAAGGTTAGGAGACTTGTTTATTATTGGTAATGCTTAAGATTTTACTTCATTTCACTTATTCTAAAGGTTAGAACTTAGAAGACTTGTTTATCATTTCAATTTTAATTTATTATCAGTGCCGAATAGCATTACTGTAAGTTTCTTATCCTGCAGTCTATGATTTTTCTTTTGCTCTTGCCTCCTGGCACATATAAAAGGATAGATAGATTATTAAGATATTAGATATATTCCTGTTAATATGTATAAATTATTGATCCATACGGCCACATCTAACGATAACTTGTAAAATAATTGATTTTTGACAATTTCAAAAAAAAAAAAAGGAAAAGTGAAATGTGAAGGTGTAATTCTCTTTGAGTTAATATTTAAATATTTGATACTACATCATAAGAGAAGAGGTTAGCTTTGTATTAATGAAAAAGGGTAGAATAGAGTAGAAAAAAATGATACTAATAAAACCCGATGGACTTCAATACATGTAGAATTGAAATACTAAGGGTATGTTTGAATTAGTGGTGCAACGTAATAAACTTGCATTTTTAACATTACAAATAGTTACGTTAAGATGTTAAAACAGTTTTCCATAAGAATCTAAAGATGCACCGGACAAACACTGCCAAGAGCTGGGCCAACAGGCAATAATCAGAAGCAGATGCATACTAACACCTTCCATTCACCTATAAGACCTTGATCATAACAAATAAATCTCACCTATAAGACTATGTGAACAGTTCTCAAGTCACGTCCTTCGAAAATGCTTTTCCATTGCAGTATCTTCAGTCTTCACTCCATCGATCAGTTTTCATCGCTTTATCATTCCATCAGGGTTAAGTTCATAAAAATTGAACTGCCAAATGCATGCATTATCTTGAAGACATTACTAAGGAAGAGAATCAAAACTGAAAGACCTGAAAAACCATGACAGCATTTTTTAGGAATGATGATAATCCAAATCAAATTATTTTGCCCAACTTCAAATCATTATGATACAATCCCCAGAACAGAGACAAACTGGTAAGACCATTTTCTGACATTAACTACTTGTTCTGTGAGACAAAATAAAACAAAGCATGCAGACAGCCTGCCACCATAATGATACAACTTGATGAGAATTACGCCAAAAACTAATGTATCCTTATTTAGCCACTGACTGGTTCAGCATACATTTAAATTACAATACAAACACAACATCCTTTCTATTTGCTGTAACATTGCTGAAACAACAGATATTTTAACAACTAATTCTGTCAAATGGGCATTGTGCATTTCTTTTGAGAATGTCCTAACATATGACAGCGTCCACATTGAACAACTCTTTTGGGACGCTTAAAGTTCTCCACTCTCAGGACCTTCTTTTTAGGCCTTCCAGGTGGTCGGCGAGTCTTTGGCGGCCGAATTATGATATCAACCCTTGCACCTCCTCCACCTTCTGCTCCTTCTCCCTGTTCTCTCCATTGACTCTTATCTGGAATGGGATTTATCACCTGTGAATAGGTCATTCTGTAACTTTGTACAGTGAAGCATGGTTCAGCAAACATATGGGCATTGTGTCCACAAGAAATAAGTGCAGCAGCAGCATGAGCACAAGGTAAACCATACAGCTGCCATCGGCGACAAGAACATTCACGACTTCGTATATCCACAATATTGGTCCTCTCAGTTGACACGATTTCAAATTCAACTTCATTTGCCCGGAGTACTTGATAGCAATGAGCATCAGCAATTGCCTCCAAAATCTTCTTCTCAGCAGATGGTACAAGAATTGATGTCCACCTCATGCCCATATCCTGCCTATCATTAAACCAAGATACCATCTGCTGGCGGATGTGTTCCATCATCTGCACTACAGGGAGCTCATGACATTCAAGGGCCCAGTTATACAACAATTCTGTTACCCCAAGTGTGAAATGGCCATAACGAACGCCATCAAAGTATGCCACCGCCCAAAGATATGGAGGAAAGTGTTGGAACCATGATATAACATCCTGTGAAATTTCTATCATCTCAGTAATCTTGTTTTCAAATTCAGCAGCTGTAAGCGCATAAACAGCATTCCAAAAGATATTCACCAACTTTGTGTTTTTAAATGTATCGCGAAAATTTTCACTAACATAACGCAGACAGAAACCATGTGAAGCACTTGGAAAATGTGTTTCTACTGCCTCTACCATGCCTTTTTTCCTTTCAGATAGTATTGTCAGTCTAGGCATGTTATCAGTATTTACTCCTAGAAGTTTTCGTAATTCTGACATGAACCACATCCAGTTTTCATCACTTTCAGAATCAACAACAGCAATAGCCAAAGGAAACAAAGCATCATCAGCATCAACTGCTGCAGCACAAAGTAATGTACCTAGGTATTTTCCTTTAAGATGTGCTCTGTCAAGTTCTAATAGAGGCCTACAAGCATTTATAAACCCATAAATTGATGCACGATAAGAAATAAACAGGCGTTGAAAGCAATTTTCTTGTCCTGTGGCAACAACAGATGCAATGCTACCAGGGTTGGTTTTCCTTATTTGCTCACAGTATGCAGGGAGAAGACGGTAACCTTCTTCAAACGTTCCATGAAGTGCAGCCATGCTCCGCTCCTTCCCACGCCAAGCTTGCATGTAAGAAACAGCAACTCCATGCTGATCACGGATATCTTGCAGTATTTCCCTTGGTTTGTATTGTGGATTATCTCGAATGCGTGCTTCTACAGATCTTGCAACCCAACCTACTGATGCCTGCTGGTGATGAAGGTTACGAACTCCCTCACAAGTATGTTCTCCTTGTAGGGTTCTTATAGTAAAAGTTGGAACACCAGGACATTTTGCCACATGGACACGCCATGGGCACCCTTCTTTGGAGCATTTTGCTATAAAACGACTACGATCTGACTTAACTATCCGAAGATCAAAATGCATAGCTATGGCAATATCTTTCAATGCTCTTCGGCAGGTCTCCACATCTGGAAACTCTTGACCAATGACTAATGGACGTTCTGCTATATTAACAGAAGTATCATCTAAACCTAAAGAATGATCAGCCATATATCCACCAGAACAAGGAATGAGCAATGTCATCTGACTCTAAGGGTTTCCATCCTATTCATGAATTATTAGGGGGCTCCAGGGACAGGCATTGAAAAATGGCACCATATTAAAATTCCTCCCAGTTAAAGTCTGCAATACATAAGAGAAGGAATGGTTAAATTCTATAAATAGTTCAGCACAGAAAACAAATGAAACAAAATGGAAATATGGAATTATCAAATGACTAACACAAAAGCTGTAAATAAAGTAACTGATAATGGATATCCAATAATTGGATTATTCAAAATAAGAAAGATGATAACAATTGCAGAGGGAGAAAAAAACTCAAAAAAGTAAAAGGACCCATCAGTAGACTTAGAATATAAATCTACAAACATATACACTAATCTAAGAGTTTGTGGACAGATTACTGCTTGTGCAGCCCAAACATAATAATCCCACCAACAAAAGGGAAGTATTTACAAAGTAGAACATTCACCTCTTGCAAGAAATCAATATGTTCTTGGATAAAAAGAATTCTAAATTTTATAAGGAACCCTAGAAACATCATTTGAACAGAGATTTTTTTGTTAGAAAGGAAAATAAATAGCTTTGGTTAATCTAATTACAACCAATATGATTTCAAATTATTGTAAAACCTACTATGTTTGGGTCTGTATAACTTACTCCACAGAAAAGATTATACAAATGAAACAAGCTATTGAGTAACAGGAACCGGATTTATTAGAAGTTGATCCTAGTTCTTCATCCCTCCAACTTAATTTGTAGTAAACTAGGAAGCCTTTTTTAAAATTTTTATCAGAAAGATGATGAAAATGATAAATCTAAGCTGACAGAGGGTGTGGATTGAATTCAAGCATTGTGTGGATGATATGATTGTAAAAGTATAATGGTTTGAACACAGCCAACAAAGGATTTTAGCTAAAATATTTTTTAATACCATAATCACAATTTATAATAAATGGTAAAGAGCTCTGTCACAGCAACCTTATAAAAGGGTCATTTTTATTCTTGGCAGTTTCTATGGGACTTGTTCAACTGCGTTCATGCATAAGCTGCATTTATAAACTTGTTACTGAATATGATTGTAGTTCATGGGAAATCCATGTTTCTGAATATGAGTTTGAGTATACCATTTTTGCCAACATGATGGCTGATTGGCCCTTCACACAATTCCAGCGATGAATACATAAAAACTTGTTACTCACGCACCACTACTTCCATTCCATGTGTGCTTTTCTAGGAATAGTTCATCATGGTCACATTTTCAGGCAATGTAGGACATCACAGTAACTGCAACTCTGCAAGTTATTATTTTTTAAAAAACAAGAACCTTGAATCCCAATCAGTATGCCCTTATAGCCATTTAGCAGTGGTAACTCGCCTATTCTGATCCAGAAACTGGGGTTTTGAGCTTTTACCCTCCCCCCCCCCCCCCCGTTCCAAAAAGCAAACAGGATCAACAGCTAATACAGCATCATAAATCCCATGTATAACACAATCTATTGATAATATATTTGAGGGATTCATGTTCAAGCTTCAAATCACGGGGTGACATTCACGGAGCAATGACGACATTGCTCACCTAGGTCACAACCTCTGCATCAAAGGAGGAGCTGGGGACGAGACGTAACTGTTAACACTCACTTCGGATCGAACAATTCTCAATCTGGAGTTTTCAATTTCTGAATCCACAATTCAAATTTTATGAACTACGAGGTCGGATTTTCCATTGAAGACACAATTCAGGGAGAGCAACCAACATAAATATATGTTGTATAAAATTGAATATTTTTCCGGATAAACAAAATTGAAACATCTAGAAACTTCTATGTGGAGCCAATTGGGAATATGATGCGGAAGAAAACAAACAAGAAGTGGAGGAAGGGACTTTCCACGAAAACAATGTGTAATCAATTGTTAGGGGAAAAAGATAAAAAGGAGTGCACCTTTACACTTGTTGTTGTTCTTCTTCTTATTTGATAGTAACGGTTTCTGCTACTGTTGTTGTTGTTGCTGCTACTGCTGTTCCTCGATGTTCTTCAGCTTTGGTTTCTGCAATTCGACGAGATGGTGGACCGTAGTAAGCAAACTTCTATTTCTTTTTGTTCTTCTCTGGTTTTTTTTTTTTTTTTTCCTTTTTACAGTCAGTCATTAAACAAATTTGCTAAAATGTTTTTATATGCATATTTTTTTTATTTCATATAACCCCTCTTTATATTCATCTACATTAAATGCAATTTCAGGAATTAATTATGAATTCTGAAATCATCATTTAAGAGGATATCTTTTAATATTCGTTCTCAATCTAAATTATTTGAACAAAGATAATATTTAAAAACTATTTATTTGGATTACTTGTTTTTTTAAAAAAAACAACATAAATTAGTAACCAATATCTATTTTTATTGAAAATAAACAATGTTTGAATATTCTCTTGTGGTTTTGAACAGATTTTCCTAGTCCCAGTTCAAGTAATTGTGAAAAGATGTAATAATTGATTCCGATCTGTGTCCAAAACATTAAAAAAATAATATGATAATTTTTCTTTTTATATTAAAAAAATGAAAATTGGGTTCAATGAGTTTATTTATTTTTGAGACAATTGAGAACGGTGAATCAAGAAAAGGACGAATTAAACACCATTTTAATTCCTTAAATATTTGAAATCAACTACTTTAGTATATTTAAAAAAACGGAAATCACTATTTTTTATATTGGAGAATAAAAAGATAATCAATTTATCCTTTCAATGATTAAATTGATATTTTTTATGTTTCAAGGATAAAAATTATGAATGTCGTTGTTCATTTGCTAAAATGATCAAACTTTATATTTTTTTAGGAACAAAAATAGTGATTTCATCAAAGTTGGATAGAATTCAAACTTCCACAATGCATTCTATTCTTTTCCCTATTTCTTACTCTATTTTCTACTCATAACATTTCATAAGCTTCTTGGTATTTTTGGTATTATGTTTGTATGAAAATTTTTGAAGGGAAAGAGAAGGAAAAATTTATTTTTTTTATTTTTAATTAACATTTTCTATTTGGATGATATTTTAAAATCAAAGAAATAAAATAATACATTGATATAAATTTAATGTTCTAATCTTTTATTTCAATCAAAGTCAACATATAATACTACTAAAATGAGAATTCAAGGAAAAAAAATACCAAGTTAACTTCTTTTTAACCGTACACGTGTAATTTTGAGACAAATGAAAATTAAACAAAGTCTTTACAAAAAATGACAATATTATAAGAAAATATTTGTTTCATGTCAAGAGAATTAAACATTGAAGAGGAGTGTGTAAATTTATAATTATTAATTGAAAACTCAACAAGTGTGATCATAATTAAGTATATTCACATATATCACAAATTATATGAAATTGTTAAAACTTTAACCATTAAATTTTCAATCGATGATTATATATAACCTTCCACATTATCATCTAGAATCCTATAATTTCGAGGAGTCAAATCTTGCAAGTAAAATTTATTTTGGGGTATAATTTACTTTTATTGCAACTGGATAGGGAAAAAAAAGGTTGAAGTTTGACTTGGTATTATTGATTTATGGTACATACTCCGTTTCTTTTTATTGGTCTCAAATTTATTTGTTTCTTTTTATTGGTTTTAAATTTATTTTTAAATAAGTTTTGTTTTCAGATATTAAGACTATTATAAAAGTTATTTTGCTAATTTTACTTCTTTCTAAATCTAATTCTTTTTATTTTAAATATTCATTATAAAGTTATATTATAAATGCTCTACAAATTTAAAATCTTGATAAATGTATTCTTTATGTTTCAAACAAAAAAATTATGGTGTAGTGGTAAAATAAATTTAAAAAAAAAAATCATTTCATTGAAAAAGAGAGATATTAAATGTATTAATGAGAGAAAAAGAAATAACAAATTTAAAAAATAAAAGATAAAAAGACATAATTATTGCATTATTTAATCCTTTTACAAAAACCTTAACGATAGATAAACAGAAACTGAGGGAGTAATAAATAATATTGAATTTAACTCTTTAAAATGAGAGTTTCATTTTAGAAAAGTAAGTGTTGTTGGGGTGGTTACGAATTTTTAGTTTTGGTTTTTAAAAATTTTTAATTAAGTTTTTACAACTCAAAACCAAAAATTAAAAATCACTTTTTGTGATTTTTAAAATGTTTGTTTTGAAAACCACAAAAATAGGTTTTTCAGTTTTTTTGTTTTGAGTTGTAAAAACTTGATTCAAAATTTTTAAAAATCAAAAACTGAAAACTCACAACCACCCCGAACTACCCTAAAATACATAAAGTAATGAGTTATAATTATTGATTGAAAAATTAATTAAGATTGTGATTATATGCACGCGCATGTAGTATTAAAAAACTATGAAATCATTTAAACATTAAACATTTAATTTTTAGTTAATAACTATGACTCCTCACTCTTATATCTAAAGTGGGTCTCTCACATTAAATGAGTCAAAAAATTGATGATGTAGATTCACACGGATATATATATATATATATATATATATATATATATATATATATATATATATATATATTACTCTAAATAATCATGGAATAATATATTTTAATGCAATATTACTACTTTTACAAGTTTTATTGTGATATCATGGAATAATATATTTTAACACGACATGTTGAGAAATTCTCCCTTCGATTTTGTTTATAAGAATCTTTTAACTATTTTATACAAATTAAGGAAGTTGATTAATTTAGTTGATTACAATAAATTTAATTTATCATGATTGTGTATCCTATTTCCTAAACCACCCTTGAATTTATTAAGTCTCATTATCTTTCTTTTTCTATTTAATTACTCAATTGTGACACACTTTCTCTACTAATTAATTAATTACTCACCTACCTCCACTAATGGGGTAGAGTCGGTAAAATGGTAGAGCCAGTAAAATGGACTAACTCGATCGGGCCGGCCCAAACCCGCATTTTTTACCGAGCTTGGGCCTTAAAATTTGATGCACGAGTTTTTGTCGGGTTTTTTAGAAAAAATAAAGTCCGCAACAATATGGGTTCGGGTCGGGTGGCCCGACGGCTTTCGGGCTACCCGCATATATATATATATATATATGTGTGTGTGTGTGTGTGTATGTATGTATAAATGTTGCAGGGTATATATTTTTTTCCAACGAAGTATACACTTTTACAATTAATAAACACATGTTTTTGTGCATGGTCACAAAGTCATGTTCATTTCACGTTTTTCCTATGCTTTGATCAAGCTAAAGGGACTTTATTTTCAAAGCATAGTATAACACTTATTTTCAAAGTATAAATTATAATATATAAGTACCAATTGAGGAACTTTCAATTGAAAATATTGATTTTTTCATAATCATAAAAAAATACTAACAATGTTCTAAAATATAAATAAATGAAATACCCATATAAATTACATTTTATAATATATCGAATGTAACTTCCACTTTTTTCTTTTATTTCGAATACTCGTCGTTGAATATTCTTTGTGATATAAATTGTCTATTTTTCTATAAGTAAAGGATAATTTTAGAATGGTAAGAATGAAAAGTTGAGAAAAATTTTTTAATGTGTTTTGGAATGGATTGGGAACTTAGGAATGTATTTTAATTTTATTTGAATGCATTAAATGTATTTTAGTCGATAGGATTGGTGGATGAATACGTTTGGGTATTTAGAATGAATTTTAAATTTATTTGAATGAGTTTTATTAGGGTATATGAACTATTTTTTTAATATTTTTTTATAACTATATTGTAATTTTTTTAGTTTTGTAAAATTATAATTCTTTATAAAACTTTTAATGAGGTACATTTTTTAATAAATTAGGCTTTAACCGGGCCGGCCCACACAAGCCCGCTACCCGATCCGGGCTCGGGCTCGGGCTCTGATTTTACATGACCAAATTTTAGTCGGGTATTTTAGCCCGGTCCGTAAAAGCTCGTTACCCGCTTAGGGTCGGGCCAAGTAGCCCATTTTGACACCTCTATAAATAGGATCGGAGGGAGTATGTTTTAAAAGGCAAAATCGAGTGATAGGGAAGGTGAAACTCACCCGTGTGCATGTGCGAGTTAATATCTGTACTGGATCAAAAAGACCAATAAAAAACAAAAAATAAAAACTTAACCTACTATCTCATAAAGAGTGCCAAAGGAATAAAAAGAAAAGATACAACAATAAAACTCAGAATTGAGCTAAAAATTCTCAAAGGCCTCTATGCATTCTTAACCTAATTAATGTCAGTCAAATCAAGGTTAAAAACTCAAGCTAATGAGCCAAAGTATGCAAATCAATAACCAATAATTAATATTGGCTAAACAAATTGTTGGCTATGTAAATTCTTTGACGAGAATTTAACCTTAAGAAGATTATTAACATTAGGCTAAACAAAAAACAAGGTTAAAAACTTAACCTAATTGTTTGTGTATGGATCTCGAACTCGGGTCTGGGTCTCGAACTCGGGTCCAGATGTTGCTGAATCTCGAATGTCGGGTCATGAAAGTGGTGGGGTGTACCGGCGAAGACACTCCGACGATCAAGTTAGTGAAGATCCGAGATGAGGTAATCAATGTGTAATTAATGTGTACCTGACATCTAACGTTTACAGTATTTATAGGGGGAAATCTAGGGATTTGGGTCGTGGGCCATAATCTATAAGATATTATCCCCTGGTGCGAGGTGCAGGCAATGTTCCGGTGCTCCACGTGGTAGCTGTCTAGATGGGGGCCGACATGCAAGACCGAAGTCGACTTGTATGTGCGGGAAGTCTGACTTGCTCCGATGGGTCGGACTTCGCGGGGTAATGGGCCTTTTGGCCCTGTCCGTGACACTAATGTTTTAATTTAATATTGTTGGCTATGTAAATTCTTTTTTATTTATCATTTTTTTTACGAGAAAAAGTATGAAAATCAAGGTTGAAAATGAAGAAAGGAGAAAAAATAAATTGGACAAATGACACTATGAGCTAGAACGAGATAAAAGACAGAGTAGGACAAACAAATCAGTTGACACAATCGATACATTAAACTTTTGAGTTTAATATGTATACGTTGTCAATGTAAAAAAAAAAATTACACAGATATCTAATGATATGTTGTCACACCATTTATTGAATTTAATTAATAATACATAAGGTGTCACATTCATTAAATGATATGACGACACACCATTTGTCTATGTAATTTTTTTTACACTAACAGTTTTGTTCTTATAAAGACCAAAAACCTAACTCTATACAAAAGAGCTACAATTGAACAGAGTCATAGTCTAGTCTCTGGGGTTGGGGAATCTAAGAACATGTTGGCTCTGTCCATTGCTGCTCCTTTTAAAGGCTTGGTAGTTGACCTATCAGGTGAGTAATTTCCTCCATCAAGCGTGATATTGTCTCCAACATTAAAGTCTTTTCCTTTTTCGTACCTCGTCTGTCTCTTGTAATTGATCTGATAGACCTTAATTGTGATGTTTACTTTAAATGCATGTCTGTTTAATGAATGTGGATCCTTGTAAATAACCCCCGGTGTGTAATAGTTTAAACCCTAAACACGTGACTTCCTTAGTTCGACCTAAAGAGGTCGGTTGAGTATAGTACAAGTTTATATCAATTAAATCATAAACTTTCAGTCAAACCATAAAAATAATAGATTTGGAGATGAATCATGATAGAGCAAGTCTTTGCATCCAAGACCATGGTATTAGTCTATTTGTTTATTTGTTTTTGTTTTTTTTATCAAGAAGCATATAGCAAGTCTTTGCATACAAGATCATTGTATTTGTTTGTTTATTTGTTTTTTTATCAAGAAGATATGCTTACTTTGCTAATTTTTTTCATGGCTAACTCATACTGAAGGCGGTGTGATCGGTGCATCTAAATAGGAAAGCCAAGTTGTGCACAATATCTATGACTATATGTGAATCTTCTTTAGTAAAACAACAACTTCTAGCTAATTTGACTGTCAAATAACTAAAAAATAATTATGGAATCATTTCATCGGTAAAATTAACCATTATTGTCTAATTATTCTATAACTAAATTTTTTATTAAAAATCATAATATTAATTACATTTGTAATATTAAATGATATACAAACTCATAAAAATATTATAATTTTAATTTTTTAAACAGTATCATTAAAATACTCATTAACATTTTCTTTTATATTTTACATCAATTGAATATTTAATAATATTTTTACCTATCATCCCTCTTACTATATCTCATAAGCACTTCTATTTATATCAAATCATTTGTCACTTTAAAATATTAAAAGATTGTTCATTATTTACCCGTATTGACATTTCATCCTACTCTTTTATTATACATTGCATCTAATTCTTATTTAAAAGGATGGTTAAGATAAAAAAAAAAAGATTTTTATTAAAAATCACAGTTTTAATTATATCTATGAAATTAAATGTCATACATTCCAATAAAAACTTTTTCTTCTTAGTTTCTTAACGAGTGCCCTTAACATTTCCCCCTTATTTAATACTTAGTCACAGTATTTTAAAGAAAAAAACATTTTATCGTAATAATTAATATTAATATGATTAATAATTTCCTTAAAATACATTTTCTTAAATTACAAATACTTAAATAATCTAACAACTTGCTCTGCCTACAATTTTGTTTCCTCTTAGAAAGGTAAATATGAACTCAAAAGAAAGTCACAGAAGGACCATGACACAAACCGACAAATAAATCAAAGGGAAAATTTCATTAAGATGGCAACAATGAAATGAACAAAACAACCATTAAACTGGATATTTTTTTAATCAGTGAGTAAGATTAAAAAAAAAAAAAACAGAAAGCAAGAGGCAACTGGCAAAACAAAAGAAGATAAGATCCTACATTTAGCCATGGTTACTTATTTAATTAATCATTTATCATATTTAGGCCTTAATTCGATTCCTTGAAGGACAATGCCGCCTTTCCAATCACCACTGGTTACTTCGCAAACCCCCATTTCCACCTCCCTCTCCTTGTCGTCTTCTCCTTTGTTGTAGAACTCTCCCAACTCTATCTCCCACCATCCATCCCCTCTCTCCTTTGGATACTCATTTCCAACTCCAGAAGGACCCGCTGCCGTTGCCGTTCCTGACGAATCTTCACAACCACGCATGAATCGATAACGACTACGAAGGACACGATTTCGATTCGATATCTCGAAACCACGGGGAAAAATGCGGTGGTACGGTGGCCTCCGCGGTCTCGGTTCATCCAAGTACACTATTCTCCTCTGAGCCTCACCTTCTCCGGGAATCCCAACGGACACCTCAACTGGCTGGCTTTCAAACCCGAAAGCTCCACCAACGCCTTGTTGAAACACTAGGTATGCTCCATACAGTGTTTCCGGTGACAACATGCAAGTCTTCATCCTCCCCTTTATTTCCAGCCAACACACACTAACCAGTTCTGCCACCTCCGAAAACCTGTTCATGTTCGATTGGATCCATCATTCACTTCCAGATTCTAATTCTGATAATAATAATGGTAATTAACTAATTATCATTAATTAAATTAATTACCTGCAACCTGCAAAAGAAGTCCACCTCCAATACCTGGGAGTATCTCCCCAAACAATGGAGAGAGTTCTGGGAGAGAGCATGTAGCATCTTTTGCCATACAGCTTATCCAGAATAAAACTCTGATTAAAACGAAAACAATTAATTAATAATTGATTAATCGGTAATTAGTAGGGTTTAGATTGATTTGATTTAATTGAATTTACCATTTTGCCGGCCTCAACGAGGAAGGGGGTTTGGCAGAGATAGAGATAGAGATCCTTTTTGGAAGCGCAGCGTGAGGAACCGGCAAGGGAGGAGGATTCGGAAAGGATAGAGCGGTAATCGGAGGGGAGGAACCTGTCCCAAACGACGTCGGATTGAGCTGCAGATCTGAAAGTGGAAGAGACCAAGGAGAGAATGCAGGCATCGCGAGGAGTGGTGAACGAAAGCACATTTGCTATGCAACCTTCTGGAAGATGTTCAAACGCCGCTTTCCCATGCCGTCCATCTTCCGCTTCTACCACCATGACCTTTACCATAACCAAACAAGGCCTTGTGTTTTTCTCTCTCGATTTCGGTTACTATTTCTCTGTTTGAGTTAAGTCGGTCTCTGCTATGCTATGCTTCCCTGTTTATAATGCAAGTGGAAGTGCGTTTCAATACTGCGGAAGCTTAGTGGTTAAGGTTCGCTTATATCCTGCATAAGTGCATATTTATGTGCCGCACAATTTGAGAATCGCTCAAGCATACAATTAGTACTAGATAAATATTGAATAGGATATTTTGAAATAAAATTAACTCTGATTTATAAACATAAATAAATACAATTTTCAATCAATTTTATAATAATAATAATTTGAAACATAGTTTAAGGAATGTTGTGTATTCAATAGAGAATATCTGATTTTGAATAATATACAATTAATTTGATAATATTCTCAATTGTATATGTACCAATAAAAAATATATTCTTATTGTAGAAGAGAAAACTTAGAGAGTAAACAAAAGAGAAAAAGGTTCTTTTATCTTTATCGCATAAAAGTATCGATACATGATATCCACGTCAAACAACCCTCTTTAGCATTTTAATAATAAGGTGTTATTGATTCAGTCAAATAATAATAGTAATGATATAAGTTGTTGCGATAGTGATAGATTGAGGTACACCCTTCCGTGATCTCTCACTTGCATTTGGGGTTTGACTATGACCGCGGGTAGCAGTTTGCCAGTTTTTGACCTTTGATTCTTTGAAGAATTGAAGAATATATTTTTCTTTAACAATACTCATATTAAATTTGAATATTTTACTTTTAAATGTGAAAAGCTTTTAATTTAACTTTTTACTGCATTACATGATTTTTTTATATCACATTTTCATTACTTAACATTTTATTGTTTTTATATATGTCTTGTTTAACTAGCTAATTAATATAAAATAATATATTTACCTAAGTTTTATTATATAAATTTTCTTTTCTAGCCAAAAATATTATATTATGTAATTATAATTTTAAAATTTTATTTTTTTAAGGTTAAAATATTTCGTTAAGAAATAAAATAAATAATGAAATAATTAAAACAAATAGAAAAAAGAATAATAATTAAAATAATTTATAAATTTTTATATTACTTACTATATATATATAAAAAAATGTAAATTATGGGTGGTTGTTTTAATTTGGTATTTAATATTTGATTTAGGTTTCGATTTTAAATTTTTACTATGTGTATATGTAGCAAAATTGCATTTGGGTTAGATTAATTGAAAAATTACAATATTAACCCCCTTAACTAGGGGTGGGAATAGGCCAGCCGACCTGTCAGGGGCCTGCGGCCTGGCCTGTTTATGGCCTGGCTTGTTTATTAAAAAGGCCAGGCCAAGGCTTCTTAAAAGGTCCGTTTAGTTAAATAGGCCAGACTTCATGCCTATGAAAAAGCCTATTAGGCTTAACAGGCCAGCCTGTTTAATATAATAATATATAATATATTAAATTAATTATATAAATAACTATAAATATAATTAAAAAATTTATAATATAGTAAAAAATTAGAATATATTAAATTAATTATATAAAAAAGTCAGCTTAAAAGGTCTGCTGACCTGCATAGGCTTATAGGCCTGTTGGCCTGTTGGTAGGCCTTGTTATAAAACAGGCTTCTAAACAGGCTTACAGGCCAGACCAGACTTTTTCGCAGGCCAGGCCAGGCCTGTTTTCCACCCCTACCCTTAACCTCAATTCATGGCTTCATCTTTCTCCTGTGATTATCTAACTCCAATATTAACATTGTCCAATGTTAAATGTTGTTTGAATAATAAAAATAAAAAATTATTAATGTATTGAGTATTATATATTGTGTTTTTTAATAAAATATTTATTTATTAAATTTTAACTAATGTTATTTGAACATGATTTAGATAGTATTAGAACCCTGATATAATTATTGCACTATGTACTATAAAACATGTAATTGTAATTTTGTATTTGTAAACATTAATTATTTAATTGTTTTGAATTTATAATTATAAATTTATATATTTTATTTATATTTTATATTTATTATATATGCACAATTGTACACTCCCCTGTATGACTCTACTATATATAGTAACTTGCTACTAAGGATAGAAATAGATCGAGTTGAGCTAGATTTTTCAAAGTGTAAGCTTGTCCTGCATTCAAACTATATGGTCTAAGTCTGATTTGTTTATCGGTATATAGTTTATTTTAAGACCTAGTCTGGTCGATTTAAATTACCTGACACAACTTGAAAGCTTGTTTTATATTTTTTTTATTATGAGAAAATCATATTTTATAATCACTTAAATATTTCATAAGCACATGTATTTGAATAACTTATAGACACAAGTCCTTTATGTAATACAACATATTTGTATATTTGTATAAATTAATAAGTATATAATTATAACACAATATGATAAAAATCTTTATAATAATAACAATAAAAAATTGTTAATATTTTATTTTTATTTAGTTAAATAGAATGATCTTATAAGTTTTTAAAAGGCTTTTTTGATGACATGAAACTTGACCTAATTAACTTTAACTATATAGACTTTTAAAAGAGTTTTGACTCAATCTATTTAATAAATCAGTATGACCTAACCTCGATTTGATGTAGATTAGGCCATAGGCCATTAACGAGTGTCTGACATGTTTCCATCCCCAGTGACTATCTCAATTCAATAAGTGATTAATTATGTGTTTGATTTAATATTAAAACATACCAAACTCAAGTTTGAATTTCCTAATATAATTAATTTTAATTTAGTGTTGGAAACGTTAATTTATCACATTTTAATGCTAAACCTAAGTCAAATTTATTGTGATGGCTTATAATATATACGTAATGTAGCGACGGCAAAATTCCTATAATATTATTGCATGTTATGAAACAAAACGATACTCCCTCCAGTCCTATTTATAAGAACCTTTATGAATGTGAGCTTTGGTCCTTTTTATAAGAACTTTTCAGATTATCCCATGAATTAATTATTATTTGACAAAAATACCGCATTAGTGGAGGTAGGTGAGTAATTAATTAGTAAAAAGAGTATGACACAATTGAGTAGTTAAATAAAAAGAGAAAAATAATAGGTCTCAATAAATTCAAGAGTAGTTTAATAATTACACATTTATAATAAATTTATTATAATCAACTAAATTAATCAATTTTCTTGATCTGTGACATGGTAAAAATGTTCTTATATATAAGAATTTTATATTATGAGGATGGTACATGGTTGGTGGTGCATCAGATTACTGATGAATGATTTGTGTAGGCATTAGGCTACAGCCCAATGAGTTCATATGTAGTAGAATAAGATCGGGGCCACCATATCACACCCCAATACGGATGAGCCCTGTCGTGGCTCCATCTTCTAATGGCATCCAGAACGCAATTGCATGCTCTTTTGACGTGTTTTTGGAATCGCTTTCTCACGTGTCCAAATTTTGGGTTGCATGTTCATGTCTTTAAATTAGTAGTCGCATTTTTTTGACCAAAAAAAAAAATAGTAGTATTTTGTTAGTTTTTTTTTTTTTAAAAAAAAAATCTGTTACCGCTCCACCCAACCGCATTTGAAATGGCCCATGCGTTTTGAACTAGGGAAATTTACTTTGATTATATTTTAATTAAGCGTTTTGTTTGTGCTGCTAAATAAGTAAATAGTATCATCATTGCTTAAAAATTAACTAATGGAATATTTTTATTAAAAAATATGATATTTATTTCATTTAAAATATTAAATGCTACAATTTTAATAAAAAATTAATTTTTAAATTTTTAACTCGTATTTTAACAGTGCTTATTAGTATTTTTTAATCTATAATCATATTTAGAACGAGAAACTTTCGTGTTGTCTATATTAAATTGTAATAGTCACATGTTCAATAAAATTTTACATCTATAATATAGATTATATTTGATAAAATTAAATGGTTAATAAGTTACTTGGAAGTTTAAAAATTGGCTAGCTGCTAGCCTGCTAGGTAAAAAAAAAAAAATTTTTTTAGCTAATTTTTTAAATTAGAAATATGTAACAAAAGTAAATATTAAAATAGCTGATAAATATAAAAAAATAAAAGGACGTGCTTATACGATATTTTGTTATACGAATTGATAATTATAATTTTAGATTTTGTAGTTAATTTTAAACTCTTATTATAATTTATATATAATTTAAAGATCAATTATTATAATCACACTATTTATTAGTTTCAATTATTTTTTTTATTGTATACAGACACTGCCTAAGACTTAATTTCTACCTTAAAAAAAAAGACTTAATTTCTTTTCATTTTAATAATTTAATCTTTTTTCATAGGGTACGTTTTACTATAAATCTTAATTATATGTATCTTTAAATATTTTTAGCAAACTTTGGCATCAAGGAATAAGACCGTGGATTTTGAGAGAGGAAGTGAGAATGTCACAAGAGAGTTTTAAATAATTAAATTAAAACAGATAAAAAAGGAAATTTATTAAAATATCAGGGCACAAATTAAAAAAAATTAATTATAAGTTATAAATTTAAATACTATCTAAAGTAATAATATGTATAAAAAATAATGTTATAATTAAGTCCATTTATCAAATACCTTTTATTTAATTAAAAAATTATAAATTAATCAAATAAGTTCTAATAATTGAAATGTCTTTTCACGAGAGAATAGTTGTTTGTACTTTGCACCATATGTGAAACAATTATATTATAAGTGAAAAATTACAAGTGATCATGAATGTGAAAAAAATACAAGTGAAACAATTATAATATAAGTGAACAGTGCTGCTAAATTAATTAGAAGGAGAATGGACTTTAATGCTATGTTTGGTGGGAGTAGAGAAATGGAGAGAAAAAAAATGAGTAGAAGAGAAGTAGGAAGAAGAGAAATAGAGGTGAAATAGAGAAGAAATAAAGGTTGTTTGGTGTGAGTAAAATATGTGAGAAATAGAAGAGAAATGTGAAAGTAAGTTGTTTGGTGTGATGGATGGAATAGAAGTGAAATAGAATTTTTTTTGCCAGAAATTGATTTTTTTTGCTAGAAATAGAAGGGAAATCGATTTTTTTTGCCAGAAATCGATTTTCTGATAGTCAATAATCGATTTCTTTGGGCTAGTAATCGATTATTTTGGGACAACAACTATTTCTCTTATTTTCTCTAGCAAAGAGGAGAGAAATGTTATTTGTATGGGGCCCACCAAATTTTGCTATTTCTCTCATTTTCCCGGTCTCATCAAACAAGTGCCGGAGGTGCATTTCTACCCACTTCAACTCACCCAACTCCACTTCCCATTTTCCATAATCACCAAACACAGGGTAATTGTATTCGGAGATGGAGCAACTTATTTAAGCTACTTTATGAAATAACTTATGCTGATTTTAGGTACCCTCTCCTTTCTTTAATTCTCATAATTCACCCCCTTAAAATTTTGGAAGATATTTTATGGCTTAAGCATTTATACTAATCACATAAAATAGTAATAATATTAATAACTATATTTGATATATTTAATATTATATTTTTCTATATGTCAATAAAATCACAATTTATTTATCCACTCCTTCAATGCACGGTTGTTGTCTTGTTGATCTAGCTTTACAGTAGTATCAACAGAAAACTCTGGTTGCTTAATTGTCTTCGTTCGGTCTTGATGATAAAATTCGTTGAAGAAAGAGAATGCTCTGAAGTTGGATGCCATCCATAAAATACACAGAAAGATAACAGGCTTCCAACTAACTACCATGTCTGTTTCATCTTCTGGCTGAATCGAAGAACTCCTGTAATTGCATTATTACTTCCCCTTTTTGAGGTACTGATCTCCAACTGAAAATCATAATAATATTCTATCTATAGAATAGATGTAAATTAACCTTAGCTATAACTGACATACCCCAAAGTTGAATTAAGATAACCATATACTATATATTTATGGAAAGAAAGGTGCAAGTCAAACCAAAGGAAACGTTGGATGCCATCCATGTATATTCTGGAAGACAATAATAAATCAATAATGAGGCTTAAACCCAAAAACTGAAATATGAAATCCACAATTGTCGGAATCCATCTAAAAGGACACCTCAGAATGATGTCCACTCAAATGTTTCCCCCCTTTTCTCTCCGAGACTTGTGAGGAAACCTCACCATTTTTTCATTCCCCTCAATCATACATGCATGGCTTCCTCCTCTTCCTTTCACCTTTTTACTGTTGATTTCCCTTTCATTATTATAGCCTCTGCTCCCCTCCTGCGGGGTCCTTCCATCTCATTTGGGGGAACCTCCGTTTATTAAATTTTCAATTTTTTTTAATTTAACCAAACAGTACTTCAGAGAGTTTTGTTTTTCTCTTCCTTTTTTTTTCTTTTTTCTTTTATTCAATATCCGCATTATTGTTCTTGAATGAAAATATATTTTTTCACTTCCCTCCTTCTTGGACGTATTTTAATTTGATTCTAGATCCTTAGTAGAAGAATGAGTTGCTTTCCGTGTTTTACCTCTCGGACTAAGAAAACCAATAGCAGGAGGGAGCATGCAGGGGCTGCTGCTGCTGCTGCACCACCACAAGAAAACATTGTAACCAGACCACCCGGTAAGTTAATTCCAAAATTCTTTTTTTTTTTTTTGTCAAAAAATGAAGAAATTAATCAAAACAAAATAATTCATATAATGGAAATGAATAGCATTTGGAAGGTCTAATCTAATCAATTTGTGTGACCTAATAATTTGTTGTCGGTAAAAATTTTTAAGCAGTTTTGTAGTCTTGTTTTAAACTTATCTGCATGACATGCAGATATAAAGAAACAAAAGGCAGATGACCAAGTTGACACATCAAACATTCAAGCACAAAATTTCACTTTCCGTGAGCTAGCCATTGCAACAAAGAATTTCCGCCAAGAGTGTTTGATGGGTGAAGGTGGCTTTGGCAGAGTTTACAAGGGAACAATTCCTGCAACCGGACAGGTCATAATTAATAATGCCTTCATTCTGCAGAAAAAAAACTTAAGTTTTTGTTCTCCTTAATCAATTTACATGTGTGTTTATGTTTCTTTTTTCCACTGTTCAGGTGGTAGCGGTGAAGCAACTCGACAGAAATGGGATGCAAGGTGGCAGCAAGGAATTTCTGGTTGAGGTTATGTCACTAAGTCTGTTGAACCATGAAAATCTGGTCAAACTCACTGGTTATTGTGCTGATGGGGATCAACGTCTTTTGGTGTTTGAATTCATGCCAGGGGGCTCTCTAGAAAGCCGTCTTCTTGGTACTCACCCTTTCTTCTTTCTCTGTGTAATCTAATCTTTCTTCAATGCATATATATATATTTGTGTGTGTGTGTGTGTGTAATCTTTGATAAAGCATGTTTTTACTTTTTGGAACAGAGCGGGGACCTGATGATCCTCTGTTAGATTGGTATAGCAGAATGAAAATAGCATCTAATGCTGCGAAAGGATTGTGGTACTTGCATGACAAGGCCAATCCCTCAATTATATACAGGGACTTGAAATCAGCAAATATCTTGCTGGATAAAGATCTTAATGCAAAACTATCTGATTATGGACTGGCCAAACTTGCTGGTAAAGATAAGGCCAACATTGTACCTACAAGAGTTATGGGTACTTATGGTTACAGTGCTCCAGAGTATGTAAGAACAGGTAACCTCACCTTGAAATCAGATGTCTACAGTTTTGGGGTTGTCTTGCTAGAGCTCATAACTGGACGACGAGCTGTTGACACCACAAGACCACCCGATGAGCAAAATCTAGTTTCATGGGTAAACTATATAGCAATCTCTTATGGATATTGTTCTGTGACATGATTATGGTGTTATAATGTAATTGTAAACTAATGTCCAAAAGCTTTGATCCCCTAACATATGTTTTGTTAATGTTATATTTTTTTCTCTTTTCTATTATCATTGAGCAGGCACAACCCATATTTAGGGACCCAAAAAGATATTCAGATATGGCAGATCCACAATTGGGAAAAAATTTCCCAGAAAAGGATCTCAATCAAGTTGTTGCAATTGCAGCAATGTGCTTACAGGAGGAAGCAGCAGCGCGTCCTTTGATGAGTGATGTTGTAACTGCTCTGAGTTTTCTTTCTACATCTCCTCCACCAGATGCTCCTGCCCCTCTCCCACCTGCCAACTCAGTCTCCCAGAAGAGTGCTGCTGATGAGAGCGGTAGTGAGAGTGGGAGTGAGAGTGAGAGTGAAAGTGAAGACAGCCATAGTTCTGATGAAGAGGATAGTAAAACTGCTCAAAATCATGTTGCAGCAGGTAGTGCAAAACACCAAGAAGGTGATGATGTCTCAGAAAATGAATGTGATTATTATGAGAATGAAAACCAGCAAGATTATAGTCCACAAGATGTTAGAGAAACCAAGGAGTTTTACTCCAAATCAAGCCGCAAAAGCAGCTCTAGTTCAGATTCAGAAAGTGGACACAAAAAAAACAGTAGGAAAAAGAGCAGCAAAAGAACTTCTGGGAAAGAATTAAGCCAGAAAAGCAGTAAGAAGAAGAGCAGTAAAAAAGCTTCTGTAAGAATATTAAGCCACAAGAAAAGCACAGGCATGGGATCAGAGGATGGAAGCCATTCATCCCAATCCCATAGAAATGTTTCCATAAGCCGTAATAGCAGCAGTGGGGAGTCACAGGATGGAGGAGGTGTTGTCCTAATCAGCAGTGAGAGTGTTCACTTCGAGGAAGGGAGCAGCAGACATATGGATGTTCATCATTATGAACGTACCAGCATGGGATCCGAGGAGGGAAGTTATCACCATCACCATCATCGTTCCAGCAGCAGGGGATCAGATGAGTGATCAAGTGTTTGATCATTTCATTCACAATAGAGTTACCATAACCATTACCAATCCGTGGTTGCAACTTTTGCCATATTGAACAGGCATGCGCACACTCACTTTGACATGATGCTTTGTATATTTCTGTCAAAGTATGGTTGTTTATATACATCAGTTTGGTTGAGCGAGACAAGTATAACATAACCATATCTGGTATATCCTCAAAATATAAAACTTGAAACTCGAGCATCCATTATATATGTACTTGTTTTGTTTAGTAGGCTTCAGCTACATTTATGTATTTACCATTAGTTCAAGAGCAAGAGTAAAGATAACCGTGAATTTCCAAAGGGGTTGTTCAAATTACTGGAAACAGTGACCCTTATTTGTATTATATAATAATTATTTGTATTATATAATAATTATGGCAATTCTAATGTTATTCACAATTACATATAAGCATGTATGCGGGAATCAAATCTTGTATCCTATATATTGATAGACAATACATGAAAAGCCATTGAAATTTGGTTTCTGCGTGGTTATGACAGATATTCCTATTGATTCATTGAATCCAATATAAGTTTGTTTAATAGCATCTTGGGGAGAAGATTAATGCAGGACAATGGGCTCAAATTCCATCTTTTCTCAAGTTCATCTATGATTATTATTGAGTAAGCGACTTCATTTACCCTATCAATTAGCAAATTCTAGCTCTTTGGATTTTAGACCAAGTGATTGGAAATTCCTTTTAAAATAACATAACACTTGAAAGATCAATTTTCTTCAATAAATTGAAAGAAGAACCCGTGTCATATATTCTTACATTATGTTATATGAGATACACACAGGCACAACAGACATAAGATCTGATTAGCCACATGTCATAACCCAGAGTCAGTTAACAGCAAAAAAAATTGTTGCATGATTAATTTAAATTGCCTTCATCATATTGATAGGAAGCAGCTAGGATAAGAAAATTCAAGAAGGCATTTATAAACTGAGAGTACTTAAACACATTAACACAGTAATTCTTGGTAACCTTCCACTTTACATATGAAAGGAAGAGAAACTTAAAAGCACACCAAAGAAGGAGAAAAAAAACTTACATGTAAGGTGCTACAGCCTATATATATATTTTAGTTACACTACTCTAGCAGTAGCAATCTACTAGCATGTTTGGTTCATTGGTGTGTATGGTTTAACTCAAAACCATGTTATAAGCGTTGATTCAAGCCAATATTAATGAGAGTGTCAGCATTTGTAATATGATTTTTGAATAAATCAAAAGCGCTTTTTACTGGATCCACGTTCATTACTTAATTTTGAGTATATCCACATAGATTAGGAGTCATATACATATATTTTCGTTGTGTTGACGTCGTCGACAGAGCAGGCAAATCTTACTTTGAGATCACGCGATCTACCATTGTGGTTCTTATCTTTCTTCTTCAGGCACGACTTCAACTTAGGGATTTGCTCAGAATCGTGGAGTCCACTACGGTTAGGGTTCCGTGCCCTTATTTTTCCTGAATAAAGTGAATTAGTGTACTCGCTAGAATACACAGGTCTTTCTCTGGCAAAAGATTGAGCCATGTTACCACCGTTCCTCTGTCTAGGTGTTCTGAATTTCAGACACGACGTTGAGGTGGACACAGAGGATTGTTTTTTGAAGCATTGAATTTTATTGGCGTTAGAGATTTTAGATGCTCTGTGGCAATCTTGATCCACAGAAGATTCATTGCGAAGGAAGCGATCAAGATGTTGTTTGGGAGTGTTAGGGTTTGTGGACTTCAACAAACAACGGATTGTGTGACAGGGGACGATGAAGAAAACATTGCCCGGTGTGAGAACGGATTCTGGACTGACCACAATCCAAGGAAACTTGAAAATATCAGGTCGAGTAACACAGTGCCTAGGGTTGTTCTTCATGACTTCAGAAGCCAATATTGGGTTGGAGTGTAGCTCCACGAAGCCTCCAGGGTGGACCAATTTGAGGACATGGCTCTCTGATCTGGATAATAACCCCATTGTTGATGCAGTATTGGAGAGAGGGGGAGGGGAAGCTTTGGAGGAGGTGAGGGCAGTATTTGAAGAGTCATGGCTAACAAAAACAGACAAGACGAAATATTAATTAATGTGAATTAGGCGGATATGGCAAGCATCGGTTCGGTGCCCAGCATGGAAGTTTTCGTTCTAAGTTTAGGATGATCATCATACTGCCTAGAAACTCTATAAATGGCATTATCTTACTTTGTCTTATGCATTGCTGCCTAACAAATATCTCTGATTATGTAAGGTGAGGTGACATAGAGTTTCTGCACCTGCACCACATCTCACCGAGCGTTTGGTTAAAAATAATTAGAAAATTAAAAGCTTGTATACATTAGTACTAAGGTGAAATATTGTGAATCACGGAGGGCCATAATTTCTTGTTATGTGAAAGGTTGCATTTGTCATTTAATATTTACTCTCCACAAAGCACTAAGTAGTCATTATCATATTAGCTAAGGGTGACTCCAATTCAAGTATATATACATGCATGATGACACTCTTATATTACTCAGTAATATATTTAATGAAATTTAGACTTCCTCTATTTCTTTTAATTGTTATTTTAGGGTCTCTAATTTGTTTTTAAATAATAAATGTTATATTTTTAATTTTACTTTTTATGATAATCTAATTTTTTTTATTTGAAATCTTTATTATAAAGTTAATGTTTTAAAAAGTTCAAAGTTTATTTTTATGTTTCAACAAAAAAATTTTATGGTAAGAGATAAAAAATGTGAATATAAACACATGGTGTTTATGCATGGTTATTGAAAAAAGAGAAATATTAATTGTATTAATGAGAGAAAGAGAAATGACATCTTTGAAAAAAAACGAGGCTTTAAAGACATAGTTATATATTATATTTTTTAATCATTGCGTAAAAACCTTAAACGACAGACAAAAATAAATGGAGGGAATATTTTTTAATTACTGTGTAAGCCTTAAAAGATAAGTAAAATGAGAAGGAAATAGTATTTTTTAGTTAAAAAACTATGTTTTGTAAAAGATGTAGAAATAATATGATTCATGGGATCAATTAAGCTTAGATCATCAGATTAGTTGGTTCAATTGGTGATTTTTTTTTTGTTTAACACCAGGTATCCTCCACGGGAGGCAATCCTGTTCGAGCCGGGAACATTCACCTTATGGTGGGGCTAGCTCTCCCAACGGGGATTTTTTCCATTCACAAAGATAATAAAAGTACTCATAATATCTGCATTATTACCCATGATCATGAGATGGATATCCATTGGATGGACGATGATAATAATATTTACCCCAAAATGAACATTGTTACCTTTTTAATGCAATAAATGTTATCATCAAATAAAATGTAGATGGATATTTCAATCTTTATAAAAAAATGTTATTTAATATTATTCACATTTATAATTGGTCAAAAAAATGAATGATACACCGCATTATACAAGTGAATCGGGAAAAAAAATGAAAAGCATGTCGCATTATACAAAGTAAATCAAGTAGAAAAATGAAAGATGTCATGTTATATAAAAGACATGTAATTTTTTTTTTGTGTTAACTATAAGTATCTCCTATTATCAAGGTTAATCTTATTCGGGCTTAGAAACATGCAATTGTTTTAAAAGGAGCTGTTAGTATTTCTCCATAATTTTATCTGTCTTTTTTTTTGTGCATTTATTTGTATATAACTGCCTAGATGTCCGGCCGTGTGTGAAATACACAAATTAAAAAATATAGTTAATGTTCTTATTTTTTAAAATTTTTCTTATATTTATTTATTTTCTACTTTTTCATTTCAATAGGTAGAGCATTTATTATAATTTGAAAATTAACTTCATATATAATTGTAGAAAATTTAATTAATATTATTTTAAGATCAGATGAATAACAAAGACATTTTTCTAGATCAAAGAAGATCTGGATGACTACAATTTGTTTCTTTAGCCGCCATATGATTTTGTTTTTGGACCCGCAACACCTTCATAGTTAGTCGGAGCATGATAAGATCAACGAGCCCGAGCCATAAAGGGAAATATCAATTTGTACCCCACACTATAGTTTGTACAGTCCTAATTAACAGTTTATAGCTTTATGCTGAAAGTATATAGTACTAATATGTAATGTACATCTTCATCTTCTAATTTCCCATTACCCTTCATTTTCAAGTTTCATCACACACACATATATGACAACCAGAACAATATCTTTTATGTCAAAGAGGAGGAGGAAGGAGTCTTTGGAGACTTGGAGCTGGAGGTGGATGTTGTCGATAAGCACGAATCTTGTTTTGCCTTCTGCAGAAACAGAAAACTATTGTCAATTTTATAAGCACAGAACAAAGCTACAGCAAGCACTAAAGGACTTGTACAATTCATTAACTTGTAAATAACTTCTATATATAGAGTTATAATTGAGTTTGGGAGTAACAAAGCACATATACCTCCCTTGATTTCATATCCCTGTAGACCTTGTCCAGTTCATCAAAAACAACCTCAATGGTTGGGCGACCTTTGCTTGATTTGGCAACACAAAGCACTGCAATCTGTAAGATGGCTTCAAAGTCAGCCTTATCAACTTGTCCATTTAGCCGTGGGTCTTCAAAATCCAACAGTGGACGCTTTCCCATACTTACATCTCTTGCCTACAAAAACCAATTCTAAATTATTGCATATATACTTGAGTTGAATATGACATGTAAATGTAATGCACACAATATATTATTTATAGTCCTTTTCCTTTCTTCCTTGGAAGTACCTTCCTAGTGAGCTGATCTCTGGCATCAAGATCCAATTCTATGACTTTCTGTCCTGACAGAATTTGTAAAGCAACAATGCCAAAACTGTATATATCACTAGCACATGTTAGCTTGGCATTACTCATGTACTCTGGATCCATGTACCCTATGGTTCCTCTAACATCAGTAAAAACCTTGCTCTCTTCCATCCCCATCATCTTTGCCAGTCCAAAATCTGACAGTTTGGCTTCGTAATTCTCAGTCAAAAGGATGTTGGTGAGCTAGAAATCAAAATCAGTATGAGGAATTATCATAATGCTAACTGAAAACATTAATATATATATATATATATATATATATATATATCCAGGTTTTCATTGCATGTACCTTAATATCTCTATGGACAACACAACCTCCTATATGATGGTGCAGATACTTGAGCGCAAATGAACAATCTCTCAAAATTTGGACTCTTGTTTCCCATGTCAAACGGCTGTCTTTTCCTGAACAGATTCTCACACACACACTCACACATTAACATACATAATAAGTAATAACCTTATCTTCCAAGAGAAACAAAAATGAAAACATAAATAAATAGGTCTTACTAACAAGTATCTTTAGTGTACCAGTTAAAGAACTATATGTAGCAGGTCTTTATTAGAAATTTTATATCTAAACAGAAGTTAGTTTCTCAGTTCTTTTCCCATCAAGCAAGGTAGCTTAATAATATGTTTAAATTAAAGTAAATCTAGTGTATGTTTGATTTGATATTGAAAACTGACTAAAGTCAAATTTAATGTTGTTATAACCACATTCCTACACTAAATCAAATATCGTTCTGGTTCCACAACTGAAACCTGATTTTGTCTCCAACCAAGCATGCTGTAAATAATCTAGTAACTAAAAGTCAAAATTTACATTGGAGACATACCAGATCATTGATCAAGATTAAAGAGTAAAGTGTGAAGGGCAGAGAACATTACTCAAGAGATGTTGAGCTAGATTTCCATTTGCACAATATTCATAGACTAAATATCTCTCACCATCTTCCATGCAACAGCCGAATAGACAAACCAGGTTTGGGTGACGAAGCCTTGAAAGACCTTCAACTTCTCGAGTGAAAGAATCAGAGTTGTTGCTCTTTGTTAAATGCTTGATTGCCACAACTTGACCACTAGGGAGAACACCTTTGTACACTTGGCCTGCACTCCCACGTCCAAGGCTTATCTTTTCATTGCCATAATTCAATGCCTTCTCAATTTCAGATTTTGAGAACCGTAGTCCAGACCAGGTAGTGATCTCTTTCAAGTGAGCTGGCTTACGAGGCTTCTTCTTGGACACACATTTCACCAGAAAAACAAGAAGCAATACTGCAAGAACACCTACCAGCACACTAAACACAAGTTTTGCCAATGATCCTGTCTTGCCAAAAATACTCTTCAATCAGTTTCTTCTTTGGTGTTTGGTTCAATTCAAACTCACACTTCTGCTTGATTTTTATCAAAACCACATTTTAAACATGGATCTAAGTGTGTGTTTGGTTTGACGTTGAAACTGACCAAACTCAAGTTTAAATTTTTCAACGCAACTATTTCTAACATTGGAAACGTGAGTTTAACACTTTTCAACGTTAAACCAAACATGTTGTAAGCCAACATTACTGAGAGTAGTGTTGGTCTATATCTACATTTGAAATCCAAATGTGCACTAAAAAGGTTCAATAACATGTTAGAATCTTCTTACTCGTGTTTCTTCCTGTTGCTGGAGTTGGCAAGCAGCGCAAGAATTTGTCAATGAGGGAAGGGTCATCAGATTTGTCAGCTGCAACAGCAATAAGAGTTGCTACTCCACATATGGCTCTCTCAGTAGCATTATTGTTGTCTCCCATTTGATCATATAAACTATCTCTCACACTCAATATTGCACTGGTACAATCTGCACATGACTGATAAAATGGATGGTCAAAGTGTTCACATTTGTTCAATGCATCTTGGTACTCCTGTATGCCACGAACATCCTGCAAAACGATGTTAGAACATTTGGAGCTCCCGTAGTACAAGGTGTCAAAGCCACATGAAGATGGTGACATCCCTTGTTGCTGATGAAATAACTGGCTACAACTCTGCCATTGATCTTGGGAAACAAAGACTTGTCCCGTTGAGTTACGGACTTGCAAGGCCAGGGCGTATGACAGAACAGTCAGAGCATTACGACAGCACAGAGTGGTAGGGAAACCATCCCCACCCCACTTGCTAAT
Source organism: Sesbania bispinosa (assembly GCA_026901365.1). Classification (NCBI taxonomy): domain Eukaryota; kingdom Viridiplantae; phylum Streptophyta; class Magnoliopsida; order Fabales; family Fabaceae; genus Sesbania; species Sesbania bispinosa. Next base: position 737,548 of record QLOH01000172.1, read on the forward strand.
GTCCTCTTTCACATCCCCACACTCACCAAATGACACATATGGGTATGTGTTGTTGGAATTCAACACACAGTTACCTGCACCAATTGGGAAACATATTCCAAGTACCAAATGTATTGTCAATAAAAAAAAAAAAAGAATATATATTTTTTGTGTTAGTGTCTCACTTTTTAAAAGATGTGACATTAAATTAAATTAAATTATTATATGTAATGAAAAATAAGGGAAATTGATTTGACCTTCAGGGGCAGGGCCATTGGGTGCAGGGGATACGAGTGAGGTGGAGTCTATGAATAATGCAATAATGAAGAATGCAAATAAAAGGTGCCGACCCATGGGAGAACCCGCAAGAGAACTTAGCTCATTGGGAAGCTGCGCATCGTGGGAACTGATAGCAGAGCAACCAAAATTTTTTCTGTGAGATGAGTGGAATTGCGTAGATATAGTACTCACCTTTCTTTGTGAATATCGTTGGAATTATGGATATTCTCACGTACACACGCTCCATAGATCACAGCTTGTACTCCATGGCCTCGCTATTGTCACCAATGCTTATAAATATTGCATTTTTATCAATATTAATAATAAATAAATGACATTCCCTTTTAGCCGACTATGCCAATGAGTGTTCATATTTCATAATGCATTTGAATTTTCATTTCACATTAATTTGTTCCATTAAATTTGTCACTTTCTATATGTTTTTTTGGGGAAAGCCCTTCCTTAGCTGTACAATTAACTTGGCAATTACCACAAATCATACTCCTATATAAACATATTGCACGCCACCTAGCATTTTTGCCTTATCCATTCTATCCTATCTAACTTTACCATGGCTTTGTTTCTCGGGTTTTATGATCCAGGCATTACCTCATACTTATAAAATAAGATAAATACTAACGTTGCTACATATTTTAGAGTAAATGAACAAACTGCATTGTCAATTATCGCCCAATGAGTTGTGATGAACGGAAACTACAAAAAAAAAAAATTACCATTCAAAAATTGTTAAAGATGTTGCTTCCGTCTACAGTATTTTTATTTACATACATTGCCTATTCATTTCTCAACATCTCAAATCTTCCTTTTTTTTTTTTTTAGGATTTAGGGTTTTTTGTTTGTCCGTCGTTCTATTATAAAATAACAGTAACATTGAATGTGAACTGGGCCACGGAAGAACATATTGGACTTGTAATATTGAGTCCAAATGAATAAAGGCCCACTGGCCCAAGAGGTTGGAGGCAAATGGAAGCGTCGACGTGTACCTTGTGGTGACAGTTACGGGTCAGTTTGCAGTCCACACGAAAACATGCTCTTATCTCATCTAATGCGACGGCGCTTCTTCTTTCATCTTCTTCTTCTTCTTCTTAATTTTCTTATTCTATTATGCTATTGCAGCTGCACTTGGCTCTCGCCTACACCGCAAGGTATATTCACCACTCTGCTGAGTGCTCATTCTAAATTATATCTCTGCTTTCAATTATTGTATATAATAATCTGAATTTTGCAATTTCTTAGGCCAATTATGTTTTCCCTTTATGTTAGAATCTTGAGCATACCACCGTGATTACATCTGTTTCAGTGCTTAAAGAGATTATTAACTATAACTATTGATCTTGCTGATTTATGCTGAGTTTATTCTGCAATGTCAGGTCACATTTGGATGTGAGGAAATAAATATATTAAATATTATTATTATTTGTATGTATGTATGGCAACTTTGGGTGCACACTCAATGTTGTTATACCATCAGGAAGGGACAGGCACTCCCAATGTATGTATAAAAGTAGGCCTCAATGATGTAAGGTTTCACAGAACAACAAGGTTTCAATATCCTCGTAGTGTTGTTGTGCTCAAAGTTTTGTCCACCACCAGAAAGCCAGCACGCTTGCACTTGTTAAGACCTTCTCGCCATTCTCGCCATTCTGGCAGTTTGGGGTGGCAACGCCACAAAAGGAAAGCAGATTTTTCTCCTGCTCCTGCAAAAATTCCTCGGGTGAGTAACTTCTATTTATAACATGTTTGGTTTAACGTTGAAATGTGGTAAAATCACCACCACTAGAAATAGTTCGGAGAATCCAAATTTGAGTTTGACCGGTTTTAAAGCCAAACAAAGCACACACACTTAGTTACTCCTACTCCATCTTTTTCTTTCCTAGAATCATACTTACCCCTTCTGTGAAAATGCAATTTTCTTTTCCTACAACAACACATTTCTGTTCAATGTCCATCCTGAATTTCACCCTTTGTTTGGATAACAACAGATATTAGAATCTGCGGTTGACCGAATGTCTGGTTTTATCAAAGATTGGAGTTATTTACGCATCATGGAAATAGCTGGAATATTGGTATGCATTTTAATGATCATTCCATCAGCTGATGCTGTTGACGCTCTCAAAACTTGTGCTTGTTTGCTGAAGGAATGCAGGTTAGTATACTATCTCTCTTTCTCTTGTCCTTTTTCTACCACGATAACAATAATGACCACAAAACCATAAGGGAAAGTAATGCAATAGGCCCTTCTCTTTTATCTATGCAGGATAGAATTGGCTAAGTGTCTTTCAAACCCATCATGTGCTGCCAATGTTGCTTGTCTCCAGACTTGCAACAATCGACCTGATGAGACTGAATGTCAAGTTAGTCTTAGTACCTTACATCAAGTTCATGCCTGTAATGTACCATTATATATCAATTACTAAGGATGGTGAACTCTGCTCATGGAAGCTTCTTTTTCTACTTATTTTTTCCAGATTAAATGTGGAGACTTGTTTGAGAACAGTGTTGTTGATGAATTCAATGAGTGTGCAGTCTCAAGGAAGAAATGTGTTCCTAAGAAATCTGATGTGGGAGAATTTCCTGCTCCAAATCCTGATGTCCTTGTTAAGAGCTTTAACATTGCAGATTTCAGTGGCAAGTGGTTCATCACTAGTGGCTTAAATCCTACCTTCGATACCTTTGATTGCCAATTACATAAATTTCACACAGAATCCAACAAACTTGTGGGTAATTTGTCATGGAGAATACAAACTCCAGATGCTGGATTTCTTACTAGGTCAACTGTGCAGAAATTTGTGCAAGATCCTTCTTATCCCGGGATCCTCTACAATCATGACAATGAATACCTTCACTATCAAGATGACTGGTAATTTCTTGCTCAGAAGCTGTCTTTTCAATATCACTCACCTAAACATATATATGCATTGGCATCCACATGAAGCATACCCCGCATATTGCTATTTAATTTCAAGTGCTTAAGAGAAGGAGAAGTAAATGTTACTTCTAACATAAGAAAAAGAAAGGACAGGACAACATGTTGCTTTTCTGAGTACCTTTTACATGTGCATACCTTAAAACGCTTATCTAACATCTTGATTACTCAGTTTCACATTTCCTATGTATGAGAATTCAGCATTTTCTGTTATTGAATTTGGCCTTCTGCCCCAATAAAGGACTTACAAGCAGTGGTCTGCAGGTATATTTTGTCATCCAAGATTGAGAATAAACCAGATGACTACGTATTTGTATACTACCGAGGCAGAAATGATGCATGGGAGGGTTATGGCGGTGCTGTAGTGTATACAAGAAGTGCAGTTTTGCCTGAATCTATAATTCCTGAACTTGATAAAGCGGCTAAGAGTGTGGGAAGAGACTTTAGCAAGTTCATCAAAACAGATAATACTTGTGGGCCAGAGCCTTCACTGGTGGAGAGGCTGGAGAAAAAGGTAGAGGAAGGAGAGGAGACCATTGCAAGGGAAGTTGAACAGTTAGAAGGACAGGTAGAGAAGGTGGGGAAAACAGAGGCCACCTTATTTCAGAGGTTGGTAGAAGGGTTCAAAGTATTCCAAGAAGATGAGGAAAATTTCTTAAGAGGGCTATCAAAAGAAGAAATGGAAATACTTGACGGGCTCAAAATGGAAGCGGCTGAAGTAGAAAAGATCTTTGGACGTGCCTTGCCGCTAAGGAGACTACGATGAATTCCAAGATAGCTTGCCATGCTACTTTTATTCATGAAAAATGCTAGTCTTTTCACACTTTTTTGGTTATTAGATTAGATGAAATCTCATGTTGGTTCTGTTAATTAATGTAAACTCATTCTTTGTTAATGGAGTCTGGCATAAGATTTCACTTGGTCTTAAAAAAGTGTTAAAGAATGCGTTGCTATATTTTTCTTTGTTTAATCAGTTTTGTGTTTACCTTTGGTTTTATATTCATCAATTTTGCTACATGGATTCAGATATCTTTCCACGTTGATTGTTAACATAAAAATGATTTAAATGTTTGTAACTGTATATGATTGTTGAGTGTTGACACAATTGTGCTAAGAGTATTTTGTAGTTGAAAGTATTTGGGTTGGAAGTCTTCCTGATTCCAGTATACCTTGTGACATCAATAAAAGATTTGAACGCAAAGACAAGAGGTCTGGAAAACTTGAAAGTTGAGACCTGCTTTGCAACTTCAATGCAGTTTTATCTAGTTTTCCCTCTTTGTAATGTAAGTATTACTGTCACACAAATTACGGTAAGGGTGTGTTTTGTGAGTTGAATTCTGGGGGGAAGGGAGAGAAAGGAAGGGTTTATTGGAAGCCCTTTCCCCCCTTTGTCCCTCCCTTCCCCTCCAAAATTCAACTCACAAACATACCTTAAGGGTGTGTTTGTGAGTTTAGAGAGGAGAGAAAGGAAATGATTGGAGGGAGAAGGGAGGGGAAGAAGAGGAGGGAAAGACTTTGTAAAATACTTAAACTCACAAACACAAAGGGGGGAAGGGCTTCCAATAAACCCTTCCCTTCCCTTCCCTCCCTTCCCCTCCAAAATTCAACTCACAAACATACCCTAAATGAAATTAAAAACCACTTATTTGAGATGGTGATGGGAGAGAACATTTACACTCCCCATTCCAGATCCAGCGGGAGCAATAAATTTGTATCTCCATACATTTGTCAGCACATTCAACAAGAATCATTGTTGAGACCTTGTTGAGATGGGGAATACTACGGCATTAGCGGAATGATTTAGAGCAAAGTAAACGGTAGAGTGAGTCTTTTGTTCAAATCAAATGTGCGTGGTGGATCTCTTCCAAGTTTTAGGTAGACTCCATTCGTAACCTCAGACTTCACGAGAGGGTGCTTTACCTATCTGTTTTTTTTTTTGTCAAGGGGTCATTCATTGAAAGATGCCAAACGACACTTACAGAGCTTGAGAATGCTAAATAAAAAGTATTATAACAGTGCACTACAAATCAAAACAACAAAACAAGCACGCATACTCAGATAATGTAAACTATTTAGCAATCCTAATAATAACAACAAAAAAAGTCTCCTATTACACAAAGATACTGAAACAGCCCAAGACATTTTATCTTTTTTTCTTTTATTCCTTCCGAATCAGCACATGTCTAACATCAATCTCAAGCAAAAATCCACAGCATCATCTGCAATCAATCTGAGTAAAACAGCACTGCAAAATGAGCTCTAATGGTGGAAGAGCATTGAAGGCAGCCGTCTAAGTATTAGTTCAGGAAAATAGAGAAGGTAAGGGTGATAGGTTTAGAGGCTTTGAGGACTGAGGATGGAAAATAGTGTAATCATCCTTCATCTCTAATTTTTGTCTTCCATTAATTAGAGGATTTATTTTTTGAAATCCAAAATTAGAGGATTTGAAGAGGGAAAATAACTAAAAATTTGTTAAATGTGCTAACTAAAGTATTATTTATTATGTTAAAATATCAATTTTTTACATATATTATATCAAGAAACCATCACTTAGCAATAATTTAAGGTATCTTTATGTTCATTTCATGCAAATGAAGCTTTTTAACCTTGGTCAAAGTTTCTTTTATGGTTTTTCTTTTCTTTCAAGAATATAATAGTATATAAATTAATTTTATTTTTTCCTTTCTCACATAAACAATTAAAAGGAGATATCTTCTTTTAAACCAAACTAGAGAATAAAATTATATGTTCTCTTTTCCTCTATTTTTTTTTACTTTACATGTTTGAAACATGTGTTTCAATCGCGTTTCAGGACCATTTACACAAAAGCTACACATTGTAGTATGTGGTGAACTCACATTCAAGCTCACGAGAACGCGTTTGCAAATATGTGTTAATAGCACGTTTGGATTGCAGTTGGAGCAACCTCAAATACACGTTCTTCTCAAAACAACTTCTTGTTGCTTTTGTAAAATTCACCTAGGGAAGCCACAAAACTGCGTCCATAATTGCAACACAAACATGCACTAAATCTCCCTCTTTTTCTCCCTTTTTTCAAACTAAATATTCTATTAAGAGATTATGTGTTTTGATTCTACACCTATTATCGTGGACCACTTTAACAATGATCCATCAATTGACTAGAAGAGATATATCTACTAAGTATAATAATAGTAATTTAAATGAATAATTATGATTCATGACCTCTAAATGCTTAAAGAAGTCATTGTACTTATTTTTAAAATTACAAACTAGTCCTTCTTTGCTTTGCAACTTTATGGCACACCATACAACTCTGCTTTAGACCATATTCTCTCGTTCCTTATCCATTTTTTAAGAAAAATGACTTCTAGACACACATGGGAGTGAGAAAAAATGGTAAGAGAGGTGGGGTTATAGTGGTCGGAGTGGGGGTGGTGGTGAAGGGAAAGGGGTGAGGATAGTTAGGGATTTTTTAAAAAATAAAGGGGTGGCAATAGCAAAATAGGGGTGGGAATAGTAAAGGCCTTCATTAAGAAGAAAGCGCAACTCTCATGGGCCTCAATATTAAATCTTCCTGTGGTTGGATATGATGGTGGAGGCCTTGAAACTTCAGCGGACCTTGAAGCCATGTTCTATGTCACATTTTAAAATAATTAAAATTAAATAAATAATATACTTATATCATTAAGAAAACTATTGTTTTTCAACAGAGAAAAGGGAAAGGGCCGGGGAGACATGAGAGGTGAAGAAGTCACCTGTTTCTCGGTTAGATTGAGATATACTAAGGGTGCAAATCTAACGTTGAAATTAATAAATTTGATACTACTAGTACTACTAATATAGATTTAAAATAGGTGACAATGTCGTATTTTCACTGCCCGATGTTTTACTCCGAGAACATGAACATCCAAGTCCATGAATTACGCATGCAATGCATAGATGGTCACGTGGAGCTACTCTAATTATTGGTGGGAAGATCTGTGGACGGCGAAAATAAATTATACTAATATATGGGCATAAGTGTCGTATTAGAGAAGGAAACACATGGATGTGAAGATTTTGGCGTGTGGTGGAAGTGGAAATGAAATGAAATGTGTTGACTTGGACAACACACATATTGTCAAAGTTTTGGTAGGAATGGGGTACCCCACTTAATTTTTATGGTGAAAGAAACAGATGGCAATCCCTCATTGGATGGTGTGGATTGGATTTGGATGCATTGGTAGTCTAAAGTCAAACTTGGGACAACAAATCACTTCACGAGGCACAATGGATACGTTATGCTTCGCGTTTCGCTTCCACACTGCGTTCCGTACTATTCCATGCTCCCCGTTTCCGAACTCCAAAACCTCCATTATAATTAAGGAATAGTGTTAATTAATATATTAGTTTTTTTATTAATAAATTAACTAATGATAAATACATAATCAACACAACAATAATTTATATTTTTCTTAAAACTTTAAAATAATAAGTAATTAAAAATAAAAAAATTTCTTTTGAAAATAACACTTAGCTAGTATTTAGTTAAGTAAAAAGTGAGAGGTGGAGATAAAATAAAAGAATTTTTGTCATTTTTCTATTTTTTTTATAAATCACCTTCTATCATTTTCGAGTCGGAACATCAATATCATGTGAGACTAACTCTCCCAACGAATATTTTTTCTATCAAAATCATTTTTCTCATTTTCTTTTGGGAGAAAAAAGTGAAGGCACAGAAATAAAATGGCTAAAATATGTTTTTGGTTCCCCAAAATATCATGATTTTTCCATTTGGTACCCCAAAATAATTTTTTCCCAACTGGTCCCCAAAAATTATAACGCATTCCCATTTGGTCCCTCCGTTAATGCACGGTTAATTTTCTCTGTTAAATTCTTGTGTGGTAGCTTAGGTGGACAAAATAAACCTACATGGCATGAATATGTGCATTTTATGTGTCCTACATGGCTTATATCCCTAATTATCATGGAAATCCACAACACGAGCTTGGAAAAAATGTTAGTGAATTTTCATGATAATTAGGGATATAAGTCATGTAGGACATTTAAGATGACACATATACATGTCATGTAAGCTTATTTTGTCCATCTAAGCTACCACACAAGTATTTAACAGAGAAAATTAATTGTGCATTAACGGAGGGACCAAATGAAAATGCGTTATAATTTTTGGGGACAATATGGGAAAAAAATATTTTGGGGAACCAAATGGAAAAATCGGGATATTTTGGGGAGAAAAAACATATTTTAGCCGAATAAAAAATAATATAGGACTTATATCAAAGTTTTATGTATCAAAATGATAAAAAAAAATATAAATTTTAAAGAGATAATTTCATTATTTCTAATTTTACTCGTTTATTTATCTTTTCTCACGTGAAATTCACTTATTTTTTATTTTACAAAAAATAAAGATATCATATTAATTATTAATTCTTTTATTTTATATTCAATCAAATAAAAAACATTTTTTACATTGTCAGTGCACAATCCTTTTTCTCTTAAATAAAATATTAAAGACAACTTGAGAGTGTTATAAATGTGTGGGTAATGGTGACTATACACTCATTTGGTATATCTATATTTATGTCATAATGAGTGTAAAATTGAAGATTGAAAATAAGTTGTAAGAATAAATGAGTAGGTAGAGTTCATTGTAATATAAATGGATAAATAGTGGTGAAGAATTCACATAAATAAAGGTTAGTACTTCATTATAAAAAAATGTAACAACTTGTTTTAAATAATTTTTTTATGGTGTAAAATCGATAATTAAGAAGTGAAATAAAATTTGTTTTGGACAGAGATCAAACACGGCCAGCATCGACATCGGATATGGAATCCGGTATACAGTTTATGTGCTTTCGACATCTAGCTTCGGGTCATCATACAAAAGCTCCTTTGTTTGCTCATATTGTTCACAATATGCTCTTAAGTATGACTGTCGTTAGCACTTCGACTTCACACCCCGGCTTTGTCCCAGTCATACCTCGACGCAGGGCCGACCCAACGTCTATTTAGACCTAAAGCGAATTATAAAATGAGGCGTTTTAGCTTCCTTAAAATAATTTATTAAATATATTATAATTTTTGTAAAAGTTATTTTTAAACATTTTTAAAATATAAATTGCCTTTAAATTATCTTAATAAAATATATTTAATATTTTTTCATTTAATAATAAAATAAATTCACTTAATCTACAAGAATATGTTAGTCACTCATGCAATGTATTTTTTAATTAAATACTTTAAAATTTTAAAAAAAATCTAGACGAAGAAAATTTTAAATGTTTGTAATAAAAAAATTTAATTTATTAATTGATTATTTTATTATAATCTAAAATAAAACAGGAACACTTGAATAATATTGAATAACGAAAAATTTAAATTTTTGTAATTATAAGAAACTTTTTCAAATTTTATAAATTTTATTAAAACTAAATCAAGAAGTCATGTTGATTAACATGTGAGGTCTTTTGGTTTGAGGTGATTGTGGGAGTTCAATTAGATTCAAATTTAATATATACATAGTAGAAGGAATATGAAATTTAATTAGGATTAAAAAATGTAAAAAATTAAAAAATAAAATTAATACAGTACTATTTAATAATCAAGAGTGAGTGATAAGATGAGGGGCCTAATTTTTTATAGAAAATATTTTACTCCTAATACTGATTTGTTTTAGTTTGTTTAAAAATATATATAACTAAAAAAATTGGGGGCCTAAAATAATAAAATATTTTTGGGGGCCTAAAGCAATGACTTTACCAGTCTTATGCTTGGGCCGACAATGCCTCGGTGCGTGCACATCACCTCGGTAGAGCGCGAGACAACAATTGCAGGAAGCTGTTACAACGGATTAACGAACTTTCCCGCTGAAATATCTCTATAACTACACAATGGTAGCTAACAAAATTGCTGAATAAGATCAAAGTTGATCTTTGAGGAAGAAGAAAAAATTTTTCGTTGATGAAGAAAGCAGAATACAATGTGAATTCTGAAAAACTGATTGTCAATACAAAACCAACCAATATATAGCCTAATAACAAAGACTAACAGCCTAACAAACATAACAGAAAACTAAACTAACTGATAACAGAAAATAACAGAAATAGAATCTAAACTAACTGATAACAGAAAATAACAGAAACGGAATCTCAACACCCCCTCAAGCTGGAATGGTTATATCTTCCATTCCAAGCTTGGAAACATGTTTCTGAAAAAGCTTGGGTGGAAGAGCTTTGGTAAACAGATCTGCCACCTAAATAGAAGAAGATATAGGCATGAGGTGAATAAGACCTTGCTGAATTTTTTCTCAGATATAATGGCAGTCCAATTCTAGGTGTTTGGTTCTCTCATGGAACACAGGATTGTTGGCAATGTAGATAGCCGATAAATTGTCACAAAAAATCCTGGTTGGATTAGATTGAGGAACCTGAAGGTCTTCCAAAAGATAATGAATCCATTGTGCCTCTGCTGCAGCTTGACTAAGAGCCCTATATTCTGATTCTGATGAGGACTTGGATACAGTAGCTTGCTTCTTGCTTCTCCAAGATATGAGGCTGGATCCAATAAAAAAAAGAATCCAATAACAGATTTTCTGGTGTCAGGACATCCAGCCCAGTCAGCATCAACAAAACCTCTGAGAGTTAAGTCAGATTTGGTAGGGAAAAGAATTCCCTTCCCAGGAGATCTCTTTATGAATTTGAGGATTCTTTTAGCATCCAAAAAATGCTTGTCAAGAGGGGAATGAACAAACTGACTCAAATTGTGAACACTATGACATATATCTGGTCTGGTATGAGTGAGATATAACAATCTCCCAATCAATCTTCTATAGATGTCAGGTTCCTTTAATGGCATTCCTTCTGTTCTGCTGTGTTTAAAATGGTAGTCCATAGGAGTGGTGACAGGCTTAGCTTGCTCAAGGTTCATCTCCTTTATAAGATCCATTGCACACTTCCTTTGACTCAAATGAATTCCTTTACTAGATCTTGCTATTTCCATACCCAGAAAGTATCTTGCTGGTCCAAGGTCCTTTATTGAATATTCTGTGTCAAGCTTCCTTTTCATCTCCTTTATTTCTTCCAAATCATTTCCTGCTAACAGAAGATCATCCACATAGATTAGCAAGGCAGTAAAATTTTTAGAAGAGACTTTTGTAAATAAGGAATGATCTGCCATGGATTGTTTATATCCATGTTTGATCAAGAATTTTGTAAGTTTGATGTTCCATTCTCTACTGGCTTGCTTCAATCCATAAATGGATTTAGTGAGCCTGCAAGCAAGAGAGGGATCATTAGTCTCCAAACCACTTGGAATTTTCATGTAAACCTCTTCTTTGAGGTCTCCATGAAGAAAAGCTGTGTTTATGTCCAATTGATGTAGGTTCCAATTATAAGCAGCTGTAAGAGATAAAAGGAGCCTTATTGTTGTCATTTTGACCACTGGACTAAAAGTCTCAGTGTAATCTAGACCAACTGTCTGTGTAAAGCCCTTGGCCACTAGTCTGGCTTTATGCCTTTCTATAGAGCCATCACTCCTCCTCTTGGTTTTAAAAACCCATTTGCAGCCAACAGCTTTCTTTCCTTCGGGTAGCTGGGTCAAGACCCAAGTTTTGTTGTCCTCTAATTCCTTTAGTTCTGCTTTAATGGCTCCTTTCAAGCAGTCATGCTTGATAGCTTCTTCATATGTTTCTGGATCAAAATCAGTACTCACTGCAAGACAATAATTTCTGTAAGTAGGGGGAAAATTCTCAAAGGTCACTACATTAGAAATAGAATGCTTTGTGGTTTTGCAATGAGTGTTGTTTTGGACAGCATTTTGCTTTGGGAGGTGATAATCATAATCTTGCAAATAGCTTGGTTCCTTCCTCTCTCTAGCAGATCTCCTTGGTAGATTTGATTCTGCATTTGTTTGTAATAATTCTTCCACATCCTGATCTTCTCTGATTGTAGTATCAAAATTCTGATTCTGGATGTTCCTTTCACTGTCAAGCAGGTTTGATTCTTCACCATGTTCCTGCAGGTTAGAAGAATTAGTAGCTTCTGTGGTATTAGGAATCAATGGTTCAAGGAGGAAGTCATTGTGTTTATTCAAAGGAGCTGATATGTAGTTCTTTTCCTCAATGGTGTTTTTATAAGGAAAAAAACTTTCATAAAACACAACATTTCTACTTATGAAAGTCTCTCTATTCTTAATATCATGAAGAATGTAGCCTTTGATTCCAGTTTTGAAGCCTAAAAATACACACTTCTTAGCCCTATTATCCAATTTCTTTCTGTTAGAACTTAAGGTGGAAGCATAACATAAACATCCAAAAGATTTAAATTGATTTACATGTGGAACCTTGTTAAAGATCAATTCATGAGGAGAGATATTACCCAAGACCTTGCTAGGAAGTCTATTTATTATATAGACAGCATGTGCAACAACATAGGACCAGAAAACCTTTGGTATGTTAGAGTGAAAAAGGATAGCTCTGGCAGTATTGAGAATCTGTTGGTGCCTCCTTTCCACACGACCATTTTGCTGAGGGCACTCCACACAGCTTCTCTGATGTTCTATTCCTTTTGAAGCATAAAAATCCTTGAGCAAAAACTCAGGTCCATTGTCAGACCTGATACACTTAACCCTCTTTTCAAATTGATTTTCTACTAGACTAACAAAAGATTTAACAAGTTGGGAAGTTTCAGACTTAAGTTTCATGAAAAAGATCCATATGTGCCTAGAATTATCATCAACAACAGTCAAGAAATACTTGTGTCCTAGAATAGAAGGGGTAGATAAAGGACCCCAAATATCTATATGAATGATATCAAAAGGATTAGCAGCACATGAATTACTCAATTTATATGGAAGCTTTCTTTGTCTAGAGAAATGACAAGCATCACAAGGCAAAATATTTTTATCAAAAGGAATAGAAGGATAATATTGTTTCAGAATTTGATATTTTGTTCTAGGGGGATGCCCTAGCCTAATATGCCATACATCAGTATTGTCTTTGGTGTTGGAATTGTTATTCAATACATTGTCAGAAACAGAATTCAAAATGCAATTATCAATCTACCTATTGTTAGATCGAATTGTGTAAAGGCCTTTATTGAGATTAGCAACTCCAATCTTCTTCCAGGAGTCCATCTCCTGCAGGTAGCATTTATCATTAGTAAAAGTTAAATTACAGGATAGGGTAGAGCATAACTTAGATATAGATATGAGATTGTAATTGAAAGAGGGTATGTGAAGAACATCAGTGAGGTAAACATGTTCATTAATAAAAATGGTTCCAGCAATATTAGCAGTCACATTAGAACCATCAGGTAAGCTAAAAATTAAGGGTTTTATCCTTTTATAAATATCAAACATGTTGAGACTGTTGCAAACATGATCAGTAGCCCCAGAATCTAATATCCAATGAGTAGTTTTCCCTTTAGAGTGAAAAGTAAGACACATACCCCTTAGGTCATCATGAGACAAAACCTGAGATTGTTTGGGTTTGGAATGAAACTGATTGATGCTGTGATGCTCCTTGCTGGAAGAATTTGCTTGCTGCAGCAAGGCCAAGAGACCTTTATACTGTTCAGGAGTAAAATCTAAGGAATTCTCCTTGGAACTCCTTTCCTGATCATAGCTTTCAGAACAAGATTCATCATCACTATCACAACTATTCTCTCCTTGAGTAGTGAAGTTATTCACAGTATTATTTTTCTTGAAATGAGCAGGGAGGCCATTTTTCTTAAAACAATTATCTATGGTGTGACCATTTCGCCCACAGTGAATACAGTACTTGCTAGTATAACCTTTGCCACAGTTCTTGCCAGAGGGTTGAGGTTTGTAAGGCTTTTCTTTATTTCTGGTTTTATTATGGGAGACAAAATTGGCAAGAATTCTGTCATCCTCACTAAGCTTCCAAATTTCCCTTTCTTGTTGGCAAAGAAGATAGAAAACTCTATTAATATCGGGTAAGGGTTCCATAAGCATAATTTGGGACCTAACCTGAGCATACTCATCATTAAGACCCTTAAGAAACCTAATCACATAATCATTGTCTCTATAGGTTTTGCAGGGGCATTGAAACTCACATTTGCATCCGGGAATGGGTCTGAACTGTTCTAATTCTTGCCAAAGAATTCTCATGTGGGTGAAATAATCTGTGATCGACAACTCACCTTGACTACACCGATAAATATCTTCTTGAATGTCACAGATGCGAAAAGCATCTCCCTGATAAAATCTGGCACGAAGGTCTTTCCAGATATCATAGGCGTTTTGAATCCAAAGAACACTGTGGGCAATGGAAGAATCAGGAGATATGTTGAGCCAGGAGCGAACCAGAGTGTTACATCTATCCCAGGCAGCGAATTTCTTATCATCTTTGGGAGGCCTCTTGATAGAATCATCAACGAACTCGATCTTGTTCTTGGTTTTGAGAGCAAGGGTCATTTCTTCTAACCATGTGTGATAATTCTTGGGAGTAAGCAGGACAGAAACAAGAACAGAGGTTGGATTTTCATTAGGATGAATATAATATGGTGAGAGGGAAGGATCTTCCTTGCCATCAGCCATGGCAAAAGGAGAAAAGAAGAGATTGAAAATGGCGGAAGCGAGTCTCCTAAGGAGCTCTTGATACCATAACAAAATTGTTGAATAAGATCAAAGTTGATCTTTGAGGAAGAAGAAAGAATTTTTCATTGATGAAGAAAGCAGAATACAATGTGAATTCTGAAAAACTGATTGTCAATACAAAACCGACCAATATATAGCCTAATAACAAAGACTAATAGCCTAACAAACATAACAGAAAACTAAACTAACTGATAACAAAAAATAACAGAAATAGAATCTAAACTAACTGATAACAGAAAATAATAGAAACAGAATCTCAACAGTAGCCTCCGTCTCAAGTACACTTTCACTCTTGCTTGCTAAAACTTTGTTCGTGCCCTTTCTGACTTAAGCATCAGAGTCCCTACAAGTCCTCCTCCCGCTGCCATCACGAGATTACCGGAAGTTCAAAATCAATTTCATTAAACATGTATGTAACTCATATATTAAATTTAAAATTTATTATTTTATTATTCAGTTACGGATTTAAAAACCAATTTTATCAAATTATAAATTAAATGGACATTAATAGCTAGTACTACTTGCTTCCTTCATCCATGATCATCCTCTTAGCTATATCGTGTTGACTCATTGCTCCTTTCCCTTTGACTGTGGTTTCTTTCCGCCGATCTGTCGTATGGCATCCGTTTTCTTCGCTGACTTACACCATCTGCTATTGACTAATTTTCTCTACCTTTCTACTTTTTAATTGAAAATGCATCGATGAGCACACTCTGCTAGAAAGCATCTTCATCTCTACCCTTGTCTCTCTCTATTTCTATAACCAAAACTAAACTTAATTTCCAAGTCAATATCAGCCAAACTCGGGAAGGCACACACAACCATACAAACAAAACAAGTGCACGGATTGATTAAGATTTTATTTGTATTTTAACAGATCTTAGACACTCGTGTTGCGTTCTCAACTTGTTTTAATCTTTTAATTAATTAAATGAATGATTTAAAACATACTATGTGAACAAGAAGAAGAAAATTAAAAATAGAAAAGCAAAATGCCACGTTGGATATGATGGGTAAAACAAAAGCATGAGATCCGGCATGATCGAAAAAAACACATGAGATGAAATAAATAAAAGATTTTGGTTCCCATTGAAAAAGTTTGCCGACTTTTTTTGCGAATTTTGCGCAGAGAGAGAGGGAGGGGCCTTTTCTTTTTCCTTTATAAGTGCAAAGAGCAGAACAGAGTCAATAGTGACAGTTTGGCAGCAGCCATTGGCATTCAAATTCTAAGCTTTTTCAGATTATTGGTCATACTTTTGAACAGTAACACGCACCTACTTGTCAGCAACAGTCACTCGTTTACTAAATTCCCCAAATCCCATGGAAGAGTCCTTCTCTCTCTGTCCTTTTGCTTCCACATGAATTGAATTGAATTGATATCAACCACCGCACCAACATCAACACCATTAAGATTAACCCTCATCTCTTATTTTACTATTATTCCACGAATTGTCTGTATTGAATTTTAGTAAAGGGAACAACTTCAATGCTTCATAACGCCAGTGGCCAGGCCCCATTTTTGTTCTTCTTGACTCTATTAATATCTATCTATCTAGCACCCCTGCTTCTGTTCTGTTCTGTTTCTGGTTCTGCTTCTCCAACCTTTCAATGTCATAGCTCATAAGTAAAGCGAGTAAAAGGCTTTTACCCACTCTTCCCCCCTTTTCACTTTTTCAGATTCTTTTTCTCCAAATTCTGAGCAAGGAATTTATATCCCCTGCCTCTGTCTGAGGTTTCTTGGGAACACCCTCCACTCGGATCATGTCTTTTCTTTAACCCCTTTTGCTCTCATTATTCTACTTCTCCCTCCAACCCCACCCATTTTTGTAATTTGCAAACCACAACCACAATCAGTCACCTTCTGGGTCTTCTGCTCTTTGCCAAGCCTTTTCATTTCCCTTTGATTTCACACTCCAAAAATGGATGTGAGTTTCTTTTCACTCTCCTTTTTTCCTTTTTAGATCAGTAAAGTAATGATTGATGTGCTCTAATTTTAATTGTTGTTGTTCATTCATTGATACATAGGAATGCAAGAGAAGTGGACAGATACCACCGTTTGGGAACTGGGATTTCGCAAATGAGTTACCAATCACTCAGTACTTTGAGAGTGCAAGACAAGCTGGTTTAGTTCGTTACAGTTCCTCCTCCGGCGAAAGCGATCCTTACACGCGTGGAGATCGCGACCTTTACGCTGTTGATTTTAAGAAACCTGTTCGAAACATACCACCTTCCACTCTCAGAAAGGTACTTCATTTTTTTTCTCTTTATATTCTTGCCAAATTTTTACCTTCCAACTTCCACCATCATTGCTTGCTTTACCCCAATTGCAAAAAATTAAACTTTTGCACAAAACTTTTGCTGGGGCCTTGTTGAATTTTGTATCCGTCAACGGTAAAAATTTCTAAGTTTCTGTGTCTTTTTCTGCAAATTTGATGGTACCATAAATGCGTGTCGTGATGAGGCATGGTTAATGATGTGGTGGTTGAGAGAGGACATGAAGAAAGGTGAAAGCACATGGGTTTGTAAAGTGATTCTGTTTTGTGGGTGCAGGGGACGAGGAACAGAGGAGAAAGGAAGTACCCGCATGTTACGGTGAAGGATAAAGATAAGGAGACAAATGCAATGAATATGAGAAAACAGGGGAAGGTGTGGGACGTAACGGAACACACAAGGAACAAGCAAAATAGCAAACAACTGCATCAACACGACGACGTTCCGCAATATCCGCCACCAACTCGTCGTGGTGTTCCCAAACCTGTTGATGAAGATCTCTATAAGATCCCTCCAGAACTCCTTCGCACAACTAAGAGGGTAATTGTTTACTTTACCTTTTTTTGTTTTGTGATTTGTGTCATTTGAATGCAATTCGGTGGTTTTTTTAATGTTGATTTTATTGAATGTGCAGAAGAAAATGTTGGGTTTCATTTCCAAGTGTCTGGTACCTGCAGCCTGTGTTTCATGAACAGTGTTGTGTTGGAATTCTTGTCTTCAACTCAACCATTTTTTTTTGGAGAGAACAGAGAAGGGCTGGCCATGTGTTTTTCTGAGTAACGCTAGCTGTGTTGTGTTGAAAACTTGAAATGATTGTTTTTTTTTTTTTTTTTAACGTTGAGAATGAATGAAATTGTTTACTTTTTTTATTAGCTTTAATTTAATAGTCGGTATTAGCATATACTAGTATTCTACTGAATTTAAATGATTTGTTTGTTGGTATTATTTGTGCGTCCAAATGTCTTCAGTCATTCCAATTCAACGTCATGGGCTGAGGGTCAAGTTCTTTAACATGAATGTTGATGCTTAAAAGAATAAAAAGAATCCCAAAAATGATCATATTGAAGCATATGTATGGAAGGTACCATTCACATAATTTAATTTGAACTGCAACCATATAAAACGGCAATAGCCTTTTAATTATCTCCTTTTATATTGGTATGTATTTAACAGAATCCCACCGTCTTATCTCGTTTTTTGGGTTTGTAAAAGTAAATACACGTTGTGCCTTTTTGGACTTATTTGTGAGCAAGACTAATCTCTCCTTATAACCATTATATGGGTATTATGGTTAAATTTAGTGTTTCGATCTGAGCCCGTGTATATAGAAAAGAATTTGTTGGAAAAGATAAAACCCACCTTGATGATCTCTACGCCTAGAAGGAATTAATATCTAATTATCAATTGAGAGATACCTTTGGTTCACACCAAAAAGGTTAAATTTAGGGTGAATAAGTTAAAAATTTGTTGTACAATATATACATAATTATATTCTATTCATAAATATAATTTTTTTTTTGTGTAAATTATAGGTATCCCCTATTACCCGAGGCAATTTTATTCGGAGTTCATAAATATGATTTTTTTTTGTGTACAAGAAAAACAATAAAGTTTAAGTCTAAACCTCATGTTAAATTATCTAAACCTCCAATCACTAGGTCGACCCTAGTGGATTTTTTTTTGACGAAGTAAAATGCTAAAATGCATTCTTAAAGGAACAACACAAGACGGGCTACAAAGAGATACAAAAGAGCTAAAAGCTCCAAAAGAGACACAAAAACACCCTAGTGGGTTGATAAATATGAATTTGAAACAAGGGATAATGGATCATGAAAATATCTAAGCCTTAAAATATAATTATGTACAGTGCAATAACTTTTAAACTTATATTAATCCTAAAAAAATTGAATAATATAATTATTTTATAAATCATTGTTATCTTTTAATGTATTCTTTTTATAGCTGGTTCAGAAAAGAGGCATAATAATCAATTTTATAAAAAAACAAATCAAATCACTTTCATTAAATATTTAATATTATAATTCATGTATAATTTATTTTTAATTATTAATTTTTAATTATTTTTAAATTAAATGGACACATAATCTTGTGTCTCACTTAAAAGTGTAAGTTACACCAAGTCTTATATCGTTGATAACTTTAGATTTAATATAATTTTTAGTAATCCAACTGTTAAATTATATTTATTCATCATCTTGATTATTTGTGTCAAATTTCATCAAATTTGAACATCAATAAATTGAAAATCAAATAGGTGCTTTTTTTCATATATTTCAAGTGTATATATGACGTTTATCTTGAGACATCTCAATGACATATCAAATGCTTATGGATTAATATAAAATTTTATATATGTGATCTATATGATAGTAACTTTCAATCCAACGGTGGATTGTTTAATACAATGATCTATTTTAGAGTTATTCAACGGTGTAAGACTTGGTATAACTTACACTGGTGTAATTTGAACCTTCCGCTTTGTATAATAATTTTATATGATACCATATGTAATTAAGAAAGAGAAAAAAATAAAGGAAAAGAGAAATAAAATGTCATAAATAATATAGAGGAGAAAGATAAAAACAATGTGTTATATAAATTATTATGAATTTATTATACGAATATCATTACTCAAATACATACCAATACTTGTGGATTACAGTTGAATTGGTAACTTGGTATTTACGAAGGATTGTATAGTGAGAGTTCCATTAACACTTATTTTCCACCTCTCCTCAATATAGCATCCCTACAAACATAAAAAAAAAAAAGTTTAATAACATTTTTGGTTCCTTTAATTTGATCACAAGTTTTTTCTTGAGTAAATTATGGCCTGTTTGGTTTGCATTTTCATTTCCTGTTTCCATTTTTTGTTTCCTGTTTTCTGAAATTTTACAAAGGAAAAACTGGAAATCCTGGAAACCACAAACAGAAAACGTTTCCTCAAACCAAACAGACCCTTAAGTTTCATACTTTTAAAATTAAGTAAATTTAGTTCATTTGACAATTGGATTCTACCTAAAACTCTTAAATTCTCATTTTCAATTCAAATATTTAGAGGTTATTTATATTTGAGATATAAAATAACTTTAAAGGTTTAAAAGTAAAAAATTTAATGAAAATTTGATAAAACTTAGAGGATTTTGTAAGGTTTAATTAAAGAGGGTAAAATTTTGGGATTTTTTTTATAGTAAATGAAATTTTATATTTTGATTGTGGGTTTTCAGATTATGAAGATTTAAAACGATTTAATCAATTTAATTCATGAATATAATTGAGAAAGGGACCAAATTTACTTAAGTTTAAAAGTAATTAGACTTAATTTTCTCAAAAAAAACTTAAAGGAACAAAATTGCACAAAATTTAAACTAGAGAAACCAAAAGTGCAATTAAGCAAAAAAAAAAAAATTAAAATTTTGAAAAAAAATATTATACCAATAGCTCATGACCTAAATATGAGTGTGCTTTGAAAATAAGAATCTTTTTCTTTATTGACAACAAAGACGACCAAGATGGAAAACTTTTATGTTAAAATTTCTACAGTTTTACCTAAGAGCTCGTTTGTGCTTTTTTTTTAGACAAAATAATTAAATAAAAATATACCTAAAAGCACTTTAAATTAGGAATTGGTGAAAAAAAAAATACCAGAAGAGAAATTGAACTAAAACAAACTAGATTGCTTATGTAAAAAAATCGCTGCTTATTTTCTCTATACACTGTTTTTTTTTTTTTTTAATATCTCAACCCTATATTGGGAATCAAGCTAGTAGAATGTGATGACAACTTTTTTATTGATTAAGGAAAAAAAACAGAGTGAGTTTTTTTTTTGGGCTTTTCTCCATTTCTTTGCGTTTATTTTATCAATACAAATGTATTGTAAAACTGTGTCGGGTAGTTTTGTTTTTATTATGTTTTTTTAACTACATTATTCTTGTTGCAAAAATATATATTATCATTTTGAATAAAATTAAAATTACCCTTTAACTGGTAGTAGATCGTTTTGTTTCAATTCTTGTTAAATTGAATGATTTAAAATATAAGTTTAATACAAATATGTTTGGTTTAACACTATATTGAGATAAACTCACATTTCTAATGTTATTAATAGTTACATTAAGAAGTCTTAATTTGACCACTTCTTAATATCAAATCAAACATTACACTAAATTTCAATACTAAATAAATCATGAGTTATTATTTTTATTTAAAATTCTCGAGTTTGTCTTTCTTATATGGGGGAAAAAAATAGATTGTCACACTCAGAATTGAAGTATATACTCAGTTTACTCACAGATAGGATAAGATGTACCTTACGTTGTGAAACTCATATATGAGTATATTTAGTTTAGAGTTCAAATATGATAAATTTATATTTTTAAGATTATAATATAAATAGTTGCCTTGAACGATTTAAATTTGATTTTGACCATTTTTGAACACCAAATTTATTGAAGATCATCTGCACATTTACTAAAGATAAAATCAAGTAAATGTATATAAGCCTTAGACCATCTTTATCTTATAAACTAATTTTTTAGTTGAGTTATACCATGTATAAAATCTAATAAAACCAAACATATACTATGTTATGTTTGGCCATGTTTTTATTCTCGAGATCTAACCATGCTTTTTTTTTTTCCCGGTTGGTTGTATAGTGCTAGGTGTACTTTTAACTTTTAAGCTCAAACGAGTAGGCTGAGAAACATGGTTCAAATGACAAATCTGACACTCCCAGATAAACTTTTATACATTAACAATTGAGCTATAATTAATACTGTCTCATTGGCCTCCAAAACTTCATTAGGGGGCAGGTCAAGCTGGCTAATATCCCTTGTGAAGGTATATGCACTATGCAGGCCTACTAATAGAAAGGTGGCGACCCCAGTTTCCCTAAGTGGTATAAGAATCTCATATAACCCCAAATTGGTGTCTTCAAGTGTTTAGGAAGAGTGTAATTATATATAAAAAAAATAACCATTTCTAAAAATAAATAAAAACTAATTTAAATATACGGATTATATATATATATATATAAGTTGCATACTATACTTCGACTTAGTGAGAAAATACTTTTTTTTTTATAATTCTATAGACGCAATTATAATTCAATCATTTATCAATTGTAGTTTGATTGCCTCAAAGTAAGATTTGGCGGGTGGGATATTATTATGGTAAAGAACTAAACACATCAGTTCTCTAAAAAATGTGATTATTCAATTTAATTAAAATACAATAATCATAATAGAATTTTTATTTAATTTCTATTTAAATAATTTAATTACAAGCATACGACTTACATACACATACACTTATATAATATTTTACACAATTAAAAAAGAGATAAGAATAAAAGAGCAAGAATCATAAAATATGATAAATGATATGGTTAATTGAGAAAAAAATTATTATATAAGTTGTTATATAAAATTATTGTATGAATAAGATAACTCTATCTGGAACCATATGTCATTTCTTGTTCCTTATATATTTTTTCAATAAAAACGTTACTGCAGGCTTAACTTCTGTTTTTGACTTTATGGACTCGATACCGGTAGTTCACTGGCTTTTACTCTACAATTTCTTTTCCCCTGATTTATCTATCTAAAACTGCAGGGAAAAAAAGGGTTCGGGTATGGGAATAAATAATTTTTTAATCGTTAATAAGCTCGTATATTTATGTAATTTTTTATTAGTAGAATGATTGAGTATATTTCTTTCAGTTAATTTGCCATTATGTTACGTTTAACTTTCAATTTTGTTTTTTTTAACATAACATATTTAAATTGTATTAGGAGTATGTTTGGTTTAACTAGGCATGATAATTAAACCCGAATCTGTGGGTACCGACCCGTCCCCGCCCCGACTTTGACGGGAAAAATCCGCTTTGACCGGTTTTAAGTAAAATCCGACCTCAAACCCGCCCTGCCTTTAACAGGGACGGGGGCGAGTTTAGGGGTGCAAGAACCCGCCCGCCCGCCCCGAACCCGCACAGATAGAATAATTAAATAATTTTACTATACTAATAGTTAAATAATAAAGGTTAACTTATATATTTTCCTTAAAATATAATATAGTTCTTAAGTTTCTTATTTTTTTAGAATTATCAATGTCTATATTTACTTATTATTTGAATTAGAATATATTAGATATAGATGACTTATTTAAAATCATGTATTTAAGTTATAAAAAATAGAGAAAAAATAAAAAAATAGAGAGGGTGAAATCTCCGCGGGTTTCCCCAAACCCGACTGGGACCCGCGGGGATGAGGTTGGGTTTCATAATTTTATACCGCTTTCTTTAAATCCGAACCCGAACCCGCCACGACTTTTACGGGGGTGGGGATTGGGAGAGCAAAACCCGCCCCCCTTATTATACCTAAGTTTAACGTTAAAACATGACAAATTTATATTTTTAATACTAAAAATGATTGTGTCAGAGATTCTGAACTACTTTGACCAATTTTAACAACAAATCAAACATACTGTGATTCAAAAACCCGGAGGATGGATGGGCTGCAACATGCAATTATCCTTCAAGCGAGAGGGTACCGATATCATAGGGAGGTGGCCTGGGTAGTGGAAGATTGTTTTCCCAGAGAAGTGAACACAATATTTACAAGTATAACTAATTACTAATTAAAACCTTAAAATATATTAAAATGATAATAAAAATGATATAAACGTCTATACAAAAAGTTATTTTAATATCATTTTAAATTTGACTACAGCGTAGGATTGCTGTTTAGTTCTTGTCCTTTTTTACCTTAGTGCCTCCTCTGTAACCAATAAATTTTTGATTGATTGTATTTATAGATTTTGTGCTTATATAAAAATTATTCCTATCTGTATATTGAGGACTGAGGAGCTTGAATTTCTTTCAGGAGATTTATAGTTAAGTAGTACCAGTATTGGCCTTAGAGTGAGAAAATCCTTAAGTTGGGTTGATCCCAAATTTATAAGCTTTGGGATCTAGCATAGCATTAGTGTCATGATCATCATTGACTCATTGTCTTTTAATTTAAAGAGGTTAATTTGCCCTTTATTTTAGCAGTTATTTGAGTCCCAAGACAGACAACTACCCTAAATTGGGCCTTTGTTTGGGCTTTTATAGCTTGGATTAGCGAAAAAAGTCCTATCTCTATTTCTATCTGAGTTCTCCACCAAAAAAATAATTCTATCTCAGTCTCTTTCTAGGTTTTCTTGGGTTTTTCCTCATTCATTTCGGGCTTTAATTTTCTTACATATCGTCATAGCAAGTTGTCCCTTTCACGTCACCCCTCTCAACCAATCCATGCCCATAATGGAAGTTGGAAGCCACCCAAATCAAGATCACGATGCTTATTTTTTTCAACATTTCAAGGAGTAAAATTAAGACTACATGTTTATATAAATAGTTACTTCCTTCTAGATGCTGATTTTACATGCAATGACAATTGGATTCATATTTTTTTTCACAAGTTTATAGAAAATATTTCATTCAATTAAAAATGCAAGTAATGAATTTAGATACATAAGTACCCATAAATATAGATATTAAAGTTGTTACTCACAAGAGTTTGAGTCTAAGAATGATTCCCCCCCCCCCCCCCCCCCCGAAATGTGAGTTTAATTTGATAAATATTAACAAGTGTTTAAAAGGATATTCATTAAGGAATAAAAAAAATTATTGAAACATGTAGCTTTTTAAGTTGTTATTATATTATATAATTTACTTTTCAATAATATTTTTATTTATTAATTCATTAATAAATACCTAAGGGTCCTAGTTAATATGATCCTTTGAATTTTACCCCAAACTTGACAGCTGGGAATTGATGAGTAGGAGTTAGGTATATAATGTCATGCCTTTAGGAAACAGTATAGTTGGATACTTTTATTAAGATATGAGCCTTAACATGAAACATAGAACTTAGAAGAATACTGATATTAAATATTAAATATTTTTATATTCTTAATATAATAAAAAATTCTTATTAAATGGAGTACTTTACATGTTTATTTCTTTAGTTACTATCCTAACAACATTCGCTAATATTAGTGAAAATCATTAGGATTTGTCATACAGGGAAAAAAAGGTCTAAAACCTTGTGATATTAACGGACCATTTGTTTCGTGTTTGCATGTTGATTGGACCATCCTCTCCTATTTGCTTGTCAATCTCAAAAGGATGAGCCCCACTCTGTAAGGACCACCTAACCTAAACAAAAGAAGAGGTTCTAGAAAAGGTAGGAGTAAAATGTTACTTGGACACTATCACTTTTTATTAATGGGTTGATGATAATTATACATATTATTAGATTACTTTGAGATATTAAAAAAAAGCAATATGCTTATAGACAATAAGAAAACTCATTTTAAAATTAATTGTGAACATTTTTTTAATATAAGTGTTTTTGGTAAGGCCAATAAACTAGCTTATAACTTATAAACTAGTTGACCAACATAAAAATGTTTGATAAGACACAAACTTATAATTTATTTTAGTAGCTTATAACTTATAAGTTACAAGTTACTTTAGCTAGCTTATGCTAGCTTCTAACTTGTAGTTTATTTATTTTTCTTTCTTTTTTATTCCTCATATTTTAATACATTTTTTATTAATTTATTTTTACGTTTTTTTGTGTCATTTTACATTTATTACTTAGTTTATCAGCTAATTTTACCAAATATTTTTAATTCAATAAACTAACTTATCAGCTACTTTTATCAAACACACTTTATGTATCAAGTTTACTGGTTCAGACTTGAGGGAAATGGATAAAAAAAAAAAAAGACTTGAGGGAAAATGTGCCCTGTAAATTGAATAAAATTCCAAGACATCCATTTCAATCTCAGTGAGATTGAAATTCTTTCGTCGTTTCCGTTGTACTGTTGCATGTTATCATTATCTCCTAAGACTGTAGCCACAAAGAGAAAGGGCATCCATTACTAAGATTAGATTCCTGCAGTTTCCATTTTCAGCCATCAAAATAGCAATTTATTGCCAACAATAATGTACTTTGGTTGGAACCAGCGGTGTGGAACCCGTGAAGCCAACATAGCTTGAAATAATGGCTTTTTGGGAGCAGTGGTTGTAGTAGTGCCCACGAAAAGGACGTTGGAAATTCCCCTCCATCTACACTTGTCTTCTTTGCAACTTTACTATCTACACACATTCATGTTAATTTAACATCTTGACCATTTTTATTACTATTTGAATACAGCTGGCTTTACCAAAACTTCTAATCTTCTATACACATACTTCTGTGAGAAAAGGGTAATGTGCAACATTTTTTTGCAAATTTACACACCAGTTTTGGCCTTCCCACCGATTCACCAACCTTTTGCAACAAATCTATTATAATAAGTGATGATAATTAATGGCAATGTGGTATTTATGGAATTAATCATTATCAGTTATTGCAACTAATGAATAAAGTAAAGCTCTAGGTACAATGAACCTTGTTATTATAGAAAGACATCATGTAAGTACTCAGCCTAAATCGTCCTCATTTTCAATTATTCTTCACTCATATTCATATATGACCAAACCAATACACTGATTCTGTTTCTTAGGACGTTTGAGATAGACTGGTGGAACAAGCAACCATCCCTGCATATAATGATGAAATAGCAGACTCAGTCAGCACATTATTATTTAAGAATCAGAATAGTTATAGTTAGGTATGACTGAGCAGTGTCGAATGTTTTGGTCTGTCGGTGAATTTATACATATTAAAAAAAAAATTGAATAAGTGCACAAGTCAAAATTAAAATACTACTAATTTGTCACCACCATAATCCTATGGGGAATCACTTGGCTAATTGGTGCATTAGATTAGAATTTAAACAAAGTGGGGTAAAAAGGATCAATAAATATGGTGCCGACACTCTTCAAGGGTTGGAGGGAGAAGAAAACAAAGGGAGACCCTACATTCCCCACTCTCATGCTTTGATTCGTTATCCCTTCTCTGCTTTGATGATTCCAAGTTACCAGCAATGAATACTATATGCAATAGCGCCATTAACAAAATACAAATAGACAATTTGTCAGCACTCAAAATTGGTTGGCTAAGCGACAAAGAAACAAAGAATAGTTACAAATTTAGATGTCAAACATCAATCACGGGCATTCAGGCAATGAGAAAATAGAAGAATAGTACCTCATATGCAACCTTTAGTAAAGACGAGAGCTTTTTGAAAAGAAATAAAGAATAGAATAGAAACAAAAGAAAGGTAAAAGTAAACACTTTGCTCATCATTTATATGCCTGATTGCATGTGAAGTTCTGGTATGCAGGTAATGTACATAATATCTGAACTTTTCTTTCCCATTTTTACAGCTACCTGAGGTGGTTTGTACAGAAGAACACAAGAAATTTACTTACAAAGGGGTGGGGTGATTTTTTAATTCTTGAGGTTTAATTTCACTAAGCAGTGTGGGTTAAGGAGGGAGATCTATTGAGCCTCTCAAGAATACCATTAGCCTTCCTTTTAGCCCTTGAAGTTCCACATTCTGCAAGCTTAGACAGTGTACCGTTGGCTTTTTCTTCTTCTCTAATTTCCTTCCACTTTGTTCTATCACTGTAACAGATTGTATATAGGATTGCAACACAATTCTCCTTGCTTCGTTCTGATGTGCTGTCTCTTATAGTACACAGTAAGAGGGGAACAGCACCTAGATTACCCATTTCTTCAACAGCCCTGGGATGACAGGAGAGGAGTGCCAATATAGCCAACAACTCATCAACTAGAATTTGGTCCATGATCTTGTTCAGAATAACCTGAACAGCCCCTTCTCGCACAGTCCTGCCTTTGTTCTCATGCACAAGACATAGATTGAATATGGCTGAAGCAGCATCTTTCACGGCTAACGGATGTCCCTCATCTAAAAGGTTAAGCAAATGTTTGATAGCTCCAGATTTTCCAATGATGTGTTTGTTGGAATCAAGAGCTGATAATGTGAAAATAGCTGCTGCAGCATTGCTTCTTGTTTGAATGGTTCCAGATTTCAAGGCATCAATAAGCAGTGAAATAACAGTTGGATCCTCTCCAAACACTTTCTTATTATCATCCTGAATTGAGAGATTTAAAACAGTTGTGATCAAGTCCTCCTGGAGATCAGGATGAGCACAAACCCTGCCAGGTGATAATGGACTGAGCAACTGAGTAATCAAATCACTGGATTCCCCAAAAATGGTTCGACACGAAGGCATTCGCTTTGTTAACAGACGAAGCTCTTTTGCAGCTTCTTTCTGATCAGAAAGAGACAATGACAACTTATGAAGCAATGAATTTAAATGGCCTTTGTCAGCATCAGTCACTACTTCATCAATGTCCCGAACAGGCTCTGGTAGCTCAATTCCATGATCCCTACACCACTGTGCAATCATGTCTCGGACCAAGTAATTAGGAGTAAGGATTGAGTGGGATAGGACTTGTTGGGTTTGAGGGCATGTTCTGTGGCCTTCATTCAACCACCTCTGGATGAATGGCCGATCATAAGTCTGTATCAGCAAGACATGAAATTAGAACACAAAAAATGAATAAGGCCAATAGCTAAAAGACCTCCACACATCAACTTCTACACTTTCCATCTTCCACCAGTACTAAGCTGGGAATAGTAACCTCCAAATTCAAATACACTTTTTCTACCTACCAGCATACCCTTCATCTAACCAAACATTGAACTAAATCTCAATCTCCAAACAAGTAGCACAAGAAAACAGACACCTAATTTGAATCCACTAAACTAATTTTGATCATCCAATCTATGTAAAACCTATAATTTGAACACAGCTCTGTTCTGGTTACTGTTCTATAGATTAAAATTAAAATTAAAAACAAATGAAAATGAGCATATAAGTTGACATAATAAATTATAGGTCAGCAACTGTATCGGTATCGATGATCAACAAAAAGCAATTATAGGAATGTGCACAATCAATTATAAGTTAATCCAACAAATTCAAAGGAAATGAGAAAATTAAGAATTAAAAAGAAAAAAAAAGGAAACCTGTCCAGTGGACAAGATAACAGGGTCGGTCATCAACTGGGTAGAAATGGGACAGCGAAATTGAGGAGGAAGGGGAAAGTCCTCCAATTTGTCAGAGAAAGACCTTCGATTTCGATATTTCAAATCCTTCAGAGCCGAAAGAGTAGCAATAGCCTCATCGGTGGTTTGCACCGTATAGTCATCGCCGTCCACAATAATCTTCACCAATCCCAACAACTTGTGCTTCAATTCCGACGCATCCCCTCCCTCTTTCTTCGCCATTACCACCAACTCACTCACCATTCATTCTTTTCTTCGTCTCGCAGGGGAGAATTTTGTTCTGAGAGTGAGTGTTGATAATAAAAGTCACAAACAATAGGTAATGTTAATGTGGTTCCAGATGCCACACACGAAAACAAATCAACACAACTCTTTCTTTTTCAATTTTCTTTTTCCTTTTCTTTTTCTCTCTCTCTGTGCAGTGCAGATATCGCGTAGCGTAGGGTGAGAAGTGAAATAAAATAAGCAACGTTATAAAGGGGGAAAGGCGCCGACCCGACCCGACCCAGTTGAGCCCGTGGGTGGTATTTGAATCCAAACTCACGGGAACGCAGTTTTGTTTGTTTACGTGTTTCTGTTGTTAAGATTCCGTGTCTCGTGGTCCTACGACTACTACTACTACCACCGCCAGTATTAACATTTAACTCAACAAACAACGCGTTTTAAGGAATGCAAAATCAGTTACTATGATAAAACAAAACAATCATGAGTTGAGAACTTTTACCATTTGTATCTCACAATTTAACAATAATTTAAAAAAAAACAAACAAACAATCAGTTGGTATGAATTGAGAACATTATTACCATTCGTAGCTCAAAATTTAATAATTTTAAAAAAGATCTAAGCAGTTTAATTATCTATGCTATCTATATTATATTATTACAAAGGGATACTAATTTTTTTGTTTTTACATTTCACTACTACTTTTATATTAAATTTTAATTTTTTAATAACTTTTCTTTTCTTTTTTATTTTGCTTTTTTTAAAAAAATATATAGAGAGAGGGGCTCATGCCTCTCTCCCTCCCTCCCTAGTGATTAATACATGAAATTGATGTGAAATGAAATCAAAATTAATCTAAAATGTATAAATTTCTATTTATATCTAATAATTGTGTAATATTTAAGCTATCTAAATTCAAGTAAAAGGTGTACACATTATTAATATAACTTGTAAGTATTTTGTGCATTACATAAGTATTTTTATGAGATATACAAAAAATAACATATGAAAATATAAATATTTTAAATTTTAAATTTTAAAAATTGATCTAACTGATAAAAAATATCTAATGATGACTTGAGAATATTTTATTATATTTGGTGTTTTTTATTGAAATTTTTAAGTATTAAAGAAATTGAGAAAATTAATAAACTCCTTTGTTTCATTTAATAAAGAGGTTCATAATATATGTCACAATGCAAGAAAGGTGTGTAAATTTAAAGAAAGTGTAACATAGTTTCATGAGAAGAAGAATAAATATTGAAGTGATCTCACGTTCAAGACTGATAATTCCAAAAAGAAAAATAAGAACTAAAAAAATCTTTATGGGATCGATACTTGCCTGAGTTTGAAATTCTTTATCATTATTATGAGATTCAAGGGGATTTTATTCCTTAGTAAATAGGTTAATGAAGAAATCAAAGAGATACAATATCTTTTATGGAATTGGTACTTTTCTAAGTTTGAAGATCTGTATCACTATTAATTTGGAATTTATGAGGATTTTATTCCTTAATAATATATTGTTAATGAAGAATTTTAAGAGATTTTATTGCTTTTATCTATTTTTTAATGGATGTGGTAAGATTGGGATAAATAGTCATCAAATTTGGCAAAATAAACTTAAGTCAGAACTCTAATATAGAACACTTCTCACATTAAAAAATTAACTGAATCCGACTTCATCCTAATATGGATCAATTTCTCCCATTATAGATGATGTTAAACTTTGCTAAAAAAAGAATCCACTAACTTCTTCGCAAATGATACCACCTTCGACAATGGACGTTGGAGAAACCTCGTTCCTTCGACAAAATGTTTGTACATAATTGGGATGGTACCAACTAAACTTAGCCCATGCACGAAGGACCAACATGGTTGAGTTGACGACCTCTTGGTGTTATTGCTTTCTAGTTGCTAGTTTTGCTACGATGACCGTCATGATAGCGATGACCTAAACAAGATCTTAAGAAAGTTATGTCTCTTTTCCTTATGACCTTATCTCACAAAGATACACTATATTAAAAGAAAATGGATTAAGGTAAAAGTAGTAGACAAAACGGAGTTACCTTATGGTTGTTTTATGGAGAAATACTCCTTATATATAGAAATGAGCAATAGCATTGTGGTCACATGTGATGAATTTTCTCAACCAAAAGTCTTTGATTGGAAAAGAAAACTCCTAAGAAAATAATAAAGGTCGATTATTAGGAAAAAAGGAAACACTTCACCGAAGAATGCAGAAAGGGAAACAGGGACAAGGGTTTTAAAAATAATGAGTGGAAAAGTGAAAGTATTGGTCCCCAATACCCTATAAAGTGAAACAGGTGATGATGTCTCAAATTCTACTATTGCAAAATTGTGTTCGAGAACTTTTAGGAAAGGGCACAAAAATCCTAAGAGGCTATTCCATGCCTGAAACTAAGGTTATTGGTTGAAAGGACTTCATGAAATGAGAGCTAGAGAAGATGGTAAATGTCTTGAGGTGAACGAAGTTTCAAATATCCAACTTCGATTAGAGTTTTTATGATCTGGATTGCTATCATATTGCATAGTTCTCATAAGTTAAGAGCAACCTTAGTAACCATGTTGATAGCATATAATAAGAAATTCAAAATTTTGTAAGGATAAGAAACTTTTTAAAATTTTTATAATTTTTTAAAAAAATAAAAAAACAGGTGGATTGAGATGTGAGTTTTGTTAATGTGAGAATGAACACGAGTACTCCGTTGATATGAGAGCATCTCATATTTAAGAATGAGTGTGCACACGCACACACACAAATATATATAATATGAAGAAGTAGATATAATGGGTTGGGTAAATGATGAAATTATTTTAACAAATAGGATTAAATATGTTTTTATCTATTATAAAATAAGAGAAATTCAATTTTGGTTACTGTAATTTTTTTATTACAAAAAATTTAGGGTGAGGGGATGGTACCACAGTCCAAGGCAGAAATTTGTGTTCAAAAAACACTTATAGACAGAGGTACTGACAGGAGATACAAACCTGTAACCTACCAGATACGAGACCTTATCTTGTTCCAGTCGACCAACCCCTTAGAGTTCACTGTAATTTTTTTTATGAAGGTATCCCTCCAATTTGATTTTGGTCCCTAGTAGTGGTATTGAGGTATGGTTTGATGAAGTTTGTTTTTCATATTTATATAGAAAATAGAAAAAAAAAACATTTTTATCCAAATATTTAAGAACAGAAAATAAAAGTAAAATTAAGGTATTATCTTTATACTAGTTAATAAACAAAAAAAATCTCAAATAAAACATACATAGTTTGGATACGGTGACATAATGTGCATGCCAAATCTTTTCCTACCATAAATAATCCTCCCTCCATTCCTTTTTATAAGGCACAATTAACCGAATTACACATACAGATAAAAATGGTTAAAATTAGTTAATTTTATTGGAATTTTAAAAATAGTTTAACTTTCTAGTTTTACCCTAATTTATTTAATATCACAAACTAACTCCACTATCATTTTAAAGTTGAAAAGACATTAAAGTTAATAAGGATAAATAAGAAAAATGATAATAAATATTATCTTAAAATTATAAAATATTTTATAAAAAAACCACAAAAAATTATTAAAGTTTCCTTATAAAAAAGATCGAAGAGAAAGTAGTTGTTCGAATTAAACACCTATGTCAAACATTTTATTATCAAGTGCAAAACTGTAACTTAGAAATTCCGGTTCATGAAACATATACACAATACTTGCTATCTATTACATACAACACCACATTGTTACAAGTTACATGTACACCGTACAGAGGACAAGGCAGATAATTTGATTAAGTCTGTAGTCTGTACCTAGACTCTTTTAAGCACCTTTCTGCGGTAGTGTTTCAAACGCTGAAACCGTGTTATCAAATCTTATACGATGTAATGGAGCACCACTTTGCTTAATAGCACAGGCTGTCTTTTCTTCAAGGGGACAGCGAGCTTTAAGCATAGAGAATACATGGTTATTTAATCTCCTTGCTTTTTTCATTGCTTCCAGTAAGGCTTCCCATCCCTGTTAAAAGGAAAGTAAATGCGATAAATAACAGCAAAAATGGTGCATACAAATAAAGTCATTACTGCTTGAGTTGTGAAGGCTTTAATTTAAATTGGACTTGGAGTATGATTATGTATCCGTTTGCATTTGTCTAAACGTATGTTTGGAGGCTTCTGAACGTTACACTTGAGAATGCAGCAGGGTAAAAGAAAACGTAGAATGAAAGCGAAAACATTTCTGTGATGCCTGTTAGTGTTTGATAAAGTACCAAAAATAATTTTATTAATACGATAGAAATGATTATGTAAAACAAGCAAAGATTCTTTTGGCTTTGATCTGAAGAAGCAAAATAAACCTGAACAGCGAAGTGCGGGTTCTTGTGTGTTTGCACAATAGACGCAGCCTCCACTTCTGCGATGTTGAGGATCTGATATGAAAAGTCAAAAAGCTCAAAATGCAGCTGTTGCCCAAGCAAATAAATTATAGTGCAGCCACCCCAAGCAACTGAATCTCCCAGCTTTTCATGACTATTTGATGGCACTTGGGCAGACTCTTCCAAGTATCCCTATGTAGCTCAAGCGAAAACACAAGTCAAAAGAAAATTAAGAAAAATGCACTAGCAAATTCATTAATGTATTGAGCAAGATATTACAAAGTGGTTCAACCTAATTCAGTCGTCTTAAAAAGGAGAAAGACAGGGATCTTTAACTTTAAAGTAATGCTTCTATGCTTCGAACATTTTTCAGACCAATTTGAACTTACCAACACTGAGAGTTAAATGTGAATGAAGATGCAAACAAATAAACTCAATAACAGACATGGAAGAAGTTTACAGGTGATGTCAATTTGTCGTCCAAATAGAGAAGTTTTGTAGTTAATGTTTATCCTATGACATTACAGTGTAAACAATGAAGTGCACTAGTTGTGGAAGGTTGCTCCTTACAATTTGAAGACCACTGTATATTCGATAGAAATCTTTAGAAATTGTGATGTCAATGAAGCCTGTCTTGGGTGCAGCACTCCATTTACTACAATATTTATCTAATGCAGCACTTGTGAAAGCAAGCGCATACTCCAGCACACTTCCAGTATTCAAGTTAGCCTTATATAAAAGATCTGTAATAAAACAAACAATGCATGAATCATTAATAAAAGGTAATAAAAGTAAATGTACATAAAACATAACAAGAAGGTCTCTAGAAGCAATGAAAAAGCAAGAGGGAGAAAAGCTGTAAATCGCAAAATCCTGTACCCAAAATAGGGTGATGGACCATGCAGGATGCAATCAAGAATGAAAACAAACTTTTAAAACAAAAAAAGACTATATTTAGCAAAATAAAATTAACATTTCTCAAAACAGGATCACCCATTAGCATCCTCTGTAGCTCATAAATTTTTTACATTCAGCAACTCAACAACAACCAAGTCTTATCCCCCAAGGTGAGGTTCGCTACATGGATCAGGCAATGTCATGAACCGGAATTTCTAAGTTACACATTTTTTGAGCTTATAGCTCTTTCGAAAGAAAGACATCCCACTCTCAAATTTTTACCATCACTCCTGCATTAACATGCTTAGAACAGCTATACCTACTGCACAATGCTGATACTATATTAATCAGTTATACACTTTTCCATTCTAACTTTCATTTCCTCCATCATTTTGAAATACCTTACGGCCATTACAGTATATGTCCTACCATTACAACCTAACCTTGTTCTCAACAATTTTTTAAACATCAAGCATGTGCACCTCTTATTTTATTAAGGAACAACCCAAGCTAACAAAGAAAATTAGAACACATCCAATATCACACCTGCAGCTTCTGCTTGTTTTGACATGATGTGGAAAGATGTAGGTGATGGGCAACCAGGGTATGAAACCATTGCAGTGGCTGTCGATTTAAAGAGACTGACAACAGGGCTGTCTCCACCATCTTGAGAAGTTAATATTTGTCCATCTGCTCCAGGAAGCAAACCCAGCCAGGGAGCAGTTTGCATGAAATTCATAGTATCTGTTTCTCTCTGTCAAGAATGGGGAATTTATCAGTCATCACTATTACTCACAAACTAAAGTAGCGTATTTGTCATAAATCATGTCTAATAACAGACCCTTTTAACTTTTTATCCTATAATTGACTAAATTTATGTTTTACAGTTTAAGAATTCTTCTCATTGGTTTTTGACCCATCCGTTTTCTTTTTTGGCACTGTTTATTTCCAAAAACATAATATGATTTTCAAAACTGCTACCTTGAAAAATGCAATTAGATTTACAAAGTCATCCAGCTATGTTGATGACCATTACAATAAATAAACTGATAACTGCACTAGGTTACTGACCAACACAATATCTAGAAGCCCCATCCAGTATAATACACTTCCAATCTCTTTTATGCCATGAAGAACCTCAGCTTTCAACTCTGATTTGGTCTCCCAGTTAAGATGTTCTTTAACAAGTCTTACACAACCTGTATAGAAATATTCAAGGAATTAAATGCTTATATTTGGCCATGTATCTATGTACTGGATTCCTTAGTACAGATAATTTGTTTACGATAACACTATTCTGTCTTCATAAATTAAAAGCAAAATGCTATAATGCTTTGGGATTTTGAAAATTGTCCTCCACCATGACCTAAATATTCAAAAGTATGTAACTCCATACATATGAACCGAAATGGGATCTAGTACTACTTTTTAACTTAAAAGAAAGAAGGACAAAGAAAAACCTGCTACTAATGATTAAAACTTATTTAAGAAATGTCTATGGTCAGGCACTCTATAAATATGTGCATATGTTACAAGAATTTGAAATATTGTTCGATGCATGCATATCTAAATGTATGAACCATTAACATGATTAACATAATAAAACTTGTTTCTATTTCGTGAATGATTTTGCCTTTCACAATTTTCTATTTATTAGGATGTGGAAAGAACACATTTTTTAGCCTTTATATTTAAAGCATTCACACACAAGTAAATTTTAGAGTAAAGCTTAAAAAACAAAGTGAAAGGAAAAATGTAATCATATACCTGTCACACCTCCATCAAAAGGAAGAAGTCCAATTGATTTTGGCAAGGATTCTTGTAATCCTGTGATCATTGGTTCGAGCAAAGTAATCTAGGAATAGCATGCATTACATTGTTAGTGAGTCACACTTAAATTTTATATTTTAAAATCAATAAACATAGACATGCTCAAATTATATGCATCCAGTATGTATGTCTGCCAATCTACAAATAACAATCAGTTGCCCAATATGTTAAAATAAAGTAGAAACTTTTACGTGAATATCATTATGAAATATTTATATTTGAGAAAATACATATTGCAACATGTTAGTATGTTACTCACTTCCCATATTCTTAGCATATAGGTGTGTGTCAATGTCACTTTATGGTCAAACTTTTCAAATTCCTTCATATCTTGAAAAGTTTTGGCAATGGAGTTATTACTTCTAGTTTATTTTCACATGTTCGTAAGAAGTTAATTCATCAGTTCTCCAAAGTTCAAACAACTTTGCACTTAATGAAGTTATTAATAGATGGTATAGGTGTCTTGAATATGGATGCAAAAGGTCTATGAAGGATTTTCTAATTTCTGTTGATGAATAAACTAAACAAATTTCATCACAAAGAGTGACAAGGGGTGTGGATGATTTCAATTAGTATATACAAATTTCTGTAGTTATTATCAAACTTCATGTAAATATAAAATTGTATTTTATAAGGTTTAGGAGGGTTTCACAGAAATGCAAATGTCATGCAATGAACTAATTCACAATTTACCAAAGATACAGAATGGCATACCTTGTTTGATATGTGATCAAGAAGGGCTCTAATAAGCCAAGGTAATGATCGGGATCCCAAAAGTCGAACAATAGAAAACATGTGAGGTATTCCGAAGAATCCACTATGCAGTCGTGCAAAACTTTGATGAGCAGAATTCAAATCCTATTATTTATAGTGAGATAATGAGAAGCTTATAGTTACACAAAGAAAACAGCAGAATAGACACACACAAACATAACCATTCATCTCTCTCTCAGTACATATATCCTCAATGAGTGAAAAAGAACAAATGAATATATGGAACACAAAAATGATATTTAAAAAGGATAGGGAAAAAGCTGAAAAACAATGCTCTTAATCCTAAGAAATTTGCATTAGACTCATGTACTTGGGTGACGGCCACATGGCACATTTGGTCCAAATGTCTATGTAATATGTTGACATACATTTTGGAACTTTACAAAAGGAAAAGTGAGATAAATAAATTGAGATAGAGGAAGATATAACATCATCTCTCTTGTTCGTACAGATGAAATTGGGCTAAAATTGAAATATTTGTATTTAATATGTTTATGAACACAATAGATGATTAAGCCATTAAAACCATCACAATTGATTTTATAATGATCATATCATTAATGGCAGTAGGAGGAATGCTTACCTGAGTACCACAATAGAAACTAGGTTTAGCAGAGGGTATGGATGGTTTTTGAACGGGAACAGTCTTTGATGATCTGACAAAACGTTGGGTAGTATTGCAAAGGATGAAATTTGGCAAAAAATCACTTTGCATCTCAGACCAAATCTGGCAAACACAGAAATTGATCAATGAAAATGCAGGAAACAGATAAAGTCATAAAATTACAAATTACATACAAATAGTGGTTTCAATATGAGCAATTAAGATTACAAAAAAACAAAGTTAATCATCAATACAAGATATCATGTGATGTTAATGTGAAGAGAAGAAAGAGAGACATCAAAATTAAAGTACATATTTTAGAGTTCAAAAGGATAAACCTGTGAGGCCAGACGACTAGAAAATGACACAAGAGAGATGTTCTCTTGCATCTCATTCAACATGAGACTAAAAGAGTCTACAGAAAGATCTCTTGACAGTAGTTCATGAGAATGTTTTAAGACATCCAACAACTTTTCTAATTCCTGAAATAACATAATCAGAATATTACTTTAGTTAATGAACCCAATAAAAGGAGCAAATTAAAAATTACTCACCACTATGGCACAAAGGTCCTGACACTCAAAACGATCGAACAGAAACTCGATATTTTCACGAAAAACTTTGTTCATCCGTTCAGTGATCAAACTTCGCAAATTAATCATCCTTCCAAGCAGCTGTGTATCAAAAGATTTTTAATCACACGGGACAGTAATTGCAAATCACTTAAATTCTTGTCATGATATCCAGCAGAACATGTGTGTGTGTGTGTGTGTGAGAGAGAGAGAGAGAGATCATAAAAAGGGAAGGAGGAATACACCATGAAATTCTTCATGAATCATGTAAGTAATAATCTCAATCATCATATTCATAGTCACTTGCTTAAACAATCTCAATTAGTTTGCTGCAGGTTGTGGCATTCTTATAACCTGCTTTCAATGCTTTTGACCCCAGGATTTTATTGATTAAAATGGAGTTACCCTAGAAACAAAATATTGAAAACTAAAGCAACTATGAGTAATCTTTCTTCTCTCAGACAACTTTTAGGAAGATTTTTTTTAAAGCTTTGACTAGTCCTAGCCAAGCCAGATGGGCCTACTTAAGGAGGCAAAGTTCTCCCAATGTCTATTTTCTCCATTCACAAGACTTCGAACCTGAGATCTTGCCACTTTGACCAATAAGAGTTGGTAACTCCCGGAAAGATTTTGACGAAACTAATTGATAATCAGTATGATATTAAATTCTAGAGGAAGAATATTTTAATAACTCATTCCTTTGGTATTGGCAACACCCTGGCAAATCTTATACTAATAAAACAGTTAAGCTTTGTCCATTTTAAGCAGGGCATTGGTCAAGTGTTTCAAATCCTATAGAGGGAGGGGCGAAGGATGTATCTAACAGCATAATACTTGTGTATATATGTTTTCCAATCTCTCCAATCCTGTCCCACCTTGGGCACTTTTCATGAAAGTTGACTTATCCAAAAATTGTTAGTAGGTTGGTTACACCCAACTTAACTTAAATGCACCAAATCAAGTCATGGAAGAGAAACATTGTGATAATGTAATCCATTAACCTTCACTCTAGTCATTTTTAGCAGCATATTGATCCTCATAGGCTGCACAGCATACTTTTCTGCATTGTCTGAGGCAAAGAGGAATGAAGGATCAAGCAATTCACTGTACAATTTTGGCATCCATCAGTAGAAAAGGTTAGTCGATGGAATAATCAAAAGAAAAGATGGATAAGCCAGAGAAAAATGAGCATACCTTGCAGCCCAACTTTTGTAATATGTGAAAATGGTTTCACATAATTTCGAAACAAATATATCAAAACAATGATCCACCTGTCAAAAAAAGGTAAACAGATCAGTTGATCAATGGAGAAAGCACATGATAGAAAACAAGTAGTATCACTCTCTGTTACTGATATAAACTGATATCAAAATGGGAAGATATGTGTTTACAAATAACCATCAAATAGAAAAGAAAATGCAAACAGAGACATAAAAATGCAGGTTCATTGGGGGTCCTGCATCCTCCCAGTCCAAAGGCCCTAAGTTCCCACTCAATTTTCTGGATGGATCCACTAATATCCTTTTTCTCCTTTTATCCCTGCCTCCACATGTTTCCCTTTCCTTTCGACACCTCTTGCTATGTAAGCAAGGTTGTTATGAACCAATGCCCACCTCTGTCCCTTGTCCTCTCTTCCCCTATTATTCTTTTTATCATCACTTTCGGGTGTGTTTGGAAGTTCGGAAGGAAGGGAAAGGGAGGAGGAGGAAAAGGGGGAGGTCTTTGTAAGCCATTTGAGAAAAAAAACTACATTCGCAAATTGGGGGGTGGGGGGGCTTCCTATAAGCCTCCCCCTTCCTTCCTTTTTCCCATGCATAAAAACACCCTTAGTAACTGTAGGATGCCTAACAGCACATAAGTTACATGCATGATTTTAGTTGAATTAAGCATATGTGGATTATATACACCTAAGCACTCATATCAGACATCATAATGCTTCAGGAAATTCACCACACAATCATCTAGCATTAAGTTAAAAGTGTCTAATACCTCAGCTTCAATTTCATCATATAGAAACCGTTGCTTTAGCACCACCAGCGCTTGCTGAGCTGAATCATTATAGATGTCGAATGGCATCAGAACACTCTCAAGAAGACCAGAGTTAGGTGACTCAAGTACACACTCCACCAACATCCAGGGAAGAGAGCATTCAATTGGAAACTACAGGGAACAGATTAAATAATTTTAGTACAAGAGGGGGAGCTAGAAAACAATTGCATATTACAAAGAAAAGAAAAATAAAAAGGCCACAACTTAGACAGGATTGGAAACTTTTTTAACTTCTGAAATACAACACTGAGAAACCCTGTGATACAAAAATGAATTCTTCTCAACATAGTAGTGTTGAAATGCATAGAAAGCCATCAGCAAGAGTGAAGAAAGATCAGATACACACAACATATCACGTTGATTTTTTTTTTTATATTTGTTATAAAACACATGTCATTAATACTCAGAGAAAAATCAAAACGAATCAATATGCAGACTGAGTAAATATATGACCAAGTTATAGTTCTTCCTTTGCTTGTTATTTAAGTTTCCGTGATAAGTCAATGAAAAATTAACATATTTGGTACAGAGTGGGGAGTGGGGTGTTGGGGACAAATAATATATACTGAAATAGAGAGAAGGTATTAACTTCTAAAGGATCAGGAAATAGGAGAAACATCTGTAAGAGAAGAGTTTTGAATAATAAAATAACAAAGATCTGAAACATCATCCTGCTATCTCCACTGAAAACTTTCAACAAAATACCAGTAGGCTCTAATAATCTGCATTCCAAACTGTTACCCTACCATCATTTGATGGTTTGATACAATTACAAGTGAAGAAAGATTTCTGAGTGAAAGGTTGAAATGCAACATCTTGCAAGTAGCTAGGAAATTTGTAACTGCTCCAGTCTAGGAGTATTTTTGGTAACATGATAAATTTGAAATTCAAATAATCTTGTGGTGATAAGTATTACCTGAATGACTCGCGAAGACTCCAAATAAAATTCTCTAAACCATAAGAAACCAAGATCTGTCAATGTTGCAACAGTCACTGCAAGCATCATCACCCAAGTCAATTTCACTGAAGGATGTAGGTCCATTGGATAAATAAACATAAATGAGGGTTGTCTCTCATCAAGCTCTAGATACCATGTTAAGAGAGGAATGAAACAGGAGACATATGATAGAATTTGTCTCAACTACATAATGAAGCTATATTATATAGACATGATTCACACGGAGCAATAAATACAAAGATGTACATTTACCCCTAATTACTATAATTACAATGTATAATTCCCATATTCACATTATTTCTAACAGGACCAATCTTAATTGTCAGGTCCACATGACAAGGGCAAACATAAATCTTGGTAGACCAGATAATTTGTCATACAACTAAAATGCACCCTATAAGGTGAAATTTATTCAGCCATTTTTCTAATCAAGAAAGTAAGATGTCAGTTTAATGTTGTCTTCTGGTATCCTTTAAACATCCATCTGTCCTCTCAACCCAATGGTTTATATTTATAGTTTTGTATTGGATGTTTTAACTATTGTAAGAGCCCAAGGATTTCATGAACATACAAATGATATTGTTAATAATCAGGCATCTGTCAACCCCACTGCATGTATGTTCTATTTCAATTTCAGGATGTTGGTGTAGTTACCCTTTTATTATGTCAGATTAAAAATGAGAGGGAGTAGAAGAGCCCTGTATACGTTAGAAGCAGTGCACTGTGAAGCCATAAATATTTGTGGGGCCATATATTATTCATTAACAGAGATATACTGCAAAATGTAATGCTCCCAAACTAGCTCCCTGATGTAGGAGAGGAACCATGGGAACATAGGGTAGCAAGAGAGAGAAAGACACTTTCTGTGAAGATGTTTAATATATCAATGGAGAATGTGCCCAAAGGACGAGTCTTTGCAATAACATTGATGCTAGGGTCAATCTAAGACCAATACCTGAGTAGTCTAGAATATGAAGGAAAAAACCAAGCTTGTAAAAAAATGTCTCCAGCTGTTTTAAATCATTAACTGGGATTTCTGAGCCACTATTGCCAAAGAGACCACCTGGTCTCCTAAGGTTACCACCAGAAACCACCTCATATATTAAGAACTGCAAGCAGTGTACCTGCATTGAAGAGATTAGTCAAGCAATTATTATGTACTAACCACAAAATTATGCATATCTATAGAAAGAACTCATAAAGCAGCGCAAGCCAGGTTATAAAGAATCTTTGCTAACAACTTTTGATAAGCTTCTCCACAAAATTATCAGGGAAGGCCTTATATAGTTAGAATAAATTGATCACTACAATGTATGTAAATACACATGAATGAGAAGGAAGTTTATGCAGAAGGCTTGAGGTTTGAAAAAAGTAATGTGAAAAAAGAAAATATTTTTTCATAACCCTAACTTCTAAATACATGTCTGTCTACATGCATGACCACATAAATGAATGCTGGTTCATTATTTAAAAATAACAGCATACATGAACATCTTTATGTATATTTGCTTTCTATCAAAGCAGTAGTAATCCACGTGCTAGTTCAACAAAACATCTGTGCAAATAGCATAGTTCAATATATAGCCTTAATAATTTGAGCTCTTACTGTAAATGTGGTTATTCACTTATATGCATATCAATAATAACAAGTTATCTAACACACAGCAGAGAGAGAATGGAAATTGATGCAGACCTGAGCAGCAGTTGGGGCAACTGCCCTTGGATAAAATATGTTTGTTTTGCTTTCTTCACCTCCATGCTGTGAGGACTGCAACTCAGATTCTGACTTGTTTGTATTAGCCATCCAATCAGCTGAAAGGGTTCTCATATCAGAAAGAATCCTGAAAGTCCAAATCTGGGTAAGCGATCTAAAAATTTGAGGCAAGAAATAAGTATTATATGATGCAAAGTTTTCAATAATTGGGCTGCTTTCCTGGAACTTCTCAGTTTTAAGTTTAACCCAAAAACTCTACCAAGAAGTTAAGGATCTTAGGATAATTCAAAAATAATAATAACAACAATAACAATAGCTGAAACCATGAACAAATATTTGCAGACTGCAAATCCAGGCTTTGTCAATTATCTAAACTATAAACTGTTTCTAATCTACATAAGAAACAGAGAAGGTTTTCTTAATCAACAAAATCCTTTACAACCACTTTACATAACATCAAATGAATAAGCTGCACACAGATGTGCATGTACGTTGCAACTTACAACAGCTCAAACAAGCATTTTGATTAACAAATAACAAAGGCTAATATTTAAAATTGAAACT
The DNA here is from genome assembly GCA_026901365.1 of Sesbania bispinosa. Taxonomy (NCBI): domain Eukaryota; kingdom Viridiplantae; phylum Streptophyta; class Magnoliopsida; order Fabales; family Fabaceae; genus Sesbania; species Sesbania bispinosa. The sequence continues at coordinate 781,267 of QLOH01000172.1, forward strand.
CTTTTTTCTGGATCCTGTTACATCTTTCAGAATGTATATTTGAGTTTCATACTCTCAAAATAAAGCACATCCTTTTTGCATTGAAAGTATCTGCCTCCAATCGTTTATCCTTTTGCTTAAAAAAAATCATGTATCCTTTTTATTCTCAGATTGGCAACTGGCAATAACTGACACATAATGATATACATATCCAGTTTTGTTTAATTTATACATAAAAACAACTTTTCAGCCAAAAGCTCTTCCTGCAGCTCTTTGATTATCAGCCTTCGCAAAAACAAAATATGCTAATCGAAACACTAACTAAATTTTCTGTTGATATTATTGAAATAATAGACAGATTGATGCCAACTGTGTTATTTATTTATTGTGCAACATTGTATTACAGGCTGTACATGGCCCATAGCCCCAAACACACTTAATAAAAATAAGACAGAAAACATAAGGAGTCAATAACTTGCGTGCTTTCAATAGAAAGGGTCTTTCTCTCTTGATCCCATTTTATTCTATAGACATAAAATCGTATCTTGAAATCAAGTATTTTCAAGTTCCATTAAAATATTGTTTCATATTTGATTCTGATCCAGAAGAATTATGATTTCATGACACAGTTTAAGGGCATAGCTTTAGGACATTCATCAACAATTCCAAGAGAGCACTAAGTTGCATTTGTCCAAGGAACATATCAAGTTATAAAAATTAATAATTTTATACCATGCAATGTGAAATTAGAATCCTACCTAGAGAGGTCCTTCTTCTTTCTGAAGGTAGTCCGCAACATAGAAGCTAATATGTTTTGGACAAAATCCTGGACCTCAGCATGTATTGTTTCCCATAAAGCATCAGCAACCAGCGTATCACACCTCTGCATCATAGATCCAACACTCTTTATGTGGCTCACAAGTTCAACCAGTGCTTTCCTTTCCTCTGCACTGTAATTATATCGTACCACCTACAAGAAAAAACAGTATATCTGGTATTACACTATTACATATTTTAATAAGAAACAAATCACAATACAATTTGTCTTTAAGTGGTAGGGTGCCAACTAAGTATTATGTGATTGATGTGAAAACGAAATCAGTTAAATTCAAGTTTAACGTGGTTGAAGTAACAAGAAGTATCCACATTACTGAAAGCACGAATTGTATTTTAAAATTTCTCTTTTAACATAAATAGTTAATTGTTTCATACAAATGAAAAATGAAGGAAATATTGGTTAATGTGGAAATGGTTAATTTTGATGCGGATAATGAAATTACAAAATCTATTGATTAAAGTTTAATGTGGATAGGTTACAGGGGGTATCAACAACATGCAAATACAAATTGCAATGTTAGAATTGCGCTCTGACATAAACAGTTAGTTATTTTAAACAAATGAAAAAATTATGGCAATATTGGCAATACCATAGTGCCAGTACAAGACTAGAACATAAATTAGAGATCACAACCAATGAGAACTAGCAATTATTTGGGCTAGAGGAAGAATGAAAAGAAAAGCACAGCTGCACAAGAAACTAGAAGATAGCAATAATTAGAAGATTTGAGCACTCCTTACCTTTTCATAGTCAGAGAATGATGGAGATGCATCCTTGCATGGTCGAGAAAATTTCCAAGCACATTGTTCCCAGATTCGTGCAGTCCATCTGCTTAATAATTGAAAACCTTCAACAATCATATCATACATGTTCCCCTTGACTTCTTTGCTCCAATCAACATCAGAACCATCAGTTGACTTCAACAATAACAGCTGAAAAACAGAGAAAAAGAACAAACTAGAAGGCTTTAAATGCCATGCAACAGTTAATAAATAAGATTTTAGGGAGGGCTTTTCTTTTGCAGCCCAGGTAGAGCAGAGGGCAGCACCTGATTCATTGCTGAAGCAAAACGGATTGTGAAATCATCATGCTCAGCACGGATGGCTCCAATATGATTGATGATCAGATAATGTCTCTGATACGTGTCTCATGTCAAGGTTACTTTCTAAAAACACAGTAGGAAGCTTCATAAATTTATACAAATTTAACGCTTCAGAAGTAAAAGGATTTCTCAATATTTTTTTATAGAAATTCCAGAAGTAAATTTAACCACAAATTAATCTAAAATGCATCATGGGTTGTAAAACATATATTAAACCTATGAAGTTTTCCATTTCATCCAATAATGAAAAGCAAAAATTTTGCAGGAAAAAAGTAACTGTTACATAAAATTTTTTGAGGCTGCTACAACCAATGTGGTTTTCAATTCATGTATTATTGGATGAAAAACAATATAATATATTTGTCAATGATTAATGTTAGTACATGTGTATATATACAGAATCAGAAAGTTGGTTTTATGGTTAGAATATGTTAAAACAGACCCACAACCACTCTGGGATTCAGTTTTTCAATTGACTGTATAAATTTGAGAACTCTATCATTCCAAGATATAGAACTCTCAGATTACAGAAACTCTCTGCTTCATATCCCTTTACATTTACTTTTATTTTCCTTCACCTTCTCATTTACTCACAGTTTTCAATCAGAAATGGAGAGAACTACAGATCACCCTCCTTACATTGTTTAACTCTAATGAACAGAAAGCATGTAATTTGTTATCCTATATTATATGTCACAATCACAATTCATTTATTTGCAGTGAAAATTGTAACGATTAATATTATGAATGACACAGGTCGAGGAAATGAAATATCAGTTCAATAATAACAAATCAGCATCAATATATCAGTTAAAACATAAAACAATTTGGAGGATATTCTTGTGCCTCACGTGGTGGAAGCTCATGAGGTGCTGGAAGGGTGAGAAGGCGAGTTTGTGAAGAAAATTTTGGAAAGTATGTTGATAATTCCTTCATTATCGCAGAAGGAGACAGATGCAGATCTGGAAATGCAGGAATGACTGCTTCGTTCTGTTAAAAAAAAGGTGAGAGAAAGATAAGTATTCAGTGCATGAAATGTAAAATTATTTAGGTAAGTTAATAACATCATTTTTTTCATAAACCAGTAGATATAATGTTATCATTAAGCATATATATAACAGTACCTTGAATATATTGATCAGTCTGTTGATTTTCACCCTCTTATACAAAGACTCGCTATCTTTCTCTGATGATGTCACTAGGACTACAAGAACAGGCAAAACACGCAGAAGAATGTGGCGCTCTGGAAACAGAAGTGCAAAGTCCAATTCCAAAGACTCTACAACAAAGACTATAAGAATTTGAAGAATATCTTCTACACTATTTCAAGTCAAGGAATTGAATAAGAAATAAAAGAGAAGGGTATTAAATACGGTTATATGAGCAAAAGTTGAGTCAAGGTGTGATAAATCGATAAGAGTTCTTTGCACTTGTTTATGACAGTAGGACAAGAGCAAGAGAGTCAATTTTAGACTAAAAACTCCTCTCATCAGCTAGATTTCCTTTAACTTGCTTTAAATTGCAAACTTGGATAATTAATCATAAGACAGATTTCACATAGCCACCAGTTTTTCTCAGACTTTTTTTTTCTTTATTTCCCAGCTCAAGTGTTGAATCAAATCTTCCAGTTTCTTGTAGATGAAAGTATATCTACATTATGCAGAAAATCCTCCAGCCTCCTACATCTGTCTCATAACTAAAAGTCCAATAAAACTAGTACTCAAATTTTCTTTTTAATGGACCATTTTATCTGTTGATTGAATCAGTTCCTAAACCCATCCTAAACACACATAATTTTATCCAGAAAAACAAAATCTAAACACAAATGACAAAACATTTACAAGTTAAACCTAAGGAGTGGAAATTGTAGTTTTGCCAAGAATTTCATATTGAAATAAAATGTGAAGTAGGCATATAGGATACTTGTTCACGCGGAACATCTCTACATGCAAATTTAACAAAATAGCCCATCTTGTGCTCAAGAAAATCTGCACATATAATTAAAAAAAAAGGTCAATAATCCATCTTTGGTTTGGATTTTTAGTCAAAATAAAATATAAACGAGGAGATTTTGGAAAAGTTTCTTTCATAGAATCAATCAATAAATAATAAATTAACAGCATATGTCAAAAACTTGGAAATTTTAATAGCTATGCACCTGTAAATCATCTAATTCCTCCCTCATTGAATCAGTGTCTTGCCACTGACCACTGACTTGTGTGAAAGTCCTGACAAATTGAGGGAAGAAAAAAAGTAAGATGAATGAATGTGAAACTTCACCAAGTAGTTTTTCAAATACAGAAATTTTGGCCATGCTGTTTTAAATGAGAGTGGTATTACAACTGTATGATCAATTGACCGTTAAGCTTCTTCAATGGCACTATTAGAGTAATATTGTAAATATAGATTCTGTAGTTAATTGTCTGCAGTTAGTTTTATTATTCAGTTGAAACTGTTCAGCCTTAGTTTAGCATTAGGCGCTGTATTCCTTAGCTGTGTGTAGTACATTAGTTCAGTTTAGTTTAGTATTGGGCCTTGGGCCTTGGTTAAGTCAGAATTGTAACTGACATAGAATTCTATAAATAGAATTCTGTTACATTGTAATTCATTCAGGAAATTACAATAACAGAATCAGTTTTTCAGATCTGGTTTTCCTTCCAATTTTTCCCTCTCTTTTTCTCTCTCTTTCCTTTTCTCTCATTCTCTCTGAGGCGCCTTTGTTCACCATATTGTTCCCAATCAAACAATTTCATCTGAAAATCTCTTAGTTCACTAGTTGGTTATACCTATAATATTTAACATTTTAGGTAAGGAAAAAAGTTATATCCCTAAAGTGTCTCAGCGTGATGTAGGTCCAATTTGGATTAGCTTCTAGCTTATAGGAGGTTTTCAACAGAGATAATTACTTGAATTTGAACTTATAAGAAAGTTCTTACAAGTTTAGAAGTGTTTATGGAGAACTTAAATGAGAGAGTTTCTCAAAAAGCTAAGTGCATAGACTAATTTCAACTTATGAAAGAAGTTAAATTCATTTTATTTTCTTTTCCTAGAAGTGCTTGTTAAAAAGTTTATCCAAATTGGCTCATAGTTGTTCTAATACACAAAGCATGAGATCAACTCTACTACACAAGTTACATTGAAGAATTTTGGTAAACAACAATATTGATAAACAGAGAAAATCTTATCTCATTATTTTACATATCAAATCACAGGCTCCTAAACACACCATGCATAAAAAGGGGTTTCAAGAAGGAATTGATAAAAGATATAATATAACTAAAAGAGACAAACTGAACCTGGAGGCAAAGTTGAAGATCCCCAACCTAAAGATAGAGAGACATGGGCAGAAATTAAGTGCATACCTTTTATACCATGAAAAGTCATTTGGTATGCTTGCCTTAGCATTTTTAAGGTGGTCAAGTTGCACCAAAATATCAAGCAACTTCAACATAGACCTGGAGCCAACAATAAAGTTATTAAAACAAATAAATAACAACAACAAAACAAAAAAGAAGCATTAAAACACACCATAAATGAGATATTGTAGGGCCATTAATGCGCCGCTCAGGTCTAGAAAAACGTTGCATATCAGCAGCTAACTGCATAAAAAATGACATGTATAAATTTACTTAACATGCTAAGTCTGGACCTGGCTATTTTTTAAAAGTTAAAAAAGGATTGTACAATATGTAAAGAACATCCCATACTTTTGAGGAAGCTGAAGCTTGCCACCGCTGAATTTCACGCAAACGACTCATTTCCAAATCCAGAACTTGATACGTTTCCAAATATAATTCAGCTTGACTTTGCTTCATAGAATCAGGAAGCTGCCCCATTGTGGCAAAATGCATAAATTACATGAGAAAATATAGACATGTGGAAACATGGAAATGGATCTCCAACATGGTCAATTTAATATTATCAGTTATTGACAAACCAAAAGTAATTTAGAAAATGATTGCATCCAAGATATCATGTTGCATTAAGTAAAACTATCAGTTCCATGAATCTACTTGACTTCATTCACTATCCCAAAAAGCTAGGTCTGAAGTTGGAACTCTGGGTGTGGACCATCCAACCAAAAATTAAATAAAATAAACAGGTAACATTTTCTTGTTCATAACATTTATAAGAACTCTGCCTTTTCAAAAAGCAATGTATAGATATTTCATGAAAACTAGCATACAATCATAGTAATCAGTCATGGATGCCCAACATGGACTTCATAGTAATCAGTCATGGATGCCCTTACCACCAAGCTAATTTATTTTGAACCCGTCCATTGACTGACTTTAAGTATCCGTAGGAAATTTACCTGAGGAAGTGCTTTGACGCAACTGCGATATGTGTAAAGCACTGATGCCATTTCCTTTCCCTCTTGGGTAAGGGCATTCTGCATTTTGTATTAGAAAAAGCAGTCAAAATTTATAACAGGAAAAAAATTATCTAGGGGACAGATTAAACAACAAAGATATTACAAGAGCAGCATACCAGCTGATTGAGAGCTTTGGTATCCTCTGATAGAGATAGTCGGTATGCAGAAACATCACTATACTCTACAAAAGGAGGGTGGTAAATGATAATTATTAATAAGTCTATGCATCTTTGAAGCAAAGCCAAAAATGCTGAAGCTTTTAAGTAAGATTACAGCACAAAGAAGAATAATGAAAGAAGAAATAGAAGTACCAATTGGACTCTCTGTTGCACCTCTCTCAGTTGACACCCATACTCCAGGTCCTTGTACCTCTGGTTGTTCATCCTATGTAATTAAGAAACCAAAAACAAAAAAAGCACATGAAAAATAACTCGCATATGCGGAAATAAAAACCTCACGTTCCTGCAATGCGCTATTTTGGAACCTCCTCAATTCTCATACAAGCCATGTAAATAGATCAGTATTTTGTTTTCAGTCATTATTTGACTACTAGACATTTCGGATAAGGAGAAAAAAGGAGCCGCTCGATGTCTAAAACAAAATCAAACAACTTGAAAACCAAAAGTGAAGTTTCTATAATTAGAATCAGCGCGAATTATGAAGGGAATGATAGACTGAATCAGACCAAACAATAGCAAAGAAAGAGAAGGATCCATAAGCGCATTTCAAATTTCGCAGCAAAAGAACTGAGAAAAATGTAGCAAAAAATAGATTTAAATGAAGAAACAAATTAAGGTGGGAGTTGTTGGTTTGTTACCTCCAGCGAGAATGTGGATAGAGCTGCAATGGCTTCTTCGACGGGTACAGCCATCACTAATTCTTCTGGAAATCTTGAAGGAAAACCAAAGCGCGAGGCATTCAACGGCAGAGGAAAGAGAAGATCAACTACAATTGCTTCATTTCTCTCTCCACCACCTCCACTCTGTAATCTTAGGTAGAGTCTTCTATTGCAAGGCTTAGCAGGTACAATTTCCGTCTGGACTATATTGCCCTCCTTCTATTGTGAGGGAAGTTGGTGATGATTATAATTATTAGGCATTTAGGCTAACTTTCCCCAATTGCTTTAAACCTAAGCAAAAATATTTACATGGGTCATCTAGAGAAATATCGAGATCGGATTTGGTAAAGCTGGTTGAAACCTGAAAAGTTAGTTAAAAGTTTAAAATTAACTGAAAGCTGAAAAATTAGCTGAGTTGATTGAAGGTGTTTGATAAAACTAGCTGAAAATGGTAAAATGACATATGAGGACATATAATGATAAATGGGGTGGTTGAGGGATAAAGTTATAATTAATTTTCAGCTAGTAGCTACCCAAAAAAATTACCTTATTAAACACCGCTAAAATAGTTTCAACTATTAATTTCAGCTTTCAGCTAGCTAAAATGACTTACTAAACACACCCACCCTGAGCAGCATTATCGAGCTGTTGAAATACACGGCAGGATCTAAACTAACAAAGCATAAAAAAATAGACCGACCACAAAAAACAAGCAAGAGAAATCAATATGTGATACTAAATAGATAATACATTAGGTTCTGCTCAAGTTTTGAAGCAGGGTTTAGTGATGAGACATTAAACCATGATCACAACCTATTACAGTGTAAAACAATACAAAAAGCAAGGTGTAGCTTTACAATCTTGGACCTATAGTGGAACACTATTAAAAGGTATTCTTATTGTTAGTCTTAATTCTCCATAGAAAGTGTCCAATCTTCAACTCATAAAAGCTTCATGCATGTTTAGTTTAATCATGTGTAGAAAGTCCCACCATAGTTTAGATAAAAGTTTAATTTGCCTCTTATAGTTTTTGTCCAAATGATGATTTGAGAAATCCAAATTCTTCTCGTGATTCATTTAAAAATAAATAAATTTTATGTTGATTTTTGTAATTAAGTGATTAAATTAATATTAAAATTCACATTTATACATTTAGGGGCTAAAATATGATTTTGCTCATTAGAATAATATAACTGAACCTAATTTTAAAATCTTTTATTAAGATTATGACGTACCTTTTAAGAAAATATTATATTCAAAATTTTGTCAAATGAAAAGAAAATTATTCTCAGGTTTAGATTTTTTTTATTTCTTACTTTTCTAGAAATAGCACTGAAATTGGAATTCTTACTTTAAAACATGGATTACTTTTGGCACCATTTTTCTTTTGTTCCATTGGCCATTTCTTAATTCCCACCCCACCATTTCTCCTCTTCCCTACCCCTACCAATTGCTAAAAAATGATTTCACTCTTTAGAATAATATCATTAAACCTATTTAAAAATCTTTTATTAAGGTTATAACTTGCATTTTAACAAAATATTATATTATATTCAAAGTCTTGGCAAATGAAAAAATTATCATTCCCAGGGGTGTGGTTATCTGGCTATTATGGTAACTTGGGGGATACTGACATTTCTCGAGCTGGGATTTATGTTATATTACAAGGTTATGTTTGTATTGGGAGCTTAGCTATAGGAATGTTAAGTGTTTGACTGATTTACACCTGGTCGTTGTCCTTATACAGGAGCATGTTTTAAAATTTCATCGTTATGTTACACTAATATATGAAGTCAAAGCTTTGTTATATAAAGAGTGGATGATCACTTTGCCGTATGTCTCGCAAGAATGGAATAAATGCGCGAATTCGTTGGCCTAAAAAAGGAACTGAGATTCACTCTTCATTTTCCATACTACATGAGCCATCGAGACATATCGATTAGCTCTTGCATAATGATGCTTTAGGAATATCATTTGTTAGGGTGTAATTTTTATTCTTTTTGTTCTCTTCTTTGTTTTTTTTTTTCCTTTGCCTTTATTACAAAAAAAAAAATGAAAAACTATCATTGGGTTTGGGTTTTTTTTTTTCATTTCTTACTTTTTTATAAAAACAACACCGAAATAAGATTTCTTACTTTAAATATCAGGATTGTTTTTGGCTCCCTTTTAAGTCTTCACACCCTCTATTTTTTTAATTACCACCCCTCACCACCATTGTTATCGCCACCGAAACCGAATCACCCACTGCTTCTCCTCTTCCCCACCCCTCCTCCACCTCAATCATACAAATTGACATAAGTTTAACTATTCAATAATTAATTTGTTTAGTTTCCCAATCTCATGATTCATTAAAAAATTAATTTTTATGTTATTTTTTGTAATTATATGATTAAATTAATAACAAAGTTCACATTTATACATTTAGAGGATAAAGTATGATTTTACTTTTTAGAACAATATCATCGAACCTAGTTTAAAAATCTTTTATTGAGATTATGACCTACCATTTAAGAGAGATATAATATTTAAAATTTTGGCAAATGAAAAAACTATCCTTAAGTTTGGGTTTTTTTTCCATTTCTTACTTTTTAAAATAGCATCGAAGTCGAATTTTTTACTTTGAACATGGAAATTGCTTTTGGCAACATTTTACACTTTTTCCATTGTCCATTGTTTAATTCCTTCCCACCCCACCCCTTCCCCTTCTCGTCTTCCCCACCTCGTTCTCCTTTGTCCCCCTCCCCTTACCCCACCTCAACACCCACTGTGACCTCCATCGCCACTCACATTCTCCTCCACGGCTCCACCTCACCTCTTCCCTTCCCTTCATTCCTTTTTTTTTTTCTTTTTCTCTTGTTTATGTTTTATTTTTTATTTTTTCCTGAAATTAATTTTCAAATTTTGAAATGATTTAGAACATTAAAAATTTTATACTGAAATTTCACACTTTTTTCAAAAGTAATTATTTTAAAATAGTTTCAAAAATTAATTTTCAGAATCAGTTTTTATTATTTAACTTCCAGAAGTTAATTTTTGAAAGTATTTTCAACAATTATATTTATGGGAATTATTTTTTAGAAAGAGAAATATTTTGATTAATTTTATTTTTGAAAATTAATTTCTAGACATGGATGGAATATTTAAAAAAAAATTAAAAATGGGTGAAAAAAGTAAAAAGGGGTGGGAAAAGCGATTCACTTTAGATACTTTCCTTATCCAAAGTATTGCCAAAAAAAACAGAAAGAAAGAAAGAGAATCCTGATCCAAAGTGCAGTCTATTTCTCACGGAGATTTTCTTCACTCACATTGGTGCAGCCCACGTTTGAAGGAAACACAGTGGAGTCCTCCTCCATGCATGCTTTTCAATTAATACATGTTTTTATTTCTCTAACAATTATACCAAAGTAATTTAAACATAAAGTTGCAGCTAGTTTATTATGGGAACATTAAACTGTCTATTGATCGGTAACAAAAATCACAGAGGTGGATCTTAATGTTAATTTTGAAGATCTTGCAAGACAGCTTCAATGATTGCACTGGTAAGAGGCTTCCCAAAGCATTTGTTCAACCCAGCTGCTAGAAATTCCTCTCCTTCTTTACCATCAGCACGGGTAGTGATTCCCACAATCATGCTCTTCACACCCATAGCACGCAGCTGTTTTGTTGCCTATTGCAAGACAGAGATAATTTTATTAATTAGTAGTAATTAACAAGTAATTGTATTAATTATTAAATAAACGTTTTTCATCACTACGTACCTCAATGCCATCCATGATAGGCATTTCTCTGTCCATGAAAACTATGTCAAAATTTGCCCCAGAACAATGCAGATCCACTGCTTCCTTTCCATTCTTGGCCAGTTTTGTCTCAATTTTAAATAACCCTTCTAGCATGGCCTTGTGGATTGAGCGAATCACACCATCATCATCCACTATCAGTGCTGAAAGTTTTGTCTTTTTGTCACTAATTTTCGTGGCTCCTGGGCTCCGCTGCGATTCCATTTCTTTTAATTCCTAACCAAGCTACTTAATACCAAAAAAAAAAAAACACAATTATATCTAGAATGAAGAGATTACAGTTTATATACAAGTCCACACTCTGGAGGGAAAAGAAAAAACTGACTAACTAATTAACTATCCTTCCTAACTGAATCCTCTAACTGAAAAAACAGAAAAAATAATTTTCAGCTAACTATCTTCATACTGGAATAAATAAACTTCAACAATTATGCCCGAGTTAGAAGATAAATGTAAATTAATATAATAAAGGGAAAAAAATAAATAAGAAATGACATGCATAGTATAGACATGAGATAAAGATCTTAATTAAGCCACATTGGGTACTTTATTTACGAGAATCAATTAATATTTTAAGTATTAGCCTACAGTTCAAATTAAATCCAAGCCTAAGTAACCAACGCAAAGAAAACACCACAAACACAAATATAATGCCAATTACGATGAAAATGCTTTACATTATTATAACGACAATGTGTATAACAAGAAGGGGACTGCATGTGATTTGTGGGATATAGAGAAGATATATATGCTCGATCGAACTACTACTCAGTTTAACTTAAGAACTTTTAAGAAACTACCTTCTTTGATTTGTGAATTGTGAATATCGATCTACAGTCCTACCCTTGATTGAGCCGTATAAATACTCAATAAGTAGACAAAGCTTAGCAAGGCATTCATTAATTTATCACAGGGGAAAATGCTAAAGCGAAAGAGAAAAGAAAAAAAATATATGAAAGTTTGGATTTTTGTTGCTTATTTTTTAAAAAAATTTCCTTTGAAAAAGTTTCATATCTGAAACTTTCTAAAAAAATCCCTTTTTTTCCCTTTGATAATTACCACATTATTACTTTCACCACCCAATTAGATACGCAATAATTATTATTCTTGTTTATTGGATATGTAATAATTATTTTGATATAAGTATATTTTGTTATTGGATTTATCACAGCAGATATTCTCTCCGGTATTGGAGAGTGTCTAGTACATATCTAACGGTCAGAATTTTTATATCACATTTTGCTTATTATAATAATCTGATCAGTGAAATTTGAACGATGAAGATCTAATCCAGTTTTTCTAAATTCAGTTCCAGAATTAGCATGTATTTTATGTCCGATGCATGTATAAAGCATAAAAAGGCTCCACACATTATCGAGATGCAAAATCCTACCTTTTCTATCCATTAAATTAGCTCCTTGTTTAATTTGCAGCATTAAAATTATATTTCATTTTAACTCAATCATTTAGGTTCATGGATTTGACATTTAATTTTCCAATGTATCATTTTTAAAATAAAAAAAAACAATGTTAAGCAACTTCAAAATACATTAAAATACACCAACGAGATTTGTTTAAGTGATACATGTTTGATTCCTTTTAATTAAGTAAAGTCTCAAGTTCGTGTTTTTATGGATGAAAAGAATCTCCATTGAGAGAATTAACTCCACCATGATGTGGATGTTCCCGGCTCAAACAGATTACCTTCTGTGGAGGATACCCGTGGTTTAAAAAAAATACACTAAAACTTTGATAAATTTTAAAGGTGATTGTAGGTTGGAATAAAACTTAATTTAATTATAATATTTGTATACTCTATTTTCTTACATTTTTATACCACTTTTATCTTTCTAATCATATCACTTATGGCATCTTTCATCTTTTCTCATTTTTTTCTCATTTCTTTCTACTCTCTCATTCCTACACTTATCACACCGGCCTCATTTTGGATAACAAACAATCAATTTTCAAATTATTTATCCAAGAGTAAACAAATATATCATATTATTCTCACATGACATTTTTTTAATTCCCTATTACTTTTCAATAAAAAAAATGACTCAATTTAACATTTAATTATTGAACTCGATCTCTTTGGTAAGCTAAAACCTACTCTTAATTAGTTCAATGATTGAACTTTTAAGTGTCAATGAACTACTTAATGTTCTATAATATGTTCCACAAAAATACTTTATGTTAATTTATTTGTTCAAAAAATTGTTCTCATAATAAGTGTGAAATTATTTTTCAAATATTTAAATTAATGAAGTTTAATATATCTTATTAACAATAATATTTATTAAAAAATTTTAAAAATACCATCAATGAAAAATATTTGACATGTACCTTTATAATTAATAAATTCAAATTTAAAATTCAGTCATTTACTATTTATTTATTTATTTCTGGGTCAAAAGCGTGGAAAATACGTAAGTATAATATACTATTGTATATATAGTTTTAATAATATTAATAATATTTTATCTCTATATATAATATATTATATTATATTATATCATATTATATTATATTATATTATATTATATTATATTATATTATAATATAATATAATATAATATAATATAATATAATATAATATAATATAATGTGTCATATAATATTATATATTTTATTATTTGAGTATGTAGTATCAACTATCAAATGCAACTTGTTTTGAACTAAAGAGAGAGAATAAAATATATTAAAAGTTATCTTGAGTCATTATATAAACATAATAAAATACTCTAACTTATCTAATGATGTGGCATTCTTGTATTAGTTTAAAAAGTTCAGAAGATTGAAAAAAAAAAAAGTGAAATGTAACTAGAAGTGTCTATTATTTTAAAATGTTTGTTTCTGCTTGAACCAAGTGGGACAACCAATTTGCAAAATACTTAGGCTTCATTTGTCTGTCCTAATTAGAATAACAACCTTTTAACCATTTTTTCACAAAAAAGTTGGTTACAATAAATTTATCATCAATATGTATCATTTTTTTTAAATTAACCTTAAATTTTCTGAGATTTATTATCTTTTTTTTGTATTTAATTATTCCATTATTTCATCTATTTTACTGACTAGTATTAACTCGCGTAATACGCAAATAGAGATATATTTTTATATAGTTAAAATTAAATTTATAATAAATTATTATCTTTAAAATTATAAAAAATAAAAATTAAAACAATTTTAGATAATTATTCAATTTTAAATTATAGGTTATATTTTACTATTTAAAATTAATTTATATTATTCTTTGACAATAAGATATAATTAAATTAATTAAAAATTATAATTATAAAATGAAATATTTATATTAAAAATAAGATTTGAATAGAAAATAATGTGATAAAAATTTAAATCTTATTAAATTCCAAAATTTAGAAATAGTATTTATTAGCATTTTAAAGTTTAAATAGGAATAAAAGAAAATTAGTATTAAGGATTGAAAGAGAGAATCTCACTCTCACAAGTAGTATATGAAATTTACCATTCAATAAGAGAAATGAATACTAAAAAACATTGAAAGTAGGGGTGTTCATGGGACGAGTTGGGACGGGTTTTACCTGTCCTAACCCGGCCCTAATTTTTTACCGGGCCAATTCTATGGACCCGAACCCGTCCATAGACCCAAAGAGACCCGATAATGTGCGGGTCTAAGTAAGACCGGGTTTGAGTAGGACAAGATCGGGTTGACCCAATATATAAGCTAAATATAATCATGAAATGATCATATAACAATGTTCAAAAGAAAATAGTTCATACAATTAATAAATATATTGCATACAATAGAATATCTCTTAACGTATGCAATATTTTTTACTTTTTTAAAGTTTGGGACATTACTAAACCAAGTATAACATTATATCACTATATAATTTTATGTATAGAATGTGTTCTTAAAGTTAAATAGAGGAAAATTAGACTCAAAAACCCTATCTAAAATGAAAAAATAAGGTTAGGACTTTACATAATAGAAGATCATAAGTAATAAATATTATATTTATATATAAAGGACGGGTCGGGTAACCCGAAGGTTAACCCGAACTCGTCCTCAACCCGATGTCGGGTCAAAAAATGAGACCCGATTTGGTTATATTCTTTCTTATAGGACAGGAACAGACCCGACCCGAGTAGGACGGGTTGAGACGGGTCAAAGGGATGGACCGGGTCTTGAACACACCTAATTGAAAGGGAGGTGAGACCTCAAAATTATAGGAGGTGCTTTCCAAAACTCTTGTTGTTTAGCATTTATTTATGTTTCAAAACTCTTATTGTTTTAGATATTTAAGAAGAATTAATTATTTTTTTTCCAACTATACAGTTATTCAATATTTACTTCAACCGACAAATACTCTCATTTTCTCTCTTAATTACATTAAATCTCTCTCTTTATTATTACGAGTTAGTTGCAGGTAAATGAATTTGGTGGAAATTAAGTGATGATATGTGCTTAGTAAAAATGTTATTAAATAAAGACACAAAAAAATTTTTAGTATGAGCTCATAACCTTAAACAATAAGAGTTTTGAAAAAGATATAGTAATATATAGAGAGAGTTCGTGAATTACTCACTTTTCATTCATCTTCACTAACGAGGGAATTTTTGTGAAAAAAATAAAAAATAATTTGAGAAGGTTCTTATAAAAAGAATCAAAATCAAAAGTTCTTACGGTTAGGACTATTGAGAGTATTCGTTTAAGTTACAATTCAGTATAATTAATTTTATAATAAATAATTGTAAATTGGTGATGTTTTATGAAACATGTCGAATAAAAATGTTTAAAATCAATGTGAGGAAATTGATGTTGTACTGTCTAACTACTACCTCCATTTCAATTTGATAGTCGTTTTAGGAAAATAATTTTTTTTCATAATATGAGTCGTTCTCTAGTTTCTATGTGAGTATTAATGATAGTTTTCCATTTTTACCCTCCCACTTTTATGGGAAAAGAAACTTAAAAAATTGTGCACCACACTACTCATTAATGTATTTAGGTAAAATGAGAAAAAATGTGTAGTAAATTAAGAAGGGTAATTTAGTAAGATTACTATGTCTTTTAAGTCATTTATTATTATTCTTAATTTGTGTATAAAAACCTTAATGCTTTGTTTGGTAGTATTAGAGAAATAGGGAAGAGAGAAATAGGAAAGAGAGAAGTAGGAAAGAGAGAAATAGGGAAGAGATAGATGAGAATTTTAGATTGTTTGGTGTGAGAGAAATAAGTGTGAAATGAGAGAGAAATATATTTTTAAATTGTCTGGTGTTAGATAAATAAGTGTGAAATGAAAGAGAAATAGGTGAAATTTAAGAGAGTAATGCATTTCTTTCCTATTTCTCTACAAATTTGGAGAGAAATACAAAGTTAGTGGGACCCACAACTTTTTGACATTTCTCTCCTACTTCCCTCCTCCACCAAACAAGAGAAGTTGTCAACTTCTCTCCCACTTCTCTCCCCCCTCCCTATTTCTCCTCTACTTCTATGCAACCAAACAAAAGCTAAACGACTGTCAAAATGGAATGGAGGGAGTAAAAAAAAAAATAAGGGGTTGAGTAGTTGACAAACAGTGGAAATTGATTCTGTACGTATCCTGATGTCATTTTGATTGATGCGATTTTTTTTTATATTTAAGATTCTATTTGTGCAATTTGGAACTAAAAAACAATAAGGCACTTAGTACCCGTTTGGTTTAAATTCTGGACTATCCAGAATCAATTCTACAGAATTGATTTTAAATTACTTCCGTCCAACATACTTCGTAAAGCGTGCATCATTCATCTCAATCATTCATTTCTAAAATCAAAATTCTACTCAACTGTAAATCAAACGGAATTGCCTATAGAATAATGTAAATTGTACGACAAAGAGAGAGAAAGAGAAAAAAAAGAAAAAAAAGAGAGAAATATGAGATGTGATGGGTGATGTGATGGAAAGACATAGAGAGAAAAGTATGTTGGATGAGTTGTTATATATTTTTATGTTGTATGAATTACTTATCTCTTGTTTATGTACTTTGTGCACCTGAAAAAAAAAATGGTACGCCAAAAAGTATGCCTATATAATACAATTTTCAATTCGTAAGGTCATCCTTATTATTTTTTTTCAATGTCAATTTTCCTTTTGCTTTTCTCATTAATCTTGTTATCTTTTCATTTGAGATTAGCTTGAAATATGTTTTCAAGTTTATCACAGCAAGCCAGCGGCGTTTATAAAAAAGAAAGGCGAAGAAAAACAGTAGATGTCAATTATTGAATTTATCAAGAATTTGTTTCAAGATATCACAACCCTAAAAGACTATGAAAGACACACACTTGATACAAACTAATAACAATCCCCAATTCCAATTACAAAGAAGACAGAAGAGTTGTCATGTGCTAACATCCAATGCTAGGATAGTACTGAGGTTCATTGGGTTCATGTATCTTTTAGAACCTGACATAATTTGCTCCACAATAAGCTTGTTTGCCTTTTCGGATGGATGGAATGGATCCCAAAATGCATACAAGTTTCTCTCTGGGCATAAATTAGAGAGTGGTGTGCACAAGCCAATCCCATTGTAGGGTCCTTGCCCACAACAAGCAATTTTTGATGTAGTAAATCCTGCCCAACAATAACACATGGTGCTCTAAATTGTTACCTTATGCATATAAAATTTGGAGAAACAAATTGGCATATAAAGAAGTTAGATCAGTACCATATGCTCTGGGGTTACTAATGAAATCGTTGTGCATTAGTGCTGTATTTGCAGCGATAAAAACATCTCTGCCAATTTTTTTGTTGAGTCCTTGAATCATGTGTTGTAGTTGAGGATTGTACAATGTTGCAGCTCGTTGAAGTTCAGCAGAACATCCCCCATTTCTTCCACCACGCATGGCCAATTCTGCTGGAACACAACCTAATGGTCCTGTGCCTGTCACAATAACTCTGCGAGCTCCTAGATCATAAAGTCTCTGCAATAGTTTGTTACAAAATTAAAAAAACAGGACAACATATGCATGAATTTCATTAGCCTAGAAAAACTAATATTTTCTTTTGCACAAATTAAAAGCTAATTATTGTTAATGTAGGTGTTTGATACCTGCAAGAGCTTACGAAACTCTACAATGAGAAATTTGACATAATCTGGTAGTGAATATTGGGTAGACCTTGCAGAATAAGGCATCAAGTAGTAATTGTTCACAAAATCGTTACCACCTACGGTGATGAGGACCAATGCCTCATTTACCAGTCTCCTAGTCCGTGCCACTCCAATTCGAGAGGCCACTCTTTGCTGGTACTCCTGAAAGTACTCCAACTGTCTATACATTCTGATTATATTTAGCTGCAAAATTAAGACGTATGTCACATAGTACATTTGCATTTTAATTTTACTTATTTATGAATGTGAGATTTTTAGCTGTCACTTCATGCATGAAATTAAAATATGCACTACAATAGCTTGCAGTAGTGGACTTACAAACTGAGATCCAGTGTCGTTAAGAATGCCAATTCCAGCAGAAGCAAAATTGGCTCCAACAAGAAGCTTGTTACCTCTTAGCTGTGGGCTCAAGTATGGTAACGCTGACTCAGCACCTAGTCGTTGACCTGATAATAATTAATCAAAGCGGTTAGTTAACTAATTGACTTTATACACATAAACTAATGTGTTGTTATAATTCTGTTTTTAATTTCCATTAAAATTAAGTTATAAATGTAGATCTACCTCAAGTTACTACTAGCCTAATCCACCTTTCCAACATGATCTTATTGTAAATCAAACACACTATAATGTATGTTGCATGAATACAACACATGACACAGATGCGATACGAAATGGACACGAGAATATAATTACCTTTAAAAATTATAAAACACGACACGACTATAATACAACAAATTGAAGTAAAAAAAAATATTAAACACGAATCTTAATGTAAAAGAGAGAATAGTATTCTAAATTTGAGGTTTGAGTCATTTTGACCCAATAAAATGTTATCAACTATCTAATTACTATTATATTTTCATCTTTATTAATATAAAATTTCAAAAAAAAAGGAAAAATTGTAAAATATAAGTAGAAGCATCTATAAGTGTTTAACATAAATACGTGTCTGACACGGATACGACACGAACACAACTATTGTTTTGAAGTGTCTGTGCTTCCTATACTATAACAATTGAGATTTTGGATACTTGGTTGATGGAAGTAATAAAATTTGAAAATGAATTAATTTAGTAAACTAGCACTTCGTCCTTGACTTTTAAAGCGTCTTGCAGTATTGTCCCTGACTTTTCCAAATTAGCACTTTAGTCCATGACTTTATTAAAAACATGCATTTTAGTCCCTAAAAGTGCATGTTTTTTAATAAAATCAGAGACTTAAGTGTATATTTTTTAATAAAGTTAAGGACTAAAGTGTAAATTGCAGGGACTAAAATACTATTTTAAAAAAGTCAGAGACGAAACTAAAAAACGCTTTAAAAATCGAGAACAAATATGTTAATTTACTCTCAATTAATTAGACAAGTGATGAAATTAAAAAATAAAAAATGATATATAATTATTAGACTTTATGGAATGGTACTTAACTAATAAGATCGGGAATGTTGAGGCCATTGGAGAAACGACCAGTTGGTCTGCGAGTTGGAAAGTCAATTCCATAAGGAGGGGAATCAGCCCGCGCTGTAGTGGCCAAGTAATTGTTGTTGCCACTGTCAACAAGTGAATCTCCAAATACAAAGAAAGCCCTGCTGCCCTTCGCGTTTGCTCCTGGGAGGACAATGACCCCAACAAATAATAAAACTATACCAAAAGTTAGAGAGGGAAATGCCATTGAGTTCAAAAGATATATCCCTTTCAATGTGTATGTGGATACATGAATTCGAGGCATTTTATAGCTGATTTTCACTATTTTTTTAAACCAAAAAGAAAAAAAATTAAAAGAACGATTTTAGCTAGGCAGGTTGCACTTCCACTAGCCAACAATACATTAGATATGAGGGGTTATATTATTGGCTTCGTACAACTTTTTGGTTGGTCTTTAATTGAATTTGATTGATTAAAGTCTAGCTAGTTCTAATTAAAGTGCATGGCATGTGACAAGTATAAAAGAGCCATATGGACTGAATGGAGATGCAATGCAACCAGAAATTATTTCCGCCGCCCAATAGTCTCTGTAGAGTAGAAAAAGACGAAGGAAACAAAAAGTAAAATCAGGGTTGTTTCCCGCTGATGATGCATGCTTTTAATACAACCAATATAATTAATTAATAATTATTTTACTGGTGATGAATTATTCTAGTCACGAATTGAATACTCGAGCTAAGACTGCGGTGCAAAGCGTCTTAGGCCCTTACTGTAAGTTTTCCTGTTGCCACAATATAATTCTCTGTCACAAATGTATATATACTGCACACGAATTTCATGGTAATTAATTAACGAAATTAACAACAGAACTAAAAAAAACATATACACTTTTGTTTGGTGAAAGAGAGAAATAGAGAAGAGAAAATCGATCCAGACATGGCCGAGAGTCACTCGACCCAGGTCGCCACCCACACCTGCGCCCACACCGGCACCCAAACCGATACCCTGGCCAGGACCCAGTCCACCCCCTCTAGCTAGCCGAGATACAAGGATCCGGATCGTCTCTAGTCTCTCCGGCAAACATCAACTGCGGAATGGCTACGGAATAATTAAACAATTAAAATCCGTAGCTAATCTGTAGCTATTTGGTAGTTAATATGTGCTGGAGAGGCGGCACTGCTAGAGGGGATCCCTACACGAGATACAACCCCTAGACAGGAAACACTATCTGGCCCTAGACAAGAACATGCCAACACCCCCAAACATCCCGGACCCCGGATGTGGACTAAATACCTACGGCATCTGACTAACCCAACCTAGGTCACTTACCAGGTTCCATCGCATTTAATGCGCCCCACGCCCCTCTGATATGGGTGACATAGCCACTGACACAAGTGACCAGATTAGGTGGCTATTATAGGGGATTGCGACTGATAGTGACAGGCCCACTACAGTAGCCACGGTAGCGTGTATATATTGGAAGGCCTCCCCTCAAGGACAAGGTAACTCTTCTGACTACTCACTTATATACTCTCACTGACTTGGGCGTCAAAGTGCCTTATGCAGGTACCCCCACTGTGCTCCGCGGTCTGAGACCACCCTTCTGAAGACTACCATCCTTCTCTAGCCACTGCCTCCATTTTGGATCCTTACCCCGGATCCCCATGCTTACCTCGGCCACGATAAAAATAGAGATGATTTATAGAGTGTTTGATAAAAGGGAAATACATATGAAATAAAAAAGAAATAGATTGTTTAGTTGTTTTGTTTGACAAGAGAAGAATTATATATTTTTAAATATTTTCAATTATCAGCAACAAAATAGTCTTTATTTTTGCAATGTGTAAATAATCCCACACTCCAATGTGGCTACATATTGTGGGCACAAGAAAACAGGTTCTTTATTCCCTTAACTTCTTGGTTGTTAGGTGGAGAAATAGAATTCATATAGAGTCCATGTGATTTTATAATCTCTTCATCGTTTCTTTACTAAATCAAACTAGAGAAGTCCAACACTTCTCTCCCTTCACTTCATTTCCACAATAGCAAACATACATAGTGATAATGTAGTTACTACTTACTATTTAAATATTTCATTTATTATGTTATGAATTGCAATGAGAATAAGATGCTTGTAGAAATCACAAGTTTAAACAAATTGATTACAAATCACCACATTAATTAGTTGTTTAACTTTCTAGAGAAATGCTAACACAAGTGCCCCTGTTGAGGAACCGAGATAGGAAAATTTGTATTAAACTGTATTGTATTTAATATATACAGGCAATCAATGTTGTGATTTCCAATAAATACTTACTATATATAGTTCTTTAACCAGTGCCCTTAGGGCACTCGTTAACAGGACCCAATTTTTTAAGGTAAATAAAAATGAAAAATAGCTTGGATTGAGCTAATTAGGTAGTGATGGGTCCTCTGCTGGTGGGGGAGCTTTCAGATGAGGTGGTGGTTGGATTTGCAAACACCTTAATCGTCAAAGTTAGTGTTGGTTGCGACAAAGCAACACTAAATAGTGGAAGAGTTGTGTTCGTGCATGTGTTGGAAGTGTTGACCTATTAATAAGTGAGGGATGACAATTGATCATCTTCGTTACGTGTGTCACACTCAATCATCTTCGCGTGGAACACAAATAATGATAGGATTATGGTAGGGCGTGGAGAGTGTCTCTGTAATCCAACTATTAATTAGGGTGTGTTATTGGAAGTGACTTTGCATGGTAATATTATGTAATCATGAAAAAAACACTTTAATTGGTGGGACTCTCCTAGCTAATGTGACAAAATCCAGAAAGAATCCTATAACTCCCTTTAATTGATGTAAGGTCAGGGACGTGATGTGCAAGTTGGGTTTCAGGTGACCCATGAATAATATGGATGATATCTTTGAGTCCATTAAGGGGAAGAGTTTTGGGCTAGGGCCATGATAACCCAACCCTGTGAGTTAGGGGTGGCAAGTCAGCCCAAAATGAATGGCACATAAAGTTTGTAAGGTGGATTGGGTCATTTTAAGCCCAGTCCAAATAAAAAACAAAATAAACTCAAAACATCGTAAGATTAAAGATTTTGTGTAAAACTTTTCACGTTATTCATCTCTTTCTGAGTGTAATAATCTTAACCTTTCATGTTACTTATCTTTTTCCATATAAAGAACGTTACACCATTAAAAAAAGAAAGAAAGAAAACAACGAAGTTTTCTTTGATTGAAGGATTAATGGTGACACAATAAAATATGCAAAGAATTGTTGTGTGTAAAAATTATATCAAGGATCGGTTTGTTTATAATTTTTAAAAATAGAAAACTGAAATTTTGTTTAAGAGACAATTTTTAAAAACATTTTTGAAGAGTGTAACTATTTTTTTAGTTTTTAAAAACTAAAATTCTGAAAATACTTTGAGATGTTTTGATTTTTTTTTTAGTTTTTCAGTTTTTATGTTGCAAATGCTGTAAATAAATGACTTGCTCCACTCGACTAATTTTTTGAGGTTTTTTATCTTTATTTTCATTTCTCATCACATCAATTATCATATCTCTCATTTCCTCTTTCTTCATTTCATTTTTTTTTTTTATCTTTCTTTTCTCTATACCTCCTACATTCAAAAATTGAGTGTGGAATTTTTTTTTCTTTAGAACAACTTGCTTTACGTAACTTGTTTGGGGTTTATTGCGGCTACCATTTTGATATATTCACGTAGTAAGTAAATACAAATCGTGCGATGGCTCAAATGTCTAGGTAATTTTTAAATTTGATTTAATTATCTTGACATCTTCATCCAACAGTCTGAATTCACTTGCTGTATTAATACACCAGAATGGTGAGCATTGCAAATCCAGGTCCCATTTTCCTAATAGCTTGAGATGGTCGCTTAAAAAATGTTTAAATAAAAGGAAAATATAATAAAAGAAGTTAGACAAAAAAAATTACTTAATTATTATCCAGCTTTTTTTATTGCGGAAAGAATAAGAATAAAGACGGTACTCATCCAATCCTCATCCATCCACTACAACATTGTATGCCATTTAGTAACAAATGACTTGAAATACTATTTAGTGACCACTACAATATTATAAACTATGCAACTCGAAGACTTTGGCTCCGAATTAATTTTCAAGACATTCCAATACATATAATATATATCACAAATTAATGAGTTGCAGTGCTAGAATGAAAGTTCCTGCAGGATTAGCTAGTTCTTGGCATCCAAGGCCAAAATGGTGCTGAGGTTCATTGGATACATATACTCTGTGGTGCCTGACAATATCTGTTGAACGATATACTTGTTGGCCCTTTCTGATGGATGGAATGGATCCCAAAATGCATAAATGTCTCTGTTTGGGCACAAGTTGGATGCCACAGTGCACAGTCCGATACCATTATAGGGTCCTTGACCACAACATGCTATTTTTGATGTAACAAATCCTGCATGTCCAATATATACCACGCGCTTTATTATATATCATAAATTATTTATATCACATTTAATTGTCTGACTTGATTTAGGTGCAACTCCTTTTGATTAATTTGCATATAGGTCACTCTAGTAATGTCACTTTCTAGCTAGCATGCAATTTTTAATGATGATTTCTTAATTGTATTTATAATTTTTATATGAAACAAAATAATTAAAACAAAGAAAATTTTCTTTTTTTAATTTCTCCAAAAAATAAATATCTACTTATCAGTTAAGAGTTGAGACCCTTGGAACATATATATTTTTTAAAAAGGTATATATATTGTACATTAAATGATATAGCCTTCTCTTATGTCACTGTCTTAAACAAAATGAAGAAAGGATCGTGATTCCATCCACCCTCATCCCCGGGTCATTACCCTATCAAGTGTCACTTATGACTTACCTAAACGTTTCCCCTTATAAGCAGTTGCCTTTGGTACTTGAGTCAGTGACACCTGTTGTTTGGATCTCTACTCTATTGCTCAATAATTAATGAACAGTGCATGTGTACTACTATATTATTATCAGTGAAGCAATAATTAATTTTGGTAATTTCGTGTAAGGTCATGTTGGTAATTGTATTAGTGTATTTAATTAGTATTTAGTTACCATATGCTTGAGGGTCATGGATGAAGTCGTTGCTCATCTGTTGCGTGTTGGCTCCAATGAAGACATCTGAACCAATTTCACTATTGAGTTGTCTGATTATCTGAACAAGTTGAGGGTTGAACAACGACGCTGCACGCTGCAGCTCTTGTGAACATTCACCATTTGTGCTTCGCTGGGCCAATTCTGCTGGAACACAACCCAATGGACCAGTTCCCGTCACCAGCACCCTACGTGCTCCCAAATCGTATAGCCTCTGAAATTAATCATATATATTTCAAATTCAAATGTTATTATCCTAATTAATAAATTTGACTTGTCCACTTGATAGAGAAAAAGAATAATTGTACCCTTAGAATCTTCTTATACTCAGAGATCAAATACTTGACATAATCTGGTAAATTGTACTGGCGGGATCTTGCAGAGTAAGGCACCAAGTAATAGTTATTCACAAAATCATTGCCTCCGAGAGTGATGAGTACTAATGCTCCATTTACTAAACGCTCCGTTTGTTCAGGTCCAATAAGTTCACTCACTCTCTGTTGGTATTCTTGGAAGTACTCCAGCTGTCTGAATATTCTGATTATGTTTACCTGCAATTGCAATAACAATTAACATATATACATTTAATTTCGTATTAGCAAAATATTTTGTGAATTAAAAAAAAAAAAAACAAAATTATCCAATTTGACTTACAAATTGAATTCCGGTATCATTGAGAATTCCAATGCCAGCAGAAGCAAAGTTGGCACCAACAAGCAATCTTTCCCCGTTGAGCTCGGGACTTAAATAAGGCAACGTGGATTCTGCCCCAAGTTCTTGACCTGCAAAACAATAATTAATTAATTAACTAACTACATTATACTATATATACATCCTAATTAAGTGATAAATTAATTACTGATAAAGTCAGGGATGTTATAGCCATTAGAGAAACGGCCAGTGGCTCTGCGCGATGGGTAATCAATGCCATAAGGAGGAGAGTCTGCTCGAGCTGAAGTTGCCAAGTAGTTGTTGTTGCCATTATCCACAAGGGAATCCCCAAACACAAAGAAAGCGCGAGGGGCTGCCTCTGCCCCAATGAAACCACTTGCTAATGCTATAACTAATCCTAAAACAATGTAAGCCATGGATTTGGTGATTAATGTGGCTGCGCTGCACTACAAAGAGTACAGAGCTGCTCTGAACTCTGCAAAAAGAGACTTAATTGATATGGAAGTGGAAGTGAGGAATGAGTGTTATATAGTATGCCGATTCAATGATATTAGTTAAACACTGAATGGCCCACTAGTACAGGTAGTTGCATATATATACATTGGAAATTAAGGGGGTGAGGTTATATCCGATATGGGTGCATTGATTCAGGACTCGCCATATATATCTATCTAACAATGTCATGTATAGATATGATATAATGTGGGGAGATTTGACACTGGAAGTACATTTAAACCTGTTTACAGATAGAATATTACTGACCAAGGGAAGAAGTGGCAATTTTCTCATTCTTGTGATGCACGCGAGGACAGTTTACCACTCAAAATAAATGAAACACGTTGCCATTTTGTACCTTGTTTCTTTCCTCTGTCTCTGCGCTATAACGAGTTTTACTGTACAGGGCATACTTTTTTGTTTACATGACATACTTTATGGTAAATATATTTTTTATCAGTCATTATAAAAATATTGCCTTTTTATTTAAATAATTTCATACGAATAAATGAAAACAATTAAGTTGTTAAAAATAAAACAGAAAAGTAAAAATAATTTTTTATAATTATAAATAAAAGTAATAAACATTTAAAAAAACAAATCTCTATGATATATTCAGGAGTGTAAAATTTATTCACAAACCTACATACATACCCTTTCAAGTTTCAACCGATCGAGTCATATTACCCACTTTAATTTATACTATCATCAATTCATTATCATTCTCTCACAAATATAATTCCTTCTTTTCTTTCTTTTCTTCTTTTGTTAACAATGAGAGCCCTCATGCGTCCCTTATTTCAAAAGATTATTAACTAATAACTTCTTTACGATAAACCCCATAACAGATAATTTTGATTTTACAAGTTTACTTAATGTAAGGAGTTATTTAGATAGAAAATGAAAATTAAATGTTTTATGTAGAAAAATTTATAATAAGATCATGTTTGTTTTATTTTATACATAAAAAAACTTGATTAACCCAAAAAATAAATCTTGAGAGCACAAGACAAAGAAAATAATTAAATAATTTTATTATTTTATTAATAAAACTTGAGAGCACATAGTCTATATCTTTTTATTTTTTTTAATTATTTTTTTATGAGTATATCCTAACTTTTTAATTTTATTAAAGTTGACTTTTATTCTTAATTCTCACAAAGGCAAGTCATTCTCTTTACTCTCATGAAGCTCCACGTGTCTCTCATATTTTGCATAAGCTCAAATTTGAGTTTTATAAGTTTTAATTAATTAATTTTTAGTTGTTATTTGCAATGTTTTAAAAATTGGATCGGTAATTGAACCGGTGAAGCCACTGGTTCACGGTTCAACGGTTGAACTGTGATCGAACCGATTTTATTTAAATATATTTTTTAATATTATATAACATTTTAATTAATAAAATAACCTAAAATTATAAGAAATTAAGATATATAAAGTTGTAAATCGATATAAATAATCTTATTATAAGGTTTATAAGATAAAGAAAATTAGTAAATGATTAGTAAAATAATATATATCTACGTGTAATCCTTAAATATATGTCTTTTATATCTTAAAAATATTTTAGATTAAATAAAAAAATTTAATTTTTTTGAAAAGGACCGATTCAACAAGTTTTCTGACACCGGTTTTAAGATCCTCCAATTTTTTGGGTTGAACAGATCGGTTACCAAACCGATTCCCGGTCGGACCGGTTTTCTAAACAATGGTTATTTGAATAAGTCTTATTATTATGTTTATTAGGTTGTCAGTGAGTTGTCATTTTAATTTTATTTAATGTTATTTTCTATTTTTTAAATATGTGAATATCTTTTAAAAATCGTATACTATTTTATTAGTCAAAATTATATTTAAAAAGAAAAATTTTGATCAATAAGTTTATGAAGTCTTCCATAAAAAGTGAAAACAATTTAATTTCCACTTTGATATTATCCATCTCTTACGTGTTTTTCTTAATTAATTATTCAATTAAAAGATATTTTTTACTTTCCTTAATTTTTAATCTGTATTAAACATAAAAGGATGTTTATTAATTACTATTAAAATATTTTTTATTAATTAGACTATTTTTTAATATTGTTCAAAATGAAAAGGTTTAAATATCTATAGTTTACTTTCATTTATTTTTATAATCATAAAAATTATATTTTGCCAATTGTAAGGGATTGGTTAAGTGTAATAAGACAAATTCTACCCTTTAAATTGGAGCACTATTCTCTTATCCTATAATTTTCACTATAAAAAAATATTTTTGACAATTAAATTAATTTTAAAAATGCACGATATACTTGCTAGTTAGAATTAAAAATTTATTTCTTTATCTAATTTTATCAAATTTAAATTTAAGAATATTTCTAATAGAGAAACTCCTTCATGCTTATTCATTATTTAACTCATTTTATGTAAGTCTTACATATACACATAATTTTTTTTTTAAGCAATTCTTACGTTTTAAGTGACTCTATACTTCAATAGAGGCATAAAGCAATTATAGAACAACTCTAAATGGATCCCGTAAACTAACTCACATTAACTATTTTAAATTTTAGCTCAATTTAAAATACGATTTTATTTAAATTTTAAAATAAGAAATACATACAAAAACAATATTAATTTAAAACATTTTTATTTTAAAATAATTAATTATAAAAATATATTGATCTGATCTAACCGCTCAGGCTCCGATCTATGTTTCTTCAAACTCTGATCAACAATTTGTATTTTTTTTTTGCTCCGACCTATAAATTTTTTTATTATGGGTTTGTTGTCTTCAAGAATAGAGCTATGATTTTTCTAATTTTTTAATGTAATTTTACTAATTTTTATATTTTTTTCTTTTTTTTATTTTTTTTCTATTTAATTATTAATTTGGTTGATAAATTTTGTGATTTCATCCCAATCCCAATTATTCTGTACTACTTGCTAAAATTATGTTAATTTTTTTTTCATTTTTTCAATTTTTTATTGATAAGAACGGGATGCTTGTACAAGCTTATCAATTGTTGAAAATAAACAACTTATTTCTGCATCATCTTACTCTGATGATTCGGTTGCTTGTCGAGTTTATTTTTTAAAAAACCAATTAAGAAGAGATGGTCTAACTAATTCATATTATTTTTAGAGTTAAATATGTTTTTAGTCCTTCAAAATATAATAAAATTCAGTTTTAGTCACTCGCTTATTTTTTCATTGGTTTTGGTTCTTTAATTTCTAAAATCACATGATTTTAGTCCATATTGTTAGTTATATTCCGCTAATTAAGTGATGGCATAATAATATTCCTTATAGATTTTTCAGTAGATTTCAAAATTCAAATAAAATTTTATTTAGATTCTAAAATTTATGGAAAATTTACTATAGATTTTAAAACAAATTAAAGTAAAAAAAATTATAGCAGCGTTTTTATTTTTAAAAATTATAGTCTTTTTAGAAAATTACTACAAATTATTTTTCATGAGAAAAAATCACAAGAAATTTCCTATGAATTTTTACATGGGAATAGTCTTATGGAGTTATGAAAGTGACTTGACATAGTATAGTTAATAAGGAGGACTAAAAACATGTGATTTAAAAAAATGGTGGACAAAAAACAATGAAAAAATAAATAATGGATCAAAACCAAATTTTACCATATTTTCAGGGACAAAAAACATATTTAACTTTTATATTTAAGTCTAAAATTAATTAAAATTTTAAAAGATGTTAACATTTTATTTTATTATCTATTATGTTTTCTGGGTCTTGGATCTTGAGTAATGGTGCTCAAGTCAGCTAAGATTATGTGCTATACATTTTTCCCTTGAGATATTAATGCAACTGCATATTCAAGTCTTAAATTCAGTATCACTGATTAACTCGGATCAATCCTTCTCCTTCATTGCCGATTAGCTGCTAAACAATACTACTATCATCTATTATATTTATTTATATCTTACTAACCATTATTATGGACATAATTTAACTATCTTTATTGCATACAACCATTATTGCCGACATCAATCCGTTCCGTTGGCATTGGCATCCTCCAAATGCGATAAATAAAGGAAGGGAAATTCTAGGGTACCATCCGGTGAGAGAGGATTTTAGTACCTTCTTTGCTCATTTAATTAATTTTTCTCAATTTTTTTAAATGATCTTAGTATTTTTATACTTATAGGACAATATTTAACTAATACAATTTGTATTTTTAATTTTTGAAAAGACTTTTTGACCCCTATAACCATAATCATGTATTTTTTATTATATTCTCCCATTTTTTCACATTCTCATTCACAATGCACATGTGTTTTATTTAAAATCTACTTTATGTCTTTGAAATAATTTAGGACGGAGTCCACGACTTATTTCTATGTAATTTTGGCCTATTCAATAAAAAAAATGACAAGAAGGTATCAAAACCCTTTCTGACAGGAGGGTACCAAATTGCGACCCAGCAAGGAAAGGAATATTAATAACCATCGCTACTCTTTATTCAATTTGACTCCAGTTCTTTTTGGCGCCGCGCGCTCCATCCTCTACTCTAATTAATTGAAATTTTAGATGAATGATATTTTCTAACCAAGTTATATGTATTTTAAAGATATTTATGAATATTTTAAAATTACAATAATTTCAACTCCATGATGTATATTACTATTTTTTCTTAAATTCCTTGTAACATTCTTTTAAAAAGGTATATTTTTTTAAACAATTTGCTGTAAGTGACATAAGAAAAGCTTTTAAGAAAATAATTACTTTTAGAGTTTAATAATAGATATGCAAAGTTAGTGTAAACATGAATAATATGCCTGTCACATAACATATTGAATTTAATAATACATAAAATAATATATTTTTTAATAATAATGTGGTATAAATCATGGAATGACAGGGTAAATTTTTTTTATACTTAATGTATTTTCATTAAATGATTACTTAACTTTATGGTGACACATTTTTATGCAACTAATTATCTTGATAATTTAAAGTGCAGATAAAAAAACTTCTTTCTAACTTATTTAGATTGTGCATATTTATATTTAAAGAAGTAATTATGCAATTATCTTTTACTTATAAAATATAGACTTTCGAGTAGTTTTTATATGAAAAAAATTAACATTTAGAATATATATTAACACTTCTCTTTTACCCATTTTAAATATATATTTACCAACCATGAAGCACTATACACACTATTAATATAAAAAAAATTATATTATCCTTTAATTATGTATTGTTATGTCAATTTAATAAATATGACATAATATATTATTAAATTTAATAAATAATATGACCACATATTATATGTAAAATATTTTACACTTATATTATATATTCATTAAATAAAAAAGTACGCAATTTATTTTGATTTGTGAAAAGTTCGCATGCAAACTTGGAAAGGAAGGCAGGTTGGGGTTATGTGTCGGTTCCTTATTTGTCATTTTAAAGCATACTTTTTGACAGTTTATGACTTATATGTTCGTATTGAGCTAGTCCGATATCTTGATTTTTTTTTTTTTTTTAATAATAGCTTGACCTTGACGTATCTTAATTTTGGCCGAGGGAGGAAAAAAGTTCAAGCTAGAGCATAATTTCCATTCAATTCTCATCTATATATCATGATATTCTATAGGTCAAGTTCCCCATCAATATGAAATTTATTATTAACAAAACTAATTCGCTGCATTAGAATTTAAAAATTAATTACTAGCTAGAAATCTAGCTATTCACGATATATGAATGTATATATATGCCCAAAACATAAATATTGATTGTCAATTTATTTGAGCACATTAATGTATCAGAAAAACAGTGTTAATTTGATCAAAGACACATAGGCAACATACACGGTGACAGGATCCTAAGAAGATTGAAGAAATGTGATTTATAAGGACCACTTTATAAGGTAGTAGTAAT
Source organism: Sesbania bispinosa (assembly GCA_026901365.1). NCBI lineage: Eukaryota > Viridiplantae > Streptophyta > Magnoliopsida > Fabales > Fabaceae > Sesbania > Sesbania bispinosa. The sequence continues at coordinate 812,944 of QLOH01000172.1, forward strand.
ATATATGTATATTTGATCAGAGTAAAAGCAATAGTATGAGCTGTATGGACTTTATAATACCAACCACTCTATACCTAATATCCTTGACATCACATAATTTGGCTGGAGAAACGGTTCAACTAACACCCCCCTTGCCTTCACCACGACGAAGTGTTAATTTGATCTATTATTGATTCCTATGAGATCCTTCACTTCAACCAACTTTTCAGGCTATTCAATTAGTTTCAAACAAATTAGTAAGTCATAAATTTGAACTGAATTCACAATTCCCCCACCACTTCCTCAATATCCGGTAGCCGGAATTACCCTCCTCAGTCTAGCTACTTAATTGGTGGAATATATATGCAATTCAACCAAATTTATATTTTCTGAAAATTACATAAATTATAAGGTTACTCGCTCCTTAGTACGTAATTTCCGGTTTTGGCTTAATTATAGTTTGTTTTGGTTGCATTTTTGTAAAGCAAGATCAAAATTGGAATAAGGTAGTTAATTAATTTATCCGTATAACGCATTTGGAGGCTGAGTTAATGTCACAATAAGAGAGTGAGACTTGGCCCCTAGATATTTATTTCAGCAATGTTCTTAGTTGCCAACTTCTATGGTTGTTGGTGAGCTCTTTATTAATGCATTTGATTTGATCAGGGGAACTGGGCTTCCATTGGGTGTACATTTTGTTTCCATGCCATCACTTTTTTGTGCTGATACATGATGCCCTACATAGAGCTGTGTGCGGATGCAATTCGGATCCAAACATTAATTTGGGGGTAAAAGTGACTGATAATAATCCTAATTAATTAATACTATTATTAATCTTTCAGAAATATCCTACTGTGTGTGACAAGGCAGTCCAAATTAAAAGAACTGAACTGAACTTAACTTCACAAGAACTAACTAGCCGTTTATCACTTGCATTAATTCATCATCATTTTGGAGCGAAACAATATCAATTTGATGATCGCGCGCTCCTAGTAGAAAAGTTGTTTATTAGTAAATTAAGGCAATGAAACTTTGAATAAATTTCCCCACTATATATAATAGTAATATAGCTCATTAATCACAGTGTGTAAAAGTTTTCAAATAATCAAATTCATTAACCATTATCAAACATTACATTACTACCAGCATATTTGCCTCATCCTAAAATCATGTTGTTTCGAATCCAAATTTGTAAAGTGATTTTGAAATAAACTAAATAACTTGTTTGATTTACACCAAAATCATGTTACAATCATACATCTAGACTAACACTATTGAGAGAATTGTTGGCCTGAATACTCATTTATAACATGAATTTTGAATAAACCAAACACATTAAATGTCAAAGTATTTGCTAGATATTTTTAAATTTCTTTTCTTTAATTAACATAGAACTGTCAATTTGGGTTGAGCTCGGTGAACCAACCCGGCTCACCAATGGGTTGGGTTGGTAAAATATAAGCTCACATTTTCACGGGTTAAAAGTGGGTCAACCCACTTAATTCACAAGCCAAAATGGGTTCGAGCCGGATTGATGTGAGTTGTCTCACTTTTATTTTTTATTTAATTTTTATATTTTTAAGTCAATTTTTATTTTTTTTTCTAATTTTTTTGACCTTTTTTATTATTTTATTATTTTTTTAATAATTTTTTAAGTTTTGTGAGCCAGCACGCTTAACCCACCAATCCGCAATTGGTCGAGTTAGGTTGGTATTTTTTTCAGCTCACAAAAAAGTGAGCCAACCCAACTCAGCTCACTTTTAACCTAACCCGTGGTTGACTCTAAATTAATATGAGAATAGACTATAAAAATATATTCTTAAGCTATAGTTCAAGTAAAGGTTGATGAATAACTTTATATCTATCATTTATTATAATAAAGTTAGTGTTGACAATTCCTTCTTACAAAGACAGTTTCTTTTTAAGATGTAGATACAAATATTTTCTAAGATAAAATCATGCATTTCTTTTTTTTTCTTTTGAATTTAGCTCTCTCTCAATAATATTAATTATAGACACGAGATAGATCTTCCAAAAGAACAAGGCTTTTTTCTGTAAGCCAATTCATTTGGTATACTTTGGATTCACTCCTTTTTCTATTCAGAAATAATTTTTTTATCTCTGTATTTTCATATCAAGAATTCTTTTCAAATGAAGAAATATATATTAGGAGAGTTCTTACTTTTCATTGGTTTATCAAGATTATTACGCATTTCAAATTGTCTTAATTTCTTTTCTTCCTCATATAAAAAATGACCTACTAATTTAAAGTCCATAAAGTGATATTTGTGTACATAATTCACAATGAGTTCATAAAGTTATGTTTAAAATAATTTATAATCAAAAGCTTATTGAAAGAACTATTTTTTTTCAAAAAGCTTTCTCTCAAAACAATTATAAATTGAAGCATGACATATTCAACCTTCTCAAAATAAATGTTTTGCACCCGGATGCAATGAAAGGAAGACATTTTATTATTGGCAACAGATCTAGGGGACAAAACAGTGCATAATAACTTGGCATCAATGCACTCCAAATTAACCACTAGCTAGCTAGGGGATAATCAAAAGATGGGATAACTTAGGGGGCACACACACAGATATATAGATAAATAGCATTAAAAGGACTACACATATATAGCTAGCTAGCTTGTGACTTGCTAGAAAAAAGCGAGAACCTAAGGTTGTGGAAGTAGACGAATCAATTAAGTCATGGAATCAAGGGCCATGATAGTGGTGAGATTCATGGGGTGCATGTACTCAGTGTTGCCTCTGAGGATCTGTTGGACTATGATTCTACTAGCTTTCTCAGATGGATGGAATGGATCCCAAAAAGCGTAAAGGTCTCTGTTTGGGCACAAGTTAGAGGCAGGTGTGCACAGTCCAATCCCATTGTATGGCCCTTGTCCGCAACAAGCTATCTTTGATGTAGCAAATCCTGTCGGCCCAAATACACACATAAATAATAGACCTTTCAATTTGTTCATTAAAGGGGAATTGGGCTTTATTTTGACTGATAAGGAGTACTATTTATGAACCTTTAAAGTAAAAAAAAAAAAAAAACTTAATAGCCTTCACTTTGACTGTTGCATGTTGGGCCGTGTTTTTTTGGGCTTTAGTCCCTTTTTATCAATGGAGTGATCTTTTGATAAAAAAAAAATACTCAATGCCACAAATTGCAAAAGTCTAAAAAATTTTAGTATAAATAAATGAAAGATATTTTTCTTTTCTATTAAAATTTAAAAGGTGTGGACAGCGCATATATACCATAAGCTCGAGGGTTGGAAATGAAATCCATGTGCATCCTATATGCATTAGCAGCAATGAAGACGTCAGCACCGATCTCTTGGTTTAGTCCTCTGATCATTTCAACGAGTTGAGGATTGTATAAGGATGCAGCTCTCTGAAGTTCCACGTCGCAATCACCATTTGTGCTTCTTCTCATTGCTAATTCCGCAGGAACACACCCCATTGGTCCTGTGCCCGTTACTAGAACCCTTCGACCTCCCAAATCATAAAGCCTCTGCAAGCATTTCCGCATATCTATTTGTGTTAATTAGGTCATGTGTAGGTGAGCAAGCTACATTAATTACTTAGAGGAAATGACTTAATTATTTATGTAAGATAATAATAATAATAATAATAATTAATGTCAGAAATTGCACTGATCAATAACATGTTTGAAAGTGACAAACAAATTAATTTGGTAGTATATCCCTCACCAACCAAAACATTCATATGCCTTGTGCACGAAAACACTCATTCCTTCACTAACTAGCACATGCAACAATTTGATACATGACCATGATCATAATTAATTAATTAGCTACGTCTATTAATTGGGTTGGGGAAAATTATACCCTTAGAACTTTGCGGTACTCAGATATGAGATATCGCACATAATCTGGGAGAGAAAATTGGCGAGATCTTGCTGAATAGGGCACCAAGTAGTAATTGTTGACAAAATCATTGCCTCCAAGAGTGATGAGTACAAGTGCTCTGTTTACTAGGTTCCGAGCTGCCCCTGCTCCAATGTGTGCACTTAACCTTTTTTGATACTGTTGGAATAACTTCAGTTGCTTCTCAATGTGGATGATGTGCAACTGCCAAACCAATTGTATATATGTATGTGTTATTTTATATATATTATCTTTTTGAATAGTTAACTTACCATCAATTAATTGAATTATATTATGAAAGTAAAAAATTAATATATATATATATAATAATTGAACTTACAAACTGAAATCCCGTATCGTTGAGAATGCCAATCCCAGCGGATGCAAAGTTGGCACCAATTAGAAGCTTCTCTCCAACTAGTAACGGGCTCAAATACGGCAGTGTAGGTTCTAACCCAAGCTCCAAACCTATAATAATTAATTAACAAGAGTATTATATATATATATAGTTGAACAAATTAAATAAGCATGCATGGGTGAACATTAGTCAAAACATGTTGATTAATTTATTTGCAAAATTAAATGTGTGACAAATATGCATACTGATTATGTCAGGGATGTTTAAGCCATTAGAGAAGCGTCCAGTGGGTCTGTGTGTTGGGAAATCAATGCCATAAGGGGGAGCGTCTGCTCTAGCTGTGGTTGCCAAAAAATCATTGTTGCCACTATCCACAAGTGAATCACCAAATACAAAGAAAGCGCGTGTTGATTGAGCTGAAACAGAACCAATTAGAGCCAGAACCAAGCATATTGATACTATTATACAATACCCAAACACCAAAGAACTAGCCATATGTATGTCTCTGTATAACAGGAACACAGACAATTGTTGATTGTATATGATTCTCAATTTGATGAGTGCTTGTGGTTTGCATAGAGCAATTGGGAAGGGCTATATATATAAAAGGCCTAAGTGATAGGTTGATCTCTGAAACAAAGTACATTCATAAATGTCTTGTTCTACCACCTCCTTAGATTTAAAGCAAACCGCCGAATCAAGAAGAAGCAAGTTTGAGTCATTTCTAGCCGCCTATGTAGCGGAGTTTAAAATCAGATCGAGTAGCTACTACTAGTGATTCTTCATCAAAACATAGACAATTTTTTTACCATATTACATTATAACTTTGCAATATATATATGTTACATCCCTGGGATGTAATTAATTAATTAATTAAAAGGTGAAACCATGCATTGGTACATTGGCTGCATGTACTCGATCGAATTAGTACACCTAGCAAGGTTAATTATATTGGAAATTAGGAAATAATATATAGTGCTACTATCTTTTAATTAACTTTATTTCAGGATAAGTATAAATGACGTTACATATGTTACTTTCTTTAATTTTCTGAATTCGATTGCATATATATATAGTGCTTCACAATTAAAAGTCAATTCGTAGGTTTAGTATATTCCATTTGAAAATGATTATTGAAATCCTAGGTGTCCTTAATTTCCTCCCCTGTCCTGAAAATTTTTACATAGCAAGAGAAAGGTATAACATTTTGTAGTTTTGTAGTACCTTGTTGAGAGATGGGATTGGAAAGTAGAAGAGAAGAGAGAATTCGAATCCATTAATGTGAGAGTGAGAGGGTAGGTAGTTAACATAGGGGTAGATCCAATTGCAATAAAACAGTTGACGTCAAAGTGTGTTGATATACACATTTAAATCTAGAACTATTTCAGGAAGATCGAATGCAAGAGTTATGCTCTGCCAGCCTTGTTGTCAAGCCAGTTCTGGAACCTGTTTGTTACCATATCGTTTGAAACTTGAAACTAACCTGCGCGCTATGGTGTACGACAGAGCTAGCGTCACAAGTTGTTGACCAAGATTTCATCACGATGCTTCTCTAATCAATTCATCTCACAAGGCATGAAGATTATCAGTTTCAATATCAAATTCCAAAGTCACAATCGATTTGGTGTATGTTTGGTTTAACGTTGAAATGTGATAAACTCAACTCACGTTCAACACTAGAAATAGTTGTGTTGGGGAATATTCTAAACTTGAGTTTGACTCATTTCAACGCTAAACCAAACACACACTATTTAAAGTTTAGATTTACCAGCACAACTATTTCTAGTGTTGAACGTGAGTTGAGTTTATCACGTTTCAACAATAAACCAAACATGTTGTTGGTTTGCTTTGAAATCACGTTTTAAACCTGGATCCGGGCTAACTATTCTTTTAATAGCATTAGTCCAGATTCACGTTTTACACTAAACCAAACACAATAATTCTAAGGTATTCATCAGTGTGACAAGGATTATAAATGTCCTTTTAATAGAAACTCAAATAGCATTAATTAACTCGTAGAATGATTAGTTTGATCAGAAATACTACTACAATCACTATAATGGGTCGAGTCGCTTTACTTGCAGTTTGAGTTTAGTGTAACACTAACATGTCTCAGACATACCTAAAGGGGAACTACGAGCGGCTTCTTTTAAGCACCGCAAACTTAGGTAGCTCAGTGCGATATAGAAGATCAAAGGAATTAATAAACTATAACACAGAAATAACTAACATGTAACCTGGGAAATAAACAGAACAGGTCTCTCTAGTATCGACAAGATTAATTATGTTCCTGATATTGGAGTTCATTGATGACTAATCATTGAGGTTTTTCTGTTAAACTCTACCGTCACTCTCATATATCTAATTGGTTTATTCAGAACTTAAAATCAAATGGTCAATATTATTCCCTTTTGAGCTAAACAGGTCCTAAAGAAATAGCGAGGTGTTTTTGCTCTATAATGAGGATTCCATTAAGGGGTGGGGACAAAGAGGACATGTGATCAACATAAATAGGGTGGTGTTTGATCACAGCTACCCTCCTCCAGTATCACCAGCCACTAGTTTATATCTTTCTCTATGGCCCTTATGGTGGAGATTTCCAATTAAAATAAAACATATCATTTGCAAAGCAGAAAAAAATAATTTAATGAAAAAAAACGTGTGAGATTGTCCTCATCCAAAACTCGGGGCTTGGGGATGGTCCCTAGCCTAATGTTCACTTAAAAAAATTCCCTAGCCTAATGTTTTAATTGAATATGGGAATAAAAGTGAGAGGAAAGAAATGAGAATAGGTAGGAGAGGAGAAAAATTAATTAGTAGATTTTTAGGTTGTTTTATTTGAGAGAAAAGGAAAATGATGATAAAAAAAAAAATCTCTGATTAAAAATTTTGATTTCAACAACATGGCTCTTACTACTTACACTTCTATCTCTCTTATTTTCTCTTATATAACCCAAATTAAATGGACAATTTGAACAAAAAAAAAAAAGGACAAGTGTTTGGTTTCTCTTTCAATTCCATCTTTTCAAGTTCTATCAATGTTGTAGCTAGTGTTCATTTTACAGTTGAGTAGAATTCATTCTAAAATCAATGGTTGAAAATGAGCGATATATACTTTACGAACATGTTGGATAGAAATGATTTAAAATCAATTTTGTGGAATTAATATTATGTTGTAACCAACTGGTAACCAAACGAGCTAGTAATTGTTAGGGAAAATTCATTCTCAACTCACTTTTTTTTTTGTCAAAATAATATCAGTTCATTGAAGAAAGTCAAACGACACTTACATAACTTGTAGTATGCTAAATAAAGAGTATTACAACAGTGCACTACATATTAAAATAGCAAAACAAGCACGCATACTCATAAATATAGACTATTTAGCCGTCCTAAAATATAACTATTATAAAACAATCTAAGAGAGCATTGGACATTTCTTTAAATTTTTTTTTATTCCTTCCGGAGCAGCACAAGTCCAACAACAACTCAAAACAAACACCTCCACAGCATCAACAGCAACTAAACTGAGTAAATCAATGCTGCAAAATCGAGCTCCAATGATATAGGTGTACCAAGGCAGCATATCATGCGTAAAAACAGTGCTTCAAAAATGCTAATAGTGGCTCCAACAGACTGTTAAATAGTAAAACAGAGGTAAAAAAAGGGGAAAAAAAGGGTTGGACAGAATGTCAGGAAGAAGAGGGTGGAGGTTATGGAGGTGGAGGTTAGAAAGGAGAAGAGAAAAATGAGTGGAAAAAATGGAGAATAAAGTGGCTATAAATATGAAAAAAAATGAAGAGAATATAACTCTCACCATAAAGAGGAGAAAACCTATCTAAAACGGGTAGGATGACTCCCATAGAGGGAAAGGAGCTCTCCCATGGAGGGAGAGAGCCCCATAAGGGGTTGGCTGTGTGTTGTGGCGCTGCTTCTCTGTGTAGGGTTACTCTCAAGTAATGTCTTCTATCAACTCACCTAAAACAATCAAATGGGCAAAAATAAATGAAATAGTGTGATTGGGCTTTTACAATCCATGTTCATAAAAGTCATCTCTCAATTTTGATGGGAGTTAATTTTCATGTGAAATCAAGGAGTTGTGGCTCATTTTATATGCCTGATGATATTTGATCATGTGACAAAATTCTAATAGTCATAAGAGGTGTTTTTTTTTTTGTCAACTTAGCGATTAAGTCGGTCCAACCATAAAAGTAGGTAAAATTTTTATTTTAGGCCCTAAAAATATTTCTATTTGTTAATACACTCTCTTAAAAGAATTTTAAAAAAATAGCAGCTAGTTAACAAGTAGAATTAGAAGTAACTAAACTTTTGTTTTCTAAAAGTAGGCTCCCTCAATCTTACTATAATTTAGGGTCTATTTATTTTCAGTTCTTAAAAATATTTTTCTATTTAAAATTAGAAACATATTTGTTATATATACGCTTTTTAACTTCTTTTTCTAGAATGAAATCCCAGGTAGATCATGGTCTCAGTTAAGGCTGTGCAAAAAAACCAATATCATGAACCTACCCATTATTAAACCAGCACTACACTACAAAAAACCTACTTCATTAAAATTAATATTTGAACCGGCCCATATTCATTTAAAAAAACCCAATTCAGTTTTAACCCAATAAACAAGTTTGGGTACCCGATTTTGACCCAATTTTAATTATGAATAATTCATCTCTCAAATTGATTACACTTCCTTCTCTCAAATTTCACGGATGAACCCTAATCCTAATTCTCTCCATTCACGCCTCGAATCTTAATATCATGTTCATGATTTCGGCTTAGCTTTTCGATCGAATAACCACCATGTTGCGTGCTCGCGATCTGCTTCTGAAAATAAAGGCCTCTCTTGGCTCGCGATCGAATCGCATTCACATTCGTATCTGCCTCTGTTGGTCGTCTTGTTGCAGCCTGCACATTAGTCCCTCGCCCAGTTGTAAGCTTATGTTCTCTAATTTGATTTTTCCTCCAATATTTTTTGGTATCTGAAATGGGCTACTGACAGTAAGGACCTTGACATTATGCATCCTAAGGTGGAGAAATCTTTAGTTTCACTTTAGTATTGAACTTGCTTAGATTTTTTTAAGCTTTAATGTGTGTTTAGATAATTGTTTAGAGACTTTATATTTAATTGTTTAGATAATTGATTTTACACATGTGGTGGATGCAAAGGGTGCTATTGATCATAACTTCTTGGGGGGTCTTTGTTCTTTGATCAAGTTCATTTCGGATATGGTGGCTTGTGTTGGTGATAATGGTAATTGTGTTTCTAAAGGTGAGTTGGCTGGTGTGGGTGATGTTGTTTTGTTTACAGTGTCCTTGTTTACAATGTCCTTGTGTTCCTTTCCCTTTTGTGGTTCTTTACAGTGTCCTTATTTCTCAAAGTCTTGGCTTAGCATTTGGTGCTATTTTGATGGAAGTTAAACAAGCAACTACTTTAGCTTCTGTGGCAACACTTGTATTTCTCATTGTTGGAGGGTACTATATACAACAGATTCCTCCTTTCATAGAATGGCTCAAGTACTTAAGTTATAGCTGCTATTGTTACAAGCTCCTTCTTGGGGTGCAGTACAATGATGATGATTATTATGAGTGCTCAAAAGGGGTCCTGTGCAAGGTTGGAGATTTTCCTCCTATTAAATCAATGGGTTTGAATCATATGTAGATTGAGGTGTTCATTATGGCCTTGGTGTTGGTGGGTACACGGCACAGAGTGAGGTAGAGATTAAGTTGTGGTTGAGATCCCTTACACATAGCCCGAGAACTTGGGAGAGTTTTGTCCTAATTCAACTTAGGAATAATACTAGAATATTATTATACTTTTAATGGAACTTATGTAATAAAATTTTGATCAATTCTCTTTCTTTCTCTCTCTCTCTGAGTTGAATGTGTCACGCTTCTTTTTCTTTTTTTTTTTTCTTCTTTTGCAATTTTTGAAAACACCAACTCCTAAGTTCCACTTTGGAATAATTTTCTCGGTGCCTGAAGACAGGGATATACCACATGATAAGAAGCAAGGATAAGCAATTCACTTAATTATTGCATTGACTGATTCTGTACTTAGATATTTTCCAGATGAGTGCTAACCATGTTGCCAAATGAAGAATCATTTAGAGAAGAAAATTCACTTAGCTCTGAATGTGGTGCTGGTTTATATGGTAAGCAATTCACTTTAGTGACTACAGCCTGATATTAGCTGTTACTGGCTCATAATAATAGTAGAACCATCATCTGCATAATTTTGTTAGCTTTTACTGGGTTAATTTGTGACCAACACAGTTACATGTGCCTGTTCCTTAACTATATCCTCTAACAGTTTTTTTAATATATTTTTTTAATATTTTTAACTAATAATTCAATATCTCAGTATTCAGGTATGTATTACTGTCAAACATTTTGTAGAACGAACAGAGAACCCTAATGATAGCATATATTCTGTTTCTTTTCTTCTTTTTGTGCAGTCAGGGCAGATACAATTGTATAACACAAGGGTGAACAGAACAACAACAACAAAGGACTAAAAACAAAGCCTTGAACCACCTCTTTCTAATTATCACACGAGTTTAGACCTTGAGTTAAACTTGATATGTGAATCACCGAGGAAAAAACAAGATAGTTGTGATATAACAAAATTAATAGTTGGTGGTGGCTGATTGTGTTTGCAACCAGTGGCATCTATAATATACACGTTATAGTTTTTTTAATATTTTTTAATCCATGCTTCAATTAATTTTTAAGAGTTGTTGTGTTACTGATAATTTACCAATTTCTTGATATTTCCAATTAAACTGGTTTTTTTTTTTCGTAAAACTGAAAAAAAACTGTTTTTTCATTAAATGGGTTTAAAATTGGTTTTTACCAATAAAACCGGTTTAAAACCGGTTTTTATCCACAAACCAGTTTAAAACCGGTTTTTATTCATAAACCGGTTTAAAACCAGTTCGGTTTAAAATTGGTTCGAAAGCGGTTCAGTTAAAACCCAAACTGGTTTAACATTAAAATTTTGACCCATATAATTGGTTTATATTTGGAAGTGGGTTGGGTTTTAAAAAAACTGCCCCATGCACAGCCCTATCTCAGTAATAGGAGTCGGTTTAAGTTATTTAGTGAGATTAAGATAAAACTACAAATAATAATAAAATTACATCATATTTTTCTATTTTTAATGTGCTTTTTTTTTGTCGAAAAAGATGTGAAGTGGTGTGAATATGATTGATACTAACGTATGCGGTATGCCAAGCATTATTTTTGGGCTACTATAGGCCAGATACTCTTCAAATTACAAGCCCACTAGTAGTACTTTTGGGCTTGGCCTCTAGTTACAGCTCACAAATGATCTCACCCAATTTTTTTTGGACAGGAATTATCTCACCCAATTGAAACATAGCTTACATTGACCAAAACAGAACATAGCTTACAAGTTACGACCTGTCTTTTTTTATTCCCTAACCTGGGACATTCATGTATATCAGCATAGGAATTCATGGACTTGCTCTGTCTTTTCTTTTTTTTAGGGTCCCAAAGCAAACCGTAGTTTCAAATAACAATCTTTGTCTTATAATTTGCACACCAAGTAACAATATAGCCTAAACAACCAATAATATATATAATACAACATCTTGTGCTGGAGGTATGCCAACCGGAGAAAAGGACACTATAGGAAGAAAGTATTAGAATTAGGTCCTTGAGTCCAATTGCATAATGGTACTGAGATTCATTGGATTCATGTATTTGTTTGATCCGATCATGAACCTTTCTACAATCAATCTGTTTGCTCTCTCGCTTGGATGGAAAGGGTCCCAAAATGCATATATGTCCCTGTTTGGGCACAGGTTAGACAAAGGAGTGCACAGTCCAATCCCATTGTAGGGTCCTTGACCACAACATGCAACTTTTGATGTCACAAATCCTGCATAATAATGTTCTCAAATTTAATATAGCTGAGCTGACCGACAGAAATCGTTAATAGAAAGGGGCAAAAAAAAAAAAAAAAAAAGAAGTGAAGAAGAAATTATTAGAAAAGTTAGAAGTGAGTTTACAAAAATGAGATGAAAAAGTTAGTTGAAATATGAAAAATTAGATAAAAACTGAGAAATTAACTAAAAACTAAAAGTTAATTGATTTGATTGAAAGTGTTTGATAAAATTAGATGAAAATGGTAAAGTAACATATAAGGATATTAATTATTGAAAGTTAAAATTATAATAAATTTTCAACTACTTGGTGGAAATGAAAGTTTTTTTTTTTAAAAAAATAAAACTACTTCAAGCAGCTTCACAATAAAAGTTATTGGGTCAGTTTGGATGAAACTTCTGCTAGAAATATTTCTAGGTGAAAAATAATAGAATAAATCAAATAGTTGGTCAAATGCATTTAACTTCTCCATAAGTTGAAATTAGTTTTTGTAGTTCACCTACTCCAAAAGTTCTCACATTTAACTTCTCTATAAGTAACTAATTTCAATTTAGGGAGAAATTAAGTTCATTTGACCTCTTTAATTCATTTTATTCTTATCTTCTAGAAATTCTTTTACAAAAGTGTAACCAAATTAGAACTATTTAAAAATTACTTTACCAAATACTAATAAAATGATTTCAGCTACTAATTTCAGTTTTTATCTAATTGAAATTTGGTATCTTCATGTATAAAAATAAATATGATCCTTATGTATTTCATTTGGCATATGAAAAAAGGCATCTCCTTACAAGGGTGAGGTTAATGGTTAGAAGAGCATATCTAATGTGGGAGGTTGGCAGTTGGCTGTCTCGACCATAGTCTTAAATAAGTACTGTTGAGGCCTATGCACAACTCATTGATGGATATAATTGGTCATGAGTCATCTTTCCTAAAAAGTTAAACTCTCACATTTGTTCAAATGTGAGAGACCCAATGATGGTCCCCAAAGTCACTAAAGTGGCACTTCATCATCAATGATAGGCCGGAGATGGTGATAAGATGCCCTACATGTTTGCGGATTTTGTAATGGCGCTTTCCTAGGAAAACATTTGTATAAGCACACAATGATGTGCAGGGTTTGCATATGATTCCAACAAAGTTTGCAAACTAATGTGCCTATAATCACTATATTCATATATCTGCGCTATTCCTTAAAATCCACATGTTAAATATAATTCATATGGTTTAAATTAGCTTTACCTCAGCAAATGAGGTTAACGTGCACATAGTATTTTTTTTTAAAACACCTATGAGTAAAATTTTTAATACAAAAAAATTGATCCTGGTATGGAGATAATGATAAGTCACTTAAAAATGACTAACAACTAATGAAAAAACTATTTGAAAGGTAAAAGAAATTATAAATTAAGGTGTTATTATTCAATTACAGAGACAAAGACGTGAAAAAAATACATTTAAATCCTCATGGAGTCTACATGACTGTGTTGTCAGGATACATATTAAATTTTCAAGGGGTCCACACAACGTAACCATTATTCACTTTCAGTTCTAATTAATTTTTTATTTGAAATGAAAATCAAATTATAGATAAACTTATATAAAATATTATTTATACTCAGTAACAAAGTTAATAATGGTATACCCAACCACTCAGAATGGTCCCTAAACCCAATTTCCCGCTATTTATAACTTGATCTGCAAATGGCTCCATCTAGATTTGGATTAGGCAGGGTAATTTATTTATTTTTTTCCATTTTATATTCATGCAGATTGAAAAATGAAATATGTTCAAATTAAGCAGAAGTATTTAATTAAACATGTGTTTGATTTACTGCAAAATCACGTTTCAAATGTGGAGGTTAATGCTACTCTATGTAATGTTGGCTCAGATCCATGTTTCAAGCGTGATTTTGCAACAAATCAAACAAACATTAAATCAATGCTAAAAAATTAATAATAAAAAAAGAGGTCGAATACGTACCGAATGCTTGAGGATTAGTAATAAAATCCATATTCATTTGGAAGGCATTAGCAGAAATATAGACATCAGAACCAATTTCAGAGTTGAGTTGGTTCAACAATTGAACGAGTTGAGGGTTGAATAAATCAGAAGCTTGCTGCAGATCTGGTGCACATTCTCCATTTCTGCTTCGTTGGGCTAATTCTGCTGGCACGCAACCTAATGGTCCCGTTCCAGTTACCAAAACTCGCCTTGCTCCCAATTCATAAAGCCTCTGCCAAGTGCATTCAATTTAACTTGCTCAGAATTATTGCTACTCATCGATCGATGAATTAGTTAACGTACGTAAACAAGACAAGTGTGCAACAAAGAGACCATAACACATTAACTATCTATCTATCTATACATTTATAATGTATAATGTTTGCCCTGCCCATGCCCACATGCATATGCTATTTTAGATCACTGTGTATGTACTGTATCTTGGGTGATGGCATTCCTGGAGGGTACTTATAATCAACATGAAATGAATGGTCAATGGCTTTAGCAACTCACCATATCTCAATACATCATACATAAAATGATTCATTAATTTACATTTTAAAGTTCCCACACTTTTTTCTCTCCGCTAACTATAATAAGTGCAACAACCATGATTTTTACACGTGTATCAATTTTACACTTTTTTTAGCTTTCAGGCCAGTTTGGATTAGTACTTCTGGTGAAAAAAATAAAATGAATTAAAGAGGTTAAATGCATTTAACTTCTCCATAAGTTGAAATTAGTTTTGTAGCTCACATACTCCAAAAGCTCTCCCGTTTAACTTCTTCATATATAAGTAACTAATTTTAACTTACAGAAAAGTTAAATTCATTTGAGCCATTTGATTCATTTATTTTCTAGAAGTTCTTCTGTAAAAGTATCTAAACTGGACATTCATTATTTATCCCCTGTATTTTTGCCTTTTTTAAAATCAAATGACTTATTATATTTTTCACTTTTTGTTTTTACTATCCCTCTTCTCTCCTATGTCAAGTATATAAAAGTAGGATTTTATTTCATGAAGATACCTTTTTCGGTGGAATCATTCATGGCTAATTAAAGGGTCACGGTGACAAGACACGAGTAATGTTGGCCGAAAAGTAAATGATGACAAAATGAAAAGGATAATACTAAAAAGAATAGCAACAGAAGGTAATTAAGTGAAGGAAAACAATTAATACCACAAGAATTTTGCGATACTCGGAAATGAGGTATACAACATAGTCTGGAAGTGCAAATTGGCGTGATCTTGCAGAGAATGGCACAAGGAAATAGTTGTTCACAAAATCATTGCCACCTAAGGTTATCAGTACCAGTGCTTCATTCACCAGTCTTACAGCCTCCTCTTCTCCAATTAGTGCACTCACCCTTTGCTGATACTGCTCAAAGTACTGCAATTGTCTACTGATTCGGATTATGTTTATCTGTGTAGGTAGCATCTTGATAATTAATAAATGGTTGTCTTATAATTGCTAATCCTACTCTTAATTAAACAGAAAATTTCAAGATCTCAGTAAAAGATACTTAAAAAATTGAATGATTATGATAAAATTTTGAAGAAAAAAAAGTGTGAACAATTTTTGTTTCTATATTATCACAACAAAACAATATGTAGAGACTTACAAACTGAATTCCAGTATCATTGAGAATTCCTATCCCAGCAGAAGCAAAATTGGCACCAACTAGTAGCCTCTCTCCATCGAGCTCAGGACTCAAATATGGCAATGTGGGTTCTGACCCAATTTGCTCACCTAATTAAGTGCATACATATATGATAATTAAATAATTGATATGCAACAAGCAATAAATAAAGCCTAGGATATATATAAATGTATCAAATTAACAGCACAAAACAAAATTGATGCAGTTGAAAGCTACTAAAATTAATAAAATAATTAGGAAAGGGAATATATATATATATATATATATATATATATATATATTTGAGGACCCAACTGATAATGTCTGGGATGTTGAGGCCATTAGAGAAACGTCCAGTGGCTCTGTGAGTTGGATAGTCAATTCCATAAGGGTATGAGTCGGCACGAGCAGTGGTTATTAGGTAGTTATTGTTGCCATTGTCTACCAGTGAATCGCCAAATACAAAAAAAGCTCTAGCCTCTGCTTTTGGAACAACAACACTGCTCCATAACATAACCAAACATATAAACACACAAGAAGAAACCAAAACGTTTTGGTCCATTTGGATAAGAAGGATAGTGTGTCTCCCTCAGCAATTGGCAAAAATTTTATCCCTAACTAAAGATCCACCGGTGAATGAGTAAGTATTGGGTAAGGAGTGTCTTTATATAGAGGTGATCTTTGATGTGCAGAATTAAATAGCTTCTGCTACCACCAACAGATGGTAATAAAGAGAGGCCTATCAATACTATTTACAATTCAATTCTATATGTACCACTGTTAATGTGTGTTAAATGCACTTACAGCTACTTGTGTTCTTTTTTATTTTTTTTGGGTTGCTTTCATCGTTTTCTAATAATAAAATGCCAACTAATAGTGAGTGAACATATATAAAAGGTTGTGGTTTTTTTTTTTTTTTTTAATATATGGAGAAGAATTTGTATTTATTGTCTTTTACCTAAGATTTTGTTTACCAACTATTTGAACTAATGGCTGAAAGGTGTCAATTATAATTTTATGGCAGTATACGTGACAGAGATATAAATAAAGTACAACAATAAAAAAGAAATATAAATTAAAACAAGATAATCTACCACATTTAAGCCTCTTGAATACCTTGTTTCCAAATTTCCCTACCCAGTTAACCTGTATGTGGATCTTGTAGAAAGGAATTAGATATACACAATAAGGAGTAAACCACCACTTTAGTCCCTCAAAGTGTGGTTAACTGTCAATTTAATCACTGAATTGAAAAAACTGTCAATTTACTCCCTGAAAGTGTAAAATGTCGGTCAGATTAGTCCTTTTATTTCACATTTTGTTAACTAATGCACTAAATTGACATTTTTTTTTAATTCATGAACTAAATTGACAGTTGACCACACTTTTAAGGACTAAAGTGATGGTTTACTCACACAATAAATCTATGCAGACCAAGTCTTTACATACGGGCCTTGTCTCACCAGTGGATTAAGAATTCAATTACGTGCGGCTGGCAATCCTGCTAAAACATTGCATACAGCCATAGACCAGTCACCAGAGGGCGAACTACCTTCAAATTAATATTGAACATTTTTTTGTATTAGAAATTTATTAAAATAAATAAATATAAAGGGTACGAACTTCGAGTCTTCGACCCTTATATGCAAACATTAAGAAAACTAAAACAAAATCAAACTTGACAAAAAAAAAAAGTCTATATGAATCGACTAGATTAATACACCAATAAAAAAAATGAAAGATCACTACCACCTAATTTAGCATGGAGATCGTATTGCTCAATCAAGCTCCTCCAATAAATAAATAAATAACATCGAAACGATCAATATTAAAACAATATTATTGTGCATAAGCCACAAATCATACCACCTAGTGTCAAAAGAGCTCCCACCTTGTTTAATCATATTTTGAGCAAGTTTGGATGCACTTCTATAAAAAAACTTCTGGGTGTAAAAGAAATAGAATGAATTAAAGATGTCAAATGCATTCAACTTTTCCATAAGATAAAATTAGTCTTTGTAGTCCATCATGTCTCTAAAAAGTTCTCTCATTTAACTTATCCATAAATAACTAATTTCAACTTATGAAGAAGTTAAATGCATTTGGCTTTTTTTATTCTTTCCAAATTTTCACCTAGAAGTTCTTCTATCTAAACTGGGTCTCCCTCTTATGAGACCACGATATTGAAGGTAGTAACAGATCCAGGACCATGGGTTAGTGGGAGCAATTTCTTTTAAAAAAAATAAAAAATGAATAATAATTATTACCATACATATAAAGCACAGTGGCAAATCCAGTATCGGGAGTCAATGAGACAATTTCTTTAAAAAATAAATTTAATAATTATTATTATCATACATATGAAAGGAATGAAATGTGAGAAGGAAGAAAACTAGCTAGTGGTTACTGTTATTGGAGAAAAAATAAAATTTGACATTCAAATCAAATATTTGGACAAAAATAATAATAAATATATGAGGAAATGAGAAATTGAGGATAATAGGCTTAAATGTATAAAATAGAGGGGGCGAAATACAAAAACTCAAAATATTTACTTGTAATTTTATCTAAGTGAGAGTTGTATTTGCACACCATTGTAATGCTCAGAAGAAATAACAACTTTAAAGTCAACCCATCCATAAAAAGAAGGTCAAGACCGGAGTGCTAACTGCTAAGTCATAGTTTGGAAAAAAAAAAAAAAAAACCCCACAAAAGAGCATTTGCACACTACTTATTTACTTCATTCACAAAATTAAAAGATTTAAGTATTGATTGAAGAAATTTAAGTATATATTAATTAAATAAATTCAGGAAATCAATATTATTCTTTGATTGAGTTTTTTTTTTAAATGTAATTATTTAAAAGGTAGTTAATGTTGTCGAGCTAATTTGAATATGTAAACTCACGATACATGTAATAATACGAGGAAAACAAGTGGTTTTGTGAGAGTGAAGATACCATGTGGCTTTATAAGATTTAAAGATGAGGACTAAAAGTTAATATATAGGGGTAGATTTTTGTTTTTATTTATCTATGATTTGAAAATTTTAAAATCACATTAATTACTATTTTGTCAACTATACCCTTATTTGTATCTAATTAATTAATAAAAAGGAAAATCATTGAGGTAATATACTTCCTTCATCATTATTTATAAGACCCCTTCTAGAAGAATTGAGTGTCACTTAATATAAGACTCTTTGCATATTTTTACATAAATTAATCATTTCTTTCATATTTACCCTTCATTAATGTTTAGCTCTTTTAATTCCCCATATATTAATCAATGTAAATAATTAATTAAGTTTTACCCACATGTTTCAATGAAACTGATTTTTGGAGTCTTCTACTAATGTGACAATTAATGTTCATCAAATATAGTGGTCTTTAAATATGGGTATATTTGGAATGCTATAATTTTTTTAAAAAAATCAATGTATTAACCAACTTTTCTTAAAGTGTATGAAACAGTTGAAAGGGTCTTATAATAAGGAATGAGAGAGTATTAATTGAGAAATACTAAACAAAAAAATAAAAAACTAAATATAAATAAAAATATTAATTATATTTTTAAGTATGTGTGTCATCACCTCAACTAAGACTTAAAAAAATAAAGGAATGATTTAAATCGAGTAACGTAACCTAGCAAATTAGTCCCTGGTTTTTTTAGGGTCATGCAATTTAGTTTTTAAGAAATAGAAAACCTCAATATGGTCTCTGACTTTTTTCTTTTTTTTCGCTATAGTCCAACTGTGTGTTTCCCGTTATTTTTTTTACGACGTGTCACACTATTTGTCACTAAAGTGTCCACCGTGGCACAAAAGCGATGTGGTTTTGTCAAATTTATAACTTTAAAGACTTCAACTCCAATTGTCATGTGCTTCCCCATTCTCCCATTTTCTCTCTTCTCTCACTTCTTCATCGAAAAGTCTCAACCTCAATGACGTTATTTTTGCGCCTCGATGGCAAACAATGTGACAGAGTATCACTAAATGTGACACGTCGTAAAAAAAATTAACGAGTAACACACATTTGGACTATAGTGAAAGAAAAGATAAAAAGTCAGGGACTATATTAGATTTTTCTATTTCTTATGGACTAAATTGTATGATCCTAAAAAAGTCAGGGAGTGATTTGATAGTTTACTCATTTTAAATCCTTATAATCAAAGTTTCTAAGGAATAAATAAAAATATTATTTAATGTTATTTTTCTTCCCAAAATATTAAATGCACATGTTTTCCATATTGAACCTTTTTTGTTGAGTATTGAAAAAATTATCAAAAAAATACAACAATGCTCTTTCAATTATAGGATGACCTGTATTTTTTATTTTCAATTTTAGTTCGTATATTTTATTAATAATCGCAACAACTTGAATATTTTCATTATATTTTTAATTTCAAAGCTATCATGAAGGTTATTATAAGTATTGAAAACATGAAATATATGTGAAAACAAAATGCAATTTATAATTTATTTACTCATATAAATCTGCTTATAGTCACAATCCTGTTTTTTTCTAGAGTTGGAAAAATAGGTTATCCGGCCGCCTGGAACTGGTTGTAAGCTTTTGCGAGTCAAGCTAAAAACCCGTTAAAAATATACTATAAAATTAAAACTTGAGTCCGGTCTTATGTGGATAACGAGCTTGTGCGGGTCGGGACGGTTAAAACCTAATTTATTAAAAAATATGACTCATTAAAAATTATAATGAAATTATGAATTAAACTCAATAAATAAGATAATTTAAGTCATATTTCGGCTCCCAATGATAAAATTATGGCTACGTCTTTGCTTATAAGCATATGAATTAAATAACTATGTTAAAAAAAATATATTATCACCTAATAATGTGTTGTTATATCATTTAATGAGTTTAAAATACATAAAATGACATTTTTACTAAATCATATGTGACTTTTTTTAACACTGACGATGTATAGTAATTAAACTTTTTAACATATATAATTGGTTTCACTATTGAAGAGTTTTGACATATAGTTCAGGTAAAAATTTATGAAGTTTATTACTATGCAATATAATGTAAAAAAGTTTTACAATTTCATTCATCCATATGTTATTATGTTATTTAATGAACATGACAACTTAATATTATTAAACTCATTGAACAATGTGACAATATATTATTGGATTTTATATTAATAGTGTATAGATATTGAATTTAAATTTATTTTATCTTGTTTTTATTCGAATCATGATATGTACCAAAAAAAATAAGTTTGTATTCAAATTAAGATTTTTTATTCTAAAAGTTAAACCAAACATATTATTCACTAGTCGTTGTTCTTTTTATAAACATTCCTCACTGTACTAACGAATTTTCAGCCTTCACTCTGTTGGATATTTTGTCAAAATATCACATTGTCTTACTTACGAGTTACAATACATATGGGCCAAATGGATTTTAATTTGTAATGGGTGGGAAGCGGGATATGTGCTGGAAAACTATCGGTTGAGAGGTGCAAAACATTTCTATCGAATTTATTGACATATTAATATCCGACAATAAAATCAAAACTGTATATTTGCTTTCTTTAACTATCTGGTGGATTATCTAGTAATATTTCTCATAAAAAATTGATGATTGTTCAACAGTTAATGTGCGATAAAGGTTTTATGGAACTACCCATTTTTTACTAGTAGCATAGTTTCTTTTTCATTTTTTAAAACACTACTTAAAGTAGTGGATCAAGATTTCAGCTACTAGTTAAAATTATTTTTTATAATTTTATCCTTACAATATTTATAAGTACCCCAGCATTTGATTGGATTTAGGAGAAACTCGATTGAGTCAACATTTTGTGTGTAGGGCGGGTTCATGGTGTAAGTACTCACCCGCATCCGAATTAGGGGTATTTGTGGATTGGATTGAATCGATTTTGAGGGAAAAGCGATGTGGTTCTGTCAAATTTATAACTAAAGTGTCACACTGTTTGTCACTAAAGTGTCTACCGTGGCACAAAAGCGATGTGGTTTTGTCAAATTTATAACTTGAAAGACTTCAACTCCAATCGTCATGTGTTTCCCCATTCTTCTATTTTCTCATTTAATCATCTAATCGGTTTTGATTTTTTTTTTTTCAAATCCAATCCAATTTTAATTGGTTTGGATTGGATTGGATTTCGGTTTCTCAAATAAACTAAAAATTGAAGTTATGAAAGCAAAATTATGAAATCATTACTAGTTTCCAAAATCGTTAATCATTTACAAATTTAAAGCCGAAAAGTTATGTTTTGCCAAATTGTTAATGTTTCTTGAACAAATAAGTTATAACTTTAAATACTTAATTAGATATGAGAGCTAATCCCAATTTCATAGACCATATAACAATATCTACTTATGGTAAACTCAGTATGATAAAAACATGTAATTATCTTATGTCATCCTATAACATACAAATTACTTGATGACTTCTAATCCCATTATTGAATGTTATTCGTTAAATATAGTTGCACAATAATAATTTTTTTCATCATCATAGAAAAATAATATCAATAATAATAATATATCAAATGTTTAGAAATCTTTGGATAAGATTGGTTCTCATAGGCAGGTCCGAAATCCAATCCAATCCAATTAAAAAATTTGGTTTTTTGCGGTTTGCGATTTTTTTGATTTGCGGTTATTTCGGTTTGTGGTTTTTTGGATCAGTTGTTGCAGTTCCAATTGGATTGGAGTGGATTTGAACACCCCTAATCTGAACCCGGGTCGATATAAAAGTTAACTAATTTTACTTATAATTATATTAATAGTTGAACAATAACATTAAGCTGGCATACTTTACCAAAACTATGATTTTATTTCTCAAGTTTCTTTTTTTAAAAAAAAGGTTCTCAGTGTCTATTTTGATATATTGTTTAAATTATAATGTATTTGATATGTTATTCTTTTAATAATATGGTTATAAGTTAATAAAATTAAAGTGAAAAGGAAAAATGGGAAGTGGGTTCCATTCCATGTGTTTCCTCGAACTTGATGGAGATGGAGTTTGGGGGTCATAATTTTACCTCGCCTTGAACCCGACCTATACTTTTGGTGGGGAGGGAAAGACCTGACTCGCCCCACCTTATTGTTATGTCTATTTATTATTGACGTCACTGATCAGCACTCTCCACCACTACCATCACTGGCCGACACCCTCCACCCTAATGTTGTTAGCTATACCTCCCACCACTTAGCACCCCCTCCACCACTATCGCTTGGCACCTTACATTGTCTTTGTATAACACCCCTTTACTTTGTCATCACTGCTTGACACTCGCTACCGTTGTCACCACTGCACAACATCGTCCATCATCGTCATTACTACATACCTTCCACTGTTGCCCAACGGTCTCCACCACCATTGTCGCCCAACACTCTTTGTATCATTATCACCACCCCACATCTTCCATCATCTTTGTCATTCTAGTACCCTCCATTTAAGGATGTCACTGAGGCAGGACGGGGAAGGGTATTACACTACCCATATTCATACCCGTTAAAATTAGTGGGTATCCATTCAGATAACGGGTATCCACAAGCACTTACTAATATATAAGATTCACTACAAGAAATCTCTAATTAGCGATGACCAATAGTCGACGCAACAAGGGGAAAACCGTCGCTAATTCATTATTAGCGATGGCCATGTGTCGACCTCCCGTCCGTCGCTAAAACGGGCGTCGCTAATGCAATAGCGACGACCATTTCACGGTCAACGCTGTGTAGCGTCGTCCCAGCCGTCGCAAAGGTCGACGTTAATTTCGTGGTCGTCACAAAATAGTGTCGTCTATTGGTCATCGCAAGCTGACACACCGTAGCGACGACTAAAATTGTCGTAAACGCTATTTAACTATAGCGACGACTAGTTTGCATTGGTCTGGCCGTCGCTGATTTTTGAATTTTTTTATTAAAATGAGACTAATTTTTTATTTTTTTATTTGTGAATTAAAATGAGATAAAAATCGTGGACTATATAAAATAAGATTTTTTGTTAATTTGAATAATATATATTAAAGCTTCGAAAAGTAGTGCACATCAGTATTAATATAATTATACATCGTTTTCATCTTCTTGATTTTCATCGTTATCTCACCCATCTTCTTCATCCTCACCTGATGGGATGTCTTTGTTCTCAGATTCATCATATTCAACCATTGATTCAGGGACAGACTAAAAGTCATTGATATTCCACATCAAACATGCACACATGACAAAGTTTTGTTTCGTTGAAATATCATACGTCATAACCATATACTTCTACAAATGTTGGAGATCATCAATCAAAGGCTATAGAAACACGTCTATGTTTGATTTTGGGTTAGTTGGACCGGGTATTAGATAAGTCAAAAACATATATGGCTTAGTCATGCACATTTCCAGGGGAGATTATATGGTGTAACTATTACATGCCAACATGAATACGGTGAAGTCGAAGCTTGAATGTAAGGTGTAAATCCATCAGAACATAAGCCTAATCTTACATTTCTTGGCTCATTTGCAAAATCACGTTACACATTATCAAAGTGTTTCCATGCTTCCCCGTCCGATGGATGACGCAATAAACCAAAATCATTCTTGTTCTCATGATGTCATCGCATTTGTGCAACGGATTCTAATGACGCATACGATCGTTGTAACCTTGGAATAATTGACAAATAAAACATCATCTTCGCCGGAACATCTTTACTTCCCATCCCAACCTTACGAGGAACAAACTTCGGAGCATTACAAAACTTGCATTCAGTTAAATGTTTATAATCTTTGTAATGCAACATGCACCCATTCCTACAACAATCAATTTTTTCAGCCTTCAAACCTAACTTAGACACCAATTTCGTCGTTTGATAATAGTTTTTTTGGAATGTTGTTAGGTTTTGGAGCTACATCAGCTAACTTTTGCATAAAATAATCCAAACACTTTTCAGTAACATGTCAATTAGTTCTAGCTGCTAATAGCCTCACAACTATTGATAACATAGATTCAAATGTCATAAATTGGTTGATTTGCAGAAAGTAACATATCATAAAACTGTTTGGCATCTGGGTTGGGTGGCTCATGGTCATTATCATGTGGTTCATCATGTATAAGCCTAAATGTGTCATACACCATATGAGTCACTGAGGAAAACTGAGGTTCATAATTCATATATTCAACATTATTATTTTCATCATCCCCATAGTCAACATTATTAGACCCTTCTTCTCCGTGCTTAGTCCATACCTAATAGTTTGGTTTAAATTCAGACTTCAACAAATGAGTTTTAACTAATAGTGGTCTCGGAATCTTTTCACAATTACAATTCACACGTGGACACCTAATCCTTCCTTCAGACATAAATAAAGGTTGTTCCGTAGCATTGTTAACAAATTCAGAAACCCCATTGATATACTCATAACTCAATCTCCTATAGGAATCAATCCTATTATACATCCATCTACGATCCATTTGTCTGTAATTCAACAATTATATAAATTTAGCATAACAGCTTCACATATCATAACACAAACACATGCACAATTCTATAACATTAGCACAGAACTTGCACTCTTCATAGGGTCTCACCTATTGAGACGATAATGTGATGTTGGGATCCGAGAGTGGTATATAAAGAGCCATGTAGAATTGATGTAGCAAAATCCAGGAATTTCATAATTTTCATTATTCATTGTAGGTTGTGAGGTCACAAGTGATTAACTTCAAGAGGCGTGAGGGTCTTTATTAGGATGTGTGGATAAATGGTTAACCCAAAGGGGAGGCAACAAAAGCATGTGCTTTAAATATTTTTTAAAAGTATTTAAAAAACACTTAATTTATTATAATTCAATAAACCCCTTATCTCTAAAAAAAATTGGTTATGGTGTGTACTATTTTTTGTTTTACCGAGAATCCACCACATGTATAGTTGTGGGTTTAACCCTCGACTCCAAGTGGTGGTTAGGTAAAATCCTTCAAAGACTAAGGTATGCATTGTTTGACTACATACCTAGACTTAGGTGGACGTTATTAGATTTTTTTTGTGACAACCACATGTATCTCTTATTACAGGGGTAATCATGTTCGGACTTAGCCACAATTAAGGCTTATCGCTCATCTCTAAGAGTGTGTTTAGTAAGAATCGAACACGAGAGGTTGAGAGCTCTTACCACAATCTCAGTCTGCATTACCAACTGAATTACAACCCTTTAGTGGACGTTATCGATCGAATTTGATTAGCTATAACATATAATACAAAAATGTTGTAAAACTTATTGAATATTATTTATTTATTATTTGTTATCAGTATTTTAAAGATATTTGTTAATGTTTTTTTTTTATTATTTTGTATCCGCGCCATTACTGCCTGTGATTTCAAGGCCTGTGACAAAAAATAAATAGGGTGGCCGCGTGGGTGCATTTAACTAGTAATTGTAGTGTACTTTCACGGGGCTTTTTCATCCCAATAATCTTATCTTATCTTATTACTATTAGTTTTAAAATTGGGTTTGAATTTTGGACTTGCCCAAGTGGCATCGATTAGTTCATGCCGGGGACGCAACTGACGTTAAAATTTGATAAAAATATGTTTTTTTTATATTTTAAAAATAAATATGCTTTAATTAAAAATATTAATATTTGTAAATAAAAATAAAATAAAATATATATTTTTTAATAACAAAATTATCATTAAAGAGAGCACTGGGATGCTCTAACCCCAAATATAGAACAGAATAGAAAGAAAATGGGTTAAATTATATTTTTGTCCCCCAAAATTATCCCGATTTTTTCATTTGGTCCCCTATTTTTTTTCCCCAAGTAGTCCCCAAAAATTATAATACATTCTCATTTGGTCCCTCTGTTAGGGTACCATTATTATCTCAGTTAAATACTTGCGTGGCAGCTTAGGTGGACAAAATAAGCGTACATGACATGCATATGTGTCATTTTATGTGTCATGCATGACTTATATCACCACCTTTCATGAAAAAAAAATTATAGAATTCATCAATATGACTCACAAAAAGGCGTTGATTAACCACATATAGGCTTATTTTGTCATGTAGGACACATAAGAAGACACATATGCATGTCATGTATGCTATTTTGCCCATCTAAGCTGCCACACAAGCATTTAACGGCGATAATAACGGTGCACTAACAGAGGGACCAAATGAGAATGTATTATAATTTTTGGGAAAAAAAATGGGGGACCAAATGAGAAAATCGGGATATTTTGGGGGACCAAAAACATATTTTAACAAAAAAATGACTTTATTATGGAAAAAAAAATATATGTTACAAGAAACACCACACACCAACCCAAAATAATATTAAGGAAAAAGAAACAAGCCCAGGACATAATAAATTTTATATATGACTTTATTATGTAAAAATTTACATAATAAAACATGTTATTAGTATATAACTTTTTGGATTAAATAATCTAGATGCATGATTAATTATGATTTTTTTTATATTACCATTCAATCAAGCAATGTTACGAAATTAATAAAGCTTTAACTTTTAAACAATTATCTAAAAAATTGCAGTTTTAATTTTTTTTGCTACTACTATTTTTAAAATTAAATTCTTTTATAATATTTTTTACGAGGATACATTATTTTGTTAATAATTACTAATGGTTAATATTTATTAATATATTTTATTAAAAACATAGATGTAATATCAAATTCTTATATTTATATTTTAATTAAAGAAAACACGATGCTTGTTCCGAGTAGTTTGCTTTCTTTTATTAATTTTAATATATAAGATATATACCTATAGAAATTTGAGGCCTTGCTTAGTAGTTTCCCCCTGAACCGGCCATGCTTGTATCCTTTTTCAACTTTATATCAGTCTCTTCCATTACAGTTGAGTGACGACCCATTATGGCTATGGGTTTTGAAAGTTCTTGCACATAGTCGTCTTTGATTCCTTCTTGTGACGTTAAGATTCAATGTTGAAGATTAGGTATCTCATGTAGTTAGTGTCTTTAACTTAGCGTCTTGAGTGAAATGGCCATTTATAATTCTTATTTATAATTGATTTTTTACTTTCAGAAATGGTTGAGATTAGATCATCCATTTTCCCCTATTTTCGTGAATGGAAAAAAAAAATGGAACATGCTGACCATGTGTCTGGTGAGATGTTACAAAAAAAAAATCTTCCATAATCCATACTCTGTTCCCGAAGAGTATTTTGTGATGATCTGGATAAAAGGAGCCGCCAATTTATTTGGGGGGATCAAATAATATTCATAAGGTGCACTCTCTTAGTTGGGATCATATTTGTCAACCTAAAGAGAATGGAGACCTAATTACGGCAAGCCACTCATACCAACGTGGCTTTTATGATGAAATTGGGTTGGAAAATGATCCAGAATCCTAATGACTTGTGGGTCTGAGTGTTGAGAAGTAAATACTCTTGTGGGGAACGATCTCCTTCCTCACATCCAAAGGAGACCAAATGACTCTAACCTTTGGAAAGGTATCTGCAAGGGGTGGCCAGAGCTAATGCAAAGAATCTGCATTAAGATTGGTGAAGGGAAAGGATATCTGCTTTTGGAAAGATTCTTGGATACCTGGTTTTAATAGCCTGATCATTTTGCTATTAGTGGTGTTGATATTGATCTTCATGCTAAAGTGGGGGGATTACTACTCCCTTCCGGTGGTTGGAATTTGGACCTTCTTCATCATCACCTCCATCCTCATGTTATCAACACTATTAGTACTGTTCCTTTGAATAAGATTGGTCTTTGTGATTCTATTTCTTGGACCCCCTCTCTGAATGGTTTGTTTACCATCAAGTCAGCTATCTAGTCTCTTCATCCTTCGAACTCAGATCAGCATGCTACTTTATTCAAGAAGATTTGGTCTTGTCCGGGTCCTCAAAGACATCGCTTTTTCCTTTGGCTTTTAGCTAACGATTCTTTGTTGACTAATTACAATTGTGTTAGGCATCATATGACCGCTTCAGATTGTTGCCCACTGCTGCAATCAAGTGCCAAAGACTAATATTCATGCTATTAGAGACTGCTTTTGGGCTAATCAAATTTGGAAGAAATTCATTCCTACCAGATCCTACAGGGAATTTTTTAACTATAATTCATCTCATTGGTTACAACTTAATTTTTTTGGGTTCCAATGGTCGTCTTTCCTCGGACAGACTGTCCTCTTATGTTTGGTTATATTGCTGCGGGTATATGGCGTGCAAGGAATGCTTTTTATTTTTTACAATACATGTCTCAATTTAGACATGATTTCTACACAAATTCATAGGACCATTGTTGAGGTCAAGCTTGCTTTCTCCCCAACCTTGACAGCAACCCTTATATGGATGGAATTATCTCTTTATTGACCTCTTGGGTGAAATGGGATCCTCCAGACATAGATTGGATAAAACTTAATTCTGATGGAGCTTTCAATCCAAGCCATCAGCTTGCTGCTTGCGCTGGTGTCTTTAGAAACCACCACGACATCTTCTTGACGGCCTTTGCTCAACGTCTTACGTATGTGTCTGTTCCGGAAGCGGAATTGTCAGCGGTGCTATATGTCATTGAGAGAGCTTGGGTGATGAGGATTCTCAGATTGATAGTGGAGACTGATTCTGCCAATGTTGTAAGGCTTATTATGCTCGGGTGCAATGAAACAAATCCTTTATTCAGTATTGTTCAAAGAATCCAACATCTCATGAGAAAGGATTGGATGGTCAGAATTCATCACATTTTCTGATGAAGCTAATCAACCTACTGATGTTCTTGCAAGTCACTGCCTTAGCCAAAGCAATTCGGAGTTGCTCTTTTCTTCTATCCCAACATTTTTGTCTTTGTCTATTAATGTTGATTATATAGGAACTTGGTTCTCAAGAACCAATTAGTTTTGTTTTTCTTTTGTTTTTGTTTTTCTATTCCAGGGCCTTGCCCCTTTCTTTCACAAAAAAAATTTTGTGTTAGAGGAGTTTTGTACAAGGAGCTTAGGCTTTGACAGGGCCTGTTCTATGCTATAATATGTCCATCTTAGCGATGGGAAATTTCATATGAGAGGCATTATTAGGTTTGATGGATTTGTAATTAGGAATAAGATGAAATTCAAGGGTATATTAATAAATAATAACAAGTTGAAATGTTTTAATGAAATACATGTATAAGCTAGATTGTGGTAAGGTACCAAAACCATTAATTTAATCAAGACACCATAGCAAGCACCTACATATTATATCGTGATCATATAAGATTATCAATAAACAAATATTAGTTTGGTACACAGAGTTGTGGCTCAGTTGGCAACGAGACTGAGATTGTGGGAAGAGCTCCCGGGTTCGATCCCTACTAAACACATTCTTCGGGAGGGGCGATGAGCCTTAACTGTGACTAGATCTCGAATAGGACTGCCCCTAGTAATAGGAGATACCTATGGTTTACACAAAGAAAATATCATTTTGGTATAAGTTTTCTTTAATTGTTTTTTTTTTTTATAAAATCATGTCATACAATGGATTCTTTTTTTTTTTATCTTTGATTGAGAATCCTAACATATATAGCTTTAGATTTAACCAAAGACTTTATAGGTAAGTACACCTTAGGCTACAACACACCTAGAGTTTTATTATATTTCCTAAATATTCTCACACTAATCTCTTACTATTTGTGAAAAAAAATGAAAATGAAATGAATTTAGTTATTGATCTCAATTCATTTAATGTACATTAATCTAAAGGGTTTAATAATGATTCCGCATTCTTAAGTGATTATATGAACGTATTATTTATGGTTAAATGTTTTTACTCAGTGTATAAACTCATTCGATGAATGCGTTTCTGGAAATTAATTTTTGAAAATAAAATTTTGAAACATTTTTTTAGAATTGATTTTTTATATATATAATTTTAGTTGTAGAGATGGAAAAATTCTGTCTCTAACAATGTTATAAAACTCGGACCGGTCATCGACTCAGTCGAGGTATTGGGTCACTGGGCAATGGTTGAACTAGTGAATCACTGGTTAAACCGGGTATATATATCAAAACCTATAATTTCATATTTAAAAAATTTAAACTTTATGAAAAAAATAATAACCACAAATTAAACTACTTAGATTAAATAATATGAAGATTTATTTATGTTTAATAATATATAATATACATTTAAGTACATATTTTATATTATATTATTATATATATATATATTTCTTTATATTAAAAATGATTAAACAAAAGTATAAAAAACAAAATGATTGGAATTTGGAAATATTAACTTGTCAATCTTTCATAACAGTATAAGTAAAACATTGTGCATGTATAATTGTAAAGGATGTCTGGGTGTAGTGGTCGCGCACACGTTTATTTTCCTCTGGGTCACGCGTTCAACACTTAGCATGGATATTTTTTGATTTCTGAGCTTCAAACCGGACATGGGCCGATTTCCGGTCCAACCGGCCGGTGCGGTCTGGTCAGTTTTAACAACGCTTGTCTCTAAAATCGGGAGCAGGTCCGGTCCGGTCCAGTTTCTTCTCTAATTCATTTCTAACAAGTCTAGAGACAAAATTCTTTCCGCCTATAAAAATTAAAATTTTATAAAAAATAACACGCTTCCAGAAATTCATCTTCAGAAGCCATTCTTATCATTTAAGTTCTGAAAATTAGTTTCCAGAAAAAGATGTAGGGTATTTTTTTAAAGTGACTTTTTAGGGACTGCGAAAAACAAAAGGGGTTAGAAAAACATGCCCCCCACTGTGTTAATAAGCCCATACCCTTTTTGGTATTTTCAAAAAAGGGAAATGTTATTTTTCACCACTCTTTTAACTATTCACACCACCCCTCAAATTTGTATTATATTGTTTCTTAGATTACCATCCCCCTTTCCACTTTCTTCCCCTATACTCGATGCAACTCCCCTTCCCTTCCCCTTCCCCTTCCTAGTGCAACTCTTTTCTCTTTTCGCAGTGGAATTCGTTCCCCATAGGCGTGATTGCAAAGAAAGCCCATGGCGGTGCGGTGGAAGGCTAATCCTTGATCACTTTTATGCTCATCTCTCACCATTGGTTGTGCTTAATAAAAATGCAATAACTACAACTCAAAATACTTGTAGAATTGATCGTGCTGGAATCATAGGTGATTCACCTTGGTAAGAGTCTAGTGTGGTTATTTGGATCATCTTAGATATTAAGAAAAATGGATTCAATTTTATTTAATTCGTAAATATTACTCATAATTAGAATTTCATATTTCCTTTCCGGTGGAAAACTCTTACCTTTATGTATTTTTTATGTACCTGAATTTTCTATGTATTGAAAATCCATTTTCCAATACATAATTAAAAACGTGCACCGAAAATTGAATTTATTCTCATTTTTATATTGAAAATTCAATTCTCAGTATAAAAATTACAAACGAAATTGAATTTCTGATACACGATTTTTTTTTGTGGAAATTAAATTTTTGATATACAAAAGTTATTGAAATTTAATTTTCGAGTATAAAAATTGTGATTTTCAACATGCATCTGGTCTTCCGCTCAACTGTGCCACATCTTGCAACCGCACCTATGGGGACAGACTCCACTGAAAAGGGGAAGGAAGGCGGCCATTGATAGGAAAGGGGGAGGGGAAGATGGAGGGGGGAAGGGGAAAAAGGAAGGGACGGGGAGTTGCAACAGGAAACATGGGAGGAAGAAAGTGGGGAGGGGAAAGGTAATTTGGGAAAACAATAAAATACAAAAAGAAAGAGGGATGGTCTGAATAGTAAAAAATGAGGTGAGAATAGTAAATCCAGAAAAGCGCTAGTCCATTTTAAGATTAATGTGGCTCCCATTTCACCCATTGGGCCGACGTGAGCTTCTTAGCATGGGAATATTCTGTAATTGAGGAATTTATTTTTTAATTTCCACCCCCTATTTTTCTAAAAATACCCCCACTCACTTTCGAAATTTCCTTTCCGAAAATAAATGTAATAAAAATCTATAAATTAATATTTTAAAGTGATTTGTTAAAACCATTTTCAAAAGTTAAATTGTCAAAAAATACTTCCGATAATTAATCTGTGGAAATATTTTTAATATAAATTTAAATTTCCGGAACGTGATTTCTGGAAGTATCCAAATACTAATCTTTAGAAGTATAAAATTTGTTCATGAACTTTTTCAGTCATTAGAGACAAATTCTCTTGGCTATCACAACTACCATAAACTAATTTATGGAAACTTCCATTTTGTCATGAAATTTATCAATCACTAAAAAAGAAATTCCCTATCTCTTACCTACAATCTAAATATCATCCCTCTTTGAACTACCACCTCATAACATAAATACTTTTGCAAATTAATTTCTATAAATATTTCAATAATTACACTTCTGAAATTAATTTTAGAAAACAAGTTTATGGAAATTACTTCCGAAAAGGTGGTATATGAAAGTGGATGTAGGTCTTTTTGAAAAACAAATTAAATATAAGGACCCGGTGGGAATAGGAACAAAAGGTGGGAAAAGAATGAGCATTCTAATCATTGCACACCCAAAACTTAGCTGTAGATGTAAGGGAGTTGCTTTTAACACC
Organism: Sesbania bispinosa; assembly: GCA_026901365.1. NCBI lineage: Eukaryota > Viridiplantae > Streptophyta > Magnoliopsida > Fabales > Fabaceae > Sesbania > Sesbania bispinosa. The sequence continues at coordinate 846,286 of QLOH01000172.1, forward strand.
CTCTTTTTGTATTTGCACCCCATAATGTTTGTAAATTTTAAAATTCCCACCTTACCCCTCCCTATCCCACCTCTACCACCACCACCACCACCTCCACCTCCACCTCCCAACACCTCCCATAAATCTATTGATTTTTTTATCTTTAAAAAATACTTCCGGAAATTTCCGAAAACCAAACGATAAAAATAACTTTCGGACGTATATTTACGGAAAAAAATGGCTTTCGGATGTATATTTTCGAAAATATATATATTTTTTACAAATTTCACTTTTAGAGACAGAACAGAATCCGTCTCTAAATCAGAGATGAAATTTTTCCTTGTTCACGCGCAAGGAAATTTTCGTCTCTGATTTAGAGACGGATTCTGTTTCGTCTCTAAAGTGAAAATAGTAAAAAAAAAATATATTTCCGAAATTTCCAGAAATATACATCCAGAGCCACTTTTATTCCGGAAATATACATCCGAAGCTATTTTTATCTGGAAGTTTCCGGGTAATTAATTTCCAGAAGTGCTTTTTAAAGAGAAAAAAATTAAGAGTCATGGGGGGTGTTGGGAGGTGGAGGTGGAGGGTGTAAGCAGTGATATTAAAATCGGATCGACCCGGCGGTTCAACCGATTGGACGGAAACCGGTTCACTGGTCGATCCGGCCAGTGGGTTTAGATCGTTTCTGCATGCGAACACGGTCAAAACTCGGCTAAAAACCGGTCAACCCGTTAAAACGGACCAGGGCCGGTTCTGTGAGCTAACCACGAAAAATAATATTTTCTCGTGAGCGGATTCGAACAGGAACGAGGCAGACGCAGAGACAAGCACGCAGACCACTGCACCAATCCGCGCTTTTGATATAATAGGTGCGAATTATATTATATATTGTAACATGCTTCATTATTATCAAAATTCAAAAGACAACTCACGCGTATATTATCACAGTTCCACATCCACACCATTGTTGCACCGTCCGCAGTAACATTGCAAGTTCATCTATCAATTTTTTAAATTGAAAACAACCTTCACCTATAATATTATATTTTACTGTGTATTATTTTCATTTTGTTAAATATAATAAAAATATTTAATTTTATTCTTATATGATTCCATTATTAAATCTTAAAATAGTGAAATAAATTATTGGTCTTTGTATAACATAATATTTTTTTAAAAAAAGTATATATTTATCATATAATATTTATTTATTTATTTTAATATATGTCCGGTTCAACCAGTGACTACTAATAATAGTGGTGGTGGAGGTGAAGGTGGGGATTGGGAGGGGTAGGGTGGGAAATTTGAAAGATACAAATATTAGTAGGGGGTGCAAATAGTAAAAAGGGGTGTTAAAAGCAACGCTCTAGATGCAATATGCGCCGGCCCCGAAAGGCCACTTACAATATAGATAGGGGTATTTTTTTTACCACTTTTTTATTCACATCACCCCCAATATTTTTTATGACCAAAATACCCACTATTCCTTTTCCCAACCATATTATAATTATTTTTGAAATTTAAATTCTAATGTTAATGAGCTATTTAAATTCCTTGAACTAATTTCGGAATACCTAAACACATCGGTGTTTTCCAATTAAACTGAGAAAATAATCTAAGAATAACTTTTGAAATTTAATTTATGGAATAACATGAACAATAGAATGGAACCCATACTTTCCCAAATAAAAAAAAACTTCCGAAAATTAAATTCAGGACTAAAATTATGACAAATAGTTCCAAAATTAATTTTTCAGAAAAGGAAATGATAGTGAAAAAGAGTGAGTGAAGGTATTTTATAATAATAATAATAATAATAATAATAATATTAATATGTGTTTAGTAAAAATAAGCGGTGTAGAAAAGCACTAAAAGCCCATGCAAACTACTTGGTTCTTCTAATATAATGGTCGTCGAAGATCCAAAATAATTAAGTAAACTAGTGTTTTAACCACATGTGCAATGCAAGAATAACATTATTTTTGTTGTTGATATTTTTAATATTACTAAAAAACCAATCATAAAAGTTCTAACATAACTAGACAAATAAATATAAAATGATATGTTTAGAGTTTGAAAAACAACACGTTCAAAAGATAAAGGGAACTGTTATATGAAAATTGTCAATGTATTTTAAAATTAGGAAAATGATAATGAGTGTCCTGAGGATACTTGTTAAGGAACCTAAAATACAAAGATTTATTGGAGTGTGTGATATTCAATTTCACAGATGTAATCAATATTGTGATTTTTAATAGAAACTTTCTCTTTATGGATTCTTAACCAGTGTCCTTAGGGCACTCGTAGCATAACCCTTAAAATTAAAGGCTTAAATTAAAAAAAGAAAGTAAGGAGAAATTCAAGTCATGTGGATAATATTAGATAACAGGAAATTCAAGTCTCCTCTAACATTGAATAAAATTTAAAGTAAAATAATGGGTATAAATTATATTTTTGGTCTATATAAATTAGTGATTTTCCTCCTTTCACCCCCTATATTTTTTTAAAAAAAAAACTTCCCAAAAAACTTTGTTTCCAATTTGTCTATGACATTTAATATACTGAAATAACCTTAATTAACCATGATTAAAAAGTAATCTATCCTCTCCATCATTCAATTACACGATATTTTTTAATTAAAAAAATATAAAATGAAATAATAAAAGTATTTAAAATTTTAAAAACAGTGCAAAAGGTTTGGCGACTAGAGAGGGGCATAGCCAGGATTTTTTTTGAGGGGTCGGAATAGAATACTTCATTCAGTTCTTTTTACATGATTCTTTTGATAACTCTATTTGGTCATTTTTCTAAGTCTCTTTATAAAATTTTAGAAACATTTATTTTTTTCCATCTTTATTCCTCGTAATTTTTAACATCTTTAGGTTAGTTAATGTTCATGGAGAAATCTTCAATGGTAGTTTCCGGCAAGACTGGTTGCAATTCCACGGCGAAGCGCGGTGGGGTGTACCTGCAGAGACTCTGATGCTTAAGTCGGTAGCGATCCTTGTTGGGACCTTGGCAAGCGTACCAATGTCGCAGCAGTATAATAGTTTTTAAGTAAGAGTGTCGAACCCACGAGGAACGGTTTCGATAAAAAATTCAAAGTTTACCTTACTAAGTATATGTACACAAAGGAGAATATTTGATTCATGATTGGTTTTATAACAACTAAAGTAAAAATGCAAAAAAAGGAATAAAATGCAAAGTAAAAGTTTAGGAAAGTTCAAATGGAAAAAACTGGATTGAATTTCATCTATCGCACTCTTCCGTATTTTGGAAATAAAAAACCTATAGTATTCGAACTAGACAATATTGAAGCACAAGCTAAAATCATTCACAACCGATTCCTCCAATGTGAAATCCTTAGAACAACCCCCTAAACACTGATTCCTCCAATGTTTAACAGGTTGCATAGCATTAAGGAAAGATGTTTTAAAAGCTAATCGATAATCGAAAGCCATTCCTAGCGTTTCGACCCATCGAGCATTTTCGTCCAAATCGAATTTCTGAAATACGTTCCCCCGCTACTTCAAGAAATCTAAATTGAGATTACTACTGAGTTAATAGAGCCAAGCATTAATAGTAGAATGAAAATGCCAATATTGTAAAGAAACAAGATTACTATAGATGAATGAATCCAAATACATCCAAGTTTGAATAGATTACATTCAATCCCAAAATAAAAGTTTAGCTACTCATAGTAGCACTTACAACCCAAGAGAAATGAAGAAGAAGAAATGGAGGCAAACCCTAGCCGAGCTCCCAAAGGAAACTTTTTGAAGAGGACTTCAAAAAGCTCCTTATATAGTCCATTCTATTCTTGCAAGTGCCTTTAGAAAGCTGTCTGAATTTGGGCGTTAACCTCCAGAATTGAGGGTTTGAACGCCCAGTGATAATTACTTTCCGAATGAGAAAGAGGACGCGCCTGCGTTTGCTTTTTCAACCAAAAAGGACGCACGTTCAAAACCGCCAGAATGGAAGTTTGAACGCGCAATGATTATTATTCCGCAAAAAGGCGCGCACGTGTTTTCGAATTCACCTTTTTTCCTAAAAAAGTAGCGCGTTCAAAACCTCCATTCTGGAGGTTTGAACGCTAGATTCGGAAAGGGGGCGTTCGAACATCTTTTTAGACAGGATACACGCTGTTTAATAAACCTCCAGATGGAGGTTTGAGTGCCCAAACTTGCTGGCTCAAAGCGGTCTTTTCTCCTCTTTTGATTTTACTTGCTTCTTAGCTTCCCTCCGAGTCTTAATTCCTACAAATATGTACATTTCTCATGAAAATATCATCAACTCAGATTTAATTTAGAAACTACATAAAACTAAAATCAGCAATAAAAGGGAAATTAGGGGCCAAATTAATAACAATTATCATCTTAAGTGCTAAAATTATACCTAAAAATTACTAATTCTAAGCACTTATCAATTGTGGCAATGTTTTCAAAACACGAATGAAGCGTACCTGTTACAACAACCCCGTTCGTGTTTATATAGGTCGATTTAGGGCGGGAAGAGTCGTTAGTCAGTTGTAACGAAATTGGTCGAGTAGCTCATGCGCTCAGACGATCTGCCCATCACGCACTATAATCTAGTCAACATTTGTATCTCGAGTTAGAGTCTATTCCTCGACAAGCGAGATGTAAGTTGACAGATATGTCATCTTGAGTTTGTGAATGAGCCTCTACAGTAGGGACGAGAAGTCGGACGACTTCACATTCGACTTTGGTTTGGCCGTTGAAAACTGGGCAAACTCAAGTTTGAATCTTGGAACATCCTAATTCTGGAAACCTAGGGATAGTGCTCGTTGGAAGCACCTTCATAATTTCGCGACATTACTGATATCGTAACAAACAGCACATACAAAGCTTAGGTAACCAATGTTTACTCAGCGAAACTTTCCACATACACATCTATACAGTAACTCGCCATTAGTTGGCTACAATCAACGAAGACAACTAATTCAATTAATTCAATGTATAATACAATGAACCTAACTAGTCTAATCCAATTAACTCACAGGGGAAATATCCATCCCTAAACAAACCAAATCTTTGTTAGAGACAAACTCACCCATAAGTGTTGTAATGAAACCAAACCATCAAAAGTTAATGTATAAAAAAAATGAACATGTGAGATGTCCTCGTGTCTACTGACTATGTGTTCAAAAGTGGTTGCAGAGTTTAGTCTCTTGTGTTGCAGGATATTTACTCATCTGATAAAACAAGTCAGGATGCTAAGGAAAATGCAAATCTAAAAAATCAGCCCTTGAAGAATACAAAGTTGAAGTGCCAAAAGCAAGTCGAAAATACAAAATTTATCAAGCTCAGAAACATGACCAAGAGTTACAAAAGAGCCAAAAAGATGAGACTCAGACAGAGAGTAAGACTCAAACAAGATATCAAGACTCAGACAGAGACTAAGATTCAGACACAAGCCCAAGACAGAGACATGGGACTCAGATGCAAGATTAGCCTAAGACGTAGCCTAAGACTTACACTCAACATGAGACACATGGTCATAAAGATAATTAAAGTCAAGGCAAGTACATTGTGCATACTGCAACAAGCCAGAGCATGCCTAAACACAACAGAACAGTGTTAGCAAAAGGCCAATCTCTCTCTCCTACAAACGGCTATTAACGGGCAGAAACGGCTAGTTTGTGTTTGAATTAAAAGGCAAGTCCAAAAACAAGACTAAGAGAGAGACTACATTGAATACTCCAGATCTTTGCGTCTCAACTACATCTCAACTCAGTCTCAGTCTCTCTCACTCAGCTCAGATTCAGTTACACTGAGTGCATCTATAGTAGTCTCACAGGTTCTCTTTCACTTTATAGCCATCTTTTGCTTGTAACTCTTGGAGAGAGAATACCTCTAGCCAATCTCACTGTATATCCGTACCACTGTACGATACAAGCTAGATCATTATCATCTTTCTATTTCTTAAAAGATTCTCATTTGAGATAGGTGGAAGCCTAGTCTCGTGTGAGCTGTAAGAGCCTGAAGAGGTCAAGTGAAGAAGATTTGAATCTCAATCAGTTAGGAGAACCTAGCTTGATGAGAATGTGAGCTTGAAGAGGCAGTGAGAATACTTGTATTTGACAAGGTTGTTATAGTGAAAAATCTCACAAGTTGTGAGGACTGGACGTAGCCCCATATGTGGGTGAACCGGGATAAATCAATGTCTCCTGCCCCCATATCTCACTTATTTATTTGCATTTCTAAATACGTAATTTTAACAAAGAAATTGAATCTATCTGTTGAAACTCTCACTCACATATTAGTAATTACTTTGAGTTTCACTAACCTCTTAACTGACTACATTGAGCTTCCAGGTTACTAAACTTGAGTACAAGTCTCAGTTTGATCTTAAGAATTTCAGGGATAAAATTTAAAAGTCTATATTCAACCCCCTTCTAGAGACATCCAACCAACTTCAATCTTTATTCCCATGCTCCAACTGGGCATCCTGCATATCTAAAATGTTCCATAAAACATGTGGTGAGACTTACGTCCCAGTGAGTGTGATAAAGCATGCAGTGTAGGGTAGCATACAAATGAGATGTGCAACAATCAACATACTCAGCAATCCAAGACATGAACAAAGACTATGAAATTATGCAAACATGACTATGGCGTGTTTTTACCCGACACCCGAGGTCTTTTCTCTAGCTATGACTGTGATGAGCGCTCGACCATGTGACCAAGGACCGTCGTCCAGGGCCACCTAAGATTAAGTTTATTATTAATCAATGAACAATGCATGTTGTCATTTTTAGCTCGAGGACCCCGCATCTCCCTCTTGGCCGAGAGTTCGATGTGGTTACCTTGTCTTTTTATAACTAATTGCCCAAAGGCCTGTGGTGGTCTGAAGACCCTGTGATGGTCCGAAGACCCTATGATGGTCCGAAGACCCTGTGACATATTCTTTGATGGCCATTGGCCTATGAATGCTTGAAGGTATCATAACTATATTTGTCAATGAGCATGCATGACATAGTATGCATAAATAGCTAGTCCATAGAGATTTACACACCTAAACACTAAGTATGACCTAGGGTTTTAGGGTATTTACACTTATCATTCAAGCAGCCAAGACAACTCCACCAGAGAATCAACCAATAACACTCACAATCAAGTAAACAGCAAGGGAAAAGAAGAACGGGGAGCATATAATAGGGCAATCAAAATGGAAGTGAGTGGGTGACCACACTCACCTCGAGAGTAGGAGAAATGGGGGGACTATACTAGCAAATTAGTCCCCGAGAGATTCTTAATTGTGCAGTTTAGTCCTGAGAGAGTCAAAATTTCAAAGTGGTCCCTGAGAGATTGCCCCGTCATGCAAAATGGTCAAAAGGTCATTTTTCAAGGACAAATTTGCATGATTTTTTAATGTCTCAGGGACTAATTTGCTTGATTTTGCTTGTTTTTCAGGGACCATTTTGCACGACAAGGACCATTTTGCATGACGAAGTAATCTCTCAGGGACCATTTAGGAATTTTGACTCTTTCAGGGACTAAACTGCATGATCAGGAATCTCTCTCAGGGATTAATTTGCTCGTATAGTCAAAATGGGGGTGATGGAGGGGTGGATCCAAGCTTCCTTGATGACCTTGAGGTGATGGAGTGGCTCTCTCTTCTTCCTTCTCTCTTTCTCTCTCCGAGTTCCTCTCTAGAAATGTAAAAATGGGAGAAATGTGGAAGAAATAAGCCCTAACGCGTTTTTAAGGAATGCTGTCAGTGCTCTCTCTCGCTCAGGCGCGCTCGAGCAAGGCTGAGCGAGAGTCTCTTCTCGCTCAGGCGCGCCCGGGCGAGACTGAGCGAAATTTCCATTCCAGAAAGCCCATTCTGACTATGTTTTTCTCGCTTAATCTCACTCAAGCGAGCCTTGGCGAGAAAAACAGATCAGAATTCCTCCATCTTTGCTGACGTCCTCGCTCAGGCGCGCTCAAGTGGGCCTGGGAGAAATTTCCAAACAGAAACACCCCTTTTCTGCCCGATAATTTCGCTCAGGCTCGCTCAAATTACCAACAGAAACACCCTAATTTCTGTTGATTTCCTCGCTCAAGCGAAATCTCTCTCACTTAAGCAAGAATACGCCTGTTTGGAGGTGCGAAGGAGATCGGAATATTATCGTATTATATATCAAACCGAAGCCCAAAATCTTAGCTTTCTAATGCAAGTGGAATCACCTCAATTGGACATCTACAACTCTAGATATTATCGAATTAATGCACCGATGTCATTAGGCTTAAAGCCCAAAATTAAGCAACAACCTTGGTTGAAGCCAACGGGGCACACTTCCCATGAACCATGATGTAAATCATCAATTCACTTCAATACGGCTAAGGTTAAGGGTTTTAAGTGTCCATGAGACTATGCTCATATAATCCCTTGTTCCTTTCAATAAAATCACCTTTCTACCCTGATTCCTTGAGTTTACGCCTCCCTCTTCCTTTCCGCCAATCCGTTTAAGCTATGTTCCTTCCGTCTCAATCTAATTCCCTAGTTCCAATGTCTCCACTTCCTTCCCCACCTCTTCACCATGCTAGCCTTTCCACCACTGGGTGTGACTCCTCCTAAGTTAACTCTACAGTCATGTTTGACTTAATACTTGGTTCTTCCCTTCACGATTCCTTAAAACTCACAACTCGTAACCGATTCCCTAACTCTTGACTTATTTCCCCTTCAAACCCCTGACTCTCATTTTACTCATAACCCCTTTCTTGCGGTGAGATTCACAACCTAAGGCTTCCACGGTATTTCTAGATTCTAATTCCCGGGATGTTACAAATTCCCCGACGCAACTATTTCTAGAGTTGAAGACGTGAGTTTATCACGTTCAAACGCTAAACCAAATATGCTAGTGATCCAACCGCGTCCTAACCACATCGGACTTTAGTCGGTAGTCGGAGTAATGATCTCCAAAGTCGGTCCAAAACAGTTAATATGGATGAATTAAATAAAGTTTGATTGATAATAAGGGTGTCGACAAAAAAAGACTTACAATAAAAAAGGTAATATAAAAAATTTTACAAAATATTTGGCGGGGCCAGATTAGTAGTTAATAGAGTATTTTACGTAAGATATGTATAATTATTAAAAAGATTGAAAATTTTTGAAGGGGTCATGACTCTTGCCAACCCCCTAGCTACGCCCCTGCGACTATAATTTTGAAATTATAAAAAAATAGTGAAAATAAATTTATGAATCAACGCTTAACACCACTAATCACTTATGTGTGTTAAGTGTTTGTTTTGTTTTTAGTTGCGTAAAGTAATAATCAATTTTGCTAGAATTGATTTTAATTTTCAATTATATATCTTTTGTTTTTGATATTATTAAAAGAAAGAATTACAATTAACTAGATTTAATATTAACATCAAACAGATATAAAAAAATTAAAGGTTTGTTTCCCTCTCACAAAGAAAGGTAACAAAATATTATGAAAAAAGAAGTAGCATGATAAATTGAAAACAATAATACATTATAAAAAAATCTATAAGATTCAAATTTAATATGTATGTTAATATTAATAACTAACCATTATTCCATCCATTTTATTATTTGTACAGTGATCATGGTGAAGATACACCGAGGTGATTTGAGATGGTGATTCGGGATGAATGACACTTTTGATTATGGATTTTTTGTTTGAACAATAAATTTGACAGTGAAGATGGGGATGGCTTGTAAAGACACTTCAACGTACAAGTTAAGGAGAGATTTAAGTAGAGTATGAGTAAGGAGAAACAAGTGTACCTTAACCATTGTGGTGAAAAGTACTTATAAGCGGTCCAAGCATTGAAAAAGAGTAAAGGAAGTTTCGTGTGACGTTAGCCCTATCAACTATTTTAATCCATCTTGTCATGCCATAATATGCTTGAGTTACCTCGTAATTCAGCCAAACATATTCTTAATTGGCTGCGTCAGAGACTATGCTCCTCAGTATGTTCATGGTCATGAGTTGCACGATTGGTGAATATTAGTCCATCCAGGATGTCTCTCTAATTGGGACAGTATCATCGTGGTGTCTTGGTCATTATCATGAGGTGGATGGTGTGAACACGTATCCCGATTAAGGTGAAAGATATCCCAGCTAAGATGAGTTATTACGTGACTTGTTTTAGGACATATGATAATTTTAACTTTTAAATATTATAGAAAGATAAATTATTTAAAACTGTAATGGTGATTTGCATAAATTATAAAAGCAAATATGGGAATCAAAATTTTTTATTTTTTATCTATTAATTTTATTTTATATGGTATATTTAATTTAAATTTATCACAACACTAAATTTATAGCCACAAAAGTTATATAATTAATAACATAATTTTTTTCCGATTAATTAAATGTAAACAATGATATTTAAGAGAAACAATGGATATAATAATAAAATAAGGTAAATGTTAACGAGTGCCTCAATGACATAAGTTAAGGAAAAAATAAAAAAGATTTTATTGGGTTGAGTGACATTTAATGTTATAATTACAATCGATGCCATAATTTCTAATAGAAATATTTTTATAATTCGTTTCATTAACCAATAATTTTAGGACACTCGTTAACCTTACCTAATAAATAATGAATAATAAAATATTGAATATAAAAAAAATTACACACCAAACTTGGAGGATATGAGTATATTAGAATAAGGATATTGTTAATGAGTAGCTAAAAACACTAATTAAGAAATAAGTATATAGTTTTTTATTAAAAGGCCTGGTACTAATATTTATAATATTAAATATTAAATATTCCATCCGATCATTTTTATAAGACAATTCTTACCACTCTGATCATTTTATAAGGTACTTTATAATTTATAGGAAATATTTATTACTATTTTCTTTTTTTACCCTTATTAACTTTAATGTATTTTTCACTATTAAATAATAGTTGAGTTAGTTAATGATATTAAATAAGGATATAACTAGAAAGTTAAACTATTTTTTAAAACTCCAATAAAATTAACTAATTTTAACCACTTTTATTGACATATGTAATTTGATTTAATGTATATTATAAAAAGAACCGAAAAAAGTCCTATATAATAATTTAATAAAAGTTTTTTAATTCTTTTCTAAGGCACTCTTGTGCTTGTCCATTAAAAAAGTGCTCTTATTTAGGAGTGAATATATAAGGGTTGATGATATTAATGATTAATAATTAATATAATTTTTTTAATTTGTGTAATATTATACATAATAATAAATAAAAAATGAATTTTTTTTATTATAAAATATAACATTTCATATTACTGATGTATATTTTTAAAACTCCAATGTATTAAATATTTAGATAATTGTAATTTTTACTTAAATTTTTTATTTTTGTTTTATTAATCTAGGAAACATTGTAGATGTCAGAGAAATCGTAATTAATAAAAGAAAACAAGAAAGGGGGTTCAAAGCTGGATGTAGGCCACTAATTGGTCTTGATGGGGCATTTCTCAAGGGGTACTATGGAGGACTACTGTTGTCGGCTGTGGGACAAGATGCTAACAACCAAATCTAGGTGATAGCATATGCAGTTGTCAATGTGGAAAACAAAGACAATTGGAAGTGGTTTTTAACACTGCTGCATGAAGATCTGGGGAACTACAGAGAAAACAAATGGAATTTTATCTCTGACATGCAAAAGGTTAGGTGATACGTAGGACTTATTTGTGTTCTTTTTTTTTGTTAGGGACTAATTAGCATAATTTTAAATATGTTAGGGACTAATTTGCATAATTTTAAATATGTTAGGGACTAATTTACATGATTTCATTGATCATGGTTTGATACCAGCATTACAGTAGGTTATGCCAGGTGCACCACACAGGTTCTGTGTGTGGCATATGTGGCAGAACTTTACAAAACAGTGGAAAGATAAGGAGCTAGGGGTGCTGTTGCGGGAGTGTGCAAGATCAACCACCCCTTCCCAATTTAATGCAAAGATGCAAATGGTGAAAAGAGTGAATAAAAAGGCATGGGCTTACCTAGATAAATGGCCAAAGAGTCATGGACCAAATCACATTTCAGTGAGTGGCCTAGAGTTGACAACATTTACAACAACAACTGCGAGGTCTTCAATGCAAAAGTGCTGGCAGCAAGATGCAAGTCAATCATAAGCATGCTGGAAGAAGTGAGGGTCTACATTATGACAACTATAAGTACAAACAAGTTGAAGCTAGCTGGAAGGGTCTGCCACTTGCCTCCAATATGGTCAGGTATCTACTAACGCCATAAATTAATCCTTTTTGTTATTTTAATATTTGGATAAATTATGGTTAGCTCACATTTTTTTGGTAGGTGATGATGATGGTCACAAGTATGAGGTTCAGATGATAGGTACAAAGGTAGCTGTTAACACAGGGAAAGGGACCTGCTCATGTAGATTCTGACAATTAACAGGTTATTCTTCAATTTAAGTTAGTTCATTTACAATGTATTTTCATATTTTCCAAATTATACACTGCTAATTATGTCATTATTTTATTCAGGCATGCCCTGTAAACATGCCATTGCAGCAATAGCCACTAAGAATGAAAGACCAGAAGATTACTGTCATGCCTGGTTGACCATGGCTTCATATAATGCAACATATGAACACCATGTGCAACCCTTGCAAGGAGAAGAGTATTGGGACAAAACTGACCAAATACCACCTATCCCACCAATTATTCAGAGGAAAGCTGGAAGACCTAAGAAGCTTAGGAGAAAGGAGGGCAGTGGTAGGGAGTTGGCTGTCAATCCAAACAAGCTGAAGAGGAAGTTGGCAAACTTTACTTGTAGACTTTGTGGAGAAAAGGGTCACAACAAGCAAACATGCCCCATAACTAAGAAACAGAGACAAGAAGAACTTTTGGCCCAACAAAAGCAACAAGCCTCAGCTGAAGGAGGGCCTTCAAACACTGCTAATGTCACTGAACCAGATCAGGCTCCGAATTCTCCTGTAGCTGACCCAATTGGAATTCAGGAGCCGCTCCAAGATGAAATTGATATCACTCAGTCACAACCCCCACCAATCAGTACAAGCCCAACAAAGATGGTTCAAAGGCCCAAGCTCACCATTAAAACCAAGCCTACAACAGGGACAAGACAATCTGCTGGGACCTCAGCCCAAACTATGCGTTTAATGCCAATGCCTGGCTTAAAGAAAAATACTCCATGATGTGTAGACTTGGCTTCTGATAGGGCCTTTTATGTTTTTTGAAAGTTATTGCTTTTTGGTTAGAGGACCACTGTTATGGCCCAGTAGACTATGTGTTTATTTGATGTTTTTTTGATTCAAGGACCACTGTGTTGGCATTTTCTGTTTGTGGGCTGTATTTTGTGGCAGTACTTAGCACACTTTGAATTGCTCATTTTGGATGTTAATTCAACTTGCTTTATATTAATGCAATTTGGTTTATATTTTGCAATTTGGTTTATATTTTGCAATTTCTAAACAGGATCCGTTTGTTTTATTACAATGCAAATTGGTTTAGATTATTTTGCAATTTCTTGGCAAGACCTGTTTATCATATATTGGCATGATCCTAATGGCCTATGATTATGTCACTTAATTTTGTCCCACACAGAAACACAAAAATCTGTTTTTGTATGTCATTAAGTACCTTAATTATCTTTATTGTCTTTGTATGTTGATGCATTCTTATTTATTGACAGGATTAGAAATTCAAAAATTGCTCATACATATACCTAAACCATAAAACACAAATATTTCATTCAACCAAAACAAGGTCTTACATTAACCAACATTGGTATCACTTACATTTACATCATCAAGTGACAACAAACAAAACCTATCATTTCATACCATATCCTATCATAAATGTGATGCCACTAAACATCACAATACAAATGAACATCATGTACAAATTAATTCTCCTAATTTCAGAGTCTAATTCACTAAGTTTATCATTCACATTTGCCCTCCATGTTTCAACATCACATGCTGCATTTGCAAGGGTAGATGTGGCTTCTTCACGATTAAACACGTCTTCTCCACCATTGTGCTCATCAACCCAACTGAAAAATTGGCATCTTTCATCAACCTACAACATCAGAAAACACAATTAATAGGGATCCTCAGCTAAAAATCACAACACTCTAAAATTAGACAGATTCAACCTTCAATCTAGGACATCCATAAAACAATCTACCAGGATTTTTCTCAGTTCCCGAAACCCTAATAACAACCCTTAAAGAACAATAACATTTGGCTACATTTTCTCCCCTTTTGTGCACATGAGATGAACTGGATCCAGCACTCCATGAAGTTCTTTTTCTGTCACCGCAGCTACCCATACTCACCACAATCTGATGCGCAAACAGGAATAGATGAATCCCACCCAGTAGCGGTTGCAATCGAAGGAAAATTTGAGAAACCCAAGAAGACGAAGGAGTGAATATACGATATGGGGTCTTTCTCAGAATTCAATTAGGTACGGAATCTGGTTCTTTGGGGGTTATAGTTGATGGTTGTTTCTCAATTCCATCTCTATTACAGAACCGTACATGAGATTTTCATCTCATACGGCTCCTCGCGAATGAAGCGATAAAGGAAGATAGGGGCGAACATGGGCAAAATGGGGATTCTGGGTTTAGTAAGCATTCAAACGACATCGTTTTAGGTTCCTACACTGCCAGATCATCACCAATTTAACAGACGTTTGCCTGGAGGACTAAACTGCCAGACAGAGAGATAAGTGAGGGACTAACGTGACTATTTACATAAGTCAGAGACTAATTTGCACGACCCAAAAAAAGTCAGGGGGTTTACTCGAAAAAAATGTCCTTAGTTTGTTTTTCATTTCAACAAAAGTCCTAATACGACAGGGACAGGAGATAGCAAGACCCAAAACCCTAGCCAATATTGGCACTGAGGAACTGAAACAGTGTGTGTGCAGGAGACGAATCGTCTCTGCATTTGCATTAATAATCTGATTCCAAGCTCCGCTGTTCCATTCGGATCTTGTCATCATTTTCACAATGGCTGAATCACTACAATCCCTGGTTTCCCTCTCCGAGCTAGTTTCTACCTCTTCCACTAACCAACGAGTTCGGATATTCCATCGCGAAATCCCTGCCATTTTGAATTCATGTACTTCAGGTCAGCACCGAAGCGATCACAATAATTTGACATTTCCAATTCCCAACTGCACTTTTCCTACATCCATACATTGCGCTTAACTTATCATGTCGGATTGCGATTTTTGTTGTCTCCTATCTAAGGAGGGTTTATTATTCCTTTTATCACTTACAAAGACATGCATGCTCTGAATGTGTGTCTTCATTAATAATTTGTTGCTCAATCCATCCATTTTGTTCTTTGCAGATATGTCTACAGAGCTTGCCTTGTTATTGACCGATATAATATTTAGAACGTTTTCGATTTACGATGATCGTAGATCGAGGAAAGCTGTTGATGATGTGATTGTTAGAGCTTTAGGTGGAACAGTTTTCATGAAAACTTTCGCAGCAGCTCTTGTTCAGAACATGGAAAAGCAATTGAAGTTTCAATCTAGCGTAGGGTGCTATAGACTTCTCAGTTGGTCATGTCTCCTCTTGAGCAAGAGTCAGTTTGCCGCGGTTTCGAAGAATGCTTTGTGCAGAGTAGCTGCGGCGCAAGCTTCTTTGCTTAAAATAGTTTTGCAAAGATCTTATCGTGAGAACGAGCTTGCAAGAAAAAGTTTTTCCATTTATTTTCTCAGGTTTAGCTGAATTTTCATCGTTTTATTTTATTTGAACACTAACAGTGTGTTGCTCCTTGAATTTTATCCTTTTGGCCTCTTCCTTTTTCAATTACAATCCATAAAAGAAATTGTTGTAATTTGGATGTCTACGCTTGTTTTTCAGTCACCAGATATCCATAAACTCTACGTACAAGAACTGAAAAATGGCCAAATCCCATACAAGGATAGTCCAGAATTATTATTGTTGTTGCTGGAGTTCTCAAGTCGATCACCTTCTTTATTTGGAGAATTCAAGGTGAGTTACTGTACATAAATTTTCCGACTTCTGTTTACATTGGATTGATTTCAATCTCACAGGGTTCTAACGTAATTCTTTGCTCCTTACAGTCAGCATTTCTTGATATATATGTTAATGCAATATTGAGTGCTAAAGAAAAGCCAGGAAAGAGTCTTATCGAAGCATTTCGCCCACTTTATTTGCAAATGTCACATGAAGATTTTCAAAATATTGTGATACCGTCCTCTGTTAAAATGCTAAAACGCAACCCAGAGATTGTGTTGGAGTCTGTTGGAATTCTTTTGAAGTCTGTTAACCTTGATTTGAGTAAGTATGCTGCTGAAATTCTTTCAGTAGTATTAGTACAGGCTCGGCACGCTGATGAAGGGAGAAGGGATGGGGCATTAGCTATAGTCAGGAGTCTTAGCCAAAAATCCAGTAATCCAGATGCATTAGACGCAATGTTCAATGCTATCAAAGCTGTTATTAAAGGTAGGAAAAAGCCCAATGCTGTTTTTGTTAACTTGTTATGATACCCAGTTGATCATTTGGAGGTACTGGTTATCTTGATTTTTGATTGACGGTGTTAATGGTGCCTTTGTAATATATTTTGACCACATCCCACATGGCATTTGCATTTTGTTCTGAATAGGTTCAGAAGGAAGACTGGCTTTTCCATACCAGAGAGTTGGAATGGTGAATGCGATAGAAGAATTATCCAATGCACCAGATGGGAAATACCTCGTCAGTTTGTCTCACACAATATGTGATTTTCTTTTATCATACTACAAGGATGATGGTTAGAACAAGCTTTAATATTCCTTTTAATTCTGCATTTATTTCTTTTTAAGTTTTCTTAACTAAATTTGTTTTTTCACTTCTGTTTTTTTTTTCATGATAGTAAAATTATTATTAGAGAGAAAAGAGAGAGTACATATTGGGAGGAGGGATAAGATATCCTCCTAAACAAAGAAACAAAAAGAACACGATGGGCTAGAGACGCTAAAAAATGTGTAAAGCTGTTTAGTCTCTAAATCTGTTTGCATATCAGTATGAAATTCCCCTAAAAGCAACTGTTGGTTGATCACCTAGAAAAAAGCCAAAACATGATCCTACTCCATAACTAATCTTAGGGCAATATGGACAATCTTGAAAATATTAATATTCCTCTCCAACATGTACACTAAAGATCTGCAAAAGCTATGCATTGCCACAAATTCATGGCATAAAAAACCTTTAAAATGTATCATAAGCTTTTTCTAAGGTGAAAGGAAAATTTGGTGTTTCACCAGGAGGTGCAAACAATTTATTAGATTAGAAGGTAACCTCACCTTACAATGCGTAATTAAAGGCTATTTCTGATTAGATCTGCACATAACACATAATTAGGAGATAGTTGTCTAGTATGCTTCATGTTACTTATAATGATGTTAAATGCCTGTGTTGAGACTCGAAACTAAAGACTTGACCCTAAAGGAACTACCAATTGGTATTTCTCATTATTCTCACTGTAAATCAATGTTAGAAATGGAGTAGGGTGACTATCAAAGTATCACTGGTCATTGTTTACTTTTGGTCAGCTCTCCATCTCTGTACTTGTTGGTATTTAGGATGCGTTTCGATATGCTTTGGCAAAAAGCATTCTTATGATATAGCCTTTTCTTTTTCAGTTACACACACACACACATATTGAGAAAAACACCAAAAGTATGTAATTCTTTTTTATGTATTTGCTTTTTTGGAAAGTTAATTATCTTAAAAATTTATAGTTGCATCTTTAATTAAAAAGGACTCTTTTGCTTTAAAAAAATCTCAAACAAATGTCTTCATATGGATTCTATTTGGTGTTGATTTATGCTCCACTCTTAATTGGCAGGAAATGAGGAGGTTAAAATTGTAATTTTGTCGGCTTTAGCTTCTTGGACAGTTAGATCTCCAGATATCATTCAAGAGAGTTTACTTTCCTTTTTGGTTACCGGTCTCAAAGAGAAGGAAACTTTAAGAAGGGGTTTTCTGCGTAGTCTACGTACTATATGCAAAAATGCAGATGCTGTCTTAAAGGTGATCTGGCATGTTAATTGATGATACTTGCTTGTCAATTATTTCATGTATACTATGTGAACTTCATCCCCTTATGTCTGAGCTAAATATTTTTCAGATGTCACCGTTGCTTGGCCCTCTTGTCCAGCTTGTGAAAACAGGCTTTACCAAGGCAGTGCAACGTTTAGATGGCTTATATGCATTGTTATTAGTTGGGAAGATAGCAGCTGTTGATATTAAAGCTGGTTTGTATTAGTGGAATCTTTATGTACTTGAACTTAGTAGGAGTAGCTTAGTTCTGTTTGATTTGTTTGCCAAAATTTATCATTTGTTCATCTGTGTTGTATTTCCCTAGATGAAATGTTGGTAAAGGAAAAGATATGGGCTGTGATATCACAAAATGAACCTTCGCTTGTGCCAATTTCCACGGTGATTACTCTACTAAAAACTTATATGAGCATTACCCAGGTTTTATTCAACATATCTGAAAAGCTGCTCTGCAGGCATCAAAGTTATCAATTGAGGATAGCATGGCATGTGTTGATCTTCTTGAAGTGCTTCTTCTGGAACATTTACAGCGGTAAATTCCATTTATAAAGCCAAAAAGATTACACCATAATTCTTTGAGTTCTATTCCTAATTATGTTTTATCTTCTTTGTTCTGCAGTACATTATCCAACCTCTCAGTCAGATTGCTTTTACAGGTAAAACACTTTGCATTATATCAGATTCCTATATTGGCATGTTATGTTGACTCAGTTGTTGTCAACTTCATGCAGTTAATTATCTTTTTTATATGCCATCCGAGGTGGGATATTCGAAGCATGGCTTACAATGTTGCCAGGAAGATTATTACTTCTTCTTCACAGTTATCTAAAGATCTTCTCTTTGAATTTTCAAAGTACCTATCTTTGGTTGGAGAGAAACTTTTAGCTTCAAGAATGAGGTAAATAGCTTATTGTATACCAATCTCCATATTTTTCAATTAAATCTTTGTAGGCTAAATGGACTCAGATGTGCTCATTTCAGAAAAGTACCTCTTCCTAGTAGTAGAATTTTTATATTTTGTTATTAGGTCTGCAAAAAGCTAGTGTTCCTCTTGACCAGAAGTTGTGTGGAAAATTCGTGTGTTTTTTTCCAATTTCTTTAATTTCTTTTGGTATATATATTTTTTAATGATTGAAGTCCCCTTTTAGCTTTTGCTGCTTTTGTAAATTATTAATGATCACGTGAGTGCCAAATGCTGTTTTATAATACTGGTTAACAATGTTGTTAAGATTGCGAGAAAGATCGTGCGATCTTACAATCTTTTGCTCCTCCTCCGAGTACGCGTACGGTGAAATCGTAAAGCTGCTAAAATTGTGTGAGATCGTCGGGCATAATCGTAGGAACGGAGCGATTTTCGCGATCTCAGAAAACCCAATTTTCTGGGTCAGGTCACGCGACCCAACGTGCAAAAACTCACGTTTTGTTGCCCTAATCCAAGTCGGCTCTGAAATTTCTGATTTCCAAACGTGTATTCGTCCTCTGCTCTGAGTTTCTGCTGTGCACGTCTCTGCCGCATGCGTCTCTGGTGTGTGTTTGTGGTGCGTTTCTGCTTCGTCTTCTGCGTGCGTCTCTGCTTTGTCTCATTTCTGCCTCTGCCCTCTGGTGTGTTCGTCTTCTGCGCACATGGCCATTGGTGCTCTAGCTCTACTGCTCTGTTTTCTGTTTGCTTATGTCAAATGTCACTACTAAGGTGCTGTTTGGAAGAGCTTATTTGAGCTTATCTTATGACATAAGCACTTATGTAATTGTTTGGGTAAACTTATGAAAAGAGCTTATGACATGCTCATAAGCTGTTTTCAGCTTATTTCAATAAGCTCCTGAGAATAGCTTATGGAGAATTTAAGTACACTACACCCTCTTCAATTTTCATCAAATTTTTTAAGAGCTTATTATTAAGTGCTTATTAAATAAGAGCTTATGTTATAAGCACTTAAATAAGCTGTATTTCCAAACGGGGCCTAAGTCTTGAACTATTTTATTTTGTGTTTTAATTATGTCAAATATAATTAAATATGAGTTTATGACTTATTAAGAGATGTTTTTAGGACCTATGAATTATGATTATGAGTAATGACTTATGAATGATTATGATTTTTCAGTTTTTAAGTTTAGTTTATTGTTGTGATTTACAAATTATTTCCTTATTTAGGTCATTATTATCATAGGTATCTCTTTATGTATCGTTTTATATATTCTGGTAAGATCTTACGATCCGTGTTACGATCCCACGATTTACGATCTTGCATCTCCCTCCTGATCTCGAGTAGAATCTCGATCTTGAGTCTTGACAACATTGCTGGTTAGTATCGTTGGTTTTGCTTCTTTAAAAGCACTTGTCTAACTGTTGGAACATTGGCTTTCTCAACAAATAGGAAACACTTCTTTCACAACTAGGAAGGGATGCTTGTGTCTCTTGCAAATCTTATTTCATTAGAAGCCAACCATCTCTTTTGGAAATTCAGTTCTGTGGTGTACTGTAGTTTTCATATGACTTCTTTTTCCATAAATGTTGTCCTATTACATTGCAGATTTTTTTAAGCATACCTTTATACTCTTGTCAACATCTGCCATTTTTACTTTTAAACTCTTATGTTTGAATTTGCAGTGACAGTGATAGTTCTTTGGAACCTCAAGTTCCGTTTATTCCATCTGTTGAGGTTTTGGTAAAGGCTTTACTGATTATGTCACCAGAAGCGATGAAACTTGCTCCAGATTCATTTGTCAGAATAATACTTTGTTCACATCACCCATGTGTAGTTGGTAGTGCAAAAAGAGATGCAGTTTGGAAGGTAGTTATTATTTACACACTTATGTATTGCCTTAGTTACATGAAATTCTTTTTGCTTTGGTTATTTTTGTTCCATTTTCGTTTTTTTAGTTAATTTCTGTTGGAGTCTCAAATTGACTTGAGCTATGGCCAAGTTAGTGTATATAAGGCTTGGCCTATCCTCACCCTGCAGATGTTCAATCATGCAAACTTCATTCTCCAAATGTCCATCGTTGGGCATGAGGGGTGTGTGTTGGAATCCAACATTGACGAGAGATATGACTAAGTTAATGTATGTAAGACTTGGACAATCCCCACCCTGTAAGCTAGCTTTTGAGGTTGAGTTAAGCTCAGTCCAGAATCTAAAAATTTCTTGTCACCATATAAACTTAAAGTTTATCTGAAAAGGCAAGAAGCCTGGCACCAGGGCTGCTCAAAATACAGTTCAGTATACTGAACTGCAACAAATTGCATCGAACTGATTTTTAATTAAGATGAATCGAACCAAACTGATTTTCAGTTTGAATGAACCGAACTGAACCAATTTTTTTGGTAGGTGAACCGGTTCTAAACACCAAAACCATACTGGTTTTCAAATTTTAAAAACTGAAATCACATCGCATGTCAAAATTCACCGCTGGTCTCTCCAATCTCAGCATAAAGAAAGGCGACGTCATCATGATCCTCCTCCCAAACTCTCCAAAGTTCGTCTTCTCCCTTCATGGCAGCCTCCATGCTCAGCGTCGAGGCCACCGCCACAATCCATTCCACACAGCTGCTTAAATCTCAAACAACTTCACCTCTTGGAAATCTCAAATCTAAGGCGGTGATTACCGTCGACGAACCACCAGAGTACTGCTTGAGTTTCTTTGCGGTTTCGAAGGCAGCAGAGTAGAGTGAAGTTCCGAAGGTGGAGATCACGGCAGAGGATGCGGTGGTGCTTCCATTCTCGTCGGGGACAACAAGGCTATCGAACGGACACACAGGAATTTGGCGATGAGCGTGGCTCAACAAGTTGACGGAGAGAACCCGAACCTGTACTTTGAGGAAAAATGACATCGTGCGTGCTTCCATTGTGAAAGAACTAGAGTGAGAAAGGAGAGAACGAAAGAAAGACACAATTACTTAATTTTAGAAGGTGCAGTTAGAACCGGTACGCTAACTGAACTGATAAAAAAGTTTGAGTTAGTGAACTGTGTTTAAAATACTATAACCAATTGTTGAATTGTTTTGGTGGTTCGGTATTTTTTGCACAGTTCAAGTACGGTTCTATGGTTCAGTACAGTTCTAGAGATATTTTGAACAGCCCTACCTGGCACCTTGCTCATGTGATCTGTTTATAGCCTTATTTATCAGACCTGACTTGCTGTAGAGTTGAAATATGTTTATGGCGGGATCTGTTTGTAGTATAATATGGACATTTCTAATCATGTTGGTATTGGTCTAGTAGTCAAATTTTGCTCTCTCCTTTATTTATTTTTTTTGGTTCTCTTGGTTCGCCTCTCTTCCATATTTTTTTTTGGTATACAAAAGGAAAGCAGAAGGGAAAAAAGAAAAGAAACAAAGCAACTACATGCTAACTAATTTAATTTATCTTCCATTTTATTTTTATTAGATCGATATGTCTTAGTTTTTCATAGTAAAAAAAAAATGAATACACTTACAATGTACAAACTTGCTCTTAGCAGCTTTTACCAGTGAACTAGATTATGGCTCTTATCTATATACATACATACATACATTCATGTGTGTATATGTAATATAAAACTACTCATGTGCCTTCATCCAACAATTTAAGTTTCTAGGCTAATTGGTTTATGACATGGTATTAGTCATTATGACTATGTGGTATTGGTCTCCCATTCTTCTAAATAAACAGATGAGTTTTAGTATAAGGTAAGTGGGTTGTGCATTATTGACCCTTTAAATCCAAAGGGGGATCTTGCATGACGGGGCATGTTAGCGATTAATATGAAACTGCTCATGTGTTTTCACTTGATATCTTAAGCCTTTGCAGTAGTTTGTTCGTCTGAATATGTGTGTGCGGGTGTGTAATTTTAATACAATTTATGATATTATTGTTGTCACACACTTCCATAAAATAATTCTCATCACAAAACATATATAAAATTGCTAATGATGAATTTGTAATTATGTGTGATTCCTCCTCTCATTGCGAGAAATGTTTAGGCATTAAGAGGCTCCAATTGTGATTTATATTTTTCTCATGACTATTCCAAAATAATTGAGGTCATTTTGGTGCATTGTTCTTTGCTTTATCTAGGTTTGGTTTTTAAAATTTATTAAAGGATTTTGATACTGGGGGAGGGAAGCAGTATGGAACCCTTCTAATCAAAATAATATTAAAATTCAAACGTATTGATATAGTTTCAAATTTTACACATGTCTGAAATATGCTATTTTTGGCCAAACTATGGAAGATGAGGATACGCTCATTTCTTTGAAGCCAAATGCAGCCATGACCTGCACAGATAGCACATCCCCATTAAGATTTTTCCTCCATGTTCTATCAATAGCCCTTTAAGCTAATCAGAAGAGTTTGTGTGAAGATGCATGGACAAATTTTGGATTTACTAAAAGCATTAAACACATAGTTCAGATGGAAGTGCTTTTAGGGAAGCATAAAAGCAAATAAGCAACTATTTCAAAGCTAAAGCCGTCCAATACATGTTAGGAGAGAGGACTGAGTATATCTTTTGCCCATACCTAAAGACTATATCAAGTTATCAACTCTCTTTTTCAATTTTTTTTTTTAATTATTCAACTGGTTACTCTATAATTTTTTGCAAGTCTTTGAATGAGGAAAGTACTCTCTCTGGTTTTTTATATTGTCGAAGAGATGTTGATAATCATTTTTTTTACCTTCTACAAGTGTAAATTTTTTGTCCATGCATGTCTGTTAATATACATGGTGAGGGGATCTTTAGTTACTGTTCAGGCAGGACCTTTGAAGTTATTTTGGTTGGTTAGTTGACCTGTTTCATTGTTTTTGCAGAGACTCTCCAAGTGTCTGCAAGCACATGGTTTTGATGTCATTAGTATCGTTTCTGCTAATGTGGTAAATTTCGTACAGGTAATTGATATACTACAAATCTCTTGTGCATTCATTTATATCGGCAGAGTAGCTGATGTCTAATTTAAATTTTCTGAAGGGATGAGTTATTAAATATCTAAATTTTCTTTTCAACGTACTTCACATACTTTGGCAATATCCATGGTGCAACTGCTACATTTGGTTACAAACTTGCACCACTTCTGCTCATCATGTGGCCATATTTGGATCACTGGAATCACTGGATTGAATCCAATCCAAACAAATATTTTGGACAGATTCAGATTCAATTCTGCAGTCTAAAAATTGCCACCTACTGTTTAGATTGGGACTGTGGTTCCACAAAAGAATTGGCCACATTCTTTATTTACCGTATGTTTGGTTTTGTGTGGATGAATGATGGACACACGTTAAGTCTAATGCTACTATTAGTAGTTTCTGTCTTTCAAAGGTGGGTAAAACATATTTGGATGGGTTTCCAATCACGGCATTGCTAATTACGTGCTTGTGCTAAATTATATTAGCTTAGGGAAGCCTCATTTTGCTTTCTTTTTCATCTCTTTATTTGTGTTACTTTATATTCATGTCCTCCACTTTTTTCCTATTTGTTTTGACTGCAATCTCATGGATAAACCTGAGCTCCTTGAAAAAGGTTAATTTTGTATTGCTAACTGCCAAATGATATATTGTTTTGCAGGTCTTACTGGGACCAACGGGTTTGAAGAGTGCTAATCCACTGGAACAACAGGCAGCAATATCATCACTGTCCACTTTGATGTCTATAATCCCTGGAGATACATATTCAGAGTTTGAAAAGGTAGGCATGTTGTTTTATATGTATACTTAGACTATTGTTCAGTTGAAGCCTGTATTCTTTGAAGCTTGTGGTTGATATCTGTCAATGTGAGTTCTGATTTCTGACTACCATACCACACATTTCTGATGCCAGCATTTGCTAAATCTTCCTGAGCGGTTTTCTCATGATGCACTTTCAGAGAATGACATTCAGGTGATTCACAATGTACTCTGTACTGTATATTTCCAGTGTATTGCTTTTCATACTATGTGATTTTACTGCTTTCAATTTATTTAATCTATGTAATATCTTTGTGTTTTGAGTGAGAAAGTGAAGGAAAGTAAAAATGTAAAATAAAATGAAGGGAAATGTATAGAGAGAAACAGGGAGAGTCTATGTAAACTGTGTGATTTTATTTCTGAAATGAACTCAGGATTTAGTTCTCATATTTATACAGTCAGTTGACAAACTGAATTCATGGGTAGTTGTAAGTCTGTTGTAACAGACTCTAACAGCCAAATTAACTATCTGATTCTGTTTATACATGTGAGACATATACCCTAACTATTGGACATATATGATATCAGTTTGCTATTTTCTTTTGTCACATGGTTTCAGATCTTTAATACGCCTGAAGGAATGCTATCCACTGAGCAAGGAGTTTATGTTGCTGAATCTGTTGCTGCTAAGAACACAAAACAAGCAAAGGGTCGCTTCCGGATGTATGATGATGAAGATGACTTGGTACATCTTAATTTTTTCTATTTTTCTTTGCTCCATTCCCTGAGAGTTTTGGTTAGTTGTACTCCATTTTTCCTTTTCATCAGGATCATGCCCGTTCTAACCATTCAATGAAGAGAGAGCAACCTAGTAGAGATACTGCTGTTACAGGGAAAAGGGATACTGGGAAGGCAATAAAGAAGGCTGGCAAGTGTTGCACTTCTATTGGTCTTAATTCATAGTTTTGGAATTTAAAGTTTGTATAGGCTGTGTTTTATGTATGACATGGTTGTGATTGATTTAGACAAAGGGAAGACAGCAAAAGAGGAGGCAAGAGAATTGCTACTTAAGGAGGAGGCTTCTGTACGTGATAGAGTCTGTGAAATACAGAAAAATCTATCATTGATGCTAAGAACTCTTGGAGATATGGCCATCGCTAATTCAGTTTTTGCACATAGTAGACTGCCTTCAATGGTACTGGCATGCTGCCTGCTTTGTTCGTTTGCTACTTTATATATTTGATGCCACTTGAGTTAACTTCCATCATTCTTAGTTTTTAAAATTGTTCTCTTTGTTTTTTAGTTACATTTTAAGTGCATATATTTAAGCACATAGTTTCAAAATTATTGGGAACTAGTATTGTAACCACCCATGCAATGCATGGATAACATTCTTATTTTGTTGATATTTTCTAAAATAACCAAAAAAAAATTAGTATAAAAGATTATGTTTTAAAATTTAAACAAAAACATCCAGAAGATAAGGAGACTATTATATGGAAGTTATTAATGTGTTTCTTAATATGTTTTACAATTTAGTCAAAAAAGTCCAAAAGATAAGGAGAAATTCAATTCATGTTGATACTATTCGATAAGGAGAAATTCAAACTCCAAATTTTTATAATTTTTGAAATAAAAAATCCCCAGGGATTAACTTGAGAGCTTCGTTGGTCTTAGTGTGAATATGGGAGCTCCATTAGGACTTAGATTTAATATGAGTAGATGTACAATTTGGTATTTAATTTCTTTCCCCTTTTTTAGTATAAATGTGATGTGAAAATATATGGGTGTTGTGTGATTCTGAGTTAAAATCTTGTGTCAGGTCAAGTTTGTTGAACCTTTATTGAGATCACCTATTGTAAGTGATGAGGCCTTTGAAACCATGGTGAAGTTATCAAGATGCACTGCACCTCCTCTATGTGATTGGGCCCTTGACATTTCCACTGCTTTACGTCTAATTGTGACGGATGAAGTTCATCTTCTGTTGGATCTGGTTCCATCATTTGCTGAAGAAGAAGTCAATGAAAGGCCATCCCTTGGCCTTTTTGAACGAATTTTAGATGGCTTATCCACTTCTTGTAAATCAGGAGCACTTCCTGTGGATTCTTTTTCTTTTGTATTCCCTGTAAGGCTGTAAGCAATTATACTTTCAAATGCAATTTAATCAATTCAGCAAGGCTTCTATGTTTCTAATTTTGATCTCAACAGATAATGGAGCGAATTCTTCTGTGCTCAAAGAAAACAAAATTTCATGATGATGTGCTTCGGATACTCTATTTACATCTTGATCCCCACCTACCTCTTCCTAGGATTCGAATGTTATCGGTAAGTTTCCCAACTTTTCATGCTTTTTTTACTAGTCTTCTCTTTTGTTTCTCTAATTGCTCTGAGTACTCTGCTTTTATGTAGGTCCTCTACCATGTCCTTGGTGTTGTTCCAGCTTATCAAGCATCAATAGGACCTGCACTAAATGAGTTGAGTCTTGGTTTGCAACCTGATGAAGTTGCTTCTGTATGTATGCTTGACTCTATTTGCATTGCTCTCTCTTACTCTGTCTGAGTTATGTATCTGTAATAATGTTTATGTTATCTTTCAATTTGTGTTTTACCAGGCACTTTATGGAATTTATGCAAAAGATGTTCATGTCAGAATGGCATGCTTAAATGCTGTCAAATGTATCCCTGCTGTTGCGAATCGCTCTTTACCCCAGAACGTTGAGGTTGCAACAAGTATATGGATTGCATTGCATGATCCTGAGAAGGTTTGCCCCTTTTTCCCTGGAAATTTATGAGGATTAAGGTTCAAGGTTGCTCTTTTAATTTACCTTGTCCACAGGGAAGGGACTGTTTTTTTGGCAAAAGTTGTGATAAGATCTTGTTTGGTTGTTGTTGCTTGTTTTTTGAGTATCATGAGATAGTAAATGGAGTTTTAGCGGTATTTTAATAATAAAAATATGATGCAACCCGGGATGTTGCTCAAATTTTGCACTGGATGGGAAAGGAAAATAAAGGAGTAGGTTGGATATCTATGTTTAATAGAGGTGGTTTGTGTGGGAGGAGTCTGCATACTTGGATGAGAATCTAATCAGTAATTCTAAGAAACACCATAAGATATACGCTAAATGTAAACTGGAATTTGAATTCTGTTGAAAATTACATATAGAATCAATATCTATGGATCTAATGTACCTATAACTGACAGGACACTTAAATGGCTTAATTAACGACTTTTGACTGATAGAAAACGATAGAAACTGAAAGAAAGAGAAAGAAACAGAAAGGTTTTCTGAAATGAATCTGTAATTTGTATTTTGATACTTAACTGAATACAAAGAGAAGAGAGGTATTTATAGTTACACTCTCAATTACAACAGAATGCTGAGTAAGCATAACTGACTCAGATTCTAATAAGCACATGGGCTAATACATCAACAGAAAGCTGAGTCAGCATAACTGACTCAGGTTTAAGCACATGGGCTTAATACAATGCGGCTACAATACAACAGAGGCTTAACAGAGGCTGTTCACTAACATTTCCCCCTCAAACTCAGGGAAGGGTGGTCCTGTCAAAAACCCTGAGTTTGGATCTAAGCACTTGAAACCGAGCAGGAGATAGAGGCTTGGTGAGCACATCCGCAAACTGAAACTCTGCTGGTATGTGCTTAACAATGAGGCTTTTGTTAAGCACTTTTTCCCTCACAAAGAAAATATCAAGCTCCATATGTTTGGTTCTAGCATGAAGAACTGGATTGTAGGAGAGAGAAACTGTGCTAAGATTATCACAGTAAAGTATAGGAGGTTGATAGGGGACCTTGAGTTCTTTTAGGAGAGACTCCAACCAGAGAAGCTCAGCAGTGGTTGAGGCTAGACTTCTGTATTCTGCCTCTGTACTAGATCTTGCAACAAGAGTCTGTTTCTTAGACCACCAGGACACCAAATTTGGACCCAAGAAGATGCAGGAACCAGAAGTTGATCTTCTGTCATCCTTGTCAGTAGCCCAGTCAGCATCAGAAAAAGCTATAAGAGGTAGAGAGGAAGCAGAAGAGGGCTGCAACAGGAGGCCATGATGAGGAGTGCCCTTTAAGTACCTTAGGATTCTTTTTACAGCTTTCCAATGATCTTCCAGAGGATTAGACATGAACTGACAGACTTTGTTAACAGCAAAACATATTTCTGGTCTAGTTATGGTGGCATATTGTAGTGCCCCAACAATAGATCTGTAGAGAGATGGATCTTCAACATAATTAGCACCATGCTTGGAAAGGTTGAGATTAGCAACCATAGGAGAAGAGATACTGTTTGCATCAGTCATCTTGGCTTTGGCAAGAATATCATTGATGTATTTGGCTTGAGACAGATGGAGAGACCCATTGGAGAGATGATGAACCTTGATACCCAGAAAATAATCAAGCTGTCCAAGATCTTTAAGAGCAAATTGAGAGTTGAGAGACTTAATAAGTTGCTGAATATAGGATGAAGAGCTGCCCGTGATGATTATGTCATCAACATAAACCAGAATGTAAACACAGTGTGTAGTAGTGTTAAGAATAAACAAAGAAGGATCACATTTGCTGGAAATAAAGCCAAAGTTGAGAAGAGTAGAGGCAAGTCTGTCAAACCATGCTCTAGGGGCCTGTTTAAGACCATAGAGAGCCTTGTGAAGTCTGCACACTAAGGTGCTGTCAGAAGAAGCAAAACCAGGAGGTTGAACCATGAAAACTTCTTCCTCAAGAATGCCATTGAGAAAAGCATTGTTAACATCAAGCTGTTGAAGTGGCCACCTTTTGGAAACAGCCAAGGTGAGGATGGTTCTGACTGTGACAGGCTTCACTACAGGAGAAAAGGTCTCATTGTAATCAAATCCAGGCTGCTGATGGAAGCCCTTGGCTACTAGCCGAGCCTTATACTTATTTATAGAGCCATCAGAATTCTCTTTTACACGAAACACCCATTTGCATCCGATTGCTTGCCTACCTGCAGGAAGAGGAACTAAGGACCAAGTCCCATTTTTGATTAGTGCATTATATTCCTCTTGCATAGCAGAAAACCATTTAGGATCTGTCATGGCCTGTTTGTAGGAAGTAGGTTCCAAGTGAGTTAGAAGTAAAGTAGGATGTAACCGCGGTTTGACAATACCTGCTTTTGCCCGAGTAACCATGGGATGAGAATTAATAGGATGAGATACAGGTTGTAGAGTGGATGGAGAATCTGAAGGTGCAGAATCAGTGGGAGGAATAGATGGAGTGGGAGGAGCTGTGTGAGATACAGGAGCTAGTTGAGAGCAAGATTGAGTGGGTAAGTTGAGAGAAGGTGAACCTGGTGCAGTGTGAGTAGAGGATGCTGGAGATAATAAAGGAACTTTGGAGGTAGGAAAGGAGCAGGGAAGATTGGATGCTGAGACAGGAGAGGAGAGAAATGAATCAGTGTATGGAAAACGATGCTCATTGAAGAGAACATCCTTAGAAATAAAAATTCTACCATCAGAGGCAAGGCATTTGTAACCCTTATGATCAGAGGAATAACCCAAGAAGACACATTCTTTAGAATGGAAAGACATTTTATGAGAGTTATAGACACGAAGAAATGGAAAACATGCACAACCGAATACCTTCAAGAACTTATAGTCAGGATGTTGACCAAAGAGAACAAGATGAGGAGATTTAAGATGAAGAACTGGGGTAGGAAGTTTATTGATGAGGTAAGTAGCTGTGAGGAAAGCATGGTCCCAAAATTTGAAAGGTAAATTGGATTGTGCTAATAAAGTGAGACCAGTTTCAACAATATGGCGATGTTTGCGTTCCACTGAACCATTTTGATGATGTGTGTGAGGACAAGAGATTCTATGCACAATACCAAGATCTGTAAGAAATTTGTGCAAAGGACGAAATTCACCTCCCCAATCTGTTTGGACAGACTTTAGTTTAACATTAAGTTGTAATTCAGCCATATTTTTGAATTGAATGAAGACAGAATAGGCATCTGATTTTTGCTTGAGAGGATAAATCCAAGTAAATTTGGAGTAAGCATCAACACAAGTGAGGAAATAGCGATAACCATGAGAGGAAAGGACCGGAGAGGGACCCCACAAATCACTGTAGACAAGTTCAAGAGGAACTGTAAAATGTGAAGTTGAGGAAACAGACGGAAGTCTATGAGCCTTGCCCAAGCAACAAGCATTACAAAAATCAACATTAGATTTGCTAGGTAAGAAAACATTACAAGTGTTTAAGGCAGTTTTGAGTACATTTTGATTGGGATGGCCTAACCTACAATGCCAAAGGTAATACAAGGTAGAACTAGAACTGGTTAAACATGAACCAAAATTATTAACAGATACAGCAGAATTGACAGAATTGATAACAGGAACAGCAGAGCAAGTCTTGTTGGTGGAAGATGCAGTTCCTTGAGAATGAAGCATATTGGGAAAGGAGTAAAGACCATCCCTGCCAAGAGTGCCCAGGAGAAGTGGTTCAGAAGTGACCTGGGATTTGACAACACAGAAAGTAGGGTGAAATTCAAAGAACACATTATTATCTCTAGCAAACTTACTCACACTAACCAGGTTTTTGGTTATGGAAGGGACTAATAAAAGATTATGAAGATTAAAGTGTTTATGAATGTTAAATGGTGATTTGAAAGAAGTAGAGCCAATGGCAGTTACTGACAAACCTTGACCATTCCCTACAAATACTTGATCTGATCCTGGAAGAGGAATGCTGTCATGAAACACTTCACCATCAGCAGTGACATGGTGAGAAGCACCAGAATCAGGATACCAGTTGAAGGATGAAACAGATTCTGATCCAGCAAGAAAGGCCTGAGGACGAGCTGCTCTTGGTTGCATAGCAGAAGGAGAAAATTGATGCGAGGAAGGAGCACCAGTTGCTGGAACTGTGTGATGAGGAGCAGAGTATTGTGGTGACGGATAGGAAGGCCAGCCACCTTGAAACCATTGTGAAGGAGGACGAGAGGCAGATTGTATCTCTGGTCCAGAATTTCTGTAGTAGCATATGCTTGCATCATGACCCATCTTATAGCAAATTTGACACTGAACATTATGAAATCGACCTCCTCCTCGACCAAAACGTCCGCGACCTCGACCAAAACGACCTCTTCCTCTATAGTTCGGATTACCTCTTCCAGAAGATGGTTGAGAGTGGAAGGAAGAAGCAGAATTATCAGCTTCAACAGGCTCGGTTTGTGGAGTAGAAGGAGTTTCTGGATGCTTGACCTGAGTAAGATTAACTTGAAGAGCTTCACTGAGCACAATCTTCTTGTTTTTCTCAATACGTAACTCTCTGGAAAGCAGCAAGGATTCCAATTCATCCATAGGACAGAGGTCCTCTCTACTATTAACAACATCAACAATTGAATCATATTCTTCCGGAAGAGCTTCGAGTATGATCTCAAACTGATCTCTGTAAGGAATGGGATCACCAATGGAAAGAAGAGCATCTGAAATAGCTCGAATTCTTGCAAAAAATTCTGAGATGCTGCGGTCACCTTTGGTAATAGAACGAAGTTCGGAACGAAGTTGCCTGGAGCGATTCTTCACTTGCTTGGCAAAGAATTTGTGAATTTCATCCCAGACCTGATAGGAATGTCTGCAAACGACGACCTTAGGAAGAATTGAATCTGAAACCGTAGATAAAAGCCATGTACAGAGAAGTGAATCCTGTTGATCCCATTCTAAGTAAGCTGGATTCTCAATCGCGAGATCTCTGTCTGATTCAGTCAAAAAACGAAGAGGAATTGTTGGATTTACCACAAAACGGTGCAGTTTGTGGCCACGAATCACACCTTCAACTTGTTGCCGCCATTGAAGAAAATTATCAGCATCGAGTTTGACAGACAATTGATGAGAGAAGGTAGTCGCAGGGCGCGAAAGACCTTCAGGAAGTGAGGATTCAGGGGTGGAAGCCATGGATCAAGCTCGTGATACCATGATAGAAAACGATAGAAACTGAAAGAAAGAGAAAGAAACAGAAAGGTTTTCTGAAATGAATCTGTAATTTGTATTTTGATACTTAACTGAATACAAAGAGAAGAGAGGTATTTATAGTTACACTCTCAATTACAACAGAATGCTGAGTAAGCATAACTGACTCAGATTCTAATAAGCACATGGGCTAATACATCAACAGAAAGCTGAGTCAGCATAACTGACTCAGGTTTAAGCACATGGGCTTAATACAATGCGGCTACAATACAACAGAGGCTTAACAGAGGCTGTTCACTAACATTGACTAACTTTTGGACTTTCGTTACTCCCTCCATTTCAAACTATCATTTGTTTTGGAGGAGAAATTTGGTTTCATTTCATCTGTCACTTCAGAAGGCATTTATTAATTTTTCTAACTTTATCCTTGTCTCTGTCTGACCACTAAGTAGAATGAGAGACAGCATTAGTGAAGTGATAGGTTAATTTAGTCAATTGTAGTTGTATTTTCCTAAAAATTAAGGTATGTAATGCCTTCCTTTAGCCTTGTGCAAAATCTTTGAACTACTAATCTTTTTAAACAAAGGTAGTATGTAGATCCCTAATTATGAGATTGGACATTTATGATTTAATTAACTTATTGACTTGTTAAATACATTGAATCGTGATTCTTGAGTTTCTAAAATATCTAATTGTGGATTTAATACTCAACCAGTATAACTCTAAATTGCACATTAAGAAGGTTTCTTTATTCAGCATCAAATTAGAATGTTCTGGTAATTATCCCTGCTCCCCGATTTATAAAGACATCGAATAATGTCCCTTTTTTTTTTTTCTTAAGTTACCTTCAGGGTTATGTTTTCTTTTCATTATGGCTGAGAGGGTTTTTCATTTACATTGTATCTCTTACTAATTGTTTTTGGAAATTTTGCACTGATTTCTTTTTCTGTATAATTTTCATATTATTTCTATAACTCTATCTATATTATAACAATTAGTTTACTATTTTTGACATTTCAGTCAGTTGCTGAAGTGGCAGAAGACATATGGGATCATTATGGGTTTGACTTTGGAACAGACTTTTATGGAATTTTCAAAGCACTTTCTCATGTTAACTACAATGTTCGCATAGCAGCTGCTGAAGCATTAGCTGCTGCCTTGGATGAATATCCAGATTCTATACAAGTATGCTTGCTTTATCCTTCTCCCTCTGTTACATTTTTATCTCATCTCAATATATAATAAATCTGTTAAAATGCGCTGTTACGTGTCAACATTTTGTGAAAAGTTTTCCTGCCTGAAACTTTTTTACTTTTTTATTCAGCCCATAAATTTCAAAGTCATGCGAACTGTAATAATAGTCCGATGAGCTTTTTTTTTCTTTCTATCTTTTATTTCCAATGTTCTCTCACCCTCCAATCACACATGCACATAGATCTGTTTTCACTCTTTTATTCAATTCCAGTTTTTTTATTTTCCTTTTAAGATTTTTTCGTCTTCAAAAATAAAAATTCATATCCATCATTCAGTTTTTTGTCTTTTGCATTTTTCTTCCAGTTGGATTTTATGTTGTATAATATTTTAAAAACTGTTAAAATTTTTTTCCTGTGTTAAAACATTTTAATTTTTTTCCATCCAAACTTTTACTGTGATTGATTTTTTTCCCCTTTTTTTTGTGAATGTCTTGCTTTCTAAAATCATTAACCCATGCCAATGGGTCACTACATCTAGTAATGTACTAATAATTTTCAGGAGACCCTTTCCACTTTATTTTCGTTGTATATTCGTGACATGGGAATTGGAGATGACAATGTTGATGCTGGTTGGCTGGGTAGGCAAGGAATAGCATTAGCATTACATTCTGCTGCTGATGTGTTGAGAACAAAAGATCTACCAGTTGTCATGACATTTCTAATATCGAGAGCACTGGTAATTTTTTACTGGCATTTTTTTTTTCATATAGTCATGAGAATTTCAAAACTGAAACATAGTTTCATACTGAATTGCTCATTTCCGGAGTCAATGCCTTTGGTGAAAAATAATATTAGACTTGCATGGCTGAAAAGATAAAATTATTTTTTGTAGCGAGAAAAACAAGATTTGTTAACCATTTAATATATGGTATGACTTGTTGTTTTCTCCATCCATTTTCTGTTTGAGTTATGTCAAATGAATAGCAACAATTCTGCAGTGAGCTTTCATTTTTTTCTTTAGATAGTTCATTCATTAACGTAGGGTGGCAAAATACTTTCAACCTTACATGTCAAAACAATTGTTTTCTTGCTTGAATATATGATAGACAACAGGGAGATTTAACGTTCATTGAGTGCATGTCTGGGTTCCTTGGATAGTACCTTCCAGTAGACATTCTAGATTAGCATTTGGGATTTTTGGGTTTCAGGACACCAGATTGAAGGAAGCATCAATATGAATTTAGATGGGGTTGAAAGTTGAACCATGGATGATTTCTGTGAAAAATAATCTGGCCCTAGCTGTTGATAAAAAAAGTGTAGAAATTCAAATAATAATAATAAAAGAAACCTTGGCACCACATGTTGGGTTTGATTGCATCACACATTTGTCGAGTGAACAATATGCTCACTCCCCCCACAAAAAAGTACCTATCTTTGAAAAATTAAGAATTGAATATTGAATCTTAGACCCATGAAGATTGGCAGACTACTAATAGTCTAATAAACACAAGGCATTAACACAAGCCCAAATAAAACACAAGTTCAGGAAGTGTAGTAAATTATCCATAGTTCTGAAAATGAAATTAAATAAATTAATAACTCTCAAATGCTTGCTGCTCTCGATAATAGAGCTCTGGTAATGGAATAAAAGAATCACCCTAAATTCATAACTAAACCAACATGTTGACGCAACGTCATTTTAAGCTTATATATTTTTTATGGTAGTGTGTTTGTAGGAATGCTGCCAGTGAATGATTATAATGTTCTATTGAATAAATATCCTATGAAAATATTTGTTTTCCAGTAAAGGGCAAATAACATTTAATTATTGGGATTGATTTGATTTGCAGGCTGATCCAAATGCTGATGTTAGAGGCAGAATGATTAATGCTGGTATCTTGATCATTGATAAAAATGGAAAAGATAATGTCTCATTATTATTCCCCATCTTTGAGAACTACTTAAACAAAACAGTGAGTTTTATATCATATTGGAGATACATCTGCTGAGTACTTGTCCTATCACTTTTTTTCTCTATAGTCAGGTGAGATCTTTTGTTAATAGATTCTCCCCCAATTTCTTAGTCACCAGATGAAGAAAAATATGACTTGGTTCGTGAGGGTGTGGTTATCTTCACTGGAGCTCTGGCAAAACACTTGGCAAAGGTTAATATTAAAGTTTATTCCTTATTTTTTGGTTTTGGTGGCTGGTTGAATTTAATTTTTTTTTTATATTCTTGTTTGAGCAGGATGATCCTAAGGTTCATGCTGTTGTGGACAAATTGTTGGATGTTCTAAACACTCCTTCAGAAGCTGTTCAACGCGCAGTCTCCGCTTGTCTGTCCCCATTAATGCCATCAAAACAAGTATGCAGGAGAATTCCTAGTTATTATCTGATGCTTTTACTTTGGTCGTATGGAGTATTATTGGTTCGATTTTGACTGTAATGCCACTTTTATCAGCATTACATAAAAATGGGGAAAACAAATCCTAGTTTGCATAATTATTCTTGTCCCTCTTTTGTTGATTGGATGGGTAATATGTAATACTGGCACCAGCAATAGGTCCAATGTGAATAGTTTTTGATATTTTGTTTTATGACATACTTATGTGCTTGTATTGGAGTATTTTTGCTGAAAGTTATACCAAAACCAGTTGGTAAATTCTTGCAATAATCATGTGCTTACATGGGAGTAATTCATCTTGTTGAGAGTTTAAAGTTTTCTTTGTTATGCTACCTAATCAGTTGCATAACTTCATCATAATTACATACTTGACACTTAAGAGTTAAAATTGTCATGTTTTGATGTTTGCTAGATCTTTACTGAAATGTTTTCCTTTGTTACTTGATGTCTACTACCATTAGGATGATGCGGCTGCTCTTATTACTCGGCTTTTGGATCAGATGATGAAAAGTGAAAAATATGGAGAACGCCGTGGGGCTGCTTTTGGACTTGCAGGAGTGGTTAAGGGGTTTGGCATTTCTTGCTTGAAAAAGCATAGGATTGTGATTATACTTCAAGAGGGTCTTGTCGAAAGGTTGGAGAGTTCTTTGTTATAAATCTTCTGTATTTTTAAAATACTGTCTATTCTCTAAATTCCCTGCAGTGTATGAAATTTCAAGAAAAAAAAAGCAGTTTATCACATTTTGTAAATCAGACGCGTGACTATTGAAATTCAAGAAAAGGGAAAATAGATGCCTTATGATTATTTTATTTTTAACTGCAGGAACTCTGCAAAATCTCGTGAAGGAGCATTACTTGGATTTGAGTGCCTTTGTGAAACACTTGGAAGGCTATTTGAACCGTATGTTGATAAGTTTTTGTCCCAAAAGCTAGTGATAATTGTATGTAGTTTTTTTTTTGTGGTTTTTTATTTTTCACCATGATTGTGTTCAGGTACGTGATTCAGATGTTACCATTACTTCTGGTTTCATTCTCTGATCAAGTTGTTGCCGTTCGGGAAGCAGCTGAATGTGCTGCCCGTGCAATGATGTCTCAACTTACTGCCCAAGGAGTGAAGCTTGTCCTTCCATCTCTTTTGAAGGTGATATACATTGCTTATCATTATGATTGACAAAGCATTTTGTCCACAGATCAATGAATTGTGCTTTGATGTGTACTTCTAAAATCTGCAATTATAGTACACATTGTTTTGGGTTGTTGAAAGGTAAATTAGATATATTATTTAGCAAGTGTCAATTGTCGATTTAGTGCCTGACGCCTGTCTATGTTTCTCCTTTCGTCATCTTTTATAGATACAAAATCCTGACTAAAAGTAATTGACTGATATGATATGTATGAAAAGTTTAAAATTTCCCCCCTTTTGATTATTTATAAATAATAGATTGATATGAATGCCTGATCAAAACATTTGTAAGAATTAGGAGAGTACAATATCCACATGATAATTGAGGATTATTGTGCCACTGTTAGGAGACATCTCTTAATAATTCAACAGAACTATGTCTGTAGGCAGCTGCATAGTATTTTGTAGTTGTGCTAGGTAATTCTTGGTAAACAAGATTCTAGACCTAGAGAGTTACTATTGGAAACCAGCACAAGGGATTGTGTATTGCCACCTCCTCCCCAACTACCTTGTTTCTCATTTTTTGATGATGTGCTTTATTAAGTGCCCGTTTAGTTACCAATTGAGCACAATGCAGAATCAATTTCATAGAATTGATTTTAAATCACTTCCGTCCAACGTACTTTATAAAGCGTGCATCACTCATTTTCAACCATTGATTCTAGAATCAATTTTACTCAACTGTAAACCAAACGGACACTAAGTGTGTATCTGGATTACACAAAAACCTCGTTTCAAACGTGGATCCGGGGCAACACTACTCTTTGTAGCTTTTGCCAGGATTCACATTTAAAAAGTGATTTTGATGTAAACCAAACACGCTACAAGTAGCTGAGTCAAATTAGTAGTCTATTGCCACTTTTTTACCTATCAATTTCTTATTAAGAATTACATTAATTATTTTTAAATATAAAAGTTGTTCGTGGAAAAAATCAACCTTTTCCTCAATACTATTTGGTACTAGTATCTAGTTTTGTATGTATATACAATAAATTTCCAGAGTTGTTTTAACATATTTTGTTTGAGCAAGTTTATGAAGCCAGTACCACAACTATAGACACCATGTTATGTGATATGACCTGTGTGACGATTCTATTTCTTATCACAAAGAGACAAAAGGTCAAGCAATAATTTTAGAATGATGACTATCTTTTGTAAAAAAAAAATGGAATAGGTATTGTAATATGAAACAGAGGCTTCTGGAAACAAGTTAAAAATAGCAAGATCAATCAAGGAAGATAACTGAAACATATATATTTGCCAAGAAGCACTTGTAGCATGCATGTGCGCAATTCAATTTCCACCAAGGCTCCCTTCAGGTCTTCCTCACTTGTGATCTTTTTGTAGATTTAACAAAGGACCTACTCATTTTAACTCAAATAAAACCAAAACTGAGTAGGTAGAGAAGCACTAATGCCTCTCAAGACTCATGATTATGACAGTGCTGTAAATTTCTCCATTCTCTTGTTACTGTTGTAGTATATGTCACAATTTCATTTCATATATGATTTTTTTCCGTAATTCTCTCATTAAATTCCTTGCACCTAGTGAAATGAATACAAGAAATTAGATTTCTCTAGTTTTTATTTTCCAAATAAACTTTTAACACATGTTGCAAGAGTTGGGTAGTAACATGTTTCTCAAGTCTCGATTATCCGATTGTTGCTTAATCCTTAATCCAGCTTGTTCAGGCTATTGGGATTTGAATTTGTTCTTAGAATCAATATGTTCGCTGCTATTATTGTGCTTCTATTTCAATGAACTTTTGTATAGCTAATCTATATCCTCAGGGTCTTGAAGATAAAGCTTGGAGGACTAAACAAAGTAGTGTACAACTACTTGGTGCTATGGCTTATTGTGCTCCTCAACAGTTGTCTCAGTGTCTCCCTAAAATTGTTCCCAAATTGACTGAGGTATAAAGATGAAGCAAACATTACGTTGCGATAAATAAGTTTCTTATACTCTTGGTTGTGTTACCTTGACCCATCTCTCTATTTGAAGGTTTTAACTGATACCCATCCTAAAGTCCAATCAGCTGGGCAAACGGCCCTGCAACAGGTAGTCTTGGGTTATATACTGTCTATGTATTCGATTCCTGTAGCTGTGATTATATTTTCATTTCATTTCATTTTTTTATATTTGCTTTTTTCAGGTTGGGAGTGTGATAAAGAATCCAGAAATATCTGCTCTTGTCCCCACTCTACTCAAGGGACTTAGTGATCCTAATGAGCATACAAAATATTCCCTTGATATTCTTCTGCAAGTAAGGTTTATGGCATGTACCTTGTTGATTTTATTTAATCTTCTGTTTTGTTGCCTTTAATTCTATTGGTTGGTTGCAGACAACCTTTGTTAATTCAATAGATGCCCCATCACTTGCATTGTTGGTACCAATAGTACATAGAGGACTGAGGGAACGGAGTGCTGACACTAAGAAGAGGGCAGCGCAAATAGTTGGAAACATGTGTTCCTTGGTTACAGAGCCAAAGGATATGATTCCATATATAGGATTGTTGCTTCCTGAAGTAAAGAAGGTACTTCCTCATGATAGCTTTTACGTTAGCTGTGTTGGTTGTCCTTTGTCCTTTCTCATATATATCATGAGAGCAGGTTCTTGTGGATCCTATCCCTGAAGTTCGGTCAGTTGCTGCTAGAGCCATCGGTTCCCTTATAGGAGGAATGGGAGAAGAAAATTTCCCTGATCTTGTCCCATGGTTGTTTGACACACTGAAGTCTGATAATAGTAATGTTGAACGCTCTGGAGCAGCTCAAGGCCTAAGTGAGGTTAGTTTGTTTTCTTTTTTAGGTTTTTCTTTTTAAGCCCCTGGAGATTTGTACTGAACACTTGGTTTCTGTCATGAATCAATTATATAACGTGTGACTCTGCTACAGTATCACCCATTACTCACGTACTCTTCCACCACTTGAATGAACTTCAGGTCTTAGCTGCGCTTGGCATTGCGTTCTTTGAGCATGTACTTCCTGATATTATTCGAAATTGTTCCCATCAAAAAGCATCTGTACGAGATGGATATTTGACCCTGTTTAAGGTAAAACAGTGAAAGTACTGTTTTGTTCACAATTGGAATATTAGAAGATTGTTTTTACAGACTTAGTTTAATCAGTTTTCAAATTATTGCTTTAGTATTTGCCACGGTCATTAGGAGTCCAGTTCCAAAACTATCTTCCCCAGGTGCTGCCTGCTATCCTAGATGGTATGATACACATTTTTGGAATACATTTTTTTGGGTTAATATATGTTCTGTTATTGCTGTTCTTGGCATGTTATCTCTAAATGTGCGGTGTTATTATTTTTTAAATGATTTTTAGGTCTTGCTGATGAGAATGAATCTGTACGTGATGCTGCACTAGGGGCTGGCCATGTCCTGGTTGAGCATTATGCAACAACGTAAGCTCTATCCCGGTTTTTATATATCACATGGTCAATGCTATTTATTGATCTTTCACAAAGTGTTTATGTGGAAAATGTAATGTTGGTGAACTATTGAACTGTTAATCTTAGAGGCTTAGAGCTTTTACTCTCTATTGGATTATATTTATGATGTATGCCACAAGTTGGGATTCCCTGCTATTAATATTTATTTATTTATGTATTTCCTACAGGTCTCTACCACTTCTCCTTCCAGCTGTTGAGGATGGAATCTTTAATGATAATTGGCGTATTCGACAAAGTTCAGTCGAGCTGTTGGGTGATCTATTATTCAAAGTATGTGTTGCTCATCCTACAACAACTCTTTCACAGAATGTGATTTGATTTATAAACCAATTTATTCCTTTCAGGTTGCTGGAACTTCTGGTAAAGCTTTGCTTGAGGGGGGCAGTGATGATGAAGGTTCTAGTACTGAGGCCCATGGACGTGCAATCATTGAGGTTCTGGGACGTGAAAGGCGTAATGAAGTACTTGCTGCATTGTATATGGTTCGAGCAGATGTTAGTTTGTCAGTACGTCAGGTAATGACTGACACATTTAATTCTTCTCTGTTTTTTTTTTTCTTAATATGGTTCATTTCTAGTAGCCAGTAGGGGAATATAAGCAACAACTGTAAAACTGAATGCATCTTTTCTCAGGCTGCATTACATGTGTGGAAAACTATTGTGGCAAATACTCCAAAGACTCTCAGGGAAATTATGCCAGTTCTTATGGATACTTTAATTACATCCCTTGCATCATCATCGTCTGAAAGGCGGCAGGTCTGTGCTTATGTCTGTATCAAGCTGTTTTCTATCACAGCTTGCAGTCATTATATATTCCTATTGCTGATTTTCATGTAGGTTGCTGGACGATCACTGGGTGAGCTTGTCAGGAAGCTTGGTGAACGGGTTCTTCCCTGGATAATCCCAATCTTATCCCAGGGGCTGAATGACCCTGACAGCAGCAGAAGGCAGGTTAGAATAGTTTTTGGTGTTGGGATTTTATTTATTTCTTCTAATGAATAAAAGTTTGCATGCGGAAATATCAGAGTCCATAGCTCTTGATATTTGATACCATATTAATTTTCATTGCTTGAAAGGGTGTATGTGTTGGTCTAAGTGAAGTGATGGCAAGTGCCGGTAAGAGTCAGTTGTTGACTTTCATGAATGAGCTCATCCCCACTATTCGGACTGCCCTTTGTGATAGGTTTGTGCATTTTTTAATTCTGCATTTACTGTCTATGTAATTTTTAGACTGCATTATCTGATACTTCGATGGATATGTTTACAGTGTGGCTGCAGTTCGTGAATCAGCGGGCTTAGCATTCAGTACTCTGTATAAGGTCGCAATGTTTCCTGTTTACTTGTTCTTATCTGTTTTGAAGTTTCCGTTAGTGGTATTTGAGATTAGCACTAAATGTATTACTATACCTTATCCCCCAAAATTGCAATGTAGAGTGCTGGAATGCAAGCTATTGATGAGATTGTTCCGACTCTTCTACATGCATTGGAGGATGATAAAACTTCTGATACTGCACTAGATGGCCTTAAACAAATTTTGAGGTAACATGTTTGGTGCCATCATTGTCATAGGAATCGTGAATAGTGAAGTTATTTTTTGTGCCAATTTCTTCTTGTTGACTAAATTATTACATTTTTTATTTGCAGTGTCAGAACAAGTGCAGTATTGCCTCACATTTTACCCAAGCTGGTTCATCCTCCTTTGTCGTATGTCTCTCTCTTTTTTGATGCATTTTCTGTATATGCTTTCTGTATCTTAATTAAGCATTTTCTTGGCACCTGTCCAGTGCCTTCCATGCACATGCTCTGGGAGCTTTAGCAGAGGTTGCTGGGCCTGGTCTTGACTTTCATCTTGGTACTGTGCTTCCTCCTTTGCTATCAGCAATGGGTGATGATGACAAGGTAGAATGGACAAACATGCTTTGGAGAAAGTACTTTTTTAGACATCATATTTGCATCTTTATGTTTGACTATTTATGTGTTTTGGTATTGTAGAATTTAGAACTTTTTTTTACTTCTTTTTTATTGATTGTTGAAATTCTAGGAGGTTCAAACTTTGGCTAAGGAGGCTGCTGAAACAGTGGTCTCAGTTATTGATGAGGAAGGTGTTGAGCCACTCATATCGGAGCTTGTCAAAGGTGTTAGTGATAGTCAGGTACTGGTCTTGGAATAACTGGTGGAATTTAGTGCACTCTAGTCCTTTGCTCACCCAACTTCTTTGGTTTTTTGTGACAATTTTTGTCTACAGGCTGTCGTCAGAAGATCTAGTTCATATCTGATAGGATATTTCTTCAAAAATAGCAAGTTATATCTGGATGATGAAGCTCCAAACATGATATCTACCCTAATCATCTTGCTGAGTGATCCTGATTCATCTACTGTTACTGTAAGCCATATAAGTTGTTGATATTCTACTTCGATCCTCTTTTTGTATATTATTTATAACTTGCTTTTCATTAGGTTGCTTGGGAAGCTTTGTCAAGGGTCATTACTTCAGTACCCAAGGAGGTACTCCCTTCATACATTAAGCTAGTCCGTGATGCTGTATCAACATCCCGCGACAAGGAACGAAGGAAGAAGAAGGTAGGGCTGTAACTTCGAAAATTATTCCTGACTCGTTCTTTCAGATATTTTCTTTTTTTTTTTTAGTTTCTAATGGATAATTTAAGGATATTTTGAATGCCTTTGCGTTTTGTGTAATTTTGCAGGGAGGACCAATTCTAATACCTGGATTTTGTCTTCCTAAAGCACTTCAACCTATATTGCCGATTTTTCTTCAAGTATTATTCTTTTTCTTTACATTGAAATTTCCTGTTCTTCTCTAGCGTTGCATGTTTTGTAGTCTTATTTCATGCATACCATTTTCACATTCTTTGTTGATATGTAAAGACACCTAATATAGTTATCGTCTTGTTTATAAGACTATTTTAATCTGTCTAAGATCCATGAGGAACAATGCAATTGATTACATTGTTGTTCAGTAATGGAAATGCTAGTGCCCTCCTTTTAAAGTAATTATAATTTGTAGTTCCATATCAATTTGAGCATTTTCTATGTGAGTGCCGTTCAGTAGTTTATTGCTTGTGTGCTCTGGAGATTCTAGAATTTCATTGTACTCACTTCCAATGAGTGACTACATAACTCATGAGAACTTTCTCTGGGCAACTATTTCATGGCTTTC
Organism: Sesbania bispinosa; assembly: GCA_026901365.1. Taxonomy (NCBI): domain Eukaryota; kingdom Viridiplantae; phylum Streptophyta; class Magnoliopsida; order Fabales; family Fabaceae; genus Sesbania; species Sesbania bispinosa. The sequence goes on from QLOH01000172.1 coordinate 890,312, forward strand.
TCATCAAGTCTCATGCATTATTTTTTGCCTGGCTTCATTGTCGTTTATACTCAATTTTTGAAGAATAATACAAATGGGCTGATTGCTTACTTTGCTACATAGTTGAAAAAACTTTTGAAAAACGTATTGTTGCTGGCCTTTTTAATCTTACTCTATGTGATATACTTATGGTTGGAAGATTTAGAGAAAAAATCATTTTGCGAGTTAACACTTTATGCTTCCAGGGTCTCATAAGTGGGTCTGCTGAATTGCGGGAGCAGGCAGCATTGGGACTTGGTGAACTGATAGAGGTGACCAGTGAACAATCGCTCAAGGAGTTTGTCATCCCAATAACAGGGTATCTAATAATCTAGTTGTTGATGTAGAGTATATTTGTAAATCTTTATAATTCATCTAAGCAAGTATCAAATGATATCTTTTCACAATTAATATTTGTGTTGACATTATGGTCTTTTTTTCTTATTTCAATACACTAAACCAATTCATTGATGTTTGGCATACTGCTTCCCTCTTAATTCGTGTTGTATGCATGTGGCCATGTGCTGATACATAAAATGATTTGATTGTGATATTTTCTACATTTACAAAAAAATTCAATAGAAGGAGCCTAGTCAGGTAATCTGCATGCAGCCCATTGTTCTATCGTTGCAAAAGTTGTTAAAATTATTTATGCTTCTTCGCATATTAGGTTGATTTGATTCTTGACATGGTATTAGAGCCACTTAGACTAATTGATAAAGCACTTGATCTTGCCCCTTCGGTTCTTATAATTATACATAATTTCTCTTCAAGGCTCAAGGTGAAGTGGGCATTTGATTGTCCCTCCTTTACACCCAATTGGGATGCTAAATGTTATCATTTACTATCTTCGAATTATATTTTATCTTTTTATACATTCTGACTTTGCCAATCATATTTTTCACAGGCCTCTTATCCGCATAATAGGTGATCGCTTCCCATGGCAGGTGAAGAGTGCAATTTTGTCTACTCTAACCATCATGATAAGAAAGGGTGGCATTTCCCTGAAACCTTTTCTTCCTCAGCTGCAAACAACATTTGTCAAGTGTCTACAAGATAGTGCAAGGTTAGTGTGAGATAATAAATATTTTTTTTTTCTACTTTTGTCAGAATCAGTCACTTATTATTTCTTACTTCCATGTATACATAACATTTAGGATAACTTGCAACTTACACCTTTCAATTTTGACTTGTGTTAAATTAGACCTTATGGTTTGAAAAAGGGAAAATGACCCTCGAACATCACAGGTTGATTAAAATCACCATCTTTTAAGCTAACCATCAAATATTTTGACATATTTATCATGTGACTTGCATTTGACTCCAAAATATTTAATGGGGAAATCTCAATGAGTGGGAAAAGAAAGAAATTTAACTACAAGAAAACTTGAACATTTAATAACACCATAATTAAGGGAGCAAAAAAGACAGGTAAGTGAATCATTGACATGGTTTATATCTAATTTGTAATTTCATCACTATTTTTCTGGGGTGTCACATGAGAATTCCATCAGTTATTCAGCAGTTGATTATTTTTTTGCGAAGTTTGGATCTTTCTTTAAGGTCCAATCTGCACAAGTCAAAATTGAAGGGTGCATGTGCTTCTATTACCCAAATAATTATATTTATCTGGCATATCTTGGTATGCTTTGTCTATTCTTTTATTGATGGTGTAACAATCACATCTATGATCTATTATTCTTGCTTATAATATATAACATGTGACTGCAGAACTGTTCGTTCTAGTGCCGCCCTGGCACTTGGGAAGCTTAGTGGACTCAGTACGAGGGTTGACCCATTAGTTAGTGATTTACTGTCCAGTTTGCAGGTGATTTTATTACTAATTACTAATATTGACTAAAGTTGATGCTATATTGCAAATCTTAAACGCGTAGTATTGCTGGATGTTACTTATCCAATACAAAACTACTCGAATTTGATTGTTTAGGGATCAGATGGTGGTGTCCGTGAAGCTATTTTGACTGCTTTGAAAGGTGTCTTGAAGCATGCTGGGAAGAATGTGAGCTCTGCTGTTAGAAATCGTGTTTACAGTGTTCTCAAGGATTTAATTCATCATGATGATGACAGAGTTAGAATGCATGCTGCAAGCATAATGGGCATCTTGACACAGGTCTGTAAACTGTAGAAGGGAACTGGATTTATGGACTTATAAGCAACTTTAGATTCCCCCCCCCCCCCCCCCCAATCTTCATTCCGGATTCAAATGATAGATGTGCTTTTTTTTTATTCTTTACTGGGTTGTGTTGATGTTGTTACTTGATTATGCTATTACTATTACCTTCATTTCATAGACTTATCATGGCTTCTTAATTCTGCTTCATTATTGGGTTTTGTCTTTATTATTTTTGTTTGATTTTCCTGTAACTATGACTGCAGTATCTTGAAGATGTTCAGCTGACAGAGTTGATTGAGGAACTGTCAAGTCTAGCTAATTCACCAAGCTGGCCTCCTAGGCATGGCTCCATTCTTACAATTTCTTCCTTATTCCATCACAATCCAGCTCCAATTTTTTCATCTTCCTTGTTCCCAACTATTGTAGATTGCCTTAGAGATGCATTGAAGGATGATAAGGTATGTTAATCCTAAACTATAATCTTGTTATATTGTTACCATTTCTTGAATTTTTCAATTTTCTGTAAAACAGTTTCCCCTTCGTGAAACTTCAACTAAGGCATTGGGAAGGCTCCTTCTTTATAGAGCTAAGGTGGATCCTTCTGACACAATACTTTACAAAGATGTTCTTCCATTGCTAGTTTCATCCACACATGATGACTCCAGTGAAGTTAGAAGAAGGGCGTTATCTGCTATAAAGGCTATTGCCAAAGTATGTGCTTGAACTTTCTTGTGAAAATATCACCTTCAGAATAATGTTGTTGAAATTTAATATATTTCTCTTCACTGAAATATTGCAGGCAAATCCTTCAGCTATGATCTCTCATGGCACAATTGTTGGTCCTGCTCTAGCAGAGTGTTTAAAAGATGCAAATACCCCTGTTAGACTTGCTGCAGAACGATGCGCTCTACATGCCTTCCAACTAGCAAAGGGTACTTTCACCTGGATTTTGTTATATGCTCTTTATTTTCTATTCTTGATGTTATTGCTGGGAAATGTTGATTATAAGTATGTGCCCAACGTCTACTGAGTATTGACCATTGACATGGGAGTACAAATGAAGTTCAGGGTCTAGTCCTGAAATCATAAGTAGTAAGAAAGAAACCAGAAGCTAATCAAACAATTCTTGGATTTTTTCTGCCTGACATTGCTAGCAACATGCTACCATATGTACATCTTTCAAGTTGAATTATCAATTTTGTGAATCAAAATCATCTGGCTGTATTACTCATGATTTTGTGATAATGAGAATCCCTAGTGTGAAGCCATGATATCTGTCATTTTAATGAGTGCCTTTTATATGTTTTTTTTCTCTTTCAATTTTCCCAGAGTTTTGAAATTCATTTCTTTGTAAACCATGGTTGATTCTTGATTGAATTTGTTTTAAAAACTTCTCAAACTTGAAATAACTTACTACACACTGTTATTGGCAAATCAAAACAGCCATCTACATACCCTCAAGTTTCTTTCCTGTCTCTTTCAGACCACTCTTGTCTTTGCATGTCTACAAAAAAGCCTCCTATCTACCAAAATTTATACCTTAAAATAAAAACCTTGTGGCCTATGAAAATCTTTAATTTCATTGACATATATGCATTTTTAATTTCACAGCTATACATATCAAATAGGTTTTCCTTTGTCTTGTGAGAAAAGCTTTTAGAATTAGCAACCGATAATGGGAATAAATATATACTCCTTACTCTTTGATGTATTTGAGTTTTCCAGGTTCAGAAAATGTTCAAGCGGCACAGAAGTATATCACTGGCTTGGATGCTAGACGTCTGGCAAAGTTTCCTGAATATAGGTACTTATATATAATCAAATGTGCATTTCCATAAATGATCACCTTAGTCTTGTGCAATGCGAGTATGATTAATGGTTCGAAGTCACTGCACATAATATTTATGGGAGAAAATAAATAACATACAACAATTTGCTTTACACTTGAATGCAAGTTAAACAAAATGATGAAGAAAAATACCTGATGCATTTTAATCTATTAGTCTGTCAAAGAGGCAATTAGAGCTTTCAGTACGAGTTGGCTTGCCCTGCTTTGTTCCACTTTTAAACAGGAAGATAATCGATACATTTTGGTGGTGGGTTGGAGAATGACCAAACCCCCATGCACCATGGCAATATGAATCAACCCTCCCCACTTTATGTTCTTTTCATACACCTACACCCCCAAATCTGAATCCCTTCTAACTGAATTCAAAACAAGATCAAACGAAAATCACATTGAATTCAAACCACAAATTTCAATTTTTTAAACCATAATTATTTATAATCTCCATTCTCCAACCCAAATTAAAGAGCATGGCTGAACACAAACACAAAATTCATCTTTCAGTAACTATCTCTGTTAAAGAAAAACAAAAATGGATTGATTTTATATACTGTTTAGATGGAAAGGAAAGAAAGAATCGTAAAAACTTCTCTCGTTTTGTTTGATTTTATATATTTATGTGGATCTCATTATTTTCTTCTCTCTCATGCCTGTTTTTTCTTTTACAACTTCCCTCCTTGCATTTTCTCCACAAACAAACAAAGGTTTAGTGAGTCAGACTGACACTGCCCAGCCATTAAGAAGTCATGAACCCAACCCATAAAAACCTACAATGGGGCAGGTCAATCCGATGGGTTAAAGTTAAACCCTGTTGATAGCACTATAAGCAATTGATATTCTTTTCGGTTACAAAAGCCATCAACACAACTATAAATACCTACCAATTTTCTTTTTCTTTTTTTTTTTCAATACTTCACTGATAATATACAATCTTAAAAGGGATCGTAACTCATGAAAATGTTTATTAAAATAAAATATATAAAATTAAAGTAAGGAAATGTGATAAAGAAGAAATGTTGTAGAAGCTATGAGAGTAACAAGGAAAGTGGAGAGAGAATGTGTTAAATTGGTTAGGGTTATTTTCTCAAAATTCTTTACCAAAATATGAGGATGAAAAACAACTTGGGAGTTCTCCAGAATACTAGTAGCATATGGGAGGATTTCTCTATATGAAAAGTTTAATTACTCTTTACCGTTATGGTTTTTGTTCTGTTCAATAATTGTTAATTACCACTCAATTTATTTGGTAGTCTCTGACAGATTTTGTGCTTAACATCTGAGGTTAAGCCAAGAATCCAATGCTAATGTTATTAATAAATTTTTCTCACGGTTGCATTTACTGCTATGCAGTGATGATAGTGAAGACAGCGATGAAGATATGTCAACTAGCTAAGCAGTTCTTTTTTAATAAAGTATTTTATTATTCCCTTTCTTCTCTAGGGTGGGGATACAGAATTTTCATTAATAACCAAATTTTTGGTGGCATAATGTTGCAAAGATATAGGTACACACAATTTGAGGCCTTTTACCCAATTTTTTCCGCCTGGGTATTTGACTGTATCAATATAATTGTAAATCAGATGAGGCGAATTGTCTGTAACTATATTGTTTCTATTGCTCGATCAATTTTGATGGTATTATATTTTTTTCACTAATATATTGTGTTCATTCTCCAACCACGAAGGCCTTCTACAGCAGTATTTCCATCATATCAGGTTTCATTTTCTCGTACCCATTTATTTAGTATAACTGTTATTGGTGTCGTCGCTTTGTCAAAATCACTGTTTTTTCAAATTGCGGTGTTTAATGTGACAAAAATTAACGAGTATACTTGTTCATTTCCCAAAATTATATGGAAATAATACAAGTGAGTTTGAGGGAGAGAAGCTTTGGCGTGTTACTCCCTTAGGATTTACATATAAACAAAAAAAAATTAAAATATAAGTAAATATTAATTAATTTTGTCTTATTTAATGAGATTATTTTAAAATCTTTTATTTAACTCAGATTTTAATTTTTAACCTTTATTTAATGAATCATGTGTCAATAGAAAGGAAAGTATGTTAACTTAAATTAAATTCCAATAAAATTGAATGTAGGGTAATTTAGGTAATGTAATATATTTTTAAATAAGAAAATGAAAAATAGATAATTAACTTCCTTAATTTATATATATATTCTAGTTTAGATGGAGTAATATTTATTAACAAGGTGAAAACTTCATTAATATATTCTACAACAGCCCCCGGCACGGTTTTAACTACATTTTTTGTAGTAGGTTTTGTTGGATTCTGGCTTTTTAAAAATTCGCTAAAATTCATTTGCGTTGTATCGTCTTAAATATGTGTAGTTAGCCAGTTTAGTTAGGTGCTGCTGTGTGCTGTTCTCAATTGTCACCGAGAATTTATTCTCCTGCCGGCATTATTCCTGTAGTTCAATCTCCATGCCTTCAAAGCGAGCCCGTTTTCATTTGAAGACTTAATTACCCTCTTCCGATGTTGACCTGGACAGTCTCATACATGAATGAAGCTTCAAATCTAAAGGTAGTATATTAATTAAATGAAATAGTATTCCTTTTTCATTTTCTTTTTTCTTTTCCTTTTTCAGAAGAAAATCCGAGGTCGTTGACATTCTTAAAGTTAATTTGAGTTGAAACTCATCCACCACATTATTCGATAAGCATAGTGCTTCATTGAATTTATCCTCGTTTCATTGCACAAAGGTGGAAGGTTATTATTGCTCATTGAAACTAAAATTATATAATGTTTGGATTTATGCTTGCACCAATTTAACCATTCACTCAAACACATTTTTTTTAACAAAAAACACGTAAATTTTGATGGATTGAGTTGAACAAAACTATATCAAGACTTTGTTGTTATGTACGTTAGCAAGAATTAAATTACACTTGTGTAAATTACAACTTTTACACTCTTAAATAACTCTTTAAGTTAATATTGGATTGAAAGTTATTATAAAGATAATATCTATAAAATTTTACATACACACACATAAGGGACATATCTAGTGAAAAGACTTTTCTTATATGAGAGTGAGAAGGGTAAATGATAGCCATATAACCATGCATGTAGGCATGAGAATCAAACCCAAACTCGCAGATATTGATTCGTCCTCCCTGATTTTGAGGGAGAAAACTCTTTTTGAACAAGTTTAAGGAAAATTATACCCTAACCTCGCCTTGATATAATAATTAAATAATTTTAAATATATTAATAATTAAATAATAAATACAAGCTTATATATTTATCTTAAAATATAGTATAGTTCTTAAGTTATATATTATTTGAATTAGAATATATCATATATGTCTGATTATATATATTATTTGAATCAGAATATTATATATATATATATATATATATATATATATATATGACTTATTTAAGAATATGTATTTAAGTTATTAAAAATAAAAATAATAGTAAAAAAATAGAGGATGTGAGAATCCCACGTGTTTCCCCGAACTCGACAGGGACCCGTTGGGATGAGGTTGGATTTCAGAATTTCATACTTACTCTCTCTAAAACCCGAACCCAAACCTGAACCTGAACCTGCCCCGACTTGTGTGTGGAGAGCAAAATCTGTCTCTGACCCACCCTATTGTCATGCCTACATACATGGATGATTATGATTAAAAGTTATTTAGTGTTCATTTAGTTTAAAGTAGAAAAGTATCGGTTTTAGTAAAATTGATTTTGAGAGAATTGATTTGTGTTTAGATATAACGTTTTAAAAGTGGATTGAGAAAAAATAATTCTGTTTGGTTTACATTTCCATTTTCTGTTTTCATTCTGTTTCCTGTTTTCTGAAATTTTACAAAGGAAAAACTGGAAATATTGTAAACAACAAATTTTTGTTTCCAGTTTTTATTTTGTAAAATTACAGAAATTGTAATGGAAACATGAAATAAAAATGCAAACCAAACATGTCATAAATTTGTAAAATTCTCATTCTTTATGTGAAACAATAATTAATAATTTAAACCCAATTTAATTCTCCACAACCCCTTATTAATTTAAAGTGTGAACGCCACTTACCTTTTCCGCGTGAAATTGGTTAAACAAGTTAAAAAATATGGTAACATGATTATGATGATGCAGAACATATTTTATAAATACCGTAACGCAAAATCAAATTGGTTTTTAATGGTTACATGATTATTTAAAAAAGTCACATAATTTTATGTTTTATTCTTAACTATTCATGGTAAGATTCAATGGACAAAATTCATCCCCTCACTCTCACATTGAAAGACCTATCACTTGATATATCTCCTATATGTATATATATTAACAATCTCAACCATTTGTTTTTATAATTAATCCATATTTTTTCCTCCCAAATTCCAATTGTGAGACTATATATATTAATGTGTGGGGATTGTCAAACTATAAATAAGTAATGCTCCGGCTGCACATACGATATTTCATATATAAACTGCTCTGACAACTAAGTTTGTCTTCAATGTAGAAGAATTCGAGATTCGAGATTAGAAGCTTACCCAATTTAAATACTACTCTATTTCTATAATTTTCATGTCACATGGATGGCCGTGTTTTTGTAAAACACAACTCCAAAGAGAACTCTCTTAAAAACCATAGACCACTAGCAGTAAAGCCTCCCCAATACGTTGACTACATAATTTCTCACTTCGATTTCGATGTCTTAAAGTCCAAACCCTAGTTGGATTCTCGTGTAGATTCATTTTTACTAATATATTTTAAATCACGTTCTATACTTTATTAAGTTCGAAAAATCGAAGTTATCAATAGCAAGCTTCACCCCAGAGCAAGTTGGATGGATGGTATCTTGAATTTAATTCACTTGATTGAGATAATTACTTTAACTTTTCAAAAAAGATTTAATATCCTTTAATGAAATAGTATTCCTTGTCTTAATTAACTTTTATTTTTTATACGATCACTCCTCCAAAAACAAAGGTGGATATATAATTATTCATGAGAGGCAGGATAAGGATTGTTTTAACCTAAGCAATTTCATTAGGATAAAAATTAATAACTACAAACTTTTAGTAAAAATCACAACACTTTTATATTAATAACATTGAATGTTATTTTTTTTTATATTTTTTATTGTATACTACAAGATTGTACAGGTTAAAAAATCATTAAATCCGTAGTAATATTGAAGTAGATAGGGAGGAGGCAAAACCACACTTCTCCACCAATTGAATGCACCATTTAATTTGTCAGTTTTTTTTCTCAAAAAATAAAAAAAATAAGCAAAGGAGAGGAATGGAAGAGATGGTATTGGGTTTGAAGGGAAATATTAATTGCAAAGTGTATGGGGGCAGATGCACATTGAAGAAGTGCAATAAAAAGGGGATTGTTTTCAGTTGGGTAGGTCTGAGTTTTTATAATGCTTTCAATTTTGAAGCTGCCAGCTGCCAGGCCACAACTTAATTCCTCTTAAATTTTTTTTCTTCCCTTAATGTTTGTGCAATATCTTTAACTGCATCCGAAATGAATGTGTGGAGCAATTCATCATGTACCATTATTATTATATATGAATCAAATGCAAAGCAATCATGATATTGATGTTGAAGGTCCAACAGGGTCTCTGAGTCTGAGAAGCAGCTTAATTAACCTCACCCACCACCCCTTCCTCACCATTAACACTACTCAAGAGAGAGAGCCTCACAACAAGTCATTTTCCATCTTTCCTTTTCTTTGTTGGTGTTAGTGTTTGGGTATGGTAAATGGAAATGTCCATGAAAGTCAGATTTACTTTGTGCTGTTTGCTTTGCTAGTAATGGTTTTCTAGCTCTTCTTTTTTCCTATTTTCTCTCTTAATTGGTGTTGAAAGAGAAAAAATGGGTATAGTTGGGAGGAAGACAAAGACAAGGTATTCCACCTCTGTTCTTCCTCTTCCTCATCATCACCACCTTCTCCTTCTATGTTTCTTCTTTCTACAACAGATTTTGGTTGAATCCAGCACCCTAAAAGTATAGGCAAGTCAGTACCCTGAGACTTGAAAGGATCCAGAGGCACTTGGACAAGATTAACAAACCCCCTGTCCTCACCATACAGGTAAGTAAAGTAACATTATAACTATATATTAATACTACATATATGTGTGTGTGTGTGTGTGTGTTTGTAATATCAGTGGTTGAGAGATTTTAATGACCATGCCATACCAAAGTTTTGTCCTTCCTTTAATTTCTTTATTCATCATTAAAATTGATGAGTAGTACTTGTTGCTGAATCCTATATATTACTACAGAGTCCAGATGGTGATCTCATAGATTGTGTTCATAAAAGAAAGCAACCAGCTTTAGATCACCCTCTTTTAAAGAATCACAAGATCCAGGTAGGTACACACTACTTTTTATATGTACCTCCCTTAAAGATTAAACGGAAATGTTGTTAACTTATTTATGCTTTGTTTTTTTTTTTTTAATGTAACAGAAGGTGCCAACAGAGATGCCAAAGGGGATGAAATTGAATGTGCAAAGAGATGATGGGATAAAGGGTGTGATGAGTGGTGGTGCATGGCAAATGTGGCATCAAAATGGGACACGCTGTCCAAAAGGAACGGTTCCCATACGGCGGAGCAGGGTGCATGATGTCTTGAGAGCTAAGTCTTTGTATGACTTTGGCAAGAAACAGCGACGGTTTTCATCTCTCTCCCGACGGAGCGACGCCCCTGATGTAGTCAGCGGCAATGGTCATGAGGTGCGTGCCTTTGTCAAACTCTGTGTGTTTGGAATCATCTTAAAATGATATTTGATTCACGTTTTCAGTAACACTATCAATAATAACTCCTGCTTAAACGTGGTTTGAAGTCGGTGCTTTCAAAGTTAACTTCATTTTAACTCAACAAACGCTGCCTTGTTTGCTCAAAAGCTTTTTTAAAGGAACATCTCTATTTATGGAACTTGAACATCTAGCTAGTATTCATGTTACGTGTACAACTGTCCATGTCCTATTTATAAATTTGATTTTATTTTCAGTTAGATTGGATATTGTTTAACGAAGATTCTTAATCTGCAAATATTAGTTTGGTTTACGGAATCAAATCTAGAGAATGGTGAATATAATGCCAAAAAAAAAATACTTAAATTAATAAGTTACCAGTTTATATGCACCAACATTTTGTGAATTTCAAATTCTTATTACAAAAGGGAATTTGATTCACGAATTTAAATGTGAAGGTGAAACTCCAAGTAGGAAAAAGAACAAGTTCTACAGAGTTTCGCTTCGCCTTTAATAGATAAAATTTAATTTTTACATTATGTTGTTCAATGTCCAGCAAGTTACATACATGAAATTAAGAGTTTGACAATGTAGTAGTAATTGTTACTACAATACATGTGTTGACTTTGACCGGTCCCGCTAAGAATTTTCACTCCCAGCTAGCGTTTTATATCTTAATTTGCAAAGATTATTATTTTTTTTTGTTTATTTTCCCCAAGTAAATTAAATGGGTACTCTTTGTGCTTCTGAATATTAATTGCTAAATAATTAATATCAGATCCTTCCTCCGGCTACACCTCTACCTATTTTACCAAATATTTCTTCTTATATAGTAATCGACGTACAGGATTCAAAATAGTGAATTTGTGGTCCAAGGATAACAATAAATTTCGAATACAAAATGCTAAGTCAAAGTTTATTATCCTGTGTGTGTAGCATGCGATTGCGTACACAGGATCATCAGAAGAAGTGTACGGGGCAAAAGCGACAATAAACGTGTGGGATCCATCAATCCAAGTTGTGAATGAGTTCAGTCTCTCTCAAATTTGGATACTTTCTGGATCCTTTGATGGCTCAGATCTCAACAGTATTGAAGCTGGATGGCAGGTATCCCTTCTTTAATCTCCAATTCTTTACTTTTCTCCCTCTTTAAATTTTCATTAAAAATTACTAGAATTATTTAATTATTTAATCAATTGGACTCTGAATGACACGAAAAACAAATCTCTGGATGGATGCATATCCCAATATTCACAATATCCAATTGGCAATATATCTTATATTATTACAAGTTTGTAAATATTTTATAGCCTGAAGCAACTGAAGATTCATGAATTAAGTAGCTAGATTAGAATATTACATGTGAGAAACAGTACATTGCATTCAATTAATATTGAGAAATACAATAAAATTAAGAAACTAATTAATTAATTTTACCAAATAGTCTCTGAAGCTTTGATTATTCTACTAGTCAGGTCAGTCCGGAGCTTTATGGTGACAGCAGGCCCAGATTATTCACTTACTGGACGGTCAGCATCTATACTATATCTCTACCTCTTTTCTTCTCTCTCCCATCTCTAATTGGGCAACTATATATTTTGTAAATTACTGTTCACATTAATTGAGTCCATAATAATAATGGGTTATTACATCTCTACTTAAGTATAGCCAGGGAGCAAATTTAAATTAACCAAGGTATGGATCAGGTTATGTCAAAGGTACTATTAGTTAAGGCCTATTTAATTTGCGCTTACCATTTTATGCGTTTTGACTTGTGACCTAGCTTTGTGTGATTCATAACCAACAAAAAACAAAGATATATAGTAATAATTAATTAAAAAGAACCTGGCTACAGTGAATTAGTATGTTACGTACGTTTTATGCAGGGATATATTTTGTCATATTAATCCCATATCTAATTTTTATCAAGTAGCAAATAAGGTAGGTAGGTGGTGGAGAATCTTTTGACTATATTACATCAGACCATTTAATAGTATATAAGTTTGATGGTCCTCACCTAAAAACTAGTTTTCGGGGTTGAGTTTGGTCCAGGTCCAAACTCTAAGATGATATCAAAGTCTATGCTAGATCCGTTATTGGCCTCCACTCATAAATGTTCGCACTTCAGATATCCAGTTATGAATTTAATATAGTATATAAGCTTTGGCAGTCCTCACCTTAAAAAGCTGGCTTTTGAGGTTTTGAGTTTAAATTAGGCTCAAATTCAAAATCTAAGAGTACGATTTTTTTTTCTACAAAATTAACTAATCAGCTTCAAGTATATATTTATTACCCGAAAAAGCAATTAATTATATTTTTTTATATCAGTTGCAATATTGGAGTGGTGCATTATAAATTTGTCTAGTTAATTTAATTTCTGGGTGATGCAGAGTGACTCATATCAAGCAACCGGATGCTACAACCTTCTTTGTGCGGGTTTTATTCAAACAAATAGCAGGATTGCCATTGGAGCTGCCATTTCTCCTATCTCATCATATGATTCCAATCAATATGACATTACCATCCTCATTTGGAAGGTTACTTAGTTACTTAATATTAATTTCTCCCCCACACATTTTCATTTGGAAGTTTTAAGTAAGGGTCTGTTAACTAATGTCATGAGTACACTGGTTAAAGTCTCGTTCAGGATTGGTGGTGGTGAATTTTCAATTTTTAGTTTTAAAAAATTTTAAATCAAGTTTCTATAATTCAAAATCAAAGATTAAGAGAATGTTTGAAGTGATTGCGAATTTTTAGTTTTTGGATTTTAAAGAATTTCAACTATGTTTTTACAACTCAAAACTAAAAATCATATTATCATATTAATAGAGGATGCATGTAATTAACACAAAAAGAAGTTTTCAGTTATTATTTTTGAGTTTTAAAATCATGATTTAAAATTTTACTAAATAAAAAATTAAAAACACGCAATCACTAACATTGAAAGCTACCAATTTCATAAAAACTTTTTAATATTAATTCCTTACTCATTAGCATTTTCTTTTAAGTATTTTTTTTTTTTACTTGTTCTTTAATTAGGACCCAAAGGTAGGCAATTGGTGGATGAGTTTTGGTGACAACACATTGGTAGGGTATTGGCCAGCAGAGATATTCACACACTTAGCTGACAAAGCCACCATGGTAGAATGGGGTGGTGAGGTGGTCAACACACGTGCCAACGGCCAACACACCTCCACCCAGATGGGCTCCGGCCACTTCGCCGACGACGGCTTCGGAAAAGCAAGCTACTTCCGGAACCTTGAGGTTGTAGACACAGATAACAGCCTCAGCTCGGTGAACAACATCTTAACCCTAGCTGAGAACACTAATTGTTACGATATCAAGAGCTCCTACAACAACAAGTGGGGCACATACTTCTACTATGGTGGGCCTGGCAACAATCCCCAATGCCCCTAATTAATTAATAATCGATTATTCTTCTCCATCCATCAATATGATCTATTAATTAATCCAGCTAGCACTTATATATATAGTGTAATTTCGAATTAATCGCAGTAATTAATGTCTCTCTTCCTGTTATATTCTTTACTTGTACGTAGATATAAAATTATTATTATTATTGTATTGTATTGTATTGAGCCATTTCCATTCTTGTTTCTGCCACTTCCACCTTTTTGTTTGTTTCCTTTGGGAAGGAAAGGAAAATTTGTGTTGTAATCATATAATGCATAAACACGACTGGAAAGGGAAACATTTGAATGATTTGGATCTATATATATGAAATGTCTTGCTTAATTTTGTTTCCTTTTTTTTTCGCTATTTTCTCCAATAATATATTATATACTAACAATCATTGATGTTTTAAATTAATTAATTTTCTAAAGTTTATGTATATTAAACGATATTCAAAAGAAACAAATAAATGCTCATTGTATTGTTTTCATTTATATATTTAAGCAATATGTTCATTAGAGGTGTCTTACTGTCTTAGCTAGAAATTTAAATAGTACGTAGAAACCAATACTTAGGCTTAGTTTGAATAAACTTCTCTGGAAGAATTTCTAGGAGAAAAAATACAATAAATCTAAAAGGTAAAATGAATTCTACTTATTTTAAAAGTTGAAATTAAATTAGTCTTTGCAAGTCAACTCTATAAGTTCTCTCATTTAACTTATCTATAAATAATTGCGTGTGTGCTTGGTTTGACGTTTAAACTGGTCAAATTCAAGTTAGGATTTCCCAACGCAACTATTTCTAACGATGAAAACGTGAGTTTATCACGTTTCAAAACTAAACCAAATATGCTTTAATTTTAACTCATGGAGAAGTTAAATTCATTTTACCTCTTTGATTTATTCTATATTTTTTATTTTAAAAGTTTTTTTACATAAGTATATCTAAACTAGGCCTTAGTAGTAAAGTGTGAGAGTGAAAGTGAAAGTGAACTATCATTAATCGAACTTTAATCATCTATAATATCAAGAATTAGAGTGGAGTCACAACTTTAAAAATATTATCTAACTATTATCTTTACTGCTTGAGATCCTCACAATTATATCTATTAGCTAGGGAGTCTCAATTGAGGACCAAAAATAATAGAACTTGTTAAAGAGAGGAAGGGAGTATAATGTGTGAGATATTGGTATAATGAAAGTTGCCATAATATACTTATAAAGGTTATGACACATTTATTAGTTTTCTCAATAAGTATTTAGAAATTTATTAAATTAATACTTTGAATTTATAATCAAAACTAATAGTAAATATTTAAAGATTCACTTTAGATGTAATGTAGATAGCCATTAAAAAGCAAACCACGATAATCACCTTGAAAGTCTTCACCATCTAACAATAAATTAAACATCATAAATAAATATTATTATGATATAGTGCCATGAAGTTATTAATATATACTACGGATGATTCTAGCGTGAACCAAAACTTTTTTGGTCCACGTGGTCCAGGCTTAATTTTACCGGCACTTTTAGGTGAATGGATACTTTTCTCTTTTATTTAATGGTCCTTGTACCCACAAATTTGTGATATCGAACAAGTAGAAGTCGTCCCTTCATGAGATATTGAAACAGTAGAACAAAGTTCTTGAATCCCTTAACCTCTTGTCCTCGTGCCCTTAGTCCACTGTAACAATTTGAAGGTGAAACAACAAAAGTCACTAACCTATTGTCCTCGTCCCCTAAAGGCCTAAACCTTAATTTTCTATAGTGAGTTGAAGCACTTCCGTTGGTGGAACAGTTGTTGTAACAAGCAGAGATTCATCACAAGTCACTGTTTTGATTTGACTCAGATTAGGAGTTGAGTGCGAAGATAAGCTATGGATATGCATTATTGAAGTATTTCGTAGAGTATCTTCAATTTTATCATTGTAAATTTCTTTATGGTTTGTGTTTTGCATTAATGGGGTTTATTTTAATTAATAGTGGAAACACGACCGTGAAGAAGCTGAGGAGTATTATTCTCGTGCCATACTAGCAGATCCAAAAGGTGGAAGTTCTATCTAAAAGGAGTTGCATCATGGCCAAATCACTGGTCGTGGTCCACCGATGCGCCGCCTCCATTTTCCCACCTACGATCACCGAATCACAACCCTGAACCAAGCCCAACCTACCATCCTCGTTCTGTCATCCAAGTGCCACCATCGTGACGCACCCATGGATATTCGAAGCCAAAAACCGCGACTGTTGCTACGTTGTTTCTATTGCCCAATCTTCGCACCACAACCTCAGAAAGAAGAGGGAAGAGTGAGAGAAGAGAACAAGAAAGGGGGAAAAAAGAGGCAGATGAGATGGAAAGGAACAGGTGGACGATGGTTTACAATTTTGTAAAATTTACATTTGGTCGGTTACCTTCACTTCATCTGAGCCGTCTGGAATAAACTAAAATAAATCAATGGCTGATATTTTAAGATCATAGGTGGGTCATGGGTTGGATCATGTGGACCATGGTCCACCATAGACACACCCTATATACTACTAACTAAAACTAACAAATATGCAATTTTAATTATAGTAAAAAAATGTTATAATGAATTAATATCTCAAAATTTGACAAAACCCTAATTTGACTTGCTAATTATCAATTGAAAAGGTTTAAATTAAAAACACTTTTTAAAATAACTTATTTGATAAAATTTTGAGCAGTATTAGTCCAATTATGGAATGATATAATTATAGTTGTATATAAAATAAGTATTTAATTGGAGTTTGTTTAGGGTGAACCAAACGCTCATAATGTGTGGTTCACCCATGGACCATATACCCTCCTATATTATAAGACATTTTTTTAGAAGTTTTCTAGGTTTCTTTTTATAAGCTGCTCAACAATTTTAAGGAAATATTTATTACACTTTTCTTTATTTATCTCTATTAAATTTAACATCTTTTCAAATATCAAATGATAGTCGGGTTAATTAGTTAATGATATTAAATAAATGTAAAACTAGAAAGTTAAACTATTTTTTAAAATCCTATAAAATTAACTAATTTTAATCACTTTTATTGGTTTGTGTGACTTGGTCTGTGCCTTGTATATAGGAACAGAGGAAGTACTATTCCGAACTTGAATATAAGCAAAAATAAATAAATTCACACGTATTAAGAAAGTTGGTTAGACTAATTAAATTTTCTTGATATCATGTAAAAAATATTTGCATTGCCTAAATTACCCTACATTTAATTTTATTGAAAATTGTTTCAAGTGGACATACTCTGTTTCATATTGGCACATGATTCATTAAATAGAGTGGTTGGAAGGTAAAATCAAAGGGCATTTTGGGTTTATCTCATTAAATAGAGTAAAATTAGTTAAGATTTGCTTATATTTTAGTCCACCAAATGTGAGTTTTTTTACTTATATTCAAGTCCGGAGGGAGTATTAATAAACAAAGGGAAATGCTAACGAGTGTCCTAAGGCACTGATTAAGGAACCGAAATTGGAAAGTTTTATCGGAATATGCAACATTTAATACTATACATGTAATTAATCAATACTGTGATTTCCAATAAAGACCTACTATATGTAGTTCCTAGCCTTAACCAGTGAGTTTAGGACACTCGATATCAGCACCCATGAACAAATAAATGATATATTTAGATACTAGTATGTGAAACACTATTTTCAGATCAAGTTTCTGCGTATGCAAAAATAAAAAATTACACTTTGGTCTCATAACTATACTCATCCAAGGTAGGTGGGGAAACTGTCGCACAAATTAAAGGGTGAATTAATTGCAAAAGATGGTTGTATAGGTTAGAGTGTTGGCTCTTCTTTGTCCCTCAGGCTTCAACAAGTTCCTCTAGGGGAGCTTAGTGTTATTTACACTTTTGTGTCTTCTAGCAAAGATATTGATGTGGGATCTGTTGAATTGGACTTTACCCTCCATCGAATTTGTGAGAAGCCATAAGGGTGGTGGATGGCATTCAATACTTTAACCTTTAACAACCCACCTGCTATACTATTCTACACAGTTTAGATTTTCAAGGTTTAGCATGTTTGTAATTTCAAATAATTTAACATCCTACTCTGCTAAAATTTTCTAAGAAATTCAAATTAGTTTCATACAATTTAGAAACTTAAAATAATTAATAAAATTGGTGATTGCGAGCCATATAGATGGTTTAACCTAGAAACCACCATGCATGTCACCATAAAAGTGATAGAACTTATCCTATTTCACCAAAAATACATGTGAAAAAAAAAATAGTCCAAGTTGTATGGCTCACTTTTTTCGTCTCAAGTTTTTTTTCCAATATGAACAAACTGCATTTATAATTTTCTAAAATATCCATACAGAATCTTGCCCTCATCTTTGAAAGGGAAAGAATAATTTGGTGTTTGAGATGTAGAAAAGAGACCGATAAAAGATGACCGAAGAAAAATGAAAAGAGAAAGTGAAAAGATGTGATTAGGAAGGAAGATAAAAAATTAATAAAATGACATTTTTTTTATCTATTTACTTATTTGTCATTGCATTAAAAAGGTATAAAAATTATTTAGTATAAATATATTTTCTTTCTAATTATACCTTTTTTTTTGTTTAACCACATGTATCATCCACGGGAGGCAATCCTGTTCGAGCCGGGAACATCCACATCATGGTGGGACTAGCTCTCCCAGCGGGGATTTTTTCCATTCACAAGACTCGAATACCTTTTAAATTTAACCCGTTAAAAAAAAAGAGAATTTTTTTAATTTTTCTCTTATTGTTTCCTCCAATCAAACAACATATATAATCATTCGATTTTTCTTTCCTTTATTTTCTTTCTACACCATTTTTATCATCTATTTTTTTAGGCATCAAGTTTTAGAAGAGAAGGCAGGCATATAAAACAATCACCCCAAATATATATATATATAAAAAAAAAAAAAAAAAAAAAAAAAACAGAGAAGGTAGGCAAAGGCAGCATCTTTCATGAGAAGAGATAAATTGAAAGCATAGCTGACCTGACCAGTCAAAGCAACACGAAAAGCGCATGCAGATCCTCAAAATAACACAAAAGTGCAAAAGCATGCACTACCCTTTTCTTTCCTAGTTGTACTTTATGTTTCTTTTGTTCAAAGTCCTATTTATACACATTTTTTAATTGAACACAAAAAACAATTAAATAAAAAGAAGAAGAATTATTTTGAACATTGAACAAGACAAACAGCCATTACACGCGTTTGAAAGTCTATTTCTTCTGCATAACACAAATTTCTGTAGTAGTATGCAATTGTTTTTATCTTATTATTTTTCCCAATAAATATTAACCACCATTATACAATTAAAAGAAAAAAATCTCAAAATATTTAGCTCTTATCTTATTATTTAGTAGTGGAAGCAGAGGAATTAGGCTCGAATTTGTAATGCTTGTCGATTGCAATGGATACGTCCCATGTGCAACTAAATCCTTTGGGTATTGTGACAAGATCACCAGCACCAAACTCTACAGATGCAAATGATGAGTCTTTTGGATAAACCTTCACTCTCCCTCTCACCAAATAACATGTCTGCTGTGCATCGAATTTCAGCATGTACTTTCCAGGAGGACAACCCCATCTAAATGCACCAAAACAAAACAGTTATAAAATAACCCTAAACGTTTAAAACGCTAAAAATAGTCGTGTTGAAAAAGCTATACTTAAATTTAACCAGTTTTAACGATCAAACCAAACACATCATATATTATGAATCATCATCTAATATATGATACCTGGGAAAGAATTATCCATATATAAATTCATAACTGAATTGCTCAGAGGAAAGGAAATTAATCACTCACTTGGGCCAGAAATTAATACCCATCTCTGATAATCGTGATTTTGAAGGATTGCTTTCAACTGTGATAGTTAGATCTGAAGAAGACCCTGCTCTTGAACTTGATGTCTCTGCCATACCCATATAAGAAGAAGTTGAACAGAGAAAGAGAATAGCTAGAAATTAGAAAAGAGTTAAGCTGCTGGTTAAAGGGTGGTTGGCCTCCTCTCCTCATATTTATAAAAATAATTAAAGTCACTTCCGTCAGAGGTAGAGAAGTGGAATCTTTATTTATCAAAGTGTGATATAATCAAACAAGAATATTTTTGGTCAGCCTGTTACGTTACATTACATATATAGGGTAGTTATACTTTGATTTTTCTTTTTTTATTTCAAAGAAAAGTTTTAGTCAGAATCTTTCGTAAAACATTAGCAGCTTGAATTGATCCAATTATTTGAAAGTTAAACAATAGTATGTGAATTGAATACTTTTTAATATAGTTACGTTGTTAGTTAGTTACTGGGTTTATTTATATAATAAACTTTAGATGACCATAATCACTCATTAGAGAATTTCATCATTTGGGTGAGTTCAATGAGAATGTAAATATAAGTCCTCTTTAATACTCTAGTCATGTTTAAGAAACTTTTTAACGAATGCTGGGATGAAAATGCTTAAATATAAGTCCTTTTTTAATCCCCTAGTAATTTTTCTTGCGTTGAATAGGAAGACCATCTTCCCCCTTTCTACACCAAAAAAGAAACATGCGATTTTCAAATTTGGATTATTTCTCTAGCAAAATATAAGTCTATCGTCAGTTAGACTAATAGTCTATCATCAGTAAATCTAATAGAGTTAAAGATTAAGTTATGAATAGAGTTGTTATGAGTTAAATTCTGTTATGAATTCAAATTATGACATGTTTATTAGATGAGTTTGGATAGGTTGAGTTTGTTTATGTAGCTGAATTTTTAAATAAGATTAGTTAGTTTTATCCGGCTCATTATAATCTTATTTTTTAGCTTTCTGCTCTTTATATATATCAAAACATGAATAATTTCAATTTAACAAAGTTAAAAACATTTTCATAAATTATCATAATCAAATAGCTCTCTGTAACATACAGAAAGACGATGCATCCCGCGCCTGCAAATGCTCCTTCCTCCCTTTCTCCGCTTTTTAAAACCAAACAAAAAGCATCAAATGTAAACAGTGGTTACAACTCAATTCCTTGAAGATAGTAAATTGCCTATTCACAGTGACAGAAATGATCATTGATGATGTAGAAAAACAGGAGATAATCACTAACAAAAAACATAATCGGCCCCAATAATAAAAAAGAAAATAATAAACTAAGCAGCATATATCGACTGAAATTCTTCATATGTTGCCATGAACAAAAGACTGATATGTTCTAACAGCCTATAGTAAACAAAACCAGTAGAACTGTAGAAGACTAGACATTAGCATAATAACAAGGACTAATTGCACAGTGTCGTTGACATCTGATCAATCATCCATCTTATATCTCATGCTTCAATATTACAATTTACAAGATACCTTCCCGAAGCAATCCTAGTCTTTGAACTGATAATATACAAAATAGAATTGCAGCACAAACAAGGATTCATTTCATATTTCTCAATAGTAATTCACTTTTCCCATTCCAGGTCTAAAAATTGTGAGTCCGCCTTCGATTGGAGGCCAACTGTCCCTCTGGACTGCTGATTAGTTAGACGGTCCCAACCCATAATGTGTGGCAATGCAAACTGCATCAAAAAGCAAATTGCCGAGTGACAAAACACTTAACAAGTAGCAAAAATGTATTGAAAGCATGGAAAGAAAACACAGAAATTGGCACATATGATTGTATCATTGTATCCAAAGCCACTTAAAAAAATGTGCAGAGCCCAACAAATAAAGAACCTTTGCATGAATTCTTTTAGTTGCACAAACACTAAGGCCCCATTTGTTTTAGAGTTGGAACAGTGCTGAATCAATTTCATAGAATTGATTTTAAATCACTTTCGTTCCGTCCAATGAGCTTTGTAAATCATGCATAATTCATTTTTCAGTCATTGATTTTGTAATTTTACCAAAACCAATTCTATCAAACTGTAAACCAACAGTCACTAACAGCTATTTTGAGCATTGATGAAAAAAACCAAATTAAAGTGACTAGCTCAACCAAAAAACCAGTAAATAAGTCAAGTGTCCAATAGCCCATAAACTGGCTAAGCAAAAAACCCAGGGATAATAGGCCAACCAAGTCCAAAGCTGATGATGAACCGGTTCAAACCTTTCAAATGAAAATAATTCAAAAAAATATATTTTTGAGCCAAATGAGCGGCCTGCATATGAGTTCCATGCATAAGCAAGACATGAGATGACTTGCCCCCCTCTTAACTTTTATATATATTGTTAACTAGTAACCTTGGATGCTTAACTCAATGTCCAATGCAGGACTCTGAAGCATTAAGCAACATAATGGCCATCCTTTCTTTGCTTTACTTCATGTGTCCAATGTAGGATGATTATTAGCCAGCTTTAACTACTTGGTGTTATACACACACACACACACACATACAGACGACTGGTTTGATCATGGTCTAATAATACATTCATCAATTTAATGACCAATCCAGTTTTCAAAATTTTGATTTAGAATTCTACCTATCTTCAGTAAATTATGCATGAAGTCAACATTATAAGTATGGGATTTTTTTTTTTTTTACAGTAAACAATATAACATATATTCAATTATATTTCAATCATCAAATGAAAATGAAACATGGGTCTGCCAACATGATCAGACATGCAACACCAGTTCAAGAATGCTAACAAAAATGTATACAGAAACTTACCAGGAAAAGAGAAATTCTAAAATCTGGATAAGAAAGCTGCTAAACTTAATGGACCACAAATGTTGAATCAAAATTCAAAGCATTTTTCTAATGTATTAACCAAGGTTTTAAGACAAGAACTGTGTTGCTTATTGGAATAATAAGCACACAAGATGACAGAATGATTATTTTCCTTATCGCTTCCGATGCTATAAAGAAAACTGTTGATAACCTTTTCATTCTTATTTCTTGCATATTGGAAACAGAAACTCAGCAGCCATAACGCTATAATGCAATTGACATATTTAACATAATTTTAAGAGAAACTAAGCAGAAAAAGGGCGTACACTGCAAGCTGTCTTCATCACAGCAAACTCAGCAGTTGTGATAGGAACACTGAAGTGGTCTTTAGTATTTAACAGGTTGTTGACGACAGCTACCAGATAAGGTGACACAATCAGAAAGAATGAGTACATTGTGCAGCCCAAAGTAAGTTAAAGGAGAAAAATTAACATAACAAAATCTTACTCAAAGACACAAAGTAGCCATTGCTGTTTGCATGAGGTTTAATTGATAAGCTCTTCCTCACTTGACCAGCATTACTGCAGCATAAGGTGCTTACTAAACCATCACTAATTAACTTTTAAATGGTATAAATACAAAAAAAAATCCCATTAATCTACATGTTTTTTTTAATTCAATCCCATTATAGTTCTCTCATAAGATAATCAATTATCCATGAAATACTAATTCAAAGAGTCATGAAACCAACCTTGATAACATTGAGGGGTCATGAAAGAATTCACATGAATCTTGGGGGCCCATGGTTATCAAAGAACCAACTTCAGTTGCTGAGAGAGCAAATCTCTACAAAAAGGTAATTACTATAAGAGAGAGGTAACCGTAACGGAACATCAAAGGATTCTATGTCTGTTTCCTCTTACAAGCATTAAATGGAACATCTGAAACAAGATATTAGGTCAACTTGACAATATGTTGTTTTCTATCGTAAAATAAGAAAAGCTTGAAAATTTGTCACGACCTAGATACTTCCTAACTACACAAATGGTGTGAACTAATGGACTAAGCTCTGGACAAGAAAGTGCACTCAGAAATTAAAGAGATATAAGGAGAGAAAAACATAGATTACTTGTCTCTTCTCCCAGTCATATTTGCGCTCCCCAATGGCATGCATGAAAATCATCATTATAGAACCGCGTCTCTCAACAACAGTAGCCCCAGTCTATGACAAGGAATTGATGAACGTGAAATATTGGTTAATATTTCATTTAATAAATTAATTTATGTAGAGGAGGAAAGCAAAGCAAAGCACAAGCTTACATCCAACTTAGTGAAAGTTGGAAGAAAAGGACTCAATGAGAATGCAGCTTTGCCCTTGTAAACAGAATAAGGAGCAAATACACGATCCGAAGCATACCCTGCAAGTTCATAGTTGGACAATAGAAGCAGAGTGGGGTTCAATTCAATAACAGCGCTTGTAAAAGCAGAAAAATTATAAAACTTGTTTTTTGGGGGCATAAAACAGTGCCTTTAGCAGCATATGTTTGTTTAGCAGTAGAAAAGGCAGCTGAAAGGGTAAAATCATGCGGATCCCGTAGACAGTCTCTAACATCAGCTTTCCTAGACGACACCGTTTCCCATAGCCGATGCCTGTTTCACAATAGGAATTTGTGTACATATTTGATTTAGGGAAAAATTGTAAAACTTGAATATACGTTACTGGGAGGTAGATTTTACATTATCAAAATGATAAAGGGTTTTTGTGTTTATAATATAACTGAAACAGAAGGCGAGTGAGTGTAGTATTGAGTACCTGGAAGTGGAAGGTAGCAGGCGAGATAGGTTAAACATTTTGGAATGCTTTCTCTTCTCTCACTTGCTGCCACAGATACTGAGACAGTAGGGGCGAAACAAGGGAAGGAAGGGGTAGAAGAAATGGGGTTTATGTCTTGCTGTTGCTGATCCTCAGTTCAAAATTCTCACTATAAACGACGCCATGGCCTAAAATTTTATGTCGTCTATATTGAGAAAAGAAACCGAGCCCAAGCCTCATCTTGAACGTGATTTGGGTTTGGCCCAACTCAGAAAGATTATAAACCCTTTCAGTTTTTTTTTTTTGACAAAAAAAAGATTATATTTTATTTCTTTCTTCGACAAAAAAAAATAGTTTTTTTTCTGAAAAAAAATGATTTTAATTTATTTCTATAATTTTTTATTTTTTGGTCAAAGGATCATTGATTCATTGAAAAATGGTAAGTGACACTTATAAAGCTTATAAAATGCTAAAAGAGGAGTATTGCAACAATGCACTATAGACCAATACAATAAACCAAGAATTCATACTAATAAGGTAATCAATTTAGAAATTTTAACGAAAAAAATTCTCCTAATACAAAAATCCTGAAAAGGTCTTGGACTTTTCTTCTTTTTTATTCCTTCAAGATCGGTATATGTCTAACATCCACTCAAAGCTAAAACACCACATCAACTGCAGCCAATCTGAGTAAATCACTGTTGCAAAATGGAGCTCTAGTGGTAAAAGTGCATAGAGGCAACAAATCTGCGTAAAATAGTGCTGCAAAATTCTAAGAGATATGTTAGGTAGCGATGGGAGCCTAAACCATCGGGAGACCTCCAATATAGGGCCAATGAGTAAACCGCACAAGTGAGCTAGACACCACATCAAACTCAAAACCTTAAGGTGATAGGTTTATGGGTATTTTCACTTATATATTGCTCTCATTGCTCATTTCTATCCAATGTGGGACTAACACTTGATATCCCAACAATCTCCCCCTCAAGTGTGAGTCAATTCATCTAATGCTCTCCCTCAAGTGGAAGCTTTTTTTCATCACGAGTTTCCATGGTCTTGCACCGCCATTGGCTCACATCAACCGAACATGTCGCTTAGCCTCCACATATCACTAGGAAGACTTTCGACACAAGGACCACATCATGAGTTTCCTTGGTCTTGCACCACCGTTTGCTCACATCAAAGGAACACGCCGCATAGCCTCCACATATCACTAGGAAGACTTTCGACACAAGGATCACCACATAGATCCACCACCAAATTCCCATTCGAGCCGGTCACCAGTCACACCATCAACTTTGATACCACTTGTTAGGTAGCAATAGGAGCCTAAACCACCTGGGAGACATCCAATATAGGGCCAATGAGAAAATCACACAAGTGAGTTAGACACCACATCCAACCCAAAAAAACCTTAAGGTTTTGGGTTGGATGCGGTGTCTACCTCACTTATAGCTAGTGTAGCCTAAACCACAGGGGAGACCTCCAACATAGGGTCAATGAGTAAACCACACAAGTGAGCTAGACACCACATCAAACTCAAAACCTTAAGGTGATAGGTTTATGGGTATTTTCACTTATATATTGCTCTCATTGCTCATTTCTATCCAATGTGGGACTAACACTTGATATCCCAACAATCTCCCCCTCAAGTGTGAGTCAATTCATCTAATGCTCTCCCTCAAGTGGAAGCTTTTTTTTCATCACGAGTTTCCATGGTCTTGCACCGCCATTGGCTCACATCAACCGAACATGTCGCTTAGCCTCCACATATCACTAGGAAGACTTTCGACACAAGGACCACATCATGAGTTTCCTTGGTCTTGCACCACCGTTTGCTCACATCAAAGGAACACGCCGCATAGCCTCCACATATCACTAGGAAGACTTTCGACACAAGGATCACCACATAGATCCACCACCAAATTCCCATTCGAGCCGGTCACCAGTCACACCATCAACTTTGATACCACTTGTTAGGTAGCAATAGGAGCCTAAACCACCTGGGAGACATCCAATATAGGGCCAATGAGAAAATCACACAAGTGAGTTAGACACCACATCCAACCCAAAAAAACCTTAAGGTTTTGGGTTGGATGCGGTGTCTACCTCACTTATAGCTAGTGTAGCCTAAACCACAGGGGAGACCTCCAACATAGGGTCAATGAGTAAACCACACAAGTGAGTTAGACACCTCATCCAACCCTAAACGTTAAAGTGTTAGGTTTATGGGTCTTTCCACTTTTATATTGCTCTCCTTGCTCATTCTTGTCCAATGTGGGGCTAACACTTGATATCTCAACAAGATATAGCTCTAACATAATTTTGCAAAGGAGGAGCGACTAGAGGTTATGGAGGTGGTGGTCAAAAAGGAGAAGGGAGATGCAGTGGTGGGGAGAAGGAAGAAGAAGGAAGTAGAGGGGAAAAAATATAAACTCTCATAAAAGAGAGGGAGAGAGAAATTAACCTACCTAGAGTGGATAGTAAACCCTCACATGGAGGGAGAAAAGCCCCAAGGAGGCGGAGAATGTGTTATGTGGCACTAGGTTCTGTTCGTGTTTCTTTCCAAAAAATAATAATGGGGTTATTCATTAAATTGGACAATTTTATACATTTCCATAACTGTGTTTCTTTCCAAAAAATAATAATGGGGTTATTCATTAAATTGGACAATTTTATACATTTCCATAACTAAAAAGGGGTTCTATTATTTATTATTTCTTAGACTCTCATATTTTTCATTTGTTATAATTTTAGTTTTTATTATAGACACAATTTTTTATATCTTTGGTACCTTGTGTTTTAAAGAAATATTAAATATTCTTCTCATGGTTTTTAATTAAAAAAATTTTAATTTTCTCGTATGTATATGTGTTTGTATAATAAAATTAATATAACTTAAAAAAAATCATTTGATTCAAAATCGACATTAAATCATTAGAATAACAAATAAAAACGACAGAACTTAGTGGGTTGGCTCGCAGAGTGCAACTCATATATGATATATCCAACTTCCCGAATAAACCGTAAATGTCACACTAATAGATAGAGTGGATGACTGAGACTAACGCGATGATGGAAGAAAAGTTTAAGATTTATTTTTCATGAGTATATTTGTTTGAAAACAAAATTGAAGAGAGAATGATAATTCATAAGCAATTTTTGGGATTTCATTGGTGGAAAATTAATTGTGCTAGGAAATTTAGAAAGTACATATTTTTTTATAGATTTAATTGATATACAATGTCAGTGTAAAGAAGTCTTACATAGACATTTAATAATGTATCGACACATCATTTAATAAATATAGAAGCTTGATATATATTGAATATAAATATATATTAAACTCTTTTTTCACTGTAATGATTAGTTTGTTTGTTTATTAGATAGAAGAAGTAAAAATCGATTTTCATAGAGGCGAAAAAGAAAACCGCATCCATAGAATATGAGAAGGGATTCATAATAAATCAATTTTACAACTCGTGAACTTAGAACTAAACATTTCATTAGTCCTTACTCATCTCATCTCGTAAGTCTTAACTCTCATTTCTCGACTCTATGCATGTTGACCAATCTAAAGATATCCTGTAATCAAGAATAGAGAAAACAAAATTTTCGTTGTAAATTACGGGCAAGAGAAACAAAAGTAAAATAAAAAAAATTGTAAAGATTAATTAAAAAATTAACTGCATAGTAATTCGACTTCACTTGAATAGAATTGCATTGTATGAAGAATATCTATTGGACGAAAAAAAAATAGAAATAAATAAAGGCATTAAATTTAAATAAGGGCAAGGAAAAAGAATGGTAGAAATATAATACAATAAAATAAAATAATAAAAAAATCATTAGCTTACCAGTAGCATTCGACCATAGCAAAGACAGATCTCCGCGGCAAAGGGGAGAGAGAGAGAGAGAAAAACAGATGATGATGCGATACAAAGAGGTTGTTACTTCTAACCTATAATCTCTCTCTTTTCTTCCGTCAGATTATTACCTAATCTAATCCCTCGTGGTTCATTTTCATGAATGTCGTCTCACAAATCACAATTTTATTTATTTATTTGAATTCATTGATAGGAAAAAGAAGCGAAGAAGGAAGCTTTTAGAAAATATCTGGAATCAAGTGGAGCTGTGGATGCTCTCACCAAAGGTTTCTTATTCGCTTATTCTTCTATCAATTTTCAAATAATTGTTGAATCAACCATTCAATCAAAGTCTGAGTCCTGGTTGTTTTGTTTGTTGGTGTCGCAGTTCTTGTTGCTTTGTACGAGCAAAACGACAAGCCTTCTTCTGCCCTTGAGTATGTTTGTTCACTTTCAATTTCAATTTCAATTCAGATTATTTATTTTATTTGTGATTCGAGACGGGCTTCTTTCTGATTTGCAGGTTCATCCAACAGAAATTAAGTTGTCCTTCCATCTCTGAATATGAAAAATTGCAAGCTGAATTCTCTGATCTACAAATCAAATATAATGAGCTTCTCGCCACACACCAGAAGACCTGCAAAGAGGTGCTTTCCTTTCCTTTTCTTTTTTTTTTTTTGGAATATGTCAGCTTGGTAGTAGCGAAAATAAATGTACTTTACTGTGTATAGCTATAAAAGCCTGTGATAAAAGTGGGATTGGGATGGGATCCCTTTATCAGCAACAAGAATATGCACTTGAAATGTTGGCTATGAATATGATGGATTAGTGTCTTGTGTAGTTAGGGAACTCGGCCATGTTTTAAAGCATTGGAAGGTAATCTAGGAAACAAAGAATGTTGGCTATGAAATGAGGATTGCAAAAAGATCTATGAACAATGAAGTTGAGCTTCACAGTTAACCTTACCTGCATAGAAAGGAAGGAGGTTGGGGACTGATAGAAAAAAAAAGAGAGGAGAAAGCAAGACATTCAGTCAATCATTTTCTCTGCCTGAAATAAATATAGTTTTCTTTCTAGCCAACTTAGCATTCATAAGGATTGTGGATTAAATTAATTACTCTGAGTTCCCAAACATTTTACTGAAAT
The DNA here is from genome assembly GCA_026901365.1 of Sesbania bispinosa. Lineage (NCBI taxonomy): Eukaryota > Viridiplantae > Streptophyta > Magnoliopsida > Fabales > Fabaceae > Sesbania > Sesbania bispinosa. The sequence continues at coordinate 919,951 of QLOH01000172.1, forward strand.
GAATGCAAATGATTCTTCACAGTCTTGCCTGTCTTCAGATGTATTTTTGAAATAATGTTAACTTTCTAATTGGTGATTTTTGACCTCTAGATATCTGCTATTCAAATATTCCATTGATATAAGTCTGCAGCTTTTACTTTTCTGCTTGACTGATCTAAAGTCACTATGTTCTATTCTGCTTGACAGTTAGAAGAAATGAAAAGCTCACATGCCTTGGCAGTGGCATCTACCAAGGAAACAACTGATAGTGAATCCCCCCCTAAAGATGGGCTCTAAAGCTTCTGCGTCAAAACTTGCAATTATTGAAGGTCCATAAAGGTGTATCTAACCTGGTTTGGCCTTTGCAATTTTTTATGGTTTTATTTGAGTGATTATTTGTTGATTTTGGTTTAATCCCTGCCCGAGTTTTTCTCTTCCTCTTACTTGAGTTCGGATTTATATTTGTAAAACGGTGTTGATATTTTCTGATCAAGTTATCATGATATCCATAAAGTATAATTTTAAGAGAATCCTACTTGCTTCTTGTATTACAATGAATAACGATGGAATGGATTTTCAATGAAATTTTGAACTTGTTGCCTGTCCTAGTTTCTTGGCTTGGATGTGCTGCAACTAGGCAGAAGAAAATGTGAAACACCAGTTTATGGTCTTTTAGCCCTGGCTGGATGCATGGTAATGGTAGTGTCAATGACTAAATGTCTAAATGCCAATGCGATCATTCATGGCATATATGAGAAATATTAGCAACGTATTTTGTTTTTATTATACTCTTATCTTTAACATTTCTTTGTTATTTGGGGTGAAAATTCATGTTAGTCCCACTAATAGATCGCATTTCCTTATATCACATCCCAACTCCATTCTAATGTCATATCCTCCGGGATCCTGGGTGGAGTGAGAAATCTAGTTTAACTTTTTCACCGCCGTTATTTTCTTTTTTCTTAGGGGGCACAGAAAATCTAATTTGTTTTAGAGCAATTTTAAGAATTAACATGAACCACCTAATTCTACAACTATACTTGCCATAATTCAAGAGTGACAGCCCCTGGTAACCAAGTCAAGTATCCTCGTGAGTGTGGTGGTCGCACTCCCTAAAGTTCTGGTTCTGGTGGAGTTTTTCCAATTGCTCGTCGAACTTTACCTATGTTAATGAAATGGCTATAAATAATCAACAAATTAAGAAAAACGAAAGTTTCTCCCATCACTCGTCACATTCCATTAACAGGTTACATCTAAGTGAGAAAATTGGGAGGGAATGAATTTGGTCCTTCTATGAAACAAAAATGACCACCGCCTCTGATCAATATTCAATAGGTTGGGCTTGGATCCTCTCTAGCCATTTGTTAGTCTCTAATAGAAACAATTATGAAATAACTAGGAATTAGCTACGGATTAATTTTGCAGTTAAAAATGGTAGCTAATTCCTAGCTATTCTATAGTTATTGATCCTAGTTAAGTCCTTTTTTATATAGTTTTTTTTATTGGTACAAAAGTTATAAATGTCATTTAAATTTATAATCTTATGCAAACTTACACAAATCTAAAGACATATTTTAAATAGTTTTGTTCACTAAATAAATTAGTAGCTTTTGTGATGGTTATGCGAGCCTTTTCATTGTATTCAACTTGAAATAACTAATATAATCACACTCATTCAGAGTTGACATAGTGATGTGGGGGAAAATGTCATTATAGATGAATTGAATTTTTGTTTAACTTTGTAGCTACGTTTTAAAAGCTAAATTAGAGATTATTTTGTTACAAAGAGGGGCAAAATCCCTCTGAACTAAGACCCTATGAGAAAAAAAAGACATCTAATATTTTTTTTGACGGAAAAAAAAGACATCTAATAAATCATGCGATAGAAGATAACCACAGTAGTTAATAAGTCAATAAGCCCCATAATTACTTTCTCTAAACATTAGTTATCTCAATGGTAACAAAAGAAAAAGTATAAATGTTTGAAATTTTTAATTTTAGAAAAATTAAATATTTATTTAATTGATGAAAATCATTTTAACAATAATTCATAAATGTTATTATTTATTTATATTGATTAAAGAAATGTAAGTACTAATAAAATAAATTAAAAAGCTAAAAATATTTTTTGATTAAATAATAGATTAAAAATTAATATTTTAATTTAGTTTAAAATGAAAACTTAAAGTGGGGCGTAGCTTTAAATATTATTTTCTTCTTTTTTAAAAAAAATAAAAGAAAGAAAATTGTGAAAAAGAAAGGGGAAATGTATGCATAGTTGGCAATCGATATTTACAACATGGAATCTGAGCCCAACCCAATAAGAAGGGTGGAAGGTGGGCCACGTGACTAAGGAAGCGTAGGCCTTATCGGTTTGGAAATGTATCTTTGCCTGTCATTGTCGCTGTCTGTGAGTGACTACTCACTACCCACGACTTCGTTGTCACCCATACAAATATCCACGTCTCACCCTTCACCCTATAAAAATATTATTATATTTAAAAAAAAAAAAACCATTAACAAGAAAATGGAATAGATATGATGAAGGGTCAAAATTAAAGACCAAATCGCAGGGTTCACAATCTACCCTTCTTCCACAGATAATACCGATAAAGTGTTTTTGTTCAATGAAAAAAATAATTTAAAAAAAAAAACTAAAAAAAAATTGCAGTGTCAGCCCTCAGCAGCGCATCTTCTTCCCTTCTTCTTCTACTCAAAAATGGAACCTAATGACAACCAACTCACCTCCTTTTTTCCACCATCACCACCACCACCACCAGGTCCCTCAACAGCCACCGCCACAAAACACCACAACTTCCACCGTAGCTGCGGCCACCACCACAACCACCGCAACTCCCACCAACGGGCTTTTGTCGAACACGGATGGGTCCCACATACTGTACCCTCATTCTGTGACGTCTGCGGTTTCGTCACAGCTTGAACCTGCGAAGAGGAAGAGAGGGAGGCCGAGGAAGTATGGGACTCCCGAGCAAGCTCTCGCTGCGAAGAAAGCTGCTACGTCGTCGTTTTCACCTAGTCCCAGGGTGGATAAGAAGCCTCACTCTCCTACCTTCCCTCCCTCTTCTTACTCTTCCAAGAAATCTCATTCTCTCGCTCTAGGTTCGCCTCCCTCTCTTTCTCTCTCTATATCCTAATTTCGAGGGTTTCCTTTTTTTTTTTTTCCATTCATTCTTAATTTCTATTCTAATTCCCTTTATTAATTTAATTGGTGTCGGTCCTTGTGTGATTATATTATTGCATGTTGTAATTTGTTATTCCGGGTCAATAGAAAGAAGGTGCTTGGTTGTGAAATTTGTTGCTGAAAGTTCGCCTTGGCTATATTTGGCTATCTTCTTTCTGGACAGTCTGCAATAAATTTTTAATATCCATTTAATGTGACTACAGTTCTTAAATTTTAAAGGGAAAATACCAGAATTATAAATAGAAAGTTTTTATTGAAAAGTTTATACCTTTATTTTCAATAAAAACATTCTATTTATTGATTATTGACTTGATTATGCTAGCAAGACCAACTTTTAAATTGTGCCTAAAAGTACTTCGACACTTCACGATGGGCACAACACATTTTCTTCAATCCTGGGTCTTACTCTTTTGGTAAAGTAGAGTGATTGTTAGGAGGCTTGCGTTTCATACAACCGTGTTTCTCTTTGTATGTATTAATGGACATTACATTTATTATTTTCTTCACTGTTGAAAACTATGTAATAGTGGTTTTATCTTTTATTTTTGAGCCTCTGGCGTAAATAATATTCAGTAAAATAGTAAATGCCCCCCCTCCCAAATACTGGCTTCGTCCTCATGTCATCTCTTTATGCTTCATTGTGATTCTGGGTTGTGTTTTGATGGGTAGACGTGTAGTGAGTGGTTTATTAGATCTAACGCAGGAGCCTATCTTTTGATCTCTTGTGTGAAATTCCAGTTTTTTTGTTTTGCTGCTTCTTACCACTGATTCATTAACAAAGTCAAGCATGTGGTTCTGTTAGCTTAAGTTTATGCTTTCGACACCTCTTACCAACTAACAAAACAAAAGGTATCAAATATCAAGTGCATGATAGAGTCCAGAATTTTAATTTGATGCTTGTGCCTTCTGCTGCCAATGGGGTGATGCAGGCAATGTAGGTCAAGGTTTCACTCCACATGTAATTGCTGTCGCTGCTGGTGAGGTATGCATTGTTCACAGTCCTTGAATTTTGTTTGTTGATTTAGATTTATGTATCTGCTTGCAGCACCTGGGAAGTACAGTGACCTGTGTTCATATGCAGACGCAATTGGAGTCCCAAATGTTTAAATTATATACATCTCGGCATATGTACTAAACAGCCTGGCAATTCATACTGCAAATAGATACCAACTAAATTGTGCATATAAATATCTACTACCCTATAAATATAATTTTGCTTGCCTTTATTAGAATTGGAAAAAACAACTATTGGCTCTTGTTATATGTTCTCTTCCACCATCCAATAATATTGTCATATCAGCAGTTTGACACACATTAAGTCCTATATGGGTGTATGGAGGACTAATTACTGATATGCTCAGCCATGACTCATTGAGACAATTGACTGTTTTCATACGGTTTTCTATATTTGTGTGGTGTTGGTGATTTCAATTTTATAAAATGGTATTTTATTGGTACATTAAGTTCTAAGTGAAAGTGAGTTGATAGACAGAGATTTGATAAATTAGGAACAATGTCTCTTGTAATTGAGATGGTGTATTGGGAGGGAGCGTTCTACTGCAATTCAGGAATAATGCCTTTTAGGGGACAGTCTAATCACACCTCGTCTCTTGCTGAAGTTTTGGAAGCTGCACCTGGTTAAGTGTGCCTATAATAGATTCAGGTGAGGCACAATGTGTGTGCCTAATAGCTAATCTGTGAGTGAATGATGTGAATTGTCAGGGTCAAAGTTATTTCTCTTGATTTCTTTTCTGTATCTCTACAAATAACAATTTATTTCAGTGAAATATGCTTTTCTGTATTTTTCTGATACTAGTCCTTTGCTCCTTGCAATTCACCATCAAAATGGTTTATGATCCTAATACTATTCTTTATATAACATGATTTTTCTTCCATCCTTGGTGTTTGAATATATTATGTTTGCCAATTGCCCTGTTTTATTTTCAGCTTTCTTCTCTGTGTGTGTTGCTTCTATAATTATTTGAGAATGCATTCAATAGGATGTTGGCCAGAAAATTATGTTATTTATGCAACAAAGTAGGCGTGAGATGTGCATTCTGTCTGCATCTGGTGCCATCTCTAATGCCTCTCTTCGTCAACCAGCATCCTCAGGAGGCAACATTACATATGAGGTAAAATATTACTTACTGCTTTTTATCATGCCTTTTATGTTATATTCTGTTTCCTATTCTTCAGACAATCATCAAAAGGAAATACAACTGTTTAAACTTGCAATCTTTGGTCAATATTTTTTTTTGTGAGTATTGAGATAACCAAGGCTCATAATCCTGTTTATATTAATTTGGATTTTATCATTTATTTAATATTTTTCTCTTGCTGTCAAATAAGGCAATTGAAATTTTCAAATTTGAATTTATCCCTACTAGTAATAAAGAGACCAAGGTTTTATCTTTACATTTTGCCCATAAAGTTATAAAAATGTCCCTTCTGTATCCACACGTTTCTCAAATATACTAATAAAAAAACTCTAGGCTAGAAATATTAATATAAAAGAATTATTTAATAACAATAAGCAATTTTATCTCTCCATATTTTTCATTTTTCTCTCATTCTATTCTCTCTTCATCTCTTTAATTTTATGCACTTACATACATATCTGTGTGCATATGGCTAGTTTGTATAAATTCAACAGTTTTTGACAAATTTATCTGACGTTCAAAGTTGGACATAGATTTTGAGGATTAAACAAAATAGTCTCACTTAAGGTGAGAGGAACCTTTATGAAAATTGTGTCTATATTAAATTAAGACTGCTCACTTAATGTTAGTTCCAAGCAGCAGTACTATCATTTTCCTTTGCTATCACTGAATTAAATATTGAATAGGAGCCATAGTCTACAGCTCAATGAAAACATGGCAAGTTGCTAAAAATAACGATTGTTAATCTTTATTATTCTTTTTTGTTTTTTATACTTGTGAATTTGCATTTTTATATTTGATTTAGTCATGTGCTCATATTGCAGTTGTAACAGTAATAGTTTAACTCTCTTCTTGCTTGCATATTAGGGTCGGTTTGAGATTATTTCACTTACTGGTTCCTATGTTCGTAATGAACTTGGAGGTCGAAGTGGTGGTCTCAGTGTATGCTTGTCTAATTCTGATGGACAAATCATAGGTGGCGGAGTTGGTGGGCCCCTTAAAGCTGCTGGTCCAGTTCAGGTAATTTCAGAATGAACTGTGAATGAACTGTAGGTGGGACTGTGGAAGATATGAGCTATGTCCTGCAATTTTGTTTTCTTTTGTCTTGATCAGTATGTTCCAATATGTACATTATCTGTGTTGTGTGGTAGCACGCAAAAGAGGCTGGGGAGAAAGTTTTAGATTAAGAACTTACCTTGTGAGCATTGAACGATTCTCTACTTTACTTTGCATATTCCTGTTTCTTCTGTAGTTTTTTCTTTTATAGCCTTTTCCTAGCAGAACAAAAATATGATTCTGCATCTAATACATAAATGAAAAATCTTTTCCTACAAAGATGGGGGTAAATGAGGAGGGCATTCAGGGTTGTGCTTCATAAGTGAACAAATGAGAGGTGAAAACTCTGGAGTGAAAAAGAAGGGGGTAAATGTTAGACTTTTACTTTATCTCCATATACATTGTCAAAGTTCACTATTTTATTTTTCACCTTCCTGTTTTCGCTCCTACCAAGCACTGGCTGATATGAATATTACACCATGAAGTCACTTTTGATTAATAGTTAATCCACACAGGTCATTGTTGGTACATTTTTTCTTGACACCAAGAAGGATACAGGTGCTGGTGTAAAAGGTGATGCCTCTGCTAGCAAGTTGCCATCACCAGTTGGTGAATCAGTATCAAGTTTAGGTTTCCGCCAAACAGTTGACTGTTCCAGTGGGAATCCAATCCGGGGAAATGATGAGCATCAAACTATGGGGGGAAGTCATTTCATGATTCAACAGCTTGGTTTGCATGTCACGCCTTCCCGGTCCACAGACTGGGGTGGTCATCCAGACTCGAGAAATGCTGGTTATGAGCTGACAGGTATGAACTCCAGTGATTTTGGTAAACCCTTGTTTTGTAAGTAAAAGAGAGATATGGGAGACTGAAGTGAGGTTTTTCCTATCTGCAGGAAGAACAGGTCATGGGGCACACCAGTCTCCTGAAAATGGAGGCTATGACCAAATTCCTGATTGAGAATTTGAGATGGCTTTTGGGTTTGATGGCACCGATGTATGATATCACTACATACCAGCAGTCTTTGTCACATGATCCCGTTTATAGTATGCACCATTCATTAAGGGTCGTGGCTTCAGTTCTGAGAATTAATACAACTCATGCTTGTCCTTGAAATATTGTTCTGCCTCATTTACTCATGATGTATTTAAAAAAAGAATTAGGATTGCTGGCTAATACCTCTTCATTTTTGTGGGCCTGTTAGTTTTCCTATACCGGGATAAATAAGGTAGATATATGCTTCCTAGGTTAGCTTCTGGGCCATATTTTCTTTCCATTTTCAAGGTGCAGTCTTAATGTTGTTCATTATTCTGTTCTGTCTAGAATATATTATTATAGTTCTTCATTTAAAAAGCTTTCGGGGATAATGGCAGGTCTGTTTTTCTTTTTACCTTCTGGTAGTAACCAAATGGTGGAAATATATACGGTAAAGGTGAGGTTAATGAAAGTAAAGTGCATGGAACTAAAATAAAGCTCGTGTTGAGACTTGGAGCATGTTTGGTTTAATTTGATTAGTTTGAAACGTGGTGAGTTCATGTTCTTGATGATATAAATAGTTGCGTTGTGAAATTTAAATTTGAGTTGTGAAATTTAAATTTGAGTTTGGTCAGTTTCAATTTCAAACCAAATATGTTTTAAGAAAAAACTCATAAAGTTAACCCAGATTTTAGGAGTTTGAACTACAGTTTACATAACCCAGATTTTAGGAGTTTGAACTACAGTTTACATAACGTGTATTCTAAAATCATTAATAGCTTGTTTGGTTTAAATATCAAAATCACTTTTCAAGTGTGGATTTAGGTAGTTGATTTATGTCCATGTTTGAAATATGGTTTTTGAGCAAATCAAACACATTAAACAAGAGATGACTAACCTAAATTTTGTCCTGAGTTATTTAACTCCTAAACCTTATTAATTATGTTCCGTAAGCTCAAGTTTCAAATACGAGATTTATTTTATTTGCTTTTTTTCAATAGTATAATTTCTGTCACGTGATTACTAAATTTTGATGGAGAATTGAATTGAAGACATCTATAATTTACACTTTTACAAGTGTTAAGTAGTATTTTTGTTCCAAAATATTATCTTTTATATTATTTTTACAATGATTAAAAAAAGTCATTGAATATCCTCAAAACTTTAAAGAAAATAATTTCATTTGATTTTTTTGTCTTCAAATTTATTCCCTTTTCATATTAGTAAATATATCAAGAGATAGGATTAAAATTGAAAAAATATTTTCTTAATTTTTCACAACATAAAATAAAATAAAATTTTATGAAAATGAAGTAATTGTTAGATCACTCAATTTTGAATCTACAAATGAATTGAAATAACTTATTTTGTAATATGATGTTACATGATAAATACGTTCCTGATTAGTGATTTGTCAATCGTCACATTAAATTTTGACTGCATATGTACTGTATATATTATACACAAAAATGGATCAAAACTCTCTCCAGTTGTGGAATTTTCCAGTTGGAGAGAGATAGACTCATACCTATATGTGGGTCCCACATATAGGTATGAGTCTATCTCTCTCCAACTGAAAAATTTCAGTAATTAGAGAGGATACAGACTCTACGAAAATAGCTAAATTTGCAGTCTAATGATTATTTTATGTGGGAAACTTTGCAAACAATCTTTAGTTATAGTTATCTTTTTTTTTTTATTGAATGAAAAAAATGATTTACATTGCCTTTTATTATTAGGGATAGCAATGGGTCTCACCGTCTCAGTAAGGTAATACATTGTTTGTTCTTATACTCTCGTATTTAAAAAAAAAAAAAACTTGTAAACAATCAGCAACGGATCCGAAAATCATGTGAAGGGGTTGGAAGTGTATAAGTAATATAAGTTAAAAAAATTACTTATTAGGTCAAGTAAAAAATAAATCAAAAGTTACATAATACAATATATTTTCGACTATTTCTTGTTGTTTCATAATATACAAAGTTGTCACACAAAGAGATAGATAAGTGGGCCCGTTAGACTTTGTAAAAAAAACATGATAACTACTTTTTCATCATAATTTATTAAGAGAGTTTTAAATAAAATATGAAGATTAAGTTTTATATAAAAAAAGACCAACAAATATTTATACCACCATAAAAATATTACATAATATTATTCTTGTTTTTTTTTTTGGGTCAACTTACATAATATTATTTTCAATTATGGGAGGAGGGGGTCAACTGGTCAAGGCCACCCTTACCCCCTTGGATCCGTCCTTGTACACAGCTTCATATCCGTGTGAATAATAATTTTAACATTTAATTATACCCACATGCATTATCAATATTTTAGTAAATGATGAACCTAAAAATTCTAAATTGTAAGGACAATACACATGTATATACAAAAATATGCAACATAAAAAATATAAATTTTGTGGGGTAATTATTATATATAATACATATGATATAAGATTCAAAAAATACAATTATTCTAGGGGCAGTTGTACTGAAAAGTTTATACGTAAATCCATCTTTATTTGGATAATTGTGATCCCGTACCAACAAAAGGAACATTAATAAAAAAAATTAACTTCATTGAAATTATTCAACGATATTTTCATTTATTTTATTATCACTAAAATAATTTTTTAACAATTAAATTTTTTTCTGAAATTATAATTTGTTTTTCTATATTTATTAATATTTATTTATTTTTACTTTATATTCTGTATACGTCTTTTGTCCTTTTGTCATAAAAAAATTAATAGGAAAGTTGTTGGTGGTAATGTCACCCGTAATTATGGCTTTGAACAACGAAGGTGGTGTTGAATACGGGTGCCACAATGATTTACTTCTTGAATTAGATATTTATATATACATTATGTTCAAAAATTAAAACTCCCCCAGTTAAGTTCTTCCCCATTTCTTCCGGTTTCTTCATTTCTATTATTTTTTCCAGAAGAGTACTGCTATACAATATGAAAATGTTTTGCACAAAATTTGACAAATTAAAAAGCATCTTTGTAGGATATACGGTGTTTATGCATGATAAAATATAATAAAGTGCTAGCCAATAAAAAAAATTAATTGGTATACACGGTCAGTGTAAAGAAATTTTAGACAGACATCCATTGGTGTGCCGCCACATCATAAGAAATTTTACACAGATATCCAATGCGTGCCGCCACATCATTTAATGAATATGATACCTCATGTGTTACTAAATTCAATAAATGATGTGGAAGCATATCATTGGATGCTTCTTTACACTGACAATATAAATATATATTAAACACATAAAAAATTGACAATAAGTGCAATATGAAGATTTAAGAAATGATTATTAACTAATTAGATTTGATCTTCACGCGCACAATTTTATAATGACTTGGTTTGAAAGACGAACAAAATATGATAAGGTATAATGAAATAGAAACCTAACATAATGTATCATGATAAATAATATTCTTTTTGTTGTGTTTCGTAATTACATAGCATGACATGATTATATGTATTCACATATATATTCCTATCTTATTTAGCATTTAACTAAGTATTGAAAAATTGAATAAGGTTATTAGGCTGTGGTAAAGGGTGTTGAATGGTGCTTACATTAATAGATGGTTCTTATAGCAATGGCAACGATTGAGGGTGTGACTGATGACAACAATTAAGGGTGTTAAGCAATGTACGATAATAGTGGTGGCGGTGGTGTTAGTAACGGTAGTGGTGATGACAGTGACAGAGATGGTGGTGGCATCAGGGTAGGGTGCAAGCATGGACGACTGATCCAGGGATCCCAGTTGGGCTCTCCTCATGGGCTTAAGTCATAACAATTGGTACTTTCATTGAGAGTTGGGCTATGGAAAGGGCTACCTATAGGCTGGATTAAGGTGTAAAAAAATCGAATACTGATGAGTGAGTGAAGCCGCCGAAAAAAAAAGGAGAGGGCTACCATCGGGTAGTGCCGATAGAGTGAAAGTCGCCGTGGACATCAGATCTTAAAGGGGGCGACAATGTTGTAAGTCTCACATTGAGTGGAATATGACACTCATTGTGGTACTTAAGCCATGAGGCTCTCCCACCTAATGGACTAGTCTTTTGGGTTGGGCTCTCCTCGTGGGCTTAAGTCATAACAATTTAATGTCATGAGTCCTACATTGAGTGGAATAAGACACTCATTGTGGTACTTAAGCCATGAGACTCTCTTCGACCAAAAAAAAAAAGCCATGAGACTCTCCCACATAATTAATTTTTTAAATTTATTTTTTATGTTTAAATCGTGTCATTCCTTTTCCGCTCTCTCACCTTTTAGTGTCCAATTTTGCCTCCATTGGCTTTTTTAGAGATTTTTTTGGGCTTAGGTCTCCTTTTGTCACAAAAAAAAATTATTTAAATATTTTTATTTGACTTGATAAATAAATTTTAAACTAATACTACTTATATTATTTGTATACTTTTAACACATTTTAAACATTTTTGCCCCCCTTTAAATCATTTCTGGATCCGTCACCGAGTACAAGGTGGCAATGATGGTAGTTGATGATATCATGTAGCAATGGAGGGAATTACAATTTTGGGAGGAATGTTGGGAGAGAGTAGTAGTTTTGCTAATAAAACGTTAATAATAAGATGTTATGTTTACTTAGTCTTTGGTTCCACACTTTTTATAAGGAACCAAAGTATTCCATTATTTTAAAAATTAAGATATGTTTTGTTTTGTTCCAAATTTAAACGCAACACATAAAACATAACTTATATGTCACATTGTGAATGTTTATTAAACGCTACAATTATAATAATACTTTTTTAATAAAAGATAAGAGAATTAAACTCATTTTGGAAGAATAGCACTTTTAATTAATACACTTGTATTATCTTGCATGCAATGCACCTTAACTCACTTGCTTTTGCAGTATATTTGAAAAACTAATATGTTAAAACCTCAAGGGTTTTGTCGAATGGAGCAAGAAATGGTCTCGCATCTGACTAGTCACAGGTTCGAACTCTCACTCGTCCTCGGAGGCCTCCCCTGTCTTGGATCGGGGCACCATCTCCTCACCCTAAATTTATTTCTAAAAAAAAAAACTATTATATTAACAAAACAATGCTTAGTTATGATCTGTATTATTTATTATCCTCCATATAAACAAGCTAAAATTAAAATGCGATATATGTTTATCACGTAAAATTTTTTTGACATACGTTGTAATAAGCATTCTTAATTATTTTAATGCAAGATAAACATATTTTTGTTAAACATATATATATATATATACCATTCATCTATACTTATGTAATCTTCAAGCAATTTAATTTATTTGATTTTTACATTAAAAAATTATTTTTTATTTTAGTGGCAGACAAAAGAATATTTTTCTGATTAATTACTCACTCCGTTTCTTTTTAATAGTCGTTTTAGAGCATAAAATTTGTTTCTAAATAAGTGTCGTTTTCATATACCAAGACAACAATAAATGCTAATTTTTCATCTTTACCCTCTTCCAAATTTATTAAATTGTAGAGTATTTATTGCGCATGACTATAAATGGTGGAGAACTTTAAATGCTTTAATGAGAGGAGAGAGAAATAATATATTTATAAACAATGAAATTAAAAAAACACACTTATTATATTTTTTAATTTATGTACTAAACAATAGATAAAAAAAAACGGAGGAGTAATAACACTTCTATAAAAGATATCCTTACTTTGAAAAGATATAACTTTCCATCGCATTAATAACATGTTGGTTTGAAGCAAGATTTTTTTTAGTAGATTTTTTTTGGGGTGAATGAATCCAAAACCTGTCAACGCGCGGTCTTTTTAGCACGTTAGCGTACTACTATTTCTGTGCGTTAAAGATACAGCAAGCATATACAAATATAGAAAAAAGCCGATAGTGTTATTCCAATAAGTGGTAGTCAGTGATAACTGATAACTATTGCCGTCCCTTCAAAAAAACAGATAACTATGAGTACTGTTTGGATGAGTGTACCTTAAATTGTTTTATAAAATGAGTTTTAACTTTTAATTAAAATGAAATTTAAGTCAAGTGGTTTTTATTTAGATGTTTTTTATTCTAAAAGCATATTATAAAACGCAATATAGATTTATAATTTAACACAACACGTTACTTAAAATTACTTCAACTTAAAATCAATTCCTAACTTGAAATTAAATGTGTTTAACATTTACCTGAAATGAGTCAATATAAGTCCAATCATGGAGTATTCTACACATTACACCATATTCGAACTCATCCCTGACAAAAGTTTTTTTTTTCTTGTTCATGGATGAAGATACTATATTTAGGGTTAAATTGTTGTACACACCAACAATTTTAATGAATAAAGATAATTAATAGATAACTTTTGGACCAAATTATATATTAACTATTTAAAAATTTATTCAAACACTTAAATATCATCCCTTAATGGAAATATTTCGGGCAGATGAAAAAAAGTTAACTGAAATATGAAAAAAATCAGTCACTTTGATTAAAGTGTTTGGTAAAATAAATCGAAATTGGTAAAATAACATATAAAGACATCATTGATTACAAAATAATTATGAGTGAAAATTATTGAGAGATAAATTTGTAATAATTTTCTAGCTAGTAACTACTAATTTCAGCTTTCATTTTGCTGAAATATGTTACTAAACACACTTTGAATACTACCTTCAGTCTGTTTTACAAGGTACTTTGCATTTTTAACGAAACATTCATTATTATTGTTCTTATTTGTCCTTATTAAAAACTTTAATGTATTTTCACCTATCAAATAATAGTAGAGTTAATTAATGCTATTAATTAAGAGTGAAACTATAAAGTTATAGTAGTACTAGTTTTTTAAGGGAAATGTTAACCAATGTTATAAGGGCATTGGTTAAAGAACCAAAATTAAAAACATTTTTGGATTGTGTAGCATTTAATATTATAAATGCAAAATCAATGTCATAATTTTCAATAAAGACCTACTATATATGAATTCTTTAATCAGTTCCCTTAGCCCTTAATGCGGTTGTTAGTCAAACTTTTTTTCTTAAAATCCCAATAAAATAATTAATTTATAAAGGTTTATTCATTTGTATAATTATATTAAATGTGTATTGTAAAAAGGATGGGAAGGAGTAGTTTACAACATCATGAATAAATTCATTTGAAGAGTTAAACTGAATTTGAATAGTATAGTGATGTGATATCAAAGGCATAGCTTATGATAATTTATTTATTTAATTAGTACAAATCATGGTTGATAGAGATGGTAAATGACATTTATTAATTTAAATGTAAAGATGTGAGAAAGGAAAGGGAAGGAGTCTAGGTTCGGTTCATGTAAAGCTGTGTGGGTCCCACCCACACCCTTTGTCCCCTCTTCAAGACAAAACAAAACAAAACACTTTCTTACTCTCTTCTCTTCAAATATAAAAACGACTATTTCCCCTTTCTCTTTCGGAAATTGATTTCTCCTTCTTCTTCTTTGATTTTTTTACCGATCAGTGGTTGGGCTTTAGTGTTGTATGATTCATCAAAAACTTCAAATCTCCGAATGCCGTGACTGAGAAGGAAGAAGATCGATCATTGAAAAACTGCATCAGTCTCTGCCAGCCTGGTTGATTTCTTCTTCTCCTCTCAGGTTTTTTTGTTAATTGCTACTACCCGTGAGCTATTCCTCTTGTGTTGGATAACTATAGCCACAAATTAGTGAGATTATTTATTTATTTATTTATTTAAATTTAAATTTGGTGGCCACAACTTGGAAGAACGAACTAGTGTTGTAGTTGGGGAGATGTAAAATTAAGTTAGTTTTAGATCTAGAGTGTTCACCATGTATGGCTATGATAGATGATACGTCTTCATCTATAGTGTTAGGTTGAGCTTTGTGGATTGATTTGGTAAGAATGATAACTTTGACGGATGGTTTGGAAAATTATTGATAACTTTTTGCCATGGAAAGAAGGTTGCCTCCTTTGTTGTTGTTGTTCTTGTTCTTGGTTTGTTCTCTGTTGCTATCTGTTTCTGGCGTCGACGTGGATTGCAACTGTGATGAGGAAGGGCTATGGAGCATACAGAGCATCTTGGTTTGCCAAAAAGTCAGTGACTTTTTCATTGCCATTGCATATTTTTCCATACCCCTTGAGCTCCTTTACTTTGTTAGCTACTCCAACGTCCCATTCAAATTGGTCTTTCTTCAGTTTACTGCCTTTATAGTCCTTTGTGGCTTGACCCATTTGCTCAATGCCTATACTTACTACGGCCCTCACTCCTTCCAGTTGTTTCTGTCTCTCACTGTTGCTAAATTCCTTACTGCTCTTGTTTCCTGTGCCACTGCAATTACCTTTCCCACCCTGATTCCTCTTCTTCTGAAAATCAAAGTGAGGGAGCTCTTCTTGAGGCAGAATGTGTTGGAATTGGGGCAAGAGGTTGGGATGATGAAGAAACAAAAGGAAACGAGCTGGCATGTTAGGATGCTGACCCGTGAGATTAGGAAATCTCTGGATAAGCATACCATCCTGTATACCACCCTTGTTGAGCTTTCCAAGGCCTTGGGCTTGCATAATTGTGCAGTTTGGATGCCTGATGAGGACAGGCGAGTAATGCATTTGACTCATGAGTTGAAATCAAGCTCAGCAAAGAAATTTCACAGTTCTATTCCTGTAAACGATCCAGATGTATTAGAGATAAGAAAGAGCAAGGGGGTGCGGATTTTGGGGCCTGATTCTGCACTAGGAACTGCAAGTAGTGGTGAATCTGGGGACTCGGGTGCTGTAGCAGCCATTCGCATGCCGATACTTCATGTTTCAAATTTCAAAGGGGGGACACCGGAGTTGGTTGAGACATCTTATGCTATACTGGTTTTGGTTCTTCCAAATTCAAACTCCAGGGCTTGGACCTCCCATGAGATGGAGATAGTGGAAGTAGTTGCTGACCAGGTGGCTGTTGCCTTGTCTCATGCGTCTGTTCTTGAGGAGTCTCAGCTAATGAGTCAGAAACTTGCAGAGCAAAACCGAGCATTGCAACAGGCTCAAAAAAATGCAATGATGGCCAGCCAGGCAAGGAGCTCATTTGAGAAAGTGATGAGTCATGGAATGCGGAGACCTATGCATTCAATCCTGGGTTTGCTTTCAATGTTTCAAGAGGATAATATAAGATCTGAGCAGAAGATTGTTATTGACACAATGTTGAAAGTTAGCAATGCACTCTCACATTTGATTAATGATGTAATGGAGATTGCAGCAAATGACAAAGGAAGCTTCCGGTTAGAGATGAAACCTTTCCATCTACATTCCATGTTGAGGGAAGCTTCTTGCATTGCCAAGTGTTTGTGTGTATATAAAGGCTTTGGTCTTGAAATTGATGTCCTTAGGTCTTTGCCTGATCTGGTAATAGGTGACGAGGCAAGATCTTTTCAAGTAATTTTGCATATGATTGGCTATTTGTTGAACATATATGATAGAGGGACTCTCATTTTTCGAGTTTTTCTTGAAAGTCACAGTGGGGATAAGGATGATAAAAATGTTGGAATATGGAGATCAAGCATGCAAAATGAATATGTACATATAAAATTTAATTTCCAGGTAACTGGTAATAGTTCCCATTCAGATGAATCAATTTTAACAAGAAATTATGCTGGCAAGAGGCACAGCAGCAATGAAACTAACGAGGGCCTGAGCTTTGGAATGTGCAAAACACTGGTGCAGGTAGGTGAACTGTTCTCTTTTTCAAATTTATCTGTCATTTTTTCTGTGTTTTCCTATGTTACGTTTTAACTGTTTATTAATTAGCATCTGCCCCCCCCCCCCCCCCCCCAGATATCATGTATTGCCCCGTTAAGTGTGTAAAATGTTGAAAGTTGACTGTAAAGTGTAAACCTTGAATTAGATTTTATGCTTGAAGGATTATTCTTGGTTTGACAAAATTACTGGCACCCTCAATTATTTGAATACGTGAATGTCCCAATGGGGAAATGTTTATGATGTTGTAAATGTGTGATGAAACTGTCAATACGGAAAAGTGACCTTCAGTTAGAAAGCCCCATTATAGTCTGCTGCAACTAATTCCATGCAGGACGTGAGACCAATATGCATTATAGTGTAGTTTCTTGAATACTACAACTTGCTTACTGTTAGATTCCTGGTTTGCAACGGTTAGAATATTAGAAATATGGGAACTAATCCTAAGAGATATTATAGGATTAATTTGGTGTTGAGTTAGGCTCAGTCCAAAATCTAATAGCAACATTGGTAGATTCACCTAAATGTCTTGTTAAACTTTTTGGTCATCTTTTTGACATTAGAAAGCCATATATATGACATGGCTAGTTTGTTTGTGTAGACAAATTGCGATGCATTGCTTTGCAGTGCAGACTCGTATGATGGTGAATTGTAGTGGCTTCCTAGAATGATCAAAGGAGACGTTCTGTTCCAAATTGGAATATACATTGATATGTCACCTTTACATTTACATTTATTTGATATTAAAAAAACTTAAAGTGACAGTCATTGTCATTCAGTTAAAATCTCATAATCCTGACTGTGCAAATTTTGTTTTAGCATTTTATGCTGTTTATCTTGAATGTTGTTGCCTAAAACCAAATTTTGTTTTTCCCTTGCCTATTGACTGAACCTGCATTGGATGAACAGCCTTCAGTGGATAAACCTAAGTTCATCATGGTGTGATTGTTTTGTAATTCTGACCACACAATGTGGAATAATATGCAGATGATGCAAGGTAATATCTGGATATCAACAAACTCTCTGGGTTTGGCACAAGGGATGACACTTCTTCTCAAGTTTCAGATAGGATCATCACATGGAAGATTTGGTCTTGCTCCCAAAGATTTTTCAAACACACAGTTTAGAGGGCTTAAGGTGGTGTTAGCCGATGATGATGATATAAACAGGACTGTGACTAAGAAGCTGCTTGAGAAGCTGGGTTGCCAAGTAACTGCTGTTTCATCAGGTTTCGAATGTCTGGGAGCTATCACTGCCTCTGGTAATTCATTCAAAATTATCCTTTTGGATCTTCACATGCCTGAAATGGATGGTTTTGAAGTTGCAAGAAGGATTCGGAAGTTCCAAAGCCGTAATTGGCCCTTGATTATTGCTCTTACAGCAAGTGCAGAAGAACACATAAAGGAAAGATGCCTTCAGGTGGGGATGAATGGATTGATTCGAAAACCGATCCTCCTCCATGAGATAGCGGATGAACTTAGAACAGTCCTGCTACGTGCAGGTGAAAAATTATGAAAACAATTTTTAGAATATCAAATTTCTTAGGTTCATCAAGATTCATTACTTTGCCATTTTGACAGATGACTTGGAATTTCTAACATACTAAATATACAAGGTTCATTTTGCTAACCATTTTTCAGTTTGATCTTTTTGGTGTGTAATGAATTATGGCTCTCTACAATGTGTTAGGAAACCTATGAAGCACAGTTACGGACACCGAACACAATACGGACCTGGACAGACGGTACGGTTAATGTCCAAAGTATAGGACTTATATAAAAGTATACAATATATATAATAAACATGGGTGGTTCTAGGGTGAAATACGGGTGTATATTTCATTTTTATCTATTATTACAGGTATTCTGACTGGTTAAGTAAAATTGCTATTAATTTAGCTATGTGTCCTTCTAATTACTCTAATTGCTATTAGGTTCCTATTTAAAACAAAATTGATACGTTAAGTTGATGAACTAGGAAGGAACGCACATCAAGAAAAAACCAAAGTACGTTATTATTATACTTTTTTCTCACACACACAATTACATGACAATCAAACTCACCGCAGAACACATATTTCAGATTCATCAAAGCAGAAATTTTAACACTAAACAAACTCTAAAAAGTTCACAACTTCCTCCTTGCCATGTACCTACAATCAATTGTCACACAGTTCTACTACTTTATCTAGTTTAAATAAATGTCTGTCACACGCCTATATAATTAATTAATTGTAATTATATTATACATATATAAATATTATAATATGTAACCCCGAAGCGAGGTCTTTAATTATTACCATTACTATATAATGACACTATTTCCTATTTCTGTATGTCAATCTCCTTGATTTTTTATTCCTATTTGATTTCTAACACTTGGAAAAAAAAACCTTATATGTGAAAGAAAGGCCCAGAAATGACTTATCGTCGAAACAAACAGAAATCACTCACAAAGTCGAAGAAAAAGGGGCACCCTGTTTGTGGACGTTTTGACAAGAAAGCAGTTTTACTAGCAAAATATAAAAAATAAGCCACTAATTATGTAAATTACAAAAGGTCGGTTTAGCAATTTTTATAATTCTGGCTCAACAGGTTGCCAATAAATAATCTTAGTCGTTCATTCATCAATTTTTCAATCTAACAGATACAAGCCTGTGTGTCATGAGGTGTGTCACCGGTGACACACCCATGAGGTGTTTCACCTTAGACTGACCATATATAATAAACATGATAAAAATCTAAATTCAGCTTTTAAAATCAAAAGTTACATTTTTTTTAACAAGTTTGAATTTTTTATTTTTTTTATTTGGTTGATTTTTTTAATATTTTTTTAAAAATTATTTTTTAAAATGTGCCCAAAAAGTGTTAAGCTAGAATGAGATGTTGGCTCATTGGATTAATTAGTGTTCGAGGAGTGTTCGAGTTTTAAAAAATTATTTTTTTAATAGGACACTGTAAAAGTGTGGCTGACATGTGTCTAAGGAGTGTCAGTGAAGTGTCTGTGTCAAACACTGTTATACACCTATAGACAGAGGTGTCAGTGCTTCATAGTATGAAACTTCTCGCCACCATCGAACAGAAAAAAGTGGAAATACAAATACAAGATTCTGAAAATGCGTATAATTTCTTATAGATAATATGGAAAAATGAATCTTAAGAATGCCTTAAAACTATGAATTAGAAGAGTTTTTCAAGCATATATTTATCAGTTGTAAATAGAGTTTGGAGAGAAAATATTTTCTATTCTATGAAAGTCAATAAAGTTGTAGAATTGTAACGATGTTTCAACATTCAAAACATGTTATTCATGGAACAATGGCAGACACATATTACCGATATATAAATAGTACTTATTATCATGGGTGATTTTAGGACAGAAGCAATTTGCCTATTATCATGAGTGATTTCATAATAGATCTTCAAAAGTTTGGTTCTATGTAGATCCTCAATTTAAATATTATAAAAGGTAAATTTAATTTTATAATATATATTATTAATTTTTTAACATTACTTTTATATTATTTATAATAAAGGTCTACCATACACCACTTTTTTTTGTCTATCATAAAATATCATTTGATTAGTTGGTAATTGGAAATGTATACTCACATTTTGATTTTGCAACCTCGATCTAGTATGAGGTGGTATATCCCAAAATGTTGTGCACAAGGTATTATTCACCATGAAATAAGTTTTTTTTGTCAAACATAAAATAAGTTTTTCATTTTGAGATTGTAGATAAGTTTAGAGTTTAATTACTATGCACTGTCAATGAAAAACAATTTTACACATACATCTAATGATGTGTTGCTACATCATTTAATGAATATGACATCTCATGCATTTTAAAACTCATTAAATGATGTGTCAATACATCATTGAATGACTGTGTAAAATAGTTTTACACTGACAGTGTATAGTTATTAAATTCATAAGCTTATGTGGGCTTCAAATGGAGGGCGAGGCAGATCGACAATCGGCTTGTCTCTAATTGACCTGACTCATAATAAACTTGGTAAAATTATGATATCATAGCCATTGTTTTTCCTACCAGGTTTTTTTGCTATTCCCACCCCCCAAATTTTTGGAAAATTGTAAAACCCAAAATTGTCCTTCAATTAATTGGCTTACGGACAACACTGTCCAGAAATTCCCAAACAACCTTATCCGTGGGCCATTTTTTTAAATAATGTCTTACGAACACAATTGTCCGGGAGTTCCCGGACAACCTTGTTCGTAAGACATTATTTTCAAAAAAGATGGCTTACAGACAAGGTTGTTCGGGAGTTCCGGGACAGCCTTGTCCGTAAGCCACCTCCCAATTCAAAATCTACCAACCGCTTCGTTTTCTTCCTTTTTCACCTTCGCAAGTTCGACCTAATCATCTACCTCTTCTCCCAATTTACCTCCAACAAAGTCCCCACCAGTCACCGAATCAACTTCACCTTCACGTGGACACTCTTTAAATCTCACATATTCAAAGAAGCAGAGCACTTCATGAATTTTCGGACAACCTTGTCTGTAACGGATTGTCCGAGATTTGTTACGGACATGGTTGTCTGGGAACTATTCCCAGATAGCCTTGTCCGTAAGGCAATGAACTCAAGGGCAATTTTGGGATTTTTCCAATTTTTTTTAAAAAGGGCGGGAATAGCAAAAAACCTGGTGGGAAAAGCAAAGGTCTGATATCGTCTGTTACTTATTTTCACATAATTCTTTGAACTCTTTTTTTTTGTCCGACTTTGAACTCTTTTTTACTTTACCTTCTCTGGACCAAAAAAAGACTTTACCTTTTTTATACACATCTAACGTATTACGGGCCCTTACTTTTCCCACCCCCTTTTTTTCTTCCTAGAATACCCCCTCTCCCTTGCCCCTTTCCCCACCCCCATTGTTCCTGCTCCCCTCCCCCTGTCCAACCCCCTTCTGTGCCCCGTTCCCCCTTTCCCCGTTCCTCGTTCCCCGCCCTTCTCCCCCTCCCCCTTTCCCCTTTCCCCTTCCCCCTTCCTTGCTCCCCTTTCCTGCCCCTTTCTCCCCATCCCCCTTGTTCGTATTTTAGGAAGAAAAAATTTCCGCACAAAGTTGTCTTAGAATCAAATTACGGACAACCTTGTTCGTAAACCATTTTTTTTTGTAAAAAAAGGCTTCGGACACAATTGTCTCAGATTGGTTCCCGGACAACTGTATTTCGAATAACTGTGTCTGTAAGCCATTTTTTAAAAAAATGTCTTACGGATTGTCCATGATTTTTTACGGACAAAGATGTCCGGGTTCCCGGACATGACAGCCTTGTTCGTAACCCAATTAACTGAAGGACAGTTTTGGATTTTATATTTTTTTTAAAAAAATGAGGGGTGGGAATAGTAATAAAACCCGGGTAGGAAAAGCAATGGCTCGTATTACGTAAAGTAATTATCATTTTTCCGAAAGTTGTATGCTTATTGTCAAAATACAGTATTTTGATGGATGAATTTTTGTTTTTCACATGATATTCATTTTTCTATAAATATTTATTTTATTATATAATCGTTCTTTGAATAACATATATAAATTGCAATTTATACAAATACATATCATTCTTTACAATATAAGGTTACTACATAATAAATTATACTACCTCCGTTCCTATTTAACTGTCCACTTTGACGAAAAACACACATATTAAGAACGCAATCATTACTCTTGTTTTCATGAAAATAAATTTTAAACTTTCTATTTTACCCTTTTATCTCTCTTAGTACTATTGGCTCTCATTAGTTTTCAACAGTGAGTTATTTATTAACATAAGGGTAAAATGGAGAAAAGTGTAATTATTAGTGCATTGAGTTTGTAAGTGGACAGTTAAATAGGAACAAATTTTTTCTTTGAAAGTGGACAATTAAATAGGAATGGAGGTAGTACTATATACCAAATAGTGGTTGGTCATGACCCTAGTTTGACTTTACCGGTAAGATCAAGGATTCAAATTTTGGCCCGAGTGGTAAACTCACAGATATGCCCGTGGTGGAATCAAGATAAAAAATATTAAATTATACTTTTTTAAATCTCTATATAATGACTATAATAATTATAATTTATTTATTTAGATTTATAATATATAATCCAGTCCTTAAAGTGATACTACGAGCGTGTTTGGTAAAACATTTCGGTTAGATAAAAACTAAAATTAGTAGCTGAAATCATTTCATTAGAGTTTTGCAAGGTAACTTTTTTAGGAAACTACTATATTTTCTTGAGAAGTTACTTAATATAGAATTTTAAAAAATAACTCATTTTTGCATTTACTAGTTTGAAATTTATTATATGTTTATTTCCCTAACAACCACCACTAATAATTATTTAATAATTAATGATGTCCTTATAGCTCATTTAACCATTTTTAGCTAATTTTACCAAACTCTTTCAATAAAATTAGCTAGGTTTTTAGCTTTACAGTTTTCATCTAATTTTGAGTGTGTCTGATAAAACATTTTAGCTAGATAAAGTTTGAATTAGAAGCTGAAATAATTTCACCAGCGTATGATAAAGGTAGCTTTTTTTAGATAGCTACTAACTTTTCTTGATAAGATATTGAGATAGCTTTTTTAAAAAACTCCATTTTTAACTACTAACTAAAAATTTATTACGATTTTATCCCTTAACAACTCTCAAGTATCATTATTTAATAATTAATGATATTCTTTTATGTCATCTCCTATTTTCAACTAAGTTTGCCAAGCACTTTTAATCAAATTAGTTAAATTTTCAACTTGTAACTAGTTTTTCAGCTTTTAACTGTCTTTTCAGATTTCAGTTAGATTTACCTAAACAAACTCACTATAGATACTAATAAATAATAATATAAATTATACGGGTATAGTAACGCTTTCACTCCTTTTAATATAAATAATGCATGATATTGTCATTTAATAATTTTTTACACGAATTTAAACTCTCAAATTGTTATAATTAAGATTTTCATTACTTTCCTTCTTAAATTTAAAACACGCCTAATACAACGTCCGAAATTGTCTAATGGCCAGCTTCGAGTTCTCTGCTGTTCGGAAAGTGGATCCACCTGAGAAGCCACCGGACAAGACAATCACTAAGGTTTCATTTCGTGACAAAGTTCTTGGGGATAAAGTTTCTCCCATGCCACGTCCTAAAACAGATTTCTTGTCACAGAATCTTATAAAGATCACTTATGAAGATGGAAACAGACTTCTTCCCATTGTTCATGTTGATGATAAGGTTTTCCTTGAATTGTGCGAGCCTTGGCATGATGCTCTAATCATCAAGCTCTTGGGAAAAATGGTGGGATATAAAGCTTTGAAAGAGAGGCTACCAAGATTGTGGAAACTTTCAAGTGGCTTTGAGTTAATGGATGTAGATAATGGATTCTACATGGTTAAGTTCGATCATAGAGAGGATAGAGAAAAGGTAGAGGATGGAGGGCCATGGATGCTATTCGATCACTATCTTGTTGTTTCATCTTGGACTCCGAATTTTGTCTCATCACAGGCGAAGGTTCAAAAGACAATGGTTTGGGTTCGTATTCCATCTTTGAATCTTGCCTGGTATGATGAAAGTTTCTTATTGGCTATGGCTACTGCTATAGGAAGGCCAGTTCGAGTGGACACAAATACTCTACAAGTTGAACGTGGCAGATTTGCAAGAATTTGCGTAGAAATTGATTTGAACCAACCAGTTGTTGGTAAGATAAAAATCATGGATCATTGGTACAATATAGAATATGAGGGACTACACATCATATGTTCCAACCGTGGCTGTTATGGCCATGTCACTAGGGACTGTACCAAGCAGAAACGGCAGAGCCACCATTCCCCTCCGGCAGCCAGGGACGGTGATGCACCACCAGCAAAACAAGACTCAAACGGTCAGAATTCTATTAATGGTAATGACTTAATTGTTATTAATTCTAATGATGCAGGTGTGCAGGTTCATGGGGACTGGTTAACGGTTACTCGCAAGAAACGCTCGCCTATCAATGGAAAGAAAAGCAATAATGGTATCGTCAATCAGACAACAGATTATGCAAATAAAAATAAATTCAGCGTGCTAAAGCAAGACTCAGATAAGGATATAATTGATGTCAATCATAATCAGCCAGGGCCTAGCAATGCTCAAGAAGGAAATAAGAAACAATGGGTTAGAAAGAAGAGACCCAGAGTATCACCACCAACTGTTGACATAGCCCAATTAGTGGCTAACGCAAACAAAGGAAAAATCCAATTGAAATCAGCCAGCATCAAACAAAACGCAGCTGACGCGGCATTACCTTTGGATAATAGCAATGATATTGCTTCTGACCAAACAAAGACCACAGACAGTTTCAACAAATTAATTTCCTCTGTTAACAAGCTTTTGGTGGTTGATCCAACTGTTCCTGCAAAATAGAATTTAACTAATAATTGTCAAGCTTAAATTGCACACATGGCTCAGCAAGGTGGTACGTTTTTACATGAACCAAAACCCTCTGACTCAAGTTTAAATGCAGAAAATGACAATTCAGATATGGATGAAACATCTTATGAGGAGCTAGATGATGACATAGTGGTGGAAACTGACCCACAACAACAAATGTAGCTTGCCGGAGCTGTATCCTTTTTCCTCTAATCATTTATTTATAATGAATTCTGAATTTCATGATTTCTCAATTCTTTCATGGAATGTTCGTGGTGCAGGGAACAAGATTAGTCAACGCCACCTAAAGAATCTTATGCTTAGGCATAACCCCTCTTTGATCTTTTGTATGGAAACTCACATCCAGTTTACCAAAACTGAAGCCTTCTGAAGGAGATGTGGTTACCATCCAATTTTTATTATTGAGGCCACTGGCCACTCTGGTGGCCTTTGGGCTTTGGCTACTGCTAATTTGAAATGCAATATTACTGTTCTGGGTTCTAGTGCTCACTCTATTACTCTCTTAATTTCTAAATCTTCTCATCAGTGGATTTGTACAGGTATATATGCCAGTCCTATCCCTACAGTTAGAAGTGATGTCTGGGGTTACCTAAAAGGCTTGGGGGATATTATAGATAAGCCTTGGTTGCTCATTGGTGATTTCAATGAGATCCTTCTGCCTTCTAAATAGTTTGGTGGCAATTTTAATTCATCTCGAGCTGCTGCATTCGCAGATGTCATAGATCATTGTAATCTTCTCAACATTCATACTGTGGGAAACAAATTTACTTGGCAAAGGAATTGTCAGGGCAACAAGATTATTTCTAGGAAGCTTGATCGAGCTTTAGGTGATTTCCAGTGGCAAATGGCTTTCCAAAATGCGATTGCAGAAAATCTTTGTCGTTTACACTCAGATCACAGCCCACTGCTCTTAAGGTGTGTTGGAGGTCAAAGGACAGCAGGATCCAAACCTTTCAGGTTTGAATCCGCTTGGGTGAGCCATCAGGATTACATGAACATAGTCTCCCAGGCTTGGTCTCGGGGTGCTAGGAATGTCATGCAATCTTTACATGAGGTTAAATTTGACTCTATATTCTTTAACAACAATGTTTTTGGCCATTTAAGACGCGGGAAAATAAACTTGGAAAGAAGAATTCATGGAATTCAACGTACGCTTGAAACTGTTGATTCAGCAGCTTTATATTATTTACAAGATGAACTAAGAACAGAATACAACAAGTTGCTAGATCAAGAAGAATTACATTGGTTTTAAAAGGCGAGAGAGAACCATGTTAGACTTGGGGATAAAAATACATCCTTTTTCCATTCTCAGGCTGTTATAAGAAGGAGACGAAATAAAATTCATACTCTAATTCTCCCCAATGGGGAAAGGTGTGATGATCCAACTATTCTTCAAATGGAAGCTATGAAGTTTTATAAAGACCTTTTCTGTAGCACCCGTAATTCAGGTTCTATTTCTTATAATACTAGATAGTCTGCTACTTTACCTATTCATGCCATTACTAATCTGAGTTTACTGGTTAGTAAGGATGAGGTTTTTAATGCTCTTATGTCCATGAAGCCTTGGAAAGCACCTGGACCAGATGGCTTTCAAGCAATCTTCTTCAAGCAATATTGGCATATTGTTGGGGATGATGTTTGGAAGCTGGTTCGTGATGCTTTTGAGGAGGGATATTTTGATCCTAAAGTTACTGAAACCATGATTATCCTCATCCCTAAAATTGATTCTCCTAACAGTTTTCAGGACCTTAGACCGATTAGTTTGTGTAACGTCATTTATAAATTGATTACTAAGGTCATTGTTCACAGACTTCGTCCTCATCTTTAGCATATTATTGGCCCTCTTCAAAGCGCTTTTATACCTGGTAGGGGCACTAAAGAAAATGCTATAATTCTTCAAGAGATTCTTCATTATATGCATCACTCTAAAAAGAAAAAAGGAGATCTTGTCTTTAAACTTGACTTAGAAAAAACTTATGATCAGGTTGACTGGAATTTTCTTAAGGATACTCTTATTCAATTTGGCTTTTCTTTAAATATAATTAATCTTATTATGTATTGTGTTACATCTTCAACCTTGTCTTTGCTTTGGAATGGTAACAAGCTCCCTGCCTTCTCCCCGGTTAGGGGTTTAAGGCAAGGAGATCCTCTCTCACCTTACCTTTTTGTTTTAGTTATGGAAAGATTGGCCTAGAGTATCCAGGATGCTGTTCATGATGGGTCTTGGAAACCGGTAAAGATTTCTAAAAATGGACCTTCAATTTCTCACTTATTCTTTGCAGACGATACTCTCTTATTCATCAAAGGTAAAGCCTCACAGGTAAGACTAATGAATGATATTTTGCATAAGTTTTGTCAGGCTTCGGGCCTCAAAATCAACAATGACAAGTCTAGAGCTTTTACTTCTAAAAGGGTTACCAGTATCAAAAAGAATAATTTTACTTCTATATCTAGTATCCGTTTCACTAGTGACCTGGGTAGGTATTTGGGGTTCGTGGGTAAGCCTGGTAGGCGGAGGATTCAAGACTATAATTTTATAATTGACAATATTTCTAATGGGCTTGCTTCTTGGAAGAAAAATCTCTTGAATAAGGCAGGTAAACTAACCTTAGTTAAATCAGTGCTTACTACTATTCCTCTTTATTCTATGCAAACTCGTTGGTTGCCTGAAAATATCTGTAATAGAATTGATAGTGTGGCTCGTAACTTTCTTTGGAGTAATAACAATGGGAAAGGGTTGCACCTTGTTAATTGGTAAAAAGTTAGTCTTCCTAAGCATGTGGGGGGTCTTGGTGTTAGAGGTGCTAGGAATCAGAATATTGCATTACTGGGTAAATTGGTTTGGGATATGATTAATAACAAAGAGAAATTGTGGGTTCAACTGATGCTTAACAGGTACAACATTTCTATCCCCTTCACTTATACCTCAAATTTCTCAGGCTCTCATGTTTGGCTATCTTTGTGCAAGGCTAAAGATAAGATGGCTGCTGGTTATAGCTTACGGTTAGGGAATGGTACCTCTTCCTTTTGCTTTGATCCTTGGCTCAATGGTGGGCGAATTAGCAACCTAGTGGACTTTGTCAATATTCAAGATTGCAATCTATCTATTAGAGATATTTGGAGAGATGGACAATGGCATCTGGAGGATGTCGCAACCATTATACCTGATCAAGTTAAGCAATCTATCCTTCAAACTAGTCTTTATCTTAATGAGAATATCACAGATGAGTTCATTTGGCAGGACTCTCCTAAGGGTACTTACACAGCTAACTCGGGATACAAATGGCTTACCAATGTTTCTCAATCAACAAATAATGACAATAATTATTCGTGGATTTGGAGACTTACAGTTCTTGAGAAGATAAAGTTCTTTCTGTGGCAGATATCACACAATGCTCTTCCTGTTAATGCCCTTCGTGCTGCTCGGGGTCTTGCTCAATCCAACGCGTGCAGCTGCTGTAATGATGAGCCCGAAACCATCATGCATTGCTTAAGGGACTGCAACTCCGCTCAGGATATTTGGAGAACAGTTGGAGTGCGGATTGGGGTTCCAATTTCGGATGAAGAATTTGGCAGCTGGATTCGGGAAAATGCTTGCGAGAACGCAACTTCTTTCACAGCGACACTATGGAATATTTGGGCAAATAAAAACAGAATCACAATTACTGCTGATCGTTGGCCATTGTACAAGATTTACAATGAAATTCGAAATTTGGGGCTCGATATTGCTTCAACCTTTACCTCAGATCCCAGGGCCAATTCTTCGTCGCGCATGGTGTCATGGATACCTCTTGCTGAAAATCAAATGGCGCTGAACACAGATGGCAGTTCCCTTGGAAATCCAGGCAGGTCTGGGTATGGGCTATGGGGGAATCATCAGAGACAAGCATGGGAGATGAAGGCTAGGGTTCTATGGTGGTTTGGGTTTCTCCGATAGTCTTCACGCGGAACTCATGGGTATAATAATGGGTCTGAAGAATGCTTGGAACTTACACATTACCAATTTAATTTGTTACTCTGACTATGCTCTAGCTATTCACCTTATCACTGAAGGTGATTTAAAATACCATAAGTATGCTGCTCTTATTATGGACATAAGGCAATGGCTATCTAAGGATTGGCAAGTTATGATTCAACATACCTTAAGAGAGGGTAGTGTTTGTGCAGACTTTTTGGTTAAGAAGGGTGCTCTTCATCAGCAGGATTTGGTCATTATTACTGAGCCTCTACATGATATGAGCCACATGCTCCTTACGGATGCTACAGGAGTGAATTTCCTTAGACTCTGAATTTTTTTGTTTGGGTTTCTTTTCTTTTTCTTTTCATCTTGTACCAAAAAAAATTAAATTTAAACAGACGTTTTCAAAATCACCAAAATAAGTTTTTAGTTATAAAAATTAAAAAACATAATTTAAATTTTTTAAAAATAAAAAACTGAAAACTCACAACCACCCCAAATAAGGTTTTGGTTGCTCAAATAGTTACCTCTAGAGCGTGCTTGTGATTGCCTGATGAGTGTTTGAAAAGACATTTTAGCTAGATAAAAACTGAAATTAATAGTTAAAATTATTTCATCAATGTATGGTGATGATGTATTTGTTTTGGGTAACTACTAATAGTATTTTGGTTTATCCCAAAATCATGTTTCAACAACGCTACAGAGAGTAGTGTTGGCTCGAATCCATATTTGAAACGTGGTTTTAATACAAACCATACACACACTAACTTTTTTTAAAAGTTAATTGGGGTAGCTTTTTAAAAAAAACTCATTTTTCTAGCTATTAGCTAAACATTTATTACAATTTTATCTCTCCCTCATCATTATTTCAAGAGTTTGCAATTCGGGCTACCTGACCCGACCTAGCTTATAATAAGTCCGGAAGTTATTTGGACTTCTAAAATAGGTGTCCGAGCCCTACCTTTTGTGGGTAGCTCAGTTTTTTGTGGGCTACCTGGTTTTTTTGCAGGTTTTCGCGGGTAGCAAGTTTTACCGGGCTGGACTAAAAAACCCGAGAGTTATTCAAGTTTCTAAAATAAGTTCCTGAACCCTACATTTTTGCGGGTCAGTCCGGTCGGACTAGTCCATTTTTTTCGCCTCTAATTATTTCATTTTACCATTGTGAGCTAATTCAACCAAATACTTTCAATCAAATTAGCTAATTTTTCAGGTTTCAACTAACTTTTTAACTTATAGTTTTTTCAGTTTTCAATTAGTTTTACCAAACACTGAAACACACATATAGTTCTTCTGATAATCACATTTTCATTAATTAAGGGTTGTTAACTTGTTTATATATATTTTTTAAAAATGTGTTTTTAATAAAAATATATTTAAAATTTTATATTAATTATAAAAAATTTAATTTAAAAAGAATATAATATTCGTTTTAATATTTTCTGAGGAAAAGTACTTTAAAAAATGAATACGTTTTTTTTTTTAAAAAAAATCATCTTAGATTGACCAGAAGTTTAAATTTGAGCGGGACTAAGTAAAAGCCAAATAAGCAGAGGACTTTTTTTTTTTTTTTTATAAAATGTATGTTTAATAAACACTATGCGCTCCATCAGCTTCTGCATGCTGATGCGTTAGGTGTCTCTTTCCCCCATGTTTAATTCGTACAGGGGGTGTTAATTTGTACTTAGTTTTTCTTTTTTGGCCTTTTGTTTTTCCTTAGCCCACTCAACCAAAAAATTTTCCATGTGAAATACGTACGAGTGCATCTGCAATATTTCACAAGTGAACTGAAATACAACTTTAGGTGCTCTAACAAAATTAAGAATATTGCTCTTTTAAAAGCTACATATTCAGCTTGAGCCGTGTACTCTACGGCATATTCATGCGGTTATATATATATATATATATATATATATATATATATATATATATATATTAATTAAAAATATTATAAGCATCGAGTACTTTGACAATCAGCAATGAACGGACTCTCAAATTTTCCATAGCTGACGAATGATTCTTAATTTCTTATCGACCGAGGGTTATCAATTTTATATTATATAATTATATAATATAATAAAACAAGATCGCTATCGTCACACTTCACTCGTGCTCCATCAAATATCAAGCGGTTCGTGTTTTCTTAATACTTGTGCTATGAATTAATATTTTAAAGTATTAATAATTAATAATAATTGGGTTATTAGACTTTTAATTAAAGATAAAGATCACAGGCAAAATTCCACGGCCTAAAAAGAACAACAGGATGTAAAAAATAAAATAAAATAGGATATATAAGGGGTTTGTTGGTAAGTCTACGTTGAAGTGTTATTTTAATTAAAGCATTTTGAATATGGATGCTTCACACCCTGATGTGGGGCTCCAACAGCATCACTACTTTAAGATTGGAATGTTGTAATGTAAGAAGCTGATTAATAAATAAATTAGTGTTTCGAAACACTGACATGTGAATTGGGTCCTCCATGTTCGCTATAGCTATAGCTAGATTACTCTAGGATCCCTTGAGTGTCAAGCTAATTAACATTTCCTTTTAGTTCAAGTTCACTGATCCTAACCAAAACTTTTGTGTTAATTAATTAACACCGGCCCCCTTAATCTCAACAAAAATATTGTCAGTTAAGAACGTTTAATTAATAGATTACAGAAAATGTTTCAGAAAAGGTACTGAGCTAGCTAGCTCAAGTGAGTTTGCTAGTCATACTTGTGACTTACCATCCACCGAATTGGTACATCTGGGAAAAAAATTAATCTGTGCTTTGATCTGTCCCAAATATATATATTATGTGCATGAAGAGGAAATACCACATTAATATTACACACTATAATTATGAGCTTACCTATTAGCACAGAAAGGGTCACATTTGCACTTTTACACATATATACTGTGTGTGCTTTTCTGATGACGGGGGGGAATATATATGTTTTAATTTTGTCTTAAAGTAGTTAGTTGCGCTTTTTGAACAGTACTGTTCTCGGTTGCAACAGACCAACAGTTACACAACCGAAAACAGCTCTCGCGCCCAAATCATATCCTCCCGCATTGTTTTTGGTTATAATATGGTTGGATTAGCTAGAAGGTTACTCTTTCTTTAGCTGCAGCTAGCAGGATAAAAATAAAAAAGATGAGTAGGAGATTTCACCCAATATTCCCTCTTCGGTGTCTGCTTCTGATGGATTGATTGTCAATGTTATATATATTATCAAACAAGAGTTGAGACCAAATTAAAGGAATTAATCATCTTTGAATTTTAAGTGATATCCCGAAAATACTACTCCATTACAATTTTCCTTTTCTCTAGCTAGGAAATTGATTAACCACTTTGCCTATTGCAAATTAATGCCTTGTGTTGTGTCCGTTTGATTCTAGAGAGTGTGTGTTGTGTTGGCATGAATTAACAATGAGATTATTGCAATTATATTTATATATATAATCACCAAATTAAGTGTGCAAGTCTTGTTCTTATTCTTTTTGCGATAATGAGGTTAGGATCTAGATAGTGCCTTGACTTGCAGTTTGCTTGTTTCTTAAATTAATTCACTGTTTCGGTCTAAATAAAAGCAAAGATTAAAAAAAAGAAAAGAAAAAGATTTAAATGAAGTTAAATTAGGAACTAGAAATTACATCCCTATATATGGCTGTGTATCCAATCATATATTAATGTTTTTATGTTTTGCTTTTGTTTTGGGAAATCCATATATATTTCCATGCGTCAACAATTAATTTGCATGTATGTAGTTGCTTTTGGTATTTAGACAGTGTGAAGAATTGTACTTTGACCCCGGTTTGTGTATAATTTGATAGTGATTTAACATATGATATACTGTAATTTGATTGTTAACATATGATACTTTGTGTTTTTTTAGTGTTTTTTTCCTCAAAAAATATTATATTAAAATATAAAAATCATTTAATTGAATACTTACTTTTGTGAGTAACGGGAAGTAATATTTATATAATAAGACATATTAAATGCTCCTTAATTAATATTTTTAAAATACTCATTTCCAAGACTGTAAAATTATTTAATGAGATTTGGGTTCAGCACTTCTGCTTCTAATGAGTTCTTTTAGAACACAAGATAACGATTTAAGAAATAAATAAAGCTATATATATTGATAATTAAAAAAAAAATACACTTTCTATTGAATGTTTTTCATTTTTTATAGCATTTGCCAATAAAATGAAAGAGCAAAGTTAAGGAATGATCAGCTGCCAGCCTGCCATGTGTAATAATAAAATCAACACAAACAACCATTTTCAGCTCTTTTGCACAAATTTGGAAACTTAATTGCATGATCGATCATTTTTCTTTATAATTTGTAAACTTAATTGCTTTAGAACGAAACAAATTAAGAGGGAAGTAGAAAAGATTAATTAACGAGGGGAGAAGTTACTGGAAAATTAAAATTAATTATTACTTTAAGAATCAAAAGATTATTAGCTAGCTAGATCACCGCGGTAAATTGATAAAATGAGATGAGATCATATAATTAATTATATAAGGTGTTGCAGTAACATATAGATTAATACACAGTCACAGATGATCGAGTTCATATATAACTGACTGACTGACTTACTAAATTGTATGACTAAATTATATAACTTGAAAGAAAAGATAATGATGAGAAATTAATTAAGTTGAAGTTGATGTGTACATATGCATGTTGATCAATAAGGTGACCTCAGCCTGGGATAAAAGGAGAAGAATAAGCTTCATGGTTCAACTGTGGAGGTGGAGGAGCCAAATTATTATACGCTGCAGCTGCAGGAAGAATTGAAGATGAACCCTCACCTTGATCTCCACCACCAACGTGTTCATCCTCCTCAATCGCTAACGGTAACCGCTCATACACAGCATTGGAAAATGTAGCCGCCATTATCATAACCGCTCCTGATGCTACCAGCGGACCCACCACCCCACCGCCCACCACTTGTCCCTGACCTCCCGCCATGTAAACCGTTAGACCCGTCGATCCCGGCGGTGAAGCTCCCGGCAGGAACGAACCGGTCAACGATATTATCTCGAAGCGGCCTTGAAGTGCCATCACAGCTCCGGGAGACGACGGCTGCCGGAGAGTGACGTTGGTGACGGTGCCGGTGCCGCTGAGGACGCAGACACCTCTCTGACGCCTTCTCGCGAACTGAATCAAGCTATCGGCGATGTCTGCTCCGTTTGCTATCTCCATGACGTGGCTTCGAAGTGCATTTGGGCCGTCTCTGGTCACAAATACAGGCGGTTTGGGCTTGTTCTTTGAGCCCGGTGGACGGCCCCTGGCCCGACGCATGGGGCCCGCCTCGATAGCTCCTCCTTCTTTGGCCTCCTCGCTGTTTTCTTTCTCCTGATCTTCTTTATGGGTATTGTCGTTCATGGAGAAACCCAGATCGGGCTTTTTCATGGGGGATGGGTTTGCTGTCCACTCCAGAGAGACCCACTGGGTCGCTCCACCATGGGTTGGTCATGATTGTTGAGGTTGGGGTTGAAGAAGAGTAGACTCAATATATATACTGAAAATAGCTAGGGTGATCGAACGGTTATGGTTTGAAACAGTAAATTGAAGTCTGTGTAGTGAGCTAAAGATTGTGCTCTCTCTGTTGGTGTGTTGGGCTTTGTGCTTCTGAGAGAGCTAAGGATTCTTGTAAGTTGAGTCAAAAACCGAAAAAAAGAAAAAACGGAAAAGAAAGAAAGGAGATGATATTGAAGTTGGGAATTAGCTAATTAGGGTTTTGTTTATGAATATATATTGGGGTCGGGTTGTGTGGGGTAGAGAAGTTGGGGTGCACGTCATGAGAGAGAGAGAGAGAGAGTCACTAACTTCAATAATATTTATACAATATGATTTCACTTGGGATTGGGATTGGGATTGGGATTGGGATTGGGATTATTATGAATTTATGATTATCTGTAGCTGAAATTCAACAGTAACCTAGAGATAATTTCAAACGCGTGAAAAAATGATTTTATATGTTCATAAATGATTTTTCGAATACAATTAAAAAATTACGGAGTAACAATAATAGTAACTGTTTGCAGCTAGTCAAATCTCCAATTAATCACCATTTTTATTACACCCAACTTTAATTTATTAGCCATATCTCATCAATATTGTGATCTTCACCTGTCTCCTATCCAATCTGATCATTTTGACATTGTGATGTACATCTAGCTCCTATCCATTTTAAATTTTGGTTTTTTTTAACTTAACAGTATAATATTGCACAACATAATAAATTAAAAGTAAAAAATATTAAAAATGTAACATTAAATATCAATACATTATAATAGATGTAATTTTTAATAAAATCTTTTCACTTATAATTTATTATCATATGCAATATTATGTGCAATGTTACATATGTTAAAAAAATCGTTTAAATTATAGTATTTGCAAGAGTCTTATGCTTCGAACCTATTTGGGTGGAACTTATGTAGAAGTACTTCTAGGTGAAAAAAATAGCATGAACTAAGGAGGTCAAATGCATTTAACTTCTCCATAAGTTAAAATTAGTCTTTGTAGACCACCTACTCCAAAAGCTCTCCTATTTAACTTCTCCAAAAATAACTAATTTTAACTTATGGAGAAGTTAAATGCATTTGACCCTTTGAATTATGCTATTTTTTCCACCCAAAACTACTTCCGTAGAAGTTCCACCCAAACAAGCTCTTCATGTAAAGATATAACGATTTTTCTATTCTGTGCAATATTGCATATGATAATAAATCTAAAGTGAAAAAGTTTTAATGAAAAATGCAACTACCACAACATTCAATGCATTGGTAATATTAAAAATGTTACATTTTCCAATAAAATCCTTCCATTTTTTACTCCATCTGCTTTTTTTTATTTGTCGTTTAAGGTTTTTAATTTGCACAAGGATTAAGAAATGTAATAACCATGTCTTTTAAGTCTCATGTTTTCCTAAGATGTCATTTCTCTTTCTCTCACTAATGCAATTAATATTTCTCCTTTCTCAATAACTATGCATAAACACCATGTGTTTTATATTGACATTGTTTACCTCTTATCATAATTTTTTGGAAACGTAAAAAATACATTTATTAAAATTTTGAACTTTTAAAACATTTATGTTATAGTTTTATAACAAATATTTAAAATAAAAAAATAGATTACCATAGGGGTAAAATTGGAAACATGCATTTATTATTGCCTTGATATCTGAAAACGACGCTTATTTATAAACAAATTTGAAACTTTAAAACGACACTTAAAAAGAAACGGATGGAGTATTTATTATCTTGTGCAATATTGCATAAGTTAGAAAAACCGAAGATATAAAGGCAATGATGGATGAGAGTATAAGTGTGTTTGGTAAGCCATTTCACCTAGCTGAAAGCTTAAATTAGTAGCTGAAATCATTTCAGTTGTGTTTAGTAAGATAGTTTTTTTGGGTAGCTACCAACTTTTCTTGAAAAGCTACTTGAGGTAGCTATTCTTAAAAAGCATCCATTTTCAGCTATTAGCTAAACAATTATTATGAGTTTATCCCTTAACCACCGTCACTCATCATTGTTTAATAATTAATGATATTTTTGTATGTTATTTTACTATTTTCAGTTATTTTTACACAAACACCTTTAATCACATCAACTAGCTTCCCAGCTTTCAGCTAGGTTTTCAGCTTTCATCTAACTTTTCAGTTTTCAGCTAGTTTTACCAAACACACTGTATAACTAATAATAAATGATATGTTTTAGTTTTAAAAGCACTTATATATTAATAATGGATTTAATGGATATTCATTAACAGTAAAGTCGTACAATAATGTGGTGTCACATCATTTAATGAGTATGATACCTCATTATTTAATTTGTTGTCCAATAATGAGTATGACAACACATTATTGAATGACTCTGTAAATTTTTTTTACATTGTTAATATATATCAATTAAACTCATTGATAATTAGATCAATAGAAAATATTTAATAAAAAGTATAATATTTAACCTGATTCACCAAGGATTTTAAAATTATATTTTATTCAATATATACTTTTATCTTTAGAAAGTATTTCAATGGTTCATTAATATTTGTCATTTTTTCTTTGACCATTCATAACTGTCTTAGGTTGGAGTGTTAGATTCTTTAGTATTTGTCTAATTTTTAATATATTAGTCCTAATTTTTTATTTAATGGGGCCAAAGCCCCGTATTTTTTTTTCGGAA
Organism: Sesbania bispinosa; assembly: GCA_026901365.1. Lineage (NCBI taxonomy): Eukaryota > Viridiplantae > Streptophyta > Magnoliopsida > Fabales > Fabaceae > Sesbania > Sesbania bispinosa. Next base: position 957,629 of record QLOH01000172.1, read on the forward strand.
ATTAACAATCAATTTCTTCTTAATTAATTAATTTTCTGCCAGTTATTTTTTGTGTGAGTAAATTTTCTTTTTATCATATTTAATTAATTGAATTATCAATTATGTTTGGTTTTACGTTTTATTTCAACAACACGCAATCGATCAAAAATCCAAAAGATGGACGAAGAACTATTACAAAAGTTTCTCCTCCTCAGTTAATGTAGTCAAATTAACGGCTGGAAAACGGTGCTTGGACAGCTTGGTAGTTGGTACCGGTTATTTATAATTGTTAGTATTTTTCTAAGAACCATTTAACCTTTATTATTAGTAATAACTAAAACATGTTATATAATTTTTTATAAGTATAGATGTTAGTCAGGTCACTCACCACGAATATTGCCTGGCTAGTTAAAGTTTTTCGTGGGATAAAGTTTACGAGTTTGTTGTGTGATTCCTTAATTCTTACTTTGCGGCTCGTTGTCGTTGGGTCGCGTAGCGAGGGTTATTAAATTCTAATTAATTAATTCCACTTGCTCTTAATTAGAGGGATCGTAAGAAGAAGGAAAAAAAATGTGTGAAAAGAGATAGAAAAATAGAAATCGTACTGTTTTATTGGTAATTGTATTTATGTCTATTATAAATTTATAATAATACTTATACAATATTTTTATGTTATATGGTGTATTAGTATAATACACCATGGTCTTATGTGTATTGTTATTAGGGTAACACATGGGTCCGCCTCACCCGACTGACCCAATCAACCCTAAACCACTATTTGGTGGGTTGAGTTGGGTTATCGGGTTTGTTTGAGTTGTGTAAATATGAACTTGTCCAATTTGGGTTGGATAGTACTCTACCCAACCCAACTCGACATTCTATATAAGAAATTATTATATTATTAATAATTATCTTATATGAATTAAATTTAGTCATAATAAAATAAAATTTAATTAAAAATTGGTGTCATAATAGAACATTAGTTTGTCAATTTGTGAGATGGAGACTTTTATGATTGTGGAATATCCTATTCGGGATATTTTTTTACTGCATTGTGTTAAATATTTGAATTAAATCGTGTGTGGAAAGTGTATGTCATGTTTTTTCTATTTTTAAGTTTTAATTAGTTATATGACCAAAGTATCAAAAACATGGAATTAGTTATATAATTTTTGAAGTCTAAATGGTGATAAAAAAATAACCAGTTTTTATAAATTTATTTTTTTTTCTAATTTTTTAATCAGCATGACCCGATCACCCAATCCAACCTTGATCGGTTTGGGTTGGGTTGGACCCATAACATAAAAATGGCAAAATCGACCCAACCCAACCCAAACCAAACATAGTTTATTGGGTTGAGTCCAAAAATAGTAAAAATCTAACTCAACCCAACTCTGTGTGCAGACCTAATTGTTATTCACAAAAAAAAATCATAATTACAATTTTACGACATAATCTAGGGATTATTCTACATATAGTATCACAATGTATCTCTTAAATTTTGGATCAGGTCTAACTCAACTTTAAAAGCTAACTTATAGGGTGAATATTGCTCAATACTTATATACTCTTAATTAGCATTATCTCTACTTAATGAGTGACTCTAAAAGTACCTTATATCATTGTGCACCCTAAAATTTGCTTGGGAGGACTTTGGTTAGTTAAGCCTAGGGGTGGGCATAATATTTTGACCGGACCGAAACTCGAGGAACTTGTCTTAACTTAAATGCAACAGTCATGTATAAATAGGTCACCAGGTTGGGGTGGGTTATGGAGATAGATCCATACGAGTTTAGAAATCAAACTCGATTGGGGCAAAATATATCCTCTTTGAATGAACCTAAAAAATTTATTCTCTAATTCAGAAATGAATTTTATTAATAGATTTTTCCTGTCGCTAAAAAATGAAAATTTATAATATGTATTCAGAAATTTTTAGAAATTAATTTTTAGAAGTATGTTTTTTTAAATAATTTTTCAAAAGAAAAAAAAAACTCGAATAAAGTGGTGGTGGGTTTGGGAGGTGAAGGTGGGTTGGGAAGGTAAGGAAGAGGTGAGGTGATGATGGATGGGGTAATGGGAGAAAAAATTCAAAAAGGGGTGTGAATAGCAAAACAGAAGGTGCTAAAAGCAACTCCTGCAACGGATCCGTTCATAGATATGGTCCTGGAGTAGGTAGGAAGCCCAACCCACAAATATGCAAAACCCTAAACCCTGACTACCGTATATTTATGCCGTTGCTGCGCCTTCTGTTATTACTCCGACCTCAGGTTCACGCCAAGGCCAAGGTACTCTCTTCTTCATCATTTTCTTCTACTTTACTCTGCACGTTTCGAAGACTTGCAGGCGCTCTATCGTAGCCTGTGAGTTCAAAGCACGTGCCAAATTGCGCGTCACCTTCTCCTTCATCAGATCCTCTCGGTGTCCATATCTTGAGGATTTTATGCAGAGTGATGAACATTCTCTAATTAACCCCCAAATGTTATGATTTGTTTGCCGTTTTTAAAAGGTTTAATGAATCTCTTTCAATTGCGATTCTCTTCCCCCTTGACAAAGGGAACAAACAATATTTGCATAGTGAAACTTGTTTCGTTGTTAATTTTATTTAGTTTTCTCTGTGCTTATGGACGGTCTTGTGCTGGTTAGTTACCACATCAGTGCATAACATAAACCTAAGCTACATCCAATGTTGCCATTGTGAATGTCTTTTGGTGTGTTCCAATGGAAAACACTTGTTCATCGTGGCAAATATTTCAATTTCTTCTTATATCTCAAGCAGAAAAACTTCCTAGAACCCTACTTAGGCGTTTATGAATGAATTTGACGCATTTTTGTATTTCATAGTATAGTATATGTTTTTTCTTAAATTGAGGTTTGGCTATGCTATCAGCTTTTCAGAAGTGACAAACAAAGCTAGGGTTCTACTTAATTTGTTTATGATTAATGCGGTAGTGATGTTTTGCAACGTTATCTGTGTAGGAACTAGGAAATTTCGCCTTAGTTGGACAAAGTGGTAATCAAGATGTCAAATCCGAAAGTTTTCTTTGATATTGTAATTGGAAAGATGAAAGCTGGGCGAGTAGTAATGGAACTGTTTGCTGATGTCACCCCAAAAACAGCTGAAAACTTCAGGGCTCTATGCACTGGGGAGAAGGGGATTGGAAATTCTGGGAAACTTTTACACTACAAAGGATCTGCATTTCATCGTATTATTCCAGAGTTCATGTGTCAGGGAGGAGATTTTACGAGAGGGAATGGAACAGGAGGAGAGTCAATTTACGGGGCCAAATTTGCAGATGAGAATTTCAAGCTGAAGCATACTGGGCCTGGTATTCTTTCCATGGCAAATGCTGGACCCAATACAAATGGTTCCCAGTTCTTTATATGTACTACAAAGACTGAATGGCTTGATGGTAAACATGTTGTGTTTGGGAAAGTTGTTGATGGATACAGTGTAGTGAAGGAGATGGAGAAGGTGGGTTCAGGAAGTGGCAGGACTTTGGAACCAGTAATAATTGAAGATTGTGGGCAGATAGCAGAGAACTGAAAATCGTTGTTTGCAAGGAGTATTCAATTTCAATGTAAATTACTATCCAAAACAATTATAATAAATGATTTGTGTATTTGTATCCGATGTTTATTTATATAGACTTCAATTTTTGACTCCTTGGTAATATGGAATGCGACCTGTAGTTCCAGAAGCCTTTATCTGCTTTCTTGGTTGGGAAAATGTTGATCTTATGGATAAATTAATTGTTATGCGCTTTGTTCCCAGCTATTCTGGTATTACGAAGTGAGTGATGAGTGTGTCTTGCTGTTAGCAGGCTTGGTTGTAAATTTTGTTGAAAGAAAGAGAATTGTTCCTGGCTCATAATATATTTAGTTGATTCATGTAACTTATGAATAAAAATGAGTTAAGGATGAAGCACTTTGCACTGCATTTAAGTGTTATATAAGGCACAGGCAGGAGAAAGCAGCGTACTGTTGTCACAGCTCACTAGCGGACTAGCCCAGAGGCCTCAGCGAATAAATAGGTCACCAAAGTTGTACACATACATGAAAATTATAAGAAAATTAAGTTAAGAGAATTTAGAATATTAGTGCTGAAAATTTGATGAAAAATACTTGGAAGGTTATCAACAAACAAAGCCCTCTGATTTAACATAAATCCACATATGGGTTTTTATGTGCATCCTTTAAATCCATATAATTATTATTGGTAAAGACTAAAGATTAATTTTGTTTAATAAGACAGAGAAATGCAATGAAGGTAAAGGGAAATCTGAAAGCAGTTCTACTGCCATGTCCTGTATATCTAGCAATGTTAACAATCCACAATTCCCCTGTGGCCTCTTCCTATTATTTTACTCCCATAATCTCTCAGTCAATTGATCATCAAAACTTATCTAATGTTTAGTTTACATCAATATCAAATTACAACTACCAAAATGTGGAAGTGAAATTAAGTGTTTTAATTTTTATCAAAATCACATTTAAACTTAGATCAAGTTAACTCTATTTTCAGTAGTGTTTGTTTTGTTCAAATCAAATATGTAATAAATTTGGACAAGTTTACACAAAAATTCATTTATAACCCAAACGATGTCACAGTGATATTTGTAACATTATTCTTTATGTTAATCACAAAGATACTTTATTATTTGGGAGTAATCATGTTCGACACTAGACATATTATCATTATTTTTTATTATTTATAACAATGACAAATGAAATTAATAAATAAAAACTATCCAAACTCAACTCTAATCCCAGTGAAGTGACTTGAGATTAGACTGAGTATACTTATTTTAAACCAATGACCCTTAACTTAAAACGCACTTACACTGTGCAACCTTTACCGACTCGGATTTAACGTGGTAAGAATTGCAGAGCTTGTTGTTAGGGTTTACAGACTTACACTTTCAGACCTAGCCAGCGTAGAAGAAGCTCCAAAATCCAAATAACAGGGAAGGTATTATATTTCGGTTGGAAACAATGGCTGAAGAGCTGGTGCTAGATACCGCAATCAGAGACTGGGTTCTGATCCCTCTCTCTGTGGTTATGGTCCTAATTGGTGTGCTCCGCTATTTTGTCTCCAAGCTTATGAACTCTTCTCAAACCCCTGATCCCAAAATCGTTAGAGAGGGGTATTTTCTTCCCACCACCACAACATACATCTACCTCCTTAGTCTTATTATTATTGTTCATGTTTGTTAGGGTGATTTTATGGTCGTCATAATGCAGGCAAGTGATTGTTAGAGCTCGGAATTTACGTACTGGTGCTAATTTTATTCCTTCCAAGGCTTTTCGTGCCCGCAAGATTTATTTTTGTAACGAGGTTTGTTTTTTCGCTTAATGCTATTGCTTGCTGTCTATTTTAATTTTATTCATTTATGTTTTTCTTTATGTAGAGAAGAGAAATTGAATATTTGAATTTAGTGCCACTTGTTGTAGTCATTACTTATCTTATCTCCTGGGACAATTGATCTAGCCATTCTCCCTCTGAGGTTTATTTGCTTGTAGTCAAAACTTTGTTTTGGATGAATCCTTTATCCCCGGATAGTTTATCAATGAATTTTGTATTTTTTGTTTCGTTTAAGACACATTAGAAATTAATAACTCTGTTATGACTTATGACTTATGAGCTTTATATAGTATCTAAGATGATCATATAACCGCCCAGTAAAACAGTTAACTCATGTTGTTTTGTCAACTTCAATTAAAGGAAAATGGCCTCTTGTTTGTTCCGAAGAGCCAAGCCCAGAATCCTCAAGCACAGATGTTTTCTGATCCAAACATGGCCATGGATATGATGAAGAAAAACCTTTCAATGATCATTCCTCAGGTATTGAAATTTTACAGTTTCACAGTACTTTGACATAAAATTTCAGGCCATACTTCTTGCTTGTTACTATAGTTTTTACCTATGATGAAACTATGCATTAGTGAATTTTTGTTATGTTGTTCCTCCTTATTGAACAGACTCTTACTTTTGCTTGGGTGAACTTCTTCTTTTCGGGTTTTGTAGCAGGTAATTTTTCACATTGGCTTTTGCTTCATTTTTCCATATTGGTTCATTGGAATATTTCCTTCTTTCTGTGACATGTGATTGTGAACTCATTTCTCATGGTGTCTCTTTCTTTAAAATGCTAACATGCCGGCTTTTGCTGTTAATAAATTACAACTGGTCTTTTTGTATGTACAAGCACATACATCTCTTGACTTATATTCCCTGCTTTTATCATGACCTCTCAAAATATGTTCAAAACCACGATGACCAAATCTTGTTTTTTGTGCAGCCAAGATACCCTTTCCACTGACACAGAGGTTTAGGTCAATGTTACAAAATGGAATTGACCTAAGCACAGTGGATGTTAGCTATGTCAGTAGTCGCTCCTGGTAATCTTCAATTTCATGGAGCTTATGATTCCTCTTGACCAATCTCTACTTGTTTCACTCTTACTTGTATACTTGTCATCATTTTTATTTTTTTTTCATTTCATTTCAGGTATTTCCTCAATCTGTTTGGATTAAGAGGATTGTTTAGTCTCATTTTGGGGGAAGAAAATGGTTAGTGATGGTTTGAAAGCTGAGCAGTTCTATTCATATACTTTTAAAATTTAATATCTCTTAAATTCAGTGAATTAGAATTCTTACTACTTTTCAATATTTTGCCCATTGTTTCTTTAATGATGGGATTTGAATAGGCGCTAGTGAGAGGTTGTGATGTATTTGTTTTTGATACAGCTGTAGATGATGCCCAACGTATGATGCAAATGGGTGGTGGATTTGGATTTGATCCTACAAAGGTACAAATATGAAGTGTTTTTTTTTTCCTGGTATGAAAAAAAAAAAAAAGAAAGCTTTAGCATTTTCTAGTATAGTACATTGCTCTCCTGCGATACCTATGTCTTTTCTGATCACTTTGCTTAGTTCGTTATTGAAGTCCATGCTTTGGAAGCTTATGTTATCTTTTACATATAGACTGGTCTTCTCTCAGCTATTGAACATGCAGACAGAATGCACTAATATATTAGCCAAGGTTTCACTGCCCTACAAAATATGGACCCAGTACCTACCATATATGCTACATTGCTACTTCTGTTTGAGGCAACCATAGAAATTTATATTTAGAATAAAGCCACTTTAGTTCCTCAATGAGTTTTTTACTAAGTTAGTTTCGTAAAGATACAAAAAATTATCATCAAATTTGTCCTTTTATATAACCACTTTAGTCCTCCATATAAATGAATTTAGCGACAATTTTGTATATTTGAAGGACTAATTTGGTTAAAAAGGTTTTTGAAAGCCACTTTAATCTTTGAGGATTGATTTAGTAACAAAATCTTTAAGGAGTAATGTAGCAATACCATGACCCTCAGAAACAAATGTGGCAATACCTTATTATTTGGAGGACTAAATTGAAGGTTACTCTTATATCTTTTTTATTTTAAACAGGCTTTGCGAGGCATCAATTTTATACAATTTAGAATAAATACCCCAAATCTTATGTTTAATTTATTTATTTTAATCTTGGTCTCAGGGTTTGAATGCTGAGAAAGACAATCTTGACATAACACAGCATGATTGGGCCTTACCAAATTTTGAACAGCGTGCTGAGGCGGTCTTGAGGAATGTCATCTGTTGAGCTTTACCATCCGCTGCAAAGGTATCATAGATCATGTTGAGTTTCACATTATTATCTAAAAATAATGTCATTTTTTTTTCTTGAAACCAGAAGAACATAAGTTAAATGTTTCTTGCTTCAAGGTTTTAGGTTACCTATAAGAAGCACAAGATTTGCCATGAAATGTATTCTCGTTTCCGTGTGGATACCAGAATTCTGATCCCAATCACCATTTCTCTCGAGGGACCAGAGGCCTAGATAGTTGCTAATTTTGGACACAAATGAACTGTGTGGATGACATTGGATAAACAAAAAGAAAAATAGAAGGTAAGTTCCGAAAAAGAAAAAAAAAATAAAGGAGAAAAAACATTCTCATATTTGCCAATGAGTGTTGTCCATATTAAAACATGTATGAACATTGAACAGTAGGTACGAGTTGCTATCAAGTGTTATTCTAAAAATAAAGTAGCAATGTGTAATGTTATTTTTGTTAGTAGAAATTAGGGGGAAAAGAGTATCCTGATTAAAACTCTTACCTTTGATACCTTCCATATCGCCTACTGAAAAAACACAAGAGGTGAGTTAAGCTATAATAAAACAAATAATGATGATGTTATGATGCCGGTGGTCAATATATTTAGTGTCTTTTAATTATTTTTTAATAAGAAAAATGAGTTTATTATTTGGCTGAATAAAAACTAAATGATTTTTTTTTGGTGAGATATATGAATTTCCTTTAAAAGAAAAGGTTATATAGTGGACTTTAATCATTATCTATTAATGTAAAAATGTCTTAAATTCGCATATAAGTTTCATCACGTTATTTAATGAGTTCCATATATTACGTAGTTGCTAACATAGTACAATTCATTTAATAAAATATCAAGGGTTAAATATGTTTTTGGTATCTAAACTTTTACCCGAATTTGGTTTTAGTCCCTAATTTTTTTTTTGGTTGGTTTTGGTGCCTAACGTTTCCAAATCATTGAAATTAGTCTCTGCTGTCACCCTTATATTTAACAGAGTTGACGGCAGGGACTAATTTCAATGATTTGAAAATGTTAGGGACCAAAACCAATGAAAAATAAATATTAGGGACTCCCAGATTCAGGTTTGGTCCCTAAACTTTCACCCGAATTTAGTTTTGGTCCCTAAAGTTTTCAAATCATTGAAATTGGTCCATGATGTCACCCCTATATTTAACAGAGTTGACGGCCGGGACTAATTTCAATGATTTGAAAACATTAGGGATCAAAACCAACGAAAAAAAAAATTAGGGACGAAAATCAAATTCGGGTGAAAGTTTAGGGACCAAAAATATATTTAACCCAAATATCAAATATTAGATAATAATGTACAAGAAATTTATAGAAACTGCATTAAAATAAAATTTGTAGTGATAGAAGCAAAAACTAAGAAAGTTAATAATGATTGATAAAAAAAAAGAAGAGGACTGCAATAAATTTTCACAACGATATTTGTATATGGTTTTGCATTTGGTTATGTTTGGGTTGTGCTAAGTGCTCACAAAATTAAATAGATTGAAAAAAAGAATGTAATATACTTTTTAAAACCCCATTTAACAAAATTAGGGCCCATTCGGGGTGGTTGTGAGTTTTCAGTTTTTGATTTTTAGAAGTTTTAAATCAACTTTTTATAACTCAAAACCAACAATTAAAAACTTGTTTTTTTGGTTTTCAAAACGAGCATTTTGAAAACCACAAAAAATGGCCCCTTAAATAGCTTTATAATGTGGCTAACTTTTTATACACTTCTAAACTATCATACTTAATCCCAAAATATTATAACACAAATAGTATATAAATAATGTATTTTTTGGTTAACATTGTGTAAATAGTGTTGTTAAATTAAATTTAAAATACCACCAAACGCGTGAATTAATTGGTAGGGATTGTTCTAACTGAACTTGTGATTTCGAATTCTAGATCCTTGGAGGAATCCTATAATTTTACAAAAAAAATAGTAAAAATAAACTTTAGTTTTCTTAATTTGAAGTAAAATCTAAATTAAATTTCAACATTTGACGTGATTGGAATATCATAAGTATACAGAGAAATTTCTATCATGTGAGGTGGGTGGAAGCAGGTCCCCTTTTAAGGTAAATGTAAGACATGGAAAGCAATTTGATGAACGATTAAGGGTGTTCGTGGTTCGATTTGGATCGATCGAGTCAAAAATTATCTGATCCGATCATTGCGGGTTTATCATTTTATCATCTGAACGGTTTTGATATTTTTTCAAATCTAGCTAATCCAATCCGATCTAATTTAAATTGGATTGGATTGAATCGATTTTCGATTTTTTGGATTTCAGTTTGATTCGGTTTTCAGTTTTTCAGTTTGGTTTACGCGGTTTACATTGGATTGGTTTGAATATGAACACCCTTACGAACGATCATCTTCGTTTTTTTTTTTTGTAGAAGAAAAAACTTAGACCCAAAATGATCATATTTGTTTAGGGACATGGCGTTTCCGAAAGCTGCCAAATGGGCTGATTCTTTCTATCTATGTGCGGTCACATAAGATAAGAGTGATGGGCCTTGTTGGGACTATAATGATCTTCGTCATATGGGTCCCGGATCAGGCACCGTCCCACTACTCTTGGGTCCCTTCTTGCCCCTCGCTGCTTCTTTATTTATCTCTACCATCACTTTCAAATTGTGCTTAGCAAAAGTGACTATGAATTGAAACCTTAACAGTAAAAGTACATAATTTTTCGACAATTACGGGCACCAAGGTTTTGCTTGTTCAATAATTATGCCAGCTAGTGCTTATTAATCTATACCAAAACTGCTTTGTTCTCAGAAATTTGATTTCATTAAAGTACTAAAAACTTTGGAAAAAGAACTTTAACCAGCACTAGTGATAATGAGGACAGTAATTTGTCCGGCAAGTTTCTACACAAAATTCACAGGCATAATTTTATTTTATATATTTTTTAATTGAGTGGGAAAGAAAAGGAGGGGGAAGAAATGAGTCTGTGACGTTTGTGTAACTATTTAATTTTGTATTACTAACATATTATCACTGAATTATTTGGTATAAAATCTGGATTGCAGCAATTATGTGCCGCGTTGAAGCAAATGAACTCGGAAATTGTCCATTTGATTTTATCCAAAGGTTTTCATCAATGAGATTCAGGTCATTTGTGTCGTTCTTGTGGAAATTTAATTTATTAGGTTTTGATTTCATTAAGTTTTATAATTTAATTTGTATTTATATTAGCTTAATTCATGTACAAAATTCATCATAATATAAACTTTACAAAAGGAAACGGTTAATTGAAATAATTCACTAGTGCATAATTTTAGGAAAAATATTTATTTATTCTGAGGAAAGTTAATAGTACACCATTCTAATTAGCTAATAGCTAACTAGGGTACACTGCTAGGATAACATGAGATTATGACAATTTCGTTAGATTAAATCAATGGTGTTAAATCTTTGACATGCGTCAAAAGCATAAAAATTACTGATGGACTACTCCTAATCTAAATTTGTAGAAGTTAGTAAAAACTTGTCTGTGTAAACATTTCATTTATCTATGCACTACAAATAATTTTTCCAATTTTAGTGAGATCCGATCTAAATAATTTTTGCCCATAATAATTGTATAAAGGAAAAACATTTACAACTGGACATGCTTGCTGGTGTCCTTTAATTGACATGGGGTGTCTGCCTTCAAAAAGATTCTTCCAAGTGATCCTACTATTCAATCAAGAGTACTCTCTATCTATGGCTATATCTATATATACCTCTCACTTTGATCAGCTACTCACCTCACAAGCTATAAGCTACCACTCTCTCTGCCTGACTCTTTCATTTCTCTTTCACACCTTTGCATTGCCCAAATGGCCAGTGTTCAGGTAACTCAAAGATACACTATCTCCAATTTGTTGTAACCTCTGGTTTTGTACTTATGCTATACGGTTAGTCTGTGCAGTTTAGTCCTTCATATATATTATATATATGTGGGAATAAATATCATTAATTGTGACCGATTATATTTTAAGTATTTCTATTTTTCTTATTTTCTTTGTTGGGAGCCTGATCATGGAAGTTCACGAAGTATTCAGTGGTGGATTATGATTGTGCTAAGCAATCTTATGTTGATACCCTGTTTTTTTTTGTTTTTTTTTATTTTTTGGGTTCTCGTTTTGTTGTGACAGTTGGATCTAAAGTACAGGTCAGGTCATTGATCAATATCTATATATGTAATATTTCTTTAGCTAAGCACTCCATCACTAATATTTCTAAACCAAAGCCCCTCAAAATTATTGTATTTGATTTTAAGAAGACATTAATGATCACACACATTGATTGAACTTCTGCTTGTGTAAAACCAAAAGGAATAAATTAATTTCATATAAAGTAGCATATTTTGTTGCCATTTCACATTTTATTCTACATTCTCCAACTAATTAGTTATTGGCTTCTCATCAAGAAGGAACTTAGCGTGGCTTTAGAATTAAATTGAGATTTGTTGATGCAGCAGGTTGAACAAACACCACCAACATTGGACGAAACCGAAACAACCAAGACCGAGGAAGCAGCCACTGAGGTTCCAGCAGAAACCGAACAACCAAAGGAAGAAACAGCCCAAGAATCAAAACAAGAAGCCGAAGAAGTGGCGGTTGTAGTGGAGACCAAGGAAGTGGTGACAGAGGAAAAGCCAGAAGCAGCAGTGGAGGATGAGAACAAAACAGATGAAGCACCAAAGGAAGACACCGCCACTGATGCTTAATTAATTAGGCTTCATGAAATGTCAAAGTGAAAGCAACAAGTTCATATATATGGCTTTGATTTGTTGATTGCATTGCATCTCCAAGTTGAAAATTAAAGTTTCTCTATTTCTAAAATGTACCGACATATATAATATGTCTTTACTTTAGTTTATTAATTACTACTACTATTATAATATATCTACGTGTAACACTTGGTTTTCACATCAGTATCCATTGCAAACAACTAGTGATATAAGAAATTCCTTGGTTTACTAGCTGGGAATTAAGGCATGAGTAGCATCTTTCATTTCTGAATTTGTGATCAATAAAAAAATAATTTGCAAAACTATATCTATCTTGTCATTGCTAATAGTTAAAATTAATGCCACTTTTATGTGTATAAACACGAAATTTAGAAAATATTATTGGCACATACAACTTAAAAGAATTAGTGGTTAATGCTCGCTCAGCATTAAAAACATACATGGGAGGGAGACTTCTCATTTTTAATTACTTTACTTATCCAAAATATATATACCACTATCTCAATTACTATATGTTAGCTTAGCTGTAAATTACGTGATCTTAGGAGTTAATTACTCCTTAATTCTCTCAATTAGTTTCTGATTGTAATCCTTTCCTTTTTTTGGTGATTGATTCGGTTGTATAGGCTAATCCAAATACATGTATATAATTAACTCAAATGAATGAGAATGATATAGTTTTTCTCCCAGAATTGGCATGGTATCAGAGCGGTTGATCCTAGGACTGTGTTCTGAATATCAAAAGCTTGAATGGCAGATGAGAGCACGGGGAATGAACCCAAGGCATCCTCTAACATCTCTGAGGACCTCGTGCAGTCTCTAGCTGCTACCATGGCTAAAGTCCTGGCACAGAACCAGTTTGCTCCGCAAACCAGTTCACAAGAGTCAGGCACCAACACAATTAACATAAAACTTGATGGATCCAATTATGGTTTATGGTCTCAGGTGGTCGAACTTCACCTCTCTGGGAAGGACAAACTGGGACACATAAACGGAGATGTACAGGAACCTGCTGTGACAGATTCTACATATCGACGGTGGAAAACGGAGAATGCCACCGTTAAAGGCTTGATCTTGAACTCTTTGGACCAATGCTTGGTGGGGAACTTCATACGATTCTCTACTGCAAAACAAGTGTGGGATGCTATTGCTACAACCTATTTTGACAGTAGTGACTCCTCCCAAATTTACGATCTCAAAAGGAAAGTCAATAGCGTGAAACAGGCTGGTGGAACGCTGGAGGCTTATTATAATTCTCTTCAAGGATTATGGAGAGAAATAGATTTTCGGAGACCAAATCCAATGGTATGTGTTGATGATATTCAAAAATTTAAAGATTTATTGCAGGAAGATCGTGTTTATACGTTTCTTGATGGTCTGGATGACCGTTTGGATCGTGTAAGGGGAGATGTGTTGCAGATGAAGCCATTCCCATCTCTTGAACAGGCATATAGTTATGTTAGAAGGGAGGACACACGACAGAGTGTGATGCTCTCAGGCACTGATGCTGGATCATCTGCAGCAATGGCTACAAAGGGAGCACAACTTCTGCAAAATGCAGCAAAGGGAAGTTTAGGGAATGGTGGTAAATCTACCAAGAAGCAGTCAAATACTGAAGGTGGCTGTACCCATTGTGGGAACAAAAAGCACACCAAGGAGACGTGCTTCAAGATACATGGCTACCCGGACTGGTGGCATGAACTCCAGTCTAAGAAACAAAAGGAAGGAGGGACAGTGAAGGTCTCTTTAGTACATACTGAGCCTCAATTATCTCTTGTTACTCAAGTAGAATCTTCCTCAACTATCACCTGTGATGAAGGTAACATATGCTTTACATACTTGTCTTCTAACAATGGTAATAATGGAGGGTGGATCATAGACTCGGGTGCTACCGATCATATGACATATTGTGCCAGTGATTTAGTACAGAAATCACTACCTAGACAATCCTGTATCATAAATGCCAATGGAGAATCATACCCGGTGACAGGAGCAGGGACGGTTAATTTTTCAAACCATATCTCTTTGCCTAATACTTTACTTGTTCCCTCTTTATCAAATAAACTTATCTCTGTTGGGCAAGCTACTGAACAATTAAACTGTGTGGCACTTATGTATCCCAATTTCTGTCTTTTTCAGGATATCCTCACGGAGGAGATCATTGGGCGTGGTACTAAGAGGGGAGGACTCTACTACATGGAAGATTTGAATTCTAGCAGGGTGAATAACGTGGGAAAGGCTAGCAACAGCAAAGAAGGAGAGATTCGGGTTTGGCATGCGCGTATGGGTCATCCATCTTTTTATTACATGAAGCATGTACTTCCAAAACTCTTTGCTGGTGTAGATTTGAGTAAATTGACATGTGACACTTGTATTGTTGCAAAGAGTCATCGTGTACCTTTTCCCACACATTTGAATAAAATAGATACTCCTTTTGGTTTGATACATACTGATGTTTGGGGACCATCATCTTTGCCGTCCTTATCTGGTCATCGGTGGTTTGTAACCTTTATCGATGATTGCACTCGTGTTACTTGGCTATATTTTCTTAAGCATAAGAATGAGGTTTTTAATATATTTAAAACCTTCCACAGTATGATTCAAACGCAGTTCGGCTCTCCCATTCGTGTTCTCCGTTCAGACAACGGAGGAGAATATGTTAATAATCAATTTCGGCATTTCTTTAATGCCCATGGGATTATACATGAGACCTCTTGTCCTAATACTCCTCAACAGAACGGTGTTGCCGAACGGAAGAATCGACATATCCTAGAAACAGCAAGAGCCTTACTCATAGGTGCTCATATGCCATCTAAATATTGGGAAGAAGCTATTGGGACAGCTATTTATCTCATGAATCGTATGCCGTCTAGAACTC
Source organism: Sesbania bispinosa (assembly GCA_026901365.1). Taxonomy (NCBI): domain Eukaryota; kingdom Viridiplantae; phylum Streptophyta; class Magnoliopsida; order Fabales; family Fabaceae; genus Sesbania; species Sesbania bispinosa. The sequence goes on from QLOH01000172.1 coordinate 972,901, forward strand.
TTGACTTCAAGACTCCCCTTGAAACCTTGAACAGCTACTTCTCAATCTCTCCCCACTTACTACTTCCTACCAAGGTGTTTGGGTGTGTGGTCTTTGCACATCTTCCTCGGCATCTACGTTCCAAGTTAGACCCATGTGCTATTAGATGTGTGTTTTTGGGTTACGGGAGACACACCAAAGGGTATCGATGTTTTGACCCAATTAACCGTCGAACATATGTTACCATGGACGTGTCTTTTGTGGAAACTGAGCTCTATTATGTCGGTCGTACTCATCTTCAGGGGGAGAAGAATGGTGAAGATGGCAACATAGGAGGCATATTTGGCACAGGTGGCATGTTTACATCTGATGTACCACAGGGGTCCGGAATTATTGGAGCAAATCATGATAGCGGTGGTTCACATGATGTGTTATGCAGTGAGGGCAGCTCTGACAACTTTACTACATACATGTCAGGAGACCATCAATCGGAGGAATTGAGAGAAAGTCAAAGTCAACCCACCTCATCTTCTACTCCATGTGGGATGGATTCACAGAATGAAAATGCATGTCAAATTGAATCGGAATATGGCTCGGGTGAAGCAATGCAAGGTGACATGACATCGTCTTCTACTCCTCCCTCTGTACCCACTAATGAGTCTTCTGAGGATATCCAGGTACGTATTACCTCCGAGACTAATTTGCCTAACACCTCTAGAAAATATACATTGCCTTTCAGGTCCAATAGGGGTAAACCTCCTCTTAGATACTCTCCAGATGTGGAAGGAAAGGGAACAAAGCATCCTATAGCAGACTTTGTTACTACTGAAAGGCTCTCAGATTCACTTAAGGCCTTTGTATATCAATTGTCTGCTCAATCAATACCTACTAGAGTTGAGGAAGCTTTGAAAGATCAAAACTGGACTCAAGCTATTCAAGAGGAAATGCAGGCCTTACAAAAGAATAACACCTGGAATCTTGTACCTTTGCCAGATGGGAAGAGTACAGTGGGTTGTAAATGGGTCTTTTCCATAAAGTATAAACCTGATGGGTCTATTGAGAGATACAAAGCCAGGTTGGTGGCTAAAGGTTATACTCAGACATATGGAATAGACTACCAAGAGACATTCTCTCCTGTTGCAAAACTCAATACCATTCGAGTGCTTTTATCTCTGGCTGTAAATTTAGATTGGCCCTTACACCAACTGGATGTGAAAAATGCGTTCTTACATGGGAACTTAGAAGAAGAAGTGTATATGGATATCCCACCAGGGTATACTGTCTCAACAAATGGAAATTTGGTGTGCAGGTTGCAGAAAGCTCTATATGGATTGAAACAGTCGCCTCGAGCATGGTTTGGACGGTTTAGTTTGGCAATGAAGAAGTATGGATACAGACAAAGTAATGCTGATCATACACTTTTTTTGAAGAAGAGGAAAGGAAAGCTCACAGCTCTTATCATCTATGTAGATGATATGATAATCACAGGGGATGACTCTGAAGAAATTAACAGAATACAGGTGCAGCTTAACTCTGAATTTGAAATGAAAAATCTTGGGGAATTAAAATACTTTCTTGGAATAGAGGTTACAAGATCACGAGAAGGAATTTTTATTTCTCAAAGGAAGTATGTGTTAGATCTTCTATCTGAAGTTGGGTTGTTAGATTGCAAACCAGCAGAGACACCTATTCCCCAAAATTTGAAATTTGTGGAGACTAATGACCCAGTACCAGCAAACCGAGAGCAGTACCAGAGATTAGTGGGAAAGCTAATTTATCTCTCACATACCAGACCAAACATAGCATATGCAGTTAATGTGGTCAGCCAACACATGCAGAACCCAGGGGAGGAACACATGTAGGTAGTAACGAGAATACTACGGTACTTAAAGTCTTCACCGGGAAGAGGGTTACTATATTCAAAGAATAATCATCTAGAAGTAGAAGGTTACTCGGACTCTGATTGGGCTGGAACAAAACCAGATAGGAAGTCCATTGCAGGCTATCTCACTTTAGTGGGTGGAAACTTAGTAACCTGGAGGAGTAAGAAGCAAAAGAAAGTCTCAAGATCAAGCACTGAAGCTGAATGGAGAGGCATGGCAAATGGGATTTGCGAACTACTTTGGCTTAGAAGATTATTGACAGAATTGGGATACAAACCAAAGTCAGCCATGAAGCTACATTGTGATAATCAATCAGCCATTGAATTATCTGAAAATCCCATACAACATGAGCGAACGAAGCATGTTGATGTGGACAGAAATTTCATCAAGCAGAACCTAGATGACAAGATTATTAGTTTCCCATATGTGAGATCTGAAGACCAGCTGGCTGACATGCTGACCAAGGCAGTATCTGGGAGGATCTTCCATGACTCTCTTGGCAAGTTGAGGATTAGAGATATTTACTCCCCAACTTGAGGGGGAGTGTTAGCTTAGCTGTAAATTACGTGATCTTAGGAGTTAATTACTCCTTAATTCTCTCAATTAGTTTCTGATTGTAATCCTTTCCTTTTTTTGGTGATTGATTCGGTTGTATAGGCTAATCCAAATACATGTATATAATTAACTCAAATGAATGAGAATGATATAGTTTTTCTCCCAGAATTGGCACTATATAGTGTACCACTGTACCCTTCTAATCAAGTATGGATTCTCACTGACTTGGATCTACACCTCATGGGTCGAACAAGGCCTGTATAGGTGAAATCCAAACCAAGTTTGGTCCAGTGTAATGAACTTGAGTCCACCTTGAACAATTTGCATTTCGTCAATGATATGGACCATTGTTGACCAAAAAAATAAAATGGACCATATAAAATAAATTATATTTCAAATAACTCGAACATAGATAAATATTAGCTACTATTTATTAATGATAACGATATCCTCTTAAAAGTAAGGACACCAAAAGAATCTCCCCATAAGTTTTTAATTTATGCACGCTAGAATTAGTTTGTATCAAGTTATAATATCCACACTAATCGAGTGTTATTTTTCTTCTTTGTATTATTCTCGTCATGCTGTGAAGGTGAGGTATCTCATTAGTTTGTAATAGAGTGAGGTATCCTATCCCTATTAGGTTGTAATTAAGCTATGCACAAGGGGAAGGGGTGAAGCATATCCCTAAGGTGTAACTCTTGTACAAATGTTGTATCTCTGGTTTTATAGTGGACAAATTTTAAGCAAAAGCTTAGTGGTTGGGTGTAGGTCATAAATTATTGAATTTGACTCTCTCTACGTACCCTATTCTATTTAATTTCCAATCCGAATCGTTATTGTTATTGTTATTTGTCATATCTTGTATATTGCATCAATTGACTTTTTGTTTTTTGTTATTGTAATTCTTGTTTTTTGTTTCTTCATGTGTACACATTATGTATAAGATTGTAGTTGAATATGGTTCCACTTTGTTGGATTGGATTTCTTAGAAGTGAGTTCTATATGTTTGATTGGAATGGTTGAAACTGAATTCTGACAGTTATTTAGCTATTTGGGGAAACTGAAAATATAGGGGAAACTCTGTCAAATTTTTTGTAGAACTTTTTATAATCCTTGGAACTAATTTTACCATTAAATGAGTTAGTTACTTACAAATGTATAGCTTTGAGTCTTCCCTTGTTGGTTGTTGTACTTAATATGTTGGTTCATTGGAATTGCAAGCACTAAGTTTCATACAATTATTTTGCTATTTGGAGAACCTTAAAATATAGGGAAAACTCTGTCAAAATTTTTGTAGAATTTTACTCATTCCTCTACACTAAATATTTTCCCATATAAATTAGTTAGTTGTTTACAAATTAAGATTAAACTTTGTTATACTTGTTTGAATTTTAATTTTATTTAACATATTGAATGAAATTTGTTGTCAAATATCATATACTGTAGAATAAGAGTTTAGGCATACAAAATTGGTGTTATTAGATGTCAAATTTAGGATACAGAAGCTACTGCAGAATTAAAAAAAAAAAGAAAGGTATTTATCGCGGTTCCTTGAACACAACAGCTATGGAATCTTTTTATTTTGTTGCTAGTTTTTTATCGCGGTTCATTTTCAGAACCGCGATAGAAAAACTGAACTATTATCGTGGTTCCAAAAAATGACCGCGATAATATCTTTTAATCACACTACGCAGGAACGCGGTTAAAATCGCGATAAAAAGTCATTTTTAACCGCGATAAAAAAGCTTTTTTAGCATAGTGTATCTAATAGCTTCAAAACTAAACGGATATCTTTTAACTTTTGTGAGAGGTTTTTAAAAATTTTAAAACTTAACTCACCCACTTCTTAAGTTTGAGGTCATTTGGGCAAATAGAAATTAATTTTAGTTATATTGATTTTGGTTCTAATAATGAAAAATTTTCTCAAAATAAACCAACATCAAAGCAGTAATTCAATTAATTCTTTCTGTCTCTGTAACCTAATAAAATAAATTCAGCACAAGCATTCAATATATTTTCATCAAATTCTAGTTTTATTCTTCCCAAACACTGAAACACGTGATATATAATATAATTGATTCCTCTTAATCAAGATCTCGGATTTGAGTCGCATGAATGGAAAAAAAAAAATTTCTTATGAGAGAGCTAATTCCCCCATAATATGGATGTTCCTGATTCAAGCAGAATTGCCCTGTGGAGGCTGGATACACGTTTACTCAAAAAAATTAATCTTATGCTTTTTTTTGTGTAAAAAATAATTAATCCTTTGCTCAACTATGAGCAATAATTACAAATTAAAATATTTTTTTTTGGCTTTTTAATAGAATATTACAATTTTTGTTTTAATCACAGATATACTCTATTGCTAGGGAAAATTTTGTTCATAGTTCAGTTAAAGTAAGACTTAGTATTGCAATTTCTAACTACACAAAGTATTTACAATTTATGAATCACCTAACACCGTTGCTTTATTTTTAAAAAATAAATAAAAATAAGTTTTGACCATCAACGAATGCTACTGCTAGGAAACAGAAACAGTTAGTAAACTTTTGTATCGCGTAAATATCACTTAAGAGTTATTGATTAGTTGGCAATGTAGATTGAGATTGTGTGGAAAGAGCTGGCTTCTAAATTTGATCCTCACTAAACACACTCTTAAAAAATGATGATAATTCTTAACTTTGACTAAACCCCGAATAGAATTACCCCAATAAAAAAAGTGCAACTTAACGACGAGTTCAGAGAAACTTTACTAACGGAGTATTTGAATTATTAATTATGAAATCATTACTCCAGTTCTGAGGTTAGAGCCTGTTTGTTTTAAATTCCAATAGTACAAAATCATGGTTTTGCAGAATTGATTTTAAATCACTTCCATTTAACGTATTTCGTAAAGCGTGTATCATCTATCTTAACCATTTATTTTTAGAATCAATTTTACTCAACTGTAAACCAAATCTCCATACCATGTCAATCGGTATTTTTAGTTAGAGTTAAAAAAAATTATATATTACTGAGAGTGTGTTTGGTAAGCCATTTCAGCTAGCTGAAAGCTGAAAGTAGTTGTTATTTCAGTTGTGTTTGGTAAGGTAGTTTTTTTGGGTAGCTACTACATTTTCTTGAAAAGGTACTTGAGGTAGTTTTTTTTTAAAAAAGCTCTAATTTTCAGCTACTACCTAAAAATTAATTACAAGTTTATCCATCAACTACCCCCAGTTATCATTATTAAATAAGTAATGATGTCTTTATATGTTATTTTACCATTTTCAACTAGTTTTACCAAACACGTACATTCAATCAAATCAGCTAGCTTTTCAGCTTTTCAGCTAGTTTTACCAAACACACTCTATAGGTGTTTGGTAACACTAGATGAAAATGATAAAATGACATATATATATATAATGACATAATTAATTATTAAATAATGATGAGTGGGGGTGATTGAGGGATAAACTTATAAAAAAATTTCAGTTAGTAGCTGAAAAATGTGAGCTTTTAAAAAAAATCTCAAGAAAAGTTAGTAGTTATATGAAAAAACTACCTTATCAATACTGATAAAATGATTTCAACTACTAATTCCAGCTTCCATCCAATTTAAATATCCTACCAAACACACTCTAAATTGAAAAAGTAATAGCTGGTAATTAACACCAAAGAGTTGATGGTTTTTTTTTCATAAGACTAATTTATCCTCTATGTCCTAAAACTCTCTCTTACCATCTGATGTATGTGGTTGAAGAATTTTGATAATAATACCATGAATTAGTTCCAAAAAAAAAACTTTTGTGAGTAGACACTGTTTTAGTATCCGGAGTAGGGATGTCAAAGCACCCGCGGATACCCGTGGATATACCCGTAATGGGTATCCACATATTTATTAAATGGGTGGAGACAGATATTATACTACCCGCTCCACGAGTATCCGTATACTCATTAAAACATATTTTTCTATTAAATATATTTAAATATTAAGATTTTTTATTATTTTATGATGAGATATAATTTATTTTATATTAATTTTTTATAATATTTTTAATATATTAACATGTAATGGTATTATATAATAATTATTTATATATATAGTATGATATTATAATTTATTATATAACATCTCTATTTTTTTAATAAAATTTAAATTCTTAAACATTAATGAGTATTCGTGAATATCCATGGATACCCATTACCTATATAGGTACCCGTTAATTTTAGCTGATACGTAGTACTACCCGCATCCGTAATCCGGAGTCCGGAGAATAAGTTATGGATTAAAAACTTAATGCTCCACCATATATACCTTTATTACATCATCTAGCTGCATTAAACTTTTGACCATAGAATGTATAAGTGCAAAGTATGAACTAGCTAGGGGTACATTCAAAAGTTCTGGAAGCCTCGCCAGTCGCCATTTCCTTAGGCAAGTGTATGTTGGTTTGACCAACTATCTCTTAATTGGGAGACAACGCCAAAATCATATATATAAACTTTTTATTTTTATTTTTGGGGACACAATTATTATTTCATCTTAAGCCCTATCCATTGATTTGACTATAACAAGGAAAGGCTGACCATCGTTTTCCAAAAGGCGTAGCCAGAAACACACTGAAATTAATTATGAACCTTTAATTTTAATGAAAGAAAAAGGTTATGATTGGTTTTATTTATTTGAAGATCAATAGTTACTAATTAACCTAGTAACCTGTCTCTCCACAATGAGAAATTATATTTTAAGACTGAAAATTTTAGCATAAAAATTATTTGTTATTGCTACAAAAAATATTTTAGTTATTTAATCAAATAAAAGTATAAGAATCATTTCAATTCATTATTTTTTTTTTTCAATTAATCACCCACAATAACTAATAAGCAGTATTGATCTTTATTATTTTGATATGAATTTGAATTAGTATTCATGCATCCACGAGTTCAATTTCAAGAGACAACTTATAATAATTATTATGTTTGTAGATATTTAATATTTAAAATTAGTTGAATATTTTATATCACTTTGATCTTTTGCGATTATTAGATGTTTTAAAAATGTAATTTCTCGATGCGAATTCCTTAATTTGGTCTCAATCAAGTTTCAACTTAGAACGTAAATATAGTATATATATACAAGTTTGAAAGCTCTATTTACAATTGCATTAGCCTCTCGATTGTCCATTAATTCTCGTTCACAGAAGAATCCATGTACTATAGAATTAATTATTTTTGTCTTTATTTCTCATGCATGCATGCATGTGTGTGATTGCAAGGAGAGAAAGAGCAAAAGAGTACAAAGTTGAATATTATTACACCCCAAAAAAACTAGGATGAAGAAAGCAACGAGTTCATATCAGTCAACATGCATCCATCCATCCAGTTTTTTTTTTTCCTTTTTTTTTCTTGTTCAGCTTTTTGTTTTTTTGCATGCATTTATCTGATTGTGCCCTTCCGAGCATTATTGTAATTGAAAAAGAAAAAGGGAAAAGAAGAAGAAAAAGAAGCTACAATTAATTTCTGCATTTGATCCTGTAATTCAACGAAAGAAACTATATATATATATATATATATATATATATATATATATATATCAACATCGAGTCGCATTGTATCTGTGCGTGTACAAAAATTTGTTGTAACCTTTTAGCATCCATTGTCAAAAAACAGTTACAGGTTCATGTATTCAAACGATCTAAAAGAAATGATGGACCATTTGCGTTGTTGCATTTAGGGGTCGTTAATTTACTGGCATAGAATATTTAATTTTCCATTTCTATTTCTTTTTTATTTTAATTATAAAAAATGTCAGCTTGATTTTTTTCATTTCATTTTTTATTTTAAAATTTTTTAATTAATATAAAGTTATTTTCACTATTTTCTAAAAAAATTAAAAATATATAAAAGATAAAATATAAATAGTGTGATATTTTTATAATTAAAATTAAAAAAATGAGAAATGGAAATAAAAAATATTTTCTGAAACTAAACGGTTCTGCTTTTTTTTTAACGTGTTCTTTTTCTCTTCTCATTCTCATTCTCAGGTTATATATTAAATGTAAAAATGAATTATTTGCTTAGTTTAATTAGTATACATTATTAACTCAATAATGTATGATCACATAACTTATATGATAGTGTAAATCTTTCTATATTGTCAGTCATTAGGCGATGAAAAATACTTAAAATTTTCGAAGTACAAACGATATTCTTGAATTATATAATAATGTATAAATAAAATATTGTTTATAAAAGCATTATTTCTCAATCCAAATTAAGATGAAAGTGGGAACGGAGCCAAGGTACAAACGTGTGCGAGTGAAATATGGTCCAAGTCAGGTAGTGGCGCAATAATGTAATGTGGTAGTAAGCAAATCACTTATTGACGGTATTTTAGGACTAGGAGGGGACCATGCTCCTAGCAAGCTAGCTCCTATATTACCCATTAATTATATATCAAGAAGAGAAGAGAAGACTTATAACTAATGGATAATATCAGGAAATATATATATAGAGCTATTGATCTATTGAATGATATTTGTTTAAAGATATTATCATAGATATATATTCACGATCTAGACTACTTGCTGTATTCTTTTCCTGCGGCTTTGGCTCCTCGTTTTAATTTCTGTGTTACATATATATGAAAACCATCGATTCTACCTTCTTTTCTCCTTTGAAATGTGCTTTATTAGTCTTTAGTGATCAGACAGAAGCTAGTTTTCATATAAAATTCATAGGACAGTTCAATAATATATACACACACTTCAGCTTTATTGGTTGTTATATACTTGTTGATTTATGTAGATCCATATATTTAAAAGAATGGACGGTGCTATGAAATGAAACGATTGAGCGCTGAGAACCTACGAGACAATAGCCTTTGAAATTTTAAGCAAACTTGAGTACACTACTACGCAAATATTGTTATAATGAGAGCATTCTGTTTCTGTAGCTAGCTTTCCCTGAAATAATTGTATTCATTAATTAATTGTTGGATTATATAGATTTGTTACTATGAGCTTGTAGACATACATCTTCTTTTTGTTTCTAAGTGAAATGACATTAAGGATAAACAAATATTAATGATCGAGTGCCTCACCTCTATTATGAACATATATAGATGGAAGAAATTAGCTAGTGAGTCCAAGGTAATTAGATGCATTACATTTTACCAAATAGTGGTCGGTGGAAATGTACTGTGATCTCAGGCGAATTTTACCTGTAAGATCATGGGTTCAAATCCTAAAATCCCGACTTTTGGGAGGGTTTACTTAACCACCACTCTGGTCCGAATGTTAAACCTACAACTTGTCTATGCAGATTCTCCCTCAAAGTAAAAAACAAGTGCATTAGAGTTTATCTATTGTATTGTACCTTTGTGAGAGATCCTCAGACCAGACCATTTGTGATCATGTGTGTGATCCATAAACAATTAATCTCCATAGCATTACATTACTGCATCTAGAACACAAGGGCTAGCATAAAATTCTGAGATTAAATTAAATTAGAGAAAAATGTTTGATGCCCGAGAGATAGCAGCCCCTACCCTTCCATTGGTTTGGTTGTGATAACTCCACTGTATATCTTAATAAAGGAAAGGAAAATACTCAAAATAGATAAATTAAGGAACATCGTACTACTACCATTCTCAATCTATCTATATTGCCACTTCATAAAGAAAGAAAAGACAGAGTGATAGGAAACTAATTGGAAAACAAACATTAATTAAGCTGAATGGTTCCAAAATAAGCACACAAGTTTGATGTTATGGTCATGCAATGTTGAAGTTGAATGAACCCCACCTGAGCCTTCCCTGGCCGCCATAAGCCCACAAATTCTTTTGACTCACGTGCATCAACCTCATCTTCTTTTCATTTGGGTCCCATTAACCACCACACCATCTTTCTTTCAAATTGCAAGTGCCAATGCAATGTATTCATCTCATCAAATAAATCCTACTATACTACTCTTCACTACCTATACATAAGTAGTGTTGTTCAATTTTTCTGCTATATAAGCAACCAACCTATTCCATAACAGAACAACCAGAGTTAGCTCTAACTAAGCTAACTAAACATTCCATTTCCATCCCAATTTCCAAACCCTCACAAATTCCCCCCTTGTTAATAAAAGAAATGGATTCCTCATTTTTTGTTCCACACTCATCAAATTTTGAATTCCCTTCTGAGTCCTTTCCTAATTACCAATCCCTTCCCTTCAATGAAAATGACTCTGAGGAAATGTTTCTTTATGAAGTTCTGTCACAGGCTGGTGCAGAGTCCTTTGAAAACACAGCATCATCAGCATCAGTATCTCATTCAAGAGAAGAAGAGGTGAGTTCGAAGGAAGAGGTTTCTTACAGAGGGGTACGAAGGAGGCCATGGGGGAAGTATGCTGCAGAGATAAGAGACTCTACGAGGAATGGTGCGAGGGTTTGGTTGGGAACCTTTGACACTGCTGAGGCTGCTGCTTTGGCTTATGATCAAGCTGCATTAGCAATGAGAGGCTCAATGGCTGTGTTGAATTTCCCACCTGAGATGGTTCAACAGTCACTTCAAAACATGGACTGTGGTGCTTTTCGAGAAGGGTGCTCTCCTGTTTTGGAGTTAAAGAAGAGACACTCCATCAAGAGGAAATCGGAGAGCAAGAAGTTGAGAAAGAAGCATGATGAAGAGGTCAAGTCAGAAAACAGGGTGGTGTTGGAGGATTTAGGGGCAGAGTATCTGGAACAGCTTCTTATTCTGTCCCAGGAAGATGCTTGCTAGTTGCTAGTCTTGTACTCTTAGCTTTTACTTCCTTTACTCTTCTATCTTCCCACCACTTTCTTCTTTTTCTTAATTTTTAAAGATATGTTTAAGTTAGCCTTTGACACATGGATGGACAGACAGAATGAAATCAAATAATTTGTTCTGTTATATTTTATTTGATTTAACTTTTTAATCTTTTGTTTAATATGTTTCGTTCTATTCTAAACAACATTACCTAAACCTCTTCCAACTTAAATTGGTATACAAAGTTTAAGGGTAAAAGAATTTGTGTCATTTGACCGGACCAGGTCTATCTAAGAAGGTCTTGTCTACGTGGAATTTACGGATCATTTTCAGTGAAATAAGACAAAAAAAATTGATGTAGGTACGAAGTTGGCAATCATTGGAGTATATAATTGTATTTATTCATGAAAAATTAGAACCATTAGTGCCCTACATGAGATAAGATGAGACTGAAAGTAGGCTACTTGATATTTTTGATAAAAACTTAGGCTCAACTCAAATAGCAAGGAATTTGTCTCCTCTTAAATAAGGCGAACAAAATGTCTGCAGCGTTTTGTCCCTAGGCCTACATGAGTACACTTGACTCTTCTCAATTTGAACAAGTTAAAATCTTAAATAATTTTTGAACACTAAAAAGATTAATTATTTGTCATTTCTTGAATCAAATAAATATAAGTAGACATTTAATTTCAGTAATTATATATAGTGGTGACTAGCTATTAAGATTGTTAGCTAACATCAGAGTCGGAAATGACCCTTGTACATATTGTCGAGGATGCACTCTGTAACTTAAAAAATAACAAGAAAATCTGAGGTGCATGAGAAGCACGCTGTCCTTAAGGATTCATTCGCCCGATGCGATGCTCTCCCAGGATACAACATCCCGCACCGTAGGCATTAGATCACACTGGACTGGCAAGAAGATTCCGTTAAACCCAAGGATAACTCATAGTGTTTTTTTGAAGAAGAAAAGAGAATGGAGGCTCTTCTATAAGGTAAAGCAAAAAGGAGTTTATATATTAAAATAATTAGGGTTAGAAAGATAAAATAAGATTTTGACCAAATCCTAAAGGGTTTTAACCAAGTCAAAAATATTTTCTCTTTTGAAATAAATAAATATTATAAAAATCCAACTACTATTGGGCATGATATTTTGCAGTGATTCTCACCTTGTGCTGTATATTAATATAGGGAGGCTGCTATCTACAGCAACAATATCATTTGTCATGATACATCAATCTGTGTAAGAATCTCAATTTGAATGGACGTTATACTATTATTTAAATTAACAGATGTGAAAAAGAGGAAGATTTTCTGTGCCTGTTATGATAACAATGATCCCATCGTATCGGATATATCAACATGCTTCACAAAAACAGCCGTGAAACAGAAATTAAATGCATGGATTCGGTGCTAATTATATAATCAGTTTCAGTAATTAATAATATGCATGCATTGTTCAAACACAAGATAACAAATCAGATATATAATTGACTAGAACAGAGAGACGACATTAATTATATATAAACTCAGCATTTAGGTTAACAAATTATTATTTCAATAATCAAAGTACAATAGGAAGGAAAGGAACCTAAATCAAATCATGGTCGCGGTGGAATAGGAATATTGGGAATAGGGCCTGGCGGAGGTGGGATGATGTCGACTCTGTCAGGAACTACCATCATCATCCTGTTCATCACTCTGTAAGAGAAACCATGCAATAGTAGTGGACGACGAGGTGCAGTAGTCTCAGAAACACCATTGGATTTGGATGCAATCCCCAAACCCGAGCAACAGGTGAATTGTAAAATTAGCAACCCATAGATGAAGATGAACAAGTAACAATTATAGGCACGGCCACCCATTCTTGAGTGAGTCGATGGATGGATTCAACTGCAGAATGCCTGCCAAGTTTTATATATATATATATAAGCTAGGCTTTATTATTGGGGCACAATCAATCACATGGGAGTGAGTGCCACAAGTCAACGAGAGGAAACTCACAAGAATATCTTTCTTTTACATACTAGGCATATTTAATTTGAAAATTAACTATTTATTTTGGAAAAACTCTTATGCTAAACCGAATCTTGTCTCATGCACCTCCCCTTAATAATCATAAAAAATAATGTTTTTGGATATTGGAGATCTATCTGAGATTCTTTTCTAAAATGAAGCAGCAAGTTTCTGTGCATTCTTCGGTAAAATCCCATTAATCTTCCGCTACTCCTGTCATAGAAGAACCTGACCTCAATCAGGCACTGCAAATTGTATGAAACAAAATAATTCATGAACATCCGATCCACTTCCAAGCTAATAATATATTTTAGGCTCAAAGCTACAGTTTAATCACCACATAACACATTCACTACATACAGATTGCTTCTATGATCGATCATGTCCTCAGGCTTTTCACCATATATTGTACAAATTCTAATTCTAGAAAGCATATCGTAAAAAAGAGAAGAGCCATATTTCAAATTAAAGTAATTAAGCATATGATAATTCTATGAAATTTTTTCATTGTCAATAACAGTACTTAATAAAATACGATAAATATAAATGTTACTGAAGAAAGCCTGGCTCATGAAAATCGCAAGAGTTGAGAGGGCAGTGAAATCCTCCAGAAGAAGGGAGAAAGGAAAATTCAACTAAAATCTTGGGTTTTGTTGTTTGTGGGCTTGAGCGGGTCTTGGGCTAAATGTTGCTTTCACATTTGAACCCAACCCCTCATTAGCAGGAGTTGCTTTTGGATCCCCTTTTTTGCTATTCGCACCCCCATAATATATCTCCTTCCCAAACTATCCCACCCCCACCGCCAGCCACCCCCAACCTTCTCCCCCTTCCCTACTCCCTCATTCCTCTTCCTGTTCCGATCCCGTCCCCCCTCCCCTTTATTTTTTTTTTCAATGTTTTGTGTTTAGAGACGGAATTTTTCTGTCTCTAAATTTTTCCGTCTCTAAACTCGTCTCGCTAAAAAAAATTTTCGAAACTTTCCGGAAATTAATTTCCGGATATCAACTTTGTTAACAGAAATTCCGGAATCTTCCGGACATTAATTTCTGGAACCTTCCGAACATTAACGTCTGGAAGGTTCGGAATTTTTTCACCCCTACTGCTGCACAATTGTTCCGGAAATTAATGTCCGGAAGGTTCCGGAAATTTCGTTAACAAAGTTGACATCCGGAACTTAATTTCCGGAAGGTTCCGTAAAAGAACCTTTATTTTTTTTCAATGTCTTGTGTTATAGAGACGAAATTTTTCTGTCTCTAAACACAAAACATTAAATAAAAATAAAAGGGAGGGGGGAAGGGATCGGAACAGGGCCAAGAGAGTGGGGAAGGGGGTGGCTGGGGGTGGGGGTAGTTTGGGAAGGGAATATATTATGGGGGTGCGAATAGCAAAAGGGGGGTTGCAAAAACAACTTCCCTCATTAGCTTGCGCTCCCACTTCCCTATCAATATGCTATAAATGCAGATCATAACATCTCGTTAGGACTTAGGGATTGAATCCATTTTACAGTTAGTTAGACATCCTCAATTTCCCTCTTTTATTTGTCAATTTTCTTGTCAAATCTAGTTGTGATAAAATTTCAGGCCAGAATCAAATTCATTTCTACAATACTGAAAGTATTTAGTCCTACTAGAAGTGAATTCTAACATCAGAAATTTAAATCTTATCCAAAAAATTTCCTAACCTTCATCTACACTCTATCACACTTCTTATGTAAATTTTAAAATAAAATCAATTCTAGGATACAGCAAAAATTCAATTTACTGAGATAGACATGTACAACAATAACCAATGTTGAGCAACGCCGGATACTCATACTAATCTTTATATATTTAAAAGGAATGTAGTCTGTGGTTGCCCTAGGGGTATATTTCCCTCCAATTTTAAGGATAATTTGGTACATTATTTAGCTTATATTGTTATTAACCATCATTTAATGGAAATAAGTTAGCACTATTCTCTCAAAATCTCTCCATATGTTTTGGTTTAAATTTAATGTGCGCACAAAACGGTTTCCACCCTTTTCAGTGTCCGAAAATGCTACATATGTCTATTCACTTTAGTTACAATCTCTTGATATACCCTCTCTTTTTAATATATGAGAAACTCTTTGAACTCCTTATTCAATCTTTAATTCCTTCTCTATTTCTCTCATTTTTAATTGAAACTTCCCTCATGATTTTTTATGCAAATCAAGTATTGTTTGAACACATTCCTGTAAGAATACTAAGAGGGATATTACCAAGGAAATTGAGGGGTCTACCACTTCATTATACTAAGAATCCTTTATTGGAAAACATTATCTCTGTGAAATTGCCTTTGCTCGCATGTCACTGTAAGCACCGTTTCCTCGCATTCATATTTGTCCTCCATGATTATTGCTACTCCTTTAATTTTCCTCCTGAACTCTTCACCTTTCTTTGTTTTTTTTTGTCATTTTAACCTTTTCTTTGTTTATTTTTTATCTTCTGGTTTTATTAATTGTGTTTTTTTTATGTGTTTAATTTGCTTTGTTTAGTTTAATTTAAAAAATTGCTTTGTTTAGTTTATAAATGTCATTTTTTATTGCTTAGTTGTCTATTTGTGGGTTAAAATTTGAACTCTGAATTGTAGAAACCAATTACATCATGGGAGCTCATTTGGATTCGTGTGTGATTCATGTCAATGTTTCACATGGGAACTAGCTCTACAGTATAAATTTACCTTTCATTGTCATTTTTTTGTCTTATATGTGGGTTTTAATTTTAGATAAAATGAGTGTTTCCAATAATATATTCCATAGTATAGATTTCCACAATAAAAAAAACAATTATGTTAATAATTACATTTTTTTGTTAAAAATATATAATAACAACGTTGTCAGAATAATAATAAAAATATTAATTATTATAATAAGAGGTACAAAATAGCAGGTTAGTTATTCAGAGACAAACTTTTAACCAATAAATTTTATTGGTGGAAAATATCCAAAAAATATAAATAAAAAATAAATAATAATATTAATAAACAATAAGATAGTATAAAATTGAAGTGGTATCAATTTAGTATTTCAATATTTAGAAATATTAGTCATGTTAAAATTCTAAACTTCAGCTCCTGATTATGTACATATATTAAACTCTATATTTATTTTTACTTAATGAAATGCCGAAATATAACATGAATCACACGGTTATGAAATTTGAGGAGAGAACCAGCACCAATATATTTATGTTTCTTTCATATAGGTAATGGTCAATTAATGATAATTATTATTACAATGTAGACATTTTGATATAGGTTCATAACCGCCTAAAATGCTATTTAAGACACACCATTGTCTTCGTCGAAAAAAAATCATTTCTACTTTTTAATTTGTAAAAAAATTAAGTTCAAAATAAATAATAATTTAAATTTATTAACCAATTACCACATTAAATTTAATTGGGTTAAATATGTTTTTAGTCCCTCAAGTTTTACCCGAATTGAATTTGGTTTTAGTCCATAAACTTTAAAACCGTTGGTTTAGGTTCTTCATGTTTTGAAATTACATAACTTTAATTTCTCCCCTTAACACTGTTAACTTTGATATTGACGTGACAAATGAATTTTTGTGCTAGTTTATCCATTCAGTTTTAATGACCATAATGCGTCAATTGAATTACACCCCAACTCATTTAATCAAGTTTTATTTAGGGTTTTATTAAATTTAACTTCACATTTTTCATGAGCATGGAAGGCCAACAAAAGTGACTCATTGAATCTAACTGGACAAGCTGATATATAAATTTGTTTCTCACGTCAATGTCAAAAGTTAACGGTGAGAAGGGGAGAGACTGAAGTTACATGATTTCATAATACGAGAGACTCAAACCAATGATTTTAAAGTTTTAGAACTAAAACCAAATTCGAATCTAACTCTCCCAGTGGAGATTTTTTCCATCCACAAGACTCGATCCGAGACCCTGCTTAAGGGGAATCAAGCACGTACCACTTTAACCAACCCCATTGGTTATACGTTTGATATTATAATCTAAATCATATATAATTAAATTTATTTTCTTTTGCATTACAAGCAATAAAATTCATTAATTCAACTGCATTTTGCTTTATATATTCAACTTATAATTATAATTTTTTCTATTATTTTTCAAGAACTCAAGGAACCTATTATATTCACAAGTTATTTTCTCACGTATTCACTTCATCATTGTTATGAATTTTATTTTGTTCTATTTCATAGTTAACAATTCTTAAATTCTAATAAAGTTAATTATTCCTATTGTGGTATCAATTTTTTTTTCATATTATATAATTTCATTATCAATAGATATATTTAGACTTAATTATTGTTTGATTTATTATAATGTATAATATTTGTTAATTGTAACATACTCCCTTCGTCCCTTATTATAAGACCCTCTCAACCGTTTCACACAATTTAAGAAAAGTTGGTTATTGTATTGGTCTTTTAAAAAACATAATAGCATTCCAAATATACCCCTATTTAAAAGTCACTATATTTTAATAACATTAATGGTGACATAGTGAAATACTCCAAAATTCACTTTCCAATGGGGTAGTTGAGCATATGGGTAAAACTTCATTAATTATTCACACTCATCAATATATTGAGAATAAAAAGAGTTGAATATTAATGAAGGGTAAATATGGAAAAAATAATTAATTTACCCAAAAATTTGCAAAGGGTCTTATATTAAGGACATCCAATTTTTCTAAAAGGGATCTTATAAATAGTGACGGAAAGAGTATATTGGATTGAGTTATTAAAAAAAATATAAACTCATTATTTTTCATTTCACTATATTTCCGTGCGACACGGGACCACGTACTAGTTTCGAACAGAAAAACATACTCGGGCTAATGCATGTTTTAAGCATAATTATTAAGACATAAAAAAATTAAAAATAAAACACTAAAATAATATTTAATACATTAAAAAAAAGTATTTTCATTAACTATTTTTAAATTCTTAAAAATAATTATTCTGAAAATACTCTTTAACATTAACTTTAAAATAATATGTCCGGGGAATGTTTTGGATATTTTAGTATGTTACATTTGATTCTAAGTCTTCACTCTTATAAGCCAGAATTTTTTAAGTAATATTTTTTTAATCACATGTATTTTTTATGAGAGTTAATATTGTTCAAGTAGGAACATCTATGTCTTGGTGGGACTAGTTCTCTCAGCCCAAATTTTTTCCATCCACGTAACTGAAACCCGAGACCTTATTTAAAAGGAAAGATATATGTACCATTTAAACTAATCCAGTTTATTTTAAGTAATATTTGGTACCTCATATGAACTCCAATAGAAATCTATACCAAAAACAGAAAAAGGGGCCGATCAGGAAAAGGAAAAGAAGCATGATTAGAGAGATGAAAAATGAAGAATAAAGAATGTACAAAGGAACAGAGGAAAACAACACAGAACCTCCCACCACAGTTGTCGGATATCTTTTCTGAAAAAAAAAAAAAGTGGGCCCTCTATTCTATATATATACACAGTTTTTATCATTTTATACCTGCAATAAGAAAATGTAAAATAAATAAATAACATAGTGCAAAAAATGGTCTAATAATTGTATGGATTAAGAGTAAACATAATTGAATCAAACATTACTAAAAAAATAAATCAGATTAAAAAAACTAAAAAGTAAATAAAATTAGATTTTTTTTGGAGTTTTGTTTTTGAACTAGTTAAAAAATTAACGTGATTAATTTAGATTACGATATATTTATATATTGAGTAATAATATTTATACACTCGCTTTTCCTCTTATTATATTTTTTATTTCATTTTTTTTCTTTTATCTTATTATATCATTTATTACATTTCATATTTTTTTCAATTATTCCTTTTTATTCAAAGGTAGTTTCACCTCCTACATGGAAAATTTTTCTTTTACATTGGATGAATTCAAGACGTAAAAATGCCCTTATTATTGCATGACTAGTTTGGGTTTGGGCTTAATAGATGTGTAATTAAACACGAGTATTGAATGTTTTAAAATAGTTATAGTAAAACTTAAACCTATATATAAGGAATTTATTTAGTTATCTGAACTTTTATTTTCAATTACAATATATTAACACTGCTTATTTATTATATTGAAACATTAAGACACTTAGTAACTTAGACTTGTTATTGTATATGGAGTATGATTTTAAATAATATGTGCATGTAATTAATTTTATAAAAAAAATTAATTATATATATAGTGATATAATCAGATTGTGAAGATTAGATGTAATGTAAAATTTTAACAACTAATAAAAAAATCAATTATTGAATTAAATAGTAGTTAATCACAATGGAAGTGGATTGTGACCCCGATCGGACTTTTACCTGCAAGATCCACTCTTGGGAGGGTTTTACCTAACCACCACCCCGGTTCGAGGGTTAAACTCATAACTATGTTTTCCTGATCAAAGACCAAAAATCAATTATTGAGATTTTAATAACTTTATAATTTATTATAGGGTTCAATATATTTTTAGTCTCTGAAATATAGTCGATATTTGATTTTTATTCTTGTAATTCAACACAGGTGGATTTGATCTCTCAGAAAGTGAAAAATATCCCTTTTTAGTGCTTACAATAAAAATTTGTAGTTAATCCTTAGCAAAATATATAACAAAACTATTAAATAAGAACTAAATTAGTGTATTTTTATTTTTAAAAGACCAAAATCATTAATTTTAAATTATAAAAACTAAAATCAAATCTTATTTATATTTTAGGGATTAAAAATATAATTAACTCATTATTATACATATGCATGTATTTCATCTAAAAAAATTAATGGTTATGCCACCCTTTATTTTCTAAAATTCATATCCACAAATTTTTATGATAAAAAAAATAGATGATATGACATCTTATAATGGTGTAAGTGGGAGGGCCAATTTAGATTTGACAACCTCGGTGATGAGCCCATTTTGGCCATCATGACAAACTAATTAACTCAAGGAGTCAAGGGTAATGTGGAAGAGATTAGACAACCCTAGCAGCGGCGAGTGAAAAAAAGAGTGCAGCAGCAGCGCCACTTTTCTTGGAGGGAGAGCTCCGCTCCCTCAATGGGAGATCTCATGCCTATTTTAAGTGGGTTTTTCTTTATTTATGGTGACAGTTTTTTTTTTTTTATGTTTATGGTCATACTTTCTCCATATTTTTCGGTTCCCTTTTCTTTCTTTTTTTCATCCACCACCTTCATATCTTCTATCCGTTCATCTTTCTTCAGTTTTTTCTGTTATTTTCTTTTCTTTTGATTTCACCACTGTTCTATTATTTAACAGATGAGAGCTGTTCTTAGCATTCCGGCAGCACTAGTTTACCCAGTATTTGCTGCTTTTATACACATTCATTACTGTAACTCGATTTTGCAGCACTGATTTACTCCGTTTTGCTGCTGTTGATGTACCATTGATGTCGTGGATATTTTGCTTTCACCTGGTGTTGGACTCGTACTGCTTAGAAATGTCCAAGTCTCTTTCAGATTATTTTGTAATAGTGGTGTTTTAGGATGACTAAATGGTTTAGATCTAACTAGTTTAGATTCATGAGCATGCGTGCTTATTATGTTATTTTGATCGGTGCACTGCAAAAATTCTCTTTATTTAGTATCCTACAAATGATGTAAGTGTCGTTGGGCATTTTTTAACCAATTTTATTTCAAAAAAAAAAAAGATAATGTGGAAGAAATGGTTGACCAAAAAATAATGTGATAAAAAATACTAGTAGTAGTTTTTTTTTTTGGTGTTGTCTAGTGTGAGACAACTAAATGGTGAGATGCCCTTTCAACTATTAGATTTATTCATATTATAATGTACACCGGCTACCTACTAATTAAATGTACTGAAATTCTTATTGAACAAGTCTATATCATACATCAAATGTGAATAGTACAACAGGAACTAGGATTTCATCTAAACGGAGCCGAGATTATCTCCTTACGGCAAAGCCCCAAATCATATATACCTTTGCTTGACTGGAAATGAACAATCTCTCAAAATTTTGACATGGTACGCAAATGCTTCACACCCAGAAATGATACACATAACAAAAACAAATTATTTATTTTTGCTTGACCAACTTTGACGCGTCCCTGGAAGCAAATTCACGGAACCGCTCATGCCTATGACTACTTCTCCCCTGTATAAAGGCTTGCCACTACTTTGTTCACTGTTGTCTTCTCCGAGAAGGGGAGCGTGATACGTACAACTAGTTAATGCCGGAAGACTAACTCTGACCCGTCCCTGGGAGCAGATCCGCTGAACCGCCTGGTGGTGGCGCGCCGGAAGACGAACTCTGAGAAGAATGACGTCGATTCGACGACGCCAAATCGAGCGAAGAAGGAGAAGAGAAAAGGTCGCGAAGAAGGTGAAGAGTAGTTCAGCCGATGCCGGAGAAAGTGATCTAGATGAAAGCAAATAAAGCTAATCTGAACCTAAACCAAGAGACCCAACAGCATTTTTTTTTTTTTAAATTAATTACTTAATATTAAAATAATATTGAATTTATTTTACAAATTACGTTACATATTATTGGAAGTAAAAAGTAGCAAGGTACCAGTGTGACGACTTTTTTATTGACTCACCGTAGAATGCACCTTCTTTATATATTTATTTTTATATATATATATATATATATATATATATGTTTTTGGAGCTAGCTAATGATCAATATTAGCTTTTTTTTTTTATTATTTGGTACATAATCTTGTCAACTTAGCAAATGTTGAACTTTTTGAACTCTTACTAGTGTGATTTCTTAAATATAGATGCAATTTTTGTGCTAAATAAAATATTTTTTTGCAAGTCTTATATTTGGATATTTGTGGCTATGGTGTTAGAGAAAATTAATGTTATTGAAATCTTTTAATAGAGTGGCTACTATCTCTTGGAATTTGAGTTGTTAGAACATATTCATGGCACCACAATCTTAATTTTATTCTTTGACGTAGCAAAAACTAGGATGGTAACGCGGCAAAAGGAGAACATATAATTGCACCACAACAAAAAAAATATATGGATGACAAGAAGACATCTTAGGGAGAGGGGTATATTTGCCTTTGACTTGAGAATAAAGTTTGAAATTGGTAATTATTTGAAGGAGGATGACTTGCTCAAGTCCATCTCTATGCAAATGTTCAATTTTCTTTGCTTATATGAAGTCTTATTAGTTTAAAAAGTTTAAAATGTTTGAATTTAAGGCTTGACTTAATAATGATTGAATCCGCCCCTTTAAGTCCAATTCAATTTGGTTGCTTAATTCAAATTGTAGTTTTGCTTTCAAGTTGAATCTATACCTCGAATTAAACTCATTAACACTCTTAATAAGACATAAATTTAAATTATCAAAGTAATTATCATTTTACCAAAGGGTTATAGTTCAGTTGGCAACGCAGGCTGAGATTGTGGGAAGAGCTGAATAAAATTGCTTCTAATAATAGGGAATACCTATAATTTATAAAAAAAAAAAGTAATTATCATTTTAATGGTGTAGTATATAAATTACTCGATGCATTTCTTCAGTTTCATTTATTTTTTATAAAAGAAAAACACTTCAAGTCTTCGTGTGATTTATTGATTTAAAAATTGGAAAAAGAAATAAACGACATGAGTTTTTCTTTTCCATCATAATTTTCAAGAAGTTCATCTTTCTATTAAAAAATAAGTTTAATTACACTTTTAATTCTCCTATTATAGTATATTCACGATTTTGATTCCTTAATTTTTTTATGAAATGATTTTGGTCTCTTGAAATTTATTGTACTCTTCAATCTCTTTGACAAGTTTTTGACTTCGAGTAAATAGAGACTTGGAGTTGGGTATTTAAATCCAAGAGTTTTACTTGTAACGCTTCATGAGTGGTCTCTTGCAACCTCTAGACTCAATTGACTTCAAAAATAAAAGTGTACATTAATTTGGAGTGAACAAAATTAAAAAAAAAAATATTTAGGGAAATTAAAATCGTGAATAAATTATACTAATAGAGACTAAAAGTGCAATTTTAAACCTAAAAAATATAAAAGAAAAACAATGATATTTCTCTCGCTCTCATCCAAACCTCCCTTGCCCTACTCAGCTCCTTGAGCAAACGAATTATCACCAATTATCACTCTTTTTTTTCCCTCTTCAATAAAAGAAAGGAAAGACAGAAACCCCTTCTCTTTCTCTTTCCCCCGAAAGTAATGTGTAAAATCCAGCCTGATCCTGAAACGACACCCCTATGCTACCAAAACGACTGTGACCCGTACCATCTCATCGTCTTCTTCTCCTGAGGCATGTTATTCCTAGCTCACTCCCTGTCTTCTCCTTCTTCTGATTTTGAGCCTTTGCATAGTCTTTATCTTCACAACAAATAGAGAGATACACACAGTCGCTGACTTTGAGTGCTGGAAGAAGAAATGGAACAATCAGTTTTGGATGACATAATCAATCGACTGTTAGAAGTTCGCTGCCGTCCAGCGAAGCAGGTTCAACTATCGGAGTCTGAGATCCGCCAACTCTGCGCAGCTGCTAGAGAGATTTTCTTGCAACAACCTAATTTATTAGAGCTCGAAGCTCCCATCAAGATTTGTGGTATTCTTTTTCTCTTCACTGTTAGAGCCCTAAGTCTTGCTCTCCCTGTGCTATTATCTAACCAGATGAAGACATGTAGCATCTTATTTGGTCAAAAATCAAAATCAAACCTGGAGTGCTCTTATTACTTTTGAGTTTAGGGTTTGGACATTATCTGAATGCTTTTTGTGACGTTATTAGATGATTTTGTGGTCTCAAAACAAAACTGACGAGTTTTTGGTTGGATTTGATTGCTTGCCGGATGATTTTGTAAATTCATGTTTGGGTTTTAAGTGTTGGGAGTGGTTTAGCTTAAGGACTATTCTGGTGTTTCTTTCCAAATTTGTACTTTGAATTGCATGTTTCATTATGTTTTTATGATTACATTATGCATGCTTACTGATGTGTGTTCTGAACTGGATTAGTGTGTGTGTTCTGAACTGCATTTACAGTTAGAGAGAAACATGCACTGAGGATGAATTTTGTAATGTTTGAAATTGTGGGAGCCGCATTTTTTTTCCCTACCTTTCTCTGACTGTGCTTGCTGTTCCATTGTGGAGGATCCTTATTTAGATTGGCAGCAACATGTTCTCTCTTTGTGGAATATGGATTTGATTGATGTTGGTCCTTTAACTCTCCAATTCCTTGATGAATCTATTTATGGGAGTGAATAACCATATAATGTGAGATTTAAGAAGTCATGTATACTTTGTTGGGGGTGGTTTAACTTAAGTATTATGCTGCAATTTCCTTCCAAATTGTAAGTTAAATTGCATGCTTCTTTATATTTTTCCGATTATTTGGCTACCTTTTGTACCTGTACTGATGAGTGTGTTTTGGACTGGATTAGTAGTAAAGTGTTCTCTTATTGTGGAACATAAATTAGACTGAAGTTTTTCTTTTTTTTTTTTTGTTTCCGTGTACCTGATGAATCTGTTTATAGGAGTGAATGATCATATAATGTGAGCTTTGAGAATTTGCATTTATTTGTCTTCTGGATTTGATATTGTGTGTGATTTTATTCGGCAAAAAGAAATTTTTATTTAATGAAGAATGTTCATAAAACCTCTCAATCAACATCACTGAGATTGTAGTAATAATTTATATCATATTAGTTTAGTTAAGATAAAACTGCAACATCAAATGTCGTATAGTAAACAACAACTAAAGTCGTTTTCCACTAGGGCTTGCTACATGGATCAAACAATGCCATAATGTCCTATTGTGAATCGTGTCTAATTACGGACCATTTAAATCCAAATCCTTCTTAATGGTTTTCCTCAGTCTCCCTCTAAGTCTAAATTTTATACTATCCTCCATCTAGTCTACCTTCTTCATTAGTTCATCTACATGTCTTTTTTTCCACACATGTCCAAATCATCTAAAACAAGACTCTACCATCTTTTCTACAATAGGCAGTAGCAGTACCCTAACTTTCTCTCTAACTCTTTCATTACTAATCCTATCTGGTCTTGTGTGATCGCAAATCTAGCATGAAATTTTCATCTCTGCAACACCGAGCTTACTTTTCATCTACCCTGCATGAATCCTATGGATGACATCTCCCTCTATTTCCACACCACTTTTTACAATAGATGCAAGATACTTAAATCGTGGGACTTGTGATATGATATGTTCATCAGTTTTCACCTCTAAATAAACTAGAGTATGTATGCCTCCTGCCTGCTAAAGTTACACTGCATATACTCCATTCAAGCATTTTTTTTAATTTCCTATTTTATCACTCTTCAAATGCTTGCAAATAAAGTTCCTGGGCATGAATGCATTTATTCCCAGGAGACTTCAATTGTGGCTTCTGATTCTGATTTCATTGGTTTGCTAAAGTTATTTGCTAGAATTTTTGTATTTGTTCTTGTTGGTTTGGTGGATTGATGTTGAAAAGCCTGGAAAGGACTGCATATTAAGATCTTAGCATCTACGATTACTAACAGCATATTTTAGGTATAACATAAAGTCTTATGAACACTGGTGAAATCTGGCATGGCATGAATTGATCCATTTAGGTGGCCCCACATAATGGGATGTGGCATTGATATTGTTGTATAATCCATATATAATACTCACTGATATTATTAGTATAGTATAATACTCTACTATTGTACAAAAAAGAAAATTTTCTTGTTTTCGGGATGAGTTCTTAATATCCTTATATTGATGTTTCAGGTGATGTGCATGGTCAATTTTCCGATCTTTTGAGGCTTTTTGAGTATGGTGGATTACCTCCTGAGGCTAACTACTTGTTTTTGGGGGATTATGTGGATAGGGGGAAGCAGAGTTTAGAAACAATTTGCCTTCTCCTTGCTTATAAAATAAAATATCCTGAGAACTTTTTCTTGTTAAGGGGAAACCATGAATGTGCTTCTATAAATCGGATATATGGTTTTTATGATGAGTGCAAGAGAAGGTTCAATGTGAGGTTATGGAAGACATTTACAGACTGCTTCAATTGCCTGCCTGTGGCAGCCCTCGTCGATGAAAAGATTTTGTGTATGCATGGGGGACTTTCTCCCGACTTGCATAATTTGGATCAGATTAGAAATCTACAGCGGCCTACTGATGTTCCTGATACAGGTTTGCTGTGTGATCTTCTCTGGTCTGACCCGAGCAAAGATGTTCAAGGATGGGGAATGAATGACAGGGGAGTTTCATATACATTTGGTGCTGATAAGGTCTCAGAGTTTCTTCAGAAACATGATCTTGATATAATTTGTCGTGCGCATCAGGTTAAACTCCTACCTTTGATGCTTAACATGTTTCCAGGTCTTCAAGATTGAGTTTGTATACCCATTTCTTATCTCTGGCTACAGATAAAATGACTATGAAATATATTTCCAGCAATCTAATATAATCTGTTAGTGTTATTACAATTACTTTTTTATATTTGAACTGAGAATTAATTTTTGCCATATAGATGAGAAACAATTTTATGCATTGAGCCTAAACATGTTCAAATGCCATGCATTAACTTTGGCATCTGATGCTTCATTTTGTACATTACCTTGTTTTTAGATTGGAGGATGGTAGTCGTCAATCAACTATGCTATTGAATATGAGTTGTTTTTAATTTTAATATGTTTTCACCAGGTTGTGGAGGATGGGTACGAGTTCTTTGCTAACCGACAGCTTGTAACAATATTTTCAGCACCTAATTATTGTGGGGAGTTTGACAATGCCGGTGCTATGATGAGTGTTGATGAGACACTAATGTGCTCCTTCCAAATATTAAAGCCAGCTGATAAAAAAACAAAGCTCAATTTTGGAAGCACAACCACTGCTAAGCCTGGAAACTCTCCTGCAGGTGTAAAGGTAGGAAGATAGTTTAATATTTGCTGGTTGCTCTACTTCATTAATAATACTTGTCGATGCAATTCATACACAACATCAGTAGGTACGTATCTTATGATGTGTGAGACATGTGAGGGAGATATCTTCTGATATAAGCTTCTCCACATAAATGTAGATATTTGTGAATGTCAATCTTCATCGCAAATTGGCATTTTCATGCGCACTGGCTGGCTTTTGTATCTGGCTGAGAATTGATTTGTGAATGTGTTACTGGAGGAATTAGATTACAATTATATTAGTGTATGTCATGCATCCTAGAATCTGATTTATTTCTAGCTTCCATCTTCATAAAGTTATACATGAAATAGGTGTTTGTCATTATTACATTAAACTTGGAGAGGTGGTTGTGCTTGAGATTAAGTGACTAGCTAGTTGGAGGAGACATTCACTATTTTCTAGCTTATTTCATGATAATTTTTCCCCGTTGTGTTCAGTTTGGTATTTTTGTGGGATTTCTATAGTTTCAGCCATTTCTGACATAGGTAGGATAATTGAAATAGTCTTATTTTATGTGCTAATCATGCGAGGAAAGATCTTGGGATTGAAATTGGCAGTGTAAAAGATACACAGTAACAAAGCTATTCAACTGAAGCATGCACCAATGCAACCAAAGCCATCAGATGTATCAACTGTTTCATATGGTTCCCACCACAATCAGTTATCTAATGGTTGCGCTGGTATTTAAGTTCCCTCCACAACCATGGATTTGAACCCTATTGGAATCACCAATGACCAGGGCTGTGCCATCAGATGCCCAAGTGGGGATTAGTCCCCACACATAGGGTGTGGAGACACCTCGTGGGAGATCAAAAAATATCTAAACTATAGCCATGTCCTAATTAATAATCTATCACTCAATTCAGGCGATTATAAATTTATACCACATCTCTTAACACTGCTACTGAGTACTGTCCATGATTTCTGTTTTTCATTGCTCACACTTTATTCATTTATTAATCCACTAATACATTCTAAATTTTTCTCCTAACTGTTCCTTACAGTCCTTCCTGGGTGCAAAAGTATGAAATTATTTGCCGAAAAGCTGCCACTACTACTGGTCAGCTTGGTCCTAAACTTCTAATGGTTGCAAGAAAAGGAAACTCAAGTTCCATTCGTCTACTATGATATTTCGGAAATGTAAAACCATAGGGAAACACGATCATGAACTATGTAAACCATTGTTTTTATTGGTACGAATTTGCATTTCGAGATGGGGAGCCACGATCTCCTTGTCTTCGCTGTACACTAATAGTTGGTATATTTTCTGAATTGCAAGCTTCTCAAGCGTAGATGGATACATCCCCATCTGTTGCTGAGAACCATTTAAAAATGCTTATACGATTGGCATATGGATGGCAGTTGAGACCGGTAAAACTGAATATATGTCCAGTTTAGATTAACTTACAATGTTTAGGAGTTTTTCAATTGAAATGAGCACTTGAATTTAAACTTATAAAAAAGTTCATCTAAATTTATAGGTGTTTTTTATAGAAAAATTAGATGGTAGGGTTTTTGAAAAATTGAGTTACAGAAATTAATTTCGAAAGAAGTTAAATTTATTTTAGCTTTTTTTTTTTTTGTATGAATTGCTGAGTTTTACATGAATTTCGCAGAGCACATGAATTATTGATATCAAGGAGCTGTCTGAGTTTCGTCAAGTGGTTACTTTGGTCATTTACAACTTCTTTTAGTCGTTTAAAACTTATTTGCACTTAACCATAAAACAAAAGAACAGCCAATAGTAATAGTTTGTGAACGATCCATAAAATTAGCTTCGTATTAAATAGTAGCATTCTTGTTAAATAAAACCAAAGTCACAAAAGACGAAAGTAGATGGATGGTTACAAAATTCTAACATATTATACACTGATTGTTACATTAGAGACTATGTACATAAATTTCTATCCATTTCAAGTAAACTATATCCTAGTAATCACCCACTGAGTCACCACACTCAAATTTGTCTGTCTGAGGGTTATCCTTACTTGCTTCAAGACAAAACTTGTGATCATCTAAGAGACAACTGACCGTGTGACCTCAATTCAATTGTACACGTAGTAATACGCCGATCCTCACAAAGAAATTATTGTAAACTGTCTAATTGCTTGGGTTGAGTAGTAGCAGTAATCAACTAGTTATAAATCAAAGCTTAAGCTGATGTGCCCTTCGTTGCCTTGTCCACGCTTGCACACTGTTACGTCGTCATGCGGTCCTGCCAATGCGACTAACTTCAATGGCACACTATATTAGGCCACGCCTAGAGCCAAAACTCTCATGAAAGTGACCTTCATTCGTCTTATAATTCAATTATTTATACTCTATGATGTTTATTATTATACGATAATAATTCTCCATGATTGAATTCTGAGGGACCCCCTCCCTAGAGGAATATTCACGATGAACTAACAACTAACATCATTTTTAATACCCTTCAGCCGATTAAAAAAATATTATGTGTAGTTGTTTACTGAAAAATATCACACCAGAAGTGATTTTAGAAGTGTATATAAAATATGTCACATGAGTGGGACTTGGGACATACGTGGGCTTCCATTTGATACTTTGATATAATAATTTCTGGAGTTATTCAATTTGCTAACTGAAGGTTGGAATCTTTCTGAGGCGTTCAGCGTATGGCTCCCATGTCAAGATTGTTTCAATTACTCAAGGCATAAGACTTAGCACTTGTTTTGATTCTCCAAGGGTAGCGAGCAAAATTAACTTCTTTAATCTGATAATTAACAAGCCTTCAAGCATGAAGTATTGTGTGATGGAATTTGGAAATTAGAATTTTGATTTGCCATTGGAGTGAGATGTTATTTTGGTTTGAACCACATGTATACTCTACGAAAGACAATCGGGAACATCCACGTCATGGTGGGGTTAACTCTCCCAGCGCAGATTTTTTCTATCCACGAGTCTCGAATCTGAGACTTTGCTTAAGGGGAATTAAACATGTACAACTTGAACTATCCACATCATGGAGTGAGATATTATTGGGGATTACATCTATCACTGAATAATTTATATGCCCTCCCTTCGCCAAGTATTTATGATTTTGGAGTGCTGTTATTAACTAGTATTTTAAAAGTTAAAAAAATGTTTAAGAACTAATTTTAATAATAATTATTAATGAGAAGCTCTCTTAATTTTTCAAAAAAAAAATGGTTGTATGGCCTCATCAGCTCAGCACCCTATAAAGGTTTTCTTATGAAGTAAAAAGACAAAAATAAAGATAGAATAGGAATATATCATTTAAAAGTACCATGATTTTAGGGTATTGGAATTTTTGTTATGGAACAAGATATTTATTGGTTTTAAATAATTAATTTTTTTATTACTATATTTAAACTTAGCAGATTTCCAATAATTTTTCTTTTGTAATATAACTCAGTTGTCAAATTACAGCTATGAAAAAGAAGCTTTACCTAATCATAAGTTAATATCCATAATTATTATTATGGCTATTAAAAATCAATCAAAGATTAAAAAAAATAAAAAACGGTGACAGACAGAAATAGTAGATACTGTGAATCTTGCGATGGGGTCCATTTTATGGGACTTCCTTCAGAATTGAAATTAGCAAATTGCACGCTTTCCCAATACGAGGGAAGCATTGACCACTGAGCACTCCACGTGATAAGGTCTCAAACTCAAGATAGCTTATCATTTATTTCAAATTAAAATTATTATAATTTTTTCAAAGAGGTTTATATGTATTTTAATTTTGATTTATTTATTTGATCGATATTTATACAGTAATTCTTTTCTTCTTCTTATTTTTTGCTATGTTAGAAATGGTTAATTTTGAAATTTCACTATCGTTTTGTAAGAAAAAAATATACCTATGAATAGTTTTTTAGTGGTATATATACCTGAATAGTAAAGAATGAATGATGAAGTGTTTCCTCCAGAAAAGAAAAAGAATGGTGAAAGAGTACTTAATTATTTAATACTACTATCTATTAAATAATTATTAATATTTAAAAAAAATATGATTAGTAGATAAAAATATTTGCAAAGGCTTACAAACAAGTGCTAGACTCAATTAAAGGATTAGATCAGCTCTGCTCGAGAAAAATAAGTCTTGTTTGATACTTTTTTTTTTACCATAGGTATCCCTTACTATCTTGTTTGATACTTTGATTCTAGTTTTGAATTTTTTTTTTAAAAAATGAAAAAAAAAATCATTTGAGATTGAGTGATTATTTTTATTAATGATTTTGAAAAACATTAATTTTAAAATTTAGGAAATAAAAACAGTTTAAAGATGTCTTTATAATTTCATTTTTAATTTAAATATATTTTTACAATAAGTAAAATACAATATAAAATAAGTTTATAAAATTATTTTTAAAGTAAATTTAATAATTATGTACTGTTATTATAAAAAATTATATTAATAACCAATAATATGTTAGCTTATTATTTAATTTTTTTAATACTAATAATATATATTAATCAAACACACCGTGTAATATTCTTACCTTCATACTTTTTTTTTTCATTCGTCCAACAAGAAAATTCTTATGACACACTTGAAGCACCTTTTATTTTTAATTTTGATAGAATATGTGCCTGTTTGATTATTGGTTTTCAAGAAAAAAAATGGGTTTTCAGTTTTCAATTGTAAAAATTTGATTGAAATTTTTTGAAAAATAAAAAATTGAAATCTAACAATCACCTTAAACGAGGCTTAAGGGTAGAAATAGGTTAAACCGCTCGTTAAGGCCTTAAGGGGCCTACGACCCAACCTATTTACGGTCTAATTTGACTTGATTCGTTGAATAAAAAAGGTTAGACCCATACTTTTAAAAAAGTTTTTTTAATTAAACGGGTCAGACTTAGGTTTTTAAAAATCCTATTAAACTTTGTGGACTAGCTTATTTATAAATAATATTATTTTTAATAAATATATAAATATATCATATATAATAAATAGTTTAATAATATATAACTTTTTATTTTCATTTGACTTATTTAAAGATAGATTTATTGGCCTATTAAAAATATTTTAAATAAGTAAACATATTAGTCCATAAACATATTAGCCTATTTAGATATAAATTTATTGGTCTATTTAAACAGACTAATAAGTCAAATCAGACTTTTAAATCTGAAAAAATGACTTATCATAGATAACAAACTAGATTTAGGCCATGAAAATATAAAGTAAATCAAACTTAAGTCTTAAAAAGTCTATTTTAATTCCGTCTATTTCCACCCTAACGAGTAACGAGGGCATACGAGCCTGCTTCAATACCCAAAACAGCGCGCAAACTCAAATTTTACCTTTTGATGAAGGGTTATATTAATGCGTAAAGTTACATTACATTATGAAAATAATCGATATAAACCATGTAAATTCAACAATATAATATTAATAGGACTTGCTTGTTCCTGCCAAAAATTAACGAATCTAATATGTGCTCTCTATCTCCCGTCTCTACTGACAAAGGACCACCGACCACCTGATCAAGGCACCACTAAATTAGTACTATTATACTTAGCTTAACGTATATGCCAATTTTCGTTTTAATAAATAAAATTTTATATTTTTAAAATTATCGATAATGATATTGACCACAACCACAAGTTTGAGATTTTAAAATATTAAGTCTGTTAGTTTGGATTTAGTGTAACCACTTAAATTTTCATTTTTAGGTAACGTGCATTTATAAAAGTTTTTATTATTTAAAATTAAAATTATTTTTATTCTTCAAAATACGTTTGATTAAAAGTGAAAAAATATTTTATATTAATTTAAAATTTTCATTTTTAATTTTATTACAAATTATTTTTAAAATATTTTTTTAAACATAAACCATATCATTTTAAATTTATTTTAACTTAATTATATGAAATTAAAATTAAATGTACAAATATTCACCGAACAAAGGCAAAGTAAAAACTCAGCTAAATGATTACCTTTAACCATTTAGAAAACATTATTCAATTAGAGAAATAGGGAAGAGAGAAATAGGAAAGAGAGAAATAGGGAAGAGATAAAGGAGAATTTTAGGTATAAGAGAGAAATAGGAAAGAGATAGAGGAGAATTTTAGGTTGTTTGGTGTGAGAGAAATAAGTGTGAAATGTAAGATAAATATATTTTTAAGTTGTTTGGTGTGAGAGAAATATGTGTAAAATAGAAGAGAAATGGGTGAAATTTAATAGAGTAATGCATTTCTCTCCTATTTCTCTACAAATTTGGAGAGAAATACAAAGTTAGTGGGACCCACAACTTTTTGGCATTTCTCCCCTACTTCTCTCCTCCACCAAACAAGAGAAGTTGCCAACTTCTCTCCCACTTCTCTTCCCCCTCCCTATTTCTCCCCTACTTCTATGCAACCAAACAAAGGAGAGACACATACGAAGTATATAATTTTTTTTGGTGAAAATAATATAGTTTATTTGAAATCTTTTCAACCTATTGAAGTACGTACTTTTATTTATTAACTGCCATAGCGAATCTTATTCTTAATTGAATCAACACTTCTCATTTCTCACTCGTTTGTTTGTTCATGTGATATCACCTTGCACGCCACTGAGAAAAAATAGATTAATTTCCTTCACATGTTCACACAACATTAGAGATTGTATGCCATTTCATTCGCTTGCTGCCGTTGACACTTCAAACATTGAAAAGTTAATTATATATTAGTATACATTTCTTAAGTCGAGTGCATTACTTTCTTTGTACACAAAAAAAATTATATATTTCTTAACTTATTTTTTAAGTAATAAAACAAAAGAATCATATATTTTATAATCCACATTTTTAAAAATTAAAATTAAATTGGTGTAACAAAAAGTGTAAAAACATTATACATAATTTAAAATCAATATTCCCATTCAACAACTACTGATCAAATATATGCTTTTAATATATATTATATTATATATGCTAGTCAGCCATCCCTATTTATACATGCTTTTAATATATTTTATATTTTTATATGAATTATTATTTTTCTTCGTGTTCAAAGAATCGCTGTAGAATATGTAATACAAAGGTTGACCGAATTTAACATAAAATTTGAATGCCATATACATTAACAATAATCGATTTTTTTGACTTAAAACAAACTATATGAAAGAATTATACATTCGTCTCTAGACCCCGGGCCTGACTGCACCGCTAAATTTATTTTCCATGGTCAAATGAAGAATCAGAATAAAAACAAAATAAAAAAGAAGGTATTTGAGACTAATTGTATGGGGAAAAAAGGGATATTCCAGTAAAGAAATGACAACTTACGTATCACATGACTTCTATAAAACCTCATAAGCAGACTTGCTTTTCCCTCATTCGTCGTCAGCGCATACTTCATCTTTTTCCAATTATTTATTTACTTCTTCTTTTTCACAATTATTATGTGTCTAGAAGCGAGAAATATAAACCACGGTGAACAGAGTATATTCATATATCATATTCTTTTTTTTCTCAATAAAAAAATGTATGATATTTTTTATAATTATTTTTTGTTTAGATATATTTTTGTTTAAAAGGATAAAAAAAGATGTATAAAAAGAAGAGATGATTTGAAATATTCCACCATCACAAGCTAGATTTTTGGTCGCCTTTTGTTTCATATTTTTTCCAACGCATGATGGTGAGATCTGACCGTGGTTCCCGGAGGGCTTCCCATTTTAATTCTTCTTCGTCTTTTTTTTTCCCCTCTTAAATCCTTGCCCTCTTCTGTTTGTCTTTTGTTTGAACTTTGAATCAAGAGGGGAAAAAATTGTTTTCAATCATTTTGGGAGAAAAAAGAAAGATAGAAAATAATCTTACAAGACTCATATAACTGTAAAATAAGAATAAAAATGTTATTAATTTAATTTTTTTTAAATTTTAGTTTACTTATTTATTAAATTAAACAAACTACAAGAACTTTTCTTTCTATGGAAATAATATATAAAATTATCAGTTTTTCTTTTCAATTTCTTATAATATTTTATACTACTACTTTTTTACACATAAAAAAAACATATAACATATTTGAATTATATCAAAAACAAATACTGTTGCACATATAGCATGTGTGGACATATAAAGTCTTATAGATCCATATTTTGACCAAAACCAAACTTGTGAATAATTACATTGGAGTGGTGACAGAAACAACATATCTCCGTATATGGAAAAACTTCTTCACAGTTTATATTAGATTGATAATAAGATAATTGCAATATTATCAATATATGCACCCTAAACAAAATTTCAATATATAAGTCTTTCGTCAATTTAATTAGGATTTTCATGTCAATCCCAAGAGCTGAATTCAATCTCATTTAAAATTTTGGATCTAGACCTAACTCAATCCTAAAAACTAACTTGTAGGATGAAGATTGTCCAAGAACTGTATACTATAATTTGGTCTTAATTATCTCTACTCTCCAATACAGCCCTCTCACGCCCTTTCACACCCGGGGTGAACATTTGCATGTGAGGCCCAATAACGGATCTAGGACAAACTCTGATATTATCTTAAATATTAAGTGTGTTTGGTTTAGTGTGAAATCACGTTTCAAATGTAGATCTTAGCCAACGTTACTCTCTATTAGCCAGTTTGTTTTGGCGTTTAAAAGTAGAAAACCATGATTTCGTGAAATTGATTTTAAATTACTCTCGTCTAACGCACTTCGTAAAGCGTGTATCAATCATCTCAACCGTTGATTTCTAGAATCAATTTTACTCAATTGTAAATCAAACAAACATTGTAGTATTAGCTCACATCCATGTTTGAAACGTGATTTTACAATAAACCAAACACACACTAAAATCTAGGCCTAATTCAATCCCAAAAGTTAGCTTATAATAAAAAAAACCCTATCTTACTGTAGAAATGAAACGGTTTCCCAAACACCAACGTCTTATAGTATGTTTGGTTTAATGTTAAAATATGATAAAATCATGTTTCCAACGCTAGAAATAATTGTGTTGAAGAATTCAAACTTGAGTTTAACTAGTTTTAACGTCGAAACAAACGCATACTTACCCAGAGTCAAGTAAGAAAATCTTACTTCCCTTAGCAATATCTTGCGTTTCGTTTTTGAAATATGAGAAAACAAAAAATTGGCGAAAAAAGAGAGACAAAACTACGCTGAATTGAGGTTATCAAATTTCATTTTTCTTGACCTAAGTCCTGACCTGAATTGGATTCAATTCCTTTTTACTCCAAACAAAATTAACTATATGAACCAAACCAATATTTATTTTTTTCACTTTGAATTAGGTGTCGAGTTGATCAAATACGGAGATTAATAATATGTTGATGATATCCCCTAAAATCACATTAACTAAAAGGCGCGCCCAATCTTATCAATCGTAAAACTAAATTTGCACATTAATTGAAGCACACCCTTAATTTCGTACAAGAATTTTAATTTATACGTTTGATTTAGTACTAAAACATAATAAACTCCCATTTTCAATACCACTATAATTAAATTTGAGTTTGGTTTGGTTGTTTTTCAATTAAGTATTAACTTAGTTAGATACTAAAAAGAAGGGGAAAAAAGCATAAGAGTCTTATTTCTTAAACCTTATAATTCTCTAATCCTCTGTAGATCAGTCATTAGAAAGGCTCCGTTTAGAAGAACTCAAATCATAAACTCCTTGATCTACACTAAAAGGAGGTTAAGAAAAAAAGGGAAAATTCTGAAACATCTACGGGAACTTTTGTGTATATATACCACATGGACAAAATTAGATCCAAGCTGCAGCAACAATTGCTTGAATCACTGCTCCATCTTCAAGTTAGATCACTAGTCACACCACCACTCAATATCCATGGGTGTCCTGCAATTACACACAGAATAAAAGCACACATAAATATACAAATACAAAAAATACAGCTGCAGAGTCAAAGTAATATACCAAACAAAAAGTTTGACAAAAAATTCAGAGATAAAAATTAAGAAAGAAATAGAAACTTACTCAAGGCTTGCTCTGCTGATATTCTCCTAGAGGGATCCCTACAAATCATCTTCCTAATGAGATCCTTAGCAGAGGAAGACACAGACCTGAAAATCCTCGTTGGAAACCTGAGATTAGCCCTCACCACAGCCTCAAAAATCTCTGCAGCAGAGTCTCCATAAAAAGGTGGAATCCCAGCCAACATTGTGTAAAGAATCACACCACTACTCCAAACATCCACTTTCTCATTGTACTCTCTCCCCATCAAAACCTCCGGCGCCACGTAATACGGCGTACCCACCACCCCACTCATGCTCCTTCCGTCGCCAAACCACTCCGCCGAACCAAAGTCGGCGACTTTAAGGTTATCCCTCGAATCAAACAACAGGTTATCAGGCTTTATGTCTCTGTGCGCTATTCCAAGCCTGTGGCAATGTGCAAGAGCTTCTAGAAGCTGCTTCATGATGGAAGCGGCGTGTGGCTCCGGCAAGGGACGATCGGCGATGCGGTCAAAGAGGGTGAGAGGGTCACAGAGATCGAAGACGATTGTTGAGAAATCTGCGTCTTCAAAGGCGTCGAAGGTTTGAAGAATATTGGGATGTGGAGAGAGATAGGTGATGAATTTGGACTCATTTTCTAGGCATTGACGATCAATGGAATCGGTGAGGAGGGTCTTATCGATGACTTTGCAAGCATAGAATTGGTTTGAAATTGGGTGGAAGCAACGGAACACAGTGCCGAATCTTCCACGCCCCACTTCCTCTAACACTTGGTACTGTTTCTTCCTCAGAGCTTCTTCACACATTCTGTTTCTCTCTGTTTCAGTTTACTGTGATGTGAAGGTTTTAGGTTGTTATATAAAAGGAGAGAAGAGGCGTAATGGGAAAGTGTTAGTGTTTGTTTAGGTCCTTAAGTCATACGGTTATGAGGAATTTATAGAATAGAATGGGAATATTCGCTCCAATTTCACAGGGATTCATTTACCAGTAGTACCACGTTTTCAAACTGTGCAATGCAAAGGAGGCTCCTTTTTTGTGCTAATATCACAAGATTGACCCTTTCCGTTTACTTCTAATATTTGATTTTGAAATTGGATGGAATTCTATATTTATATAATTATCTTTCTGTTAGAAAATATTTACTTAAGATTTATTGATTTATCTTATTCAATTTAACGATATGATCGTTTTAAAATATTGATACAATGAGTGAGTTGATAATGGTTTTTTGTTTTTCTTTTTATTGATAAGCGAATATGTGCCATGTTATCTTATTTAATCATACCGTTTCTTTTAAAATTTATCATGTACTTTAAATTTAAACTAGTTTATTTAATATTTAAACTATCTTATAATCAAAATCTTAATTAAAAAATTTTGCAATTTTTTTCCTGTACAATTAAGTCAATTAAATTGAAGCATGCACTTCGTTAATTATATCAAAATGTCGGCTAATTTATTCGGACTGTGCAATACTTTTATAAATATTTGAAGATAACTATTTAAAATTAATATAACATTCTTTTGGGTGATAATTGGATAAGTTAAATTAGCCTTTAGCCTATCACTTGTGTGGAGAGTAATTTTGTGTTTGAAATAATTAATTTTGAATGCAAAGTGAAAATATTCTAGAAATCTAAAAAAAATCAAAACTTTAACTAAATTTAAGGATAATGATATAATAAATGGATAAAGTAAAGTTATAAAATCAATCAAATAATTATGAAACTCGCTATAGTAAAGTCATCACCATCTCATATAGGGTGTCAATGTCATTCTTGTTTTAACTTTTACGCAGTTTTTCAAGTATTATTACAAAATTGACTCATTCCATTTTCGTTGAGGATTTTAAATTGTTACATTAGAATCTCATCTCATGTAAGGTGTCATTCTTGAATTTGATTAAATTTTTTCGGTAGTTTTCAAATATTTAAATTAATCATATATTTAAAGTGTCTTATAATCTAAATCTTACTTTTAGTTATTATTTACATAAAAATGTTCTCTAACTTTTTCTGACTATGAAATATTTTTTATAATCATTTAAAGATTATTCAAAATAATATAGCACTCTTTTGGGTAATTATTGAAATAGTTAAATTAGAGTACAATTATAAAGTCAGAATAAAGTATCCATTTTTTCCAAAAAAAAAAAAATACTTGTGTGGAGAGTCATTCTGTGTTTGAAAGAATTAGTAATTACAGTCGCATTAAAAGAAAAATGAAAATACTCTAGAAGTATAAAATAAAAAATTATTCAAAACTTTAATATAATTAACTAAATTCAAGGATGGTGAATGGATGAGATAAAGTGATAACAATTAGCTAAAACTTTATCCTAAAAGTAACAATCAGATAATACAACGTGATAACAAATTTTCTAAAAAAAAAAGATATAGACTCATTTACACTAAAACAACAACAAATATTATCAACTAATTTTGTCAAAAATCTTAGTAAAAGATCATGAATCATTTTCCTAATAAATTTTTTAAAAATATTTGTATATCTTAATAAACTTTTTTTTTGTCTAATATCTTAGTAAACTTTGATAAATATAAAAAACCACTGTCTTATAAGAATTTGAGTCTTTTAAAAATGAAAACACCTTTAATGTAAACAATATAAACTATAAAGTTATTGATGTTAATTGAAAAACCTTCATAATTTATATACATATTTCTTTTTTGTGTGTGTGAGAACCACATGTAGTTTTCAAAAACGTTCACATCATAATAAAACTAACATTTTCACTTAAATGAATTATATACCACTTGAATTAACCACCCATTAATATATATACATATATTTTATTATAATTATAATAGGTTGATTTGTATGGTCAAGACGTTGTACATTTACCATTTTCGCTAACAAATTCAATTGCCATCATAGAATAGTATCTATTTAGTTGATAGTTAGATAAAATTGATTTTAAAATTAACCGTTGAAAATAAATTTTACATGAGTTATAATATATATTGATAGGAAGTGATTTCATTTTACTTATTGAAAAATCGATTTTCACTTAACAAATGTTTTAACAAACCAGTTGTTTGTAATTAGTGATTCATCGCGCGAACATGTGCAACAATTCCTCTGGCGGGAAATTATGGTCAGTCTTACTGTTTTGGCGGGTAGCACAGGCCACAAGGTGAGAGTCATAAATGAAAAGGACAAAAAGTTGTTTATATCTCTATTTTTACAAACATAGCTTCAATTTTGTAGATAAAGTTGATTAATAAAAGTGAAAGGAAAAGCAATTTGATTATTTTGATAATTTTATGAAAATGTTATTTTCAAAAACCCTCAAAAAGATATTATAAATTACTTTAAACGTAAAATAGATTAATTTAAATATATATAACTAAAAAATACAGAATAAAGTGAGCAACTGTGAAATGATGGCAGGAGGAAAAATTCTGCATTCTAAATTTTAGAAAAATTAAACATTTACATGTTTACAGTTAAATGATATATTCATTCATTTGAAAATTATAATATATCTTAGTTTTAAAATGTCTCAATAAACATAAAAATGATATTAGATAAAATTAGTCAATTTAAATGACTTTTTAGTAACCTAGTTATAGGCTTCATATGGGTCTATTATCCGCGTAAATTTGACAGATATGAAGCAAATCCAATGTACAGCTTTATAATACTCTGCATGCATCAGACAAATCTAATAATGCAGAGAAGATAAAACCTTTTAAATGCGTAGCATTACACTTTATTCTTCAATTGACCTAAAAAGAAAAAGAAATTCAGCAAATGACAGCCTAAATCAAGATGACGAAACAAATCGCAAATGTACTCTTCGACCTATCCCAGGCAAAAGTGACTCGACCAGTAAAACAAACTACTAAAAAAATCATCTAAAAATCTCGCTACTTATGGTAAGCATACTCAATGGTGTCAATTTAATTTAACCTGGCTAATCACCTCTTAGCAAACGTCCTTACTTTACATGGACATTGATACAAGCAACAAAACTTCCATGATAACGGTCACAATGTATGTCACTACCAGCAGATCTGAATATCGTCGCTGCTGCTTTTGCCCCCATCAAAATCACATTCCACAGCGAAGCTTGGAATTTCCCACATTCTGGGGGCAAAGTTGGCGTTCAAAGCAGATCCTGAGTATACTGTCTCTGACAATGGCCAGTCCATCCGATCTGGGGCGTTAATAACTTTTCATGCACTGTATTGATGTATAATAATGAGATGAATTTAAACATGCTGCCATAGCTGATGGAATACTTTAATACGAAGGAATAAGAAGACACGCTACATAATATTCTGATGTGAAGAGGAACTGTCACAAAGGACTCAAAATTTAAGTCTAAATAACATGATAAAATGTATGGCTGGGCAGTCCAAATAACATGCCAATTAGGTTCTAATCAAATAAGATATTGTATAGTATGAGACAATATTATTCTATATTCAAAGATGCGTTGTATTATATAACATTGGACATGATAAAAATTAAGACTTTTTACATAAATATCCAATTAGACAAAGCTGAATAGTGCATGCAAGCCTCCACATCCAAAATCCTAAGGCAGGGCATTGTAACAGCGCCCCTGCCTTCTGGACTGAAATTTCCCAAACACTGCTGCGAGGTTTTGAATATGCTCTAAATGTGTGAAAGCAATCAAATTAAAAGAGAGCAATTAAATTTCATTCAATGGCCCACAATGGCCACAGCTTGCCTAGGACTGTTCCAGCATTTTGTTGGCTTGTTGAGAGCCTTATTTGGCCAGCCTGACTTTGGGCTGGCCAGATCAGTGGGTAAGTCACAATTTCTGAATTATATAATAAATGCAAAGTAAAATTGGATTGGCACCCTCAAATTTCAACTTACACAAAAGATGTCAGAAGGGAGCCTCTAGTGATTCATCCCAAACTTCTGCACTTCCATTAGAGACATCCTCTACATCTTCTTCCATTGAAAGCCTAATATATTCTCTATGAGCAAAGCGATCCCACTCTGTCAATGTAGGATTCTCACGTTCCTGTTCACACATGACAAGGCAGTCAAACTCACCAACAATAGCCAATCATACTGACTCAATAGCACAATAACTTTTATCAGATAAGTTGATGCACCTGACGAATCAAAAATGGATCACGAGTTTCAAAGGCCATGAACTTATTTAGATTGAACAGGATATTGAAAATGCTTCCCGAGAGTTTACCACCTTTCAAGTCACGTAGAGTTATATAGCTCTCATTCTGCAGAGTGGAGAATTTTAATTTACAATTAAGAAAAAAAATGTCATATAACGAGTAAGTGACATGATATCAACCAGAAGATATAGAAAGAAAAAGATGAGGAACTGAAAAAAGCAGATTGGGAATGTCATTGTTCCAGGACAAAATATGAAATTATAAACTGCTCATTAGATATTTTATCATTTTTCAGCTAATATGACTTCCCAACAACACAAAGGAACATGACCAAATAATCAAAAGATGTAAGATTGAAAGACAAACCTCAGGCCCAACCATGTCAATTATCTGGCACAAAATATCCTCAAAAAGCACAGGCTCTTGGGCCATGCACTCCATTCGATGCAATTGCTCCTCATAAAAAAATTGCAGCTCATTCCGTGTCAGAACTCCATTTCCATCCAAATCAATGCACTTGAACCTAATCATGCCATGTTGAAGTAAGAGCCACATATAGCTAACAAGAGTCAACCACAAGGGCAAAATTTCCAATGTTTGCCTAAGGGTGTGCTACGTAGGCAAGGTGTGAAAAAAGAGAATTAAGAAAAAAAAGGTGGAAAGCTTTTAAGAAAAATAAAAAAATGAATCTAATGTTCAATTTTCTTTCATTTCATCCATATACCAAGGCCAAAATTTCCAATCAATCTATTTTCCCGTCCTTTTTACAGCTGTTCCCTTTGTTGACACTACTGTTGAGCATACAACCCTACTACACAAAGCTTACAATATAACACTGAATTGACACGAGGGGCCGTGTCCTCCCAATGAAAGATCTTAGGAGCTGTTTTCAAAACAGTTATTTTAAGCAATAAAATCTGTTTAGAATATCTTCACCATGCAAATACAAAAACAATTTTCTATGTTGATATTTTCTTGAATTTGTACATTTAAGTCATTGAAAACAAGGGAAACAATTAAGGAAAACTGTTCTCATTAATGGCAAAACTGCAATAATATACAAATTGTTGTAGAATCCTTTTTTCCCTTTCAAAACTGCTTTTAAAATAAAATAATCCCAAACAATTTTGGAATGTCATAGATGAAAATTGTTTTTCTAGAAACTAAAACTAAAACTAGTTCCAAAAACACTCTCTGGTCTGCTTTCTTCAGCACTTTACTTAGGTGAAGTTTCAGTAACATAAATTTTATTGCTTACATCTCAACTTTCTCTGAGACACATGACATAACCATGGAGTTTGCACATGCATATGCACAGTTCAAAGTCCAAATCAAATAAAAAAAGGCTGTATATATGCCTACCATAACGCAACGCATCATCCTCATATCTGCAACTTCAGTAACTAATCTTGTGACATCTTAACAAGGGGGGAGAAGAGGGGATGGACTAACAAAAGAAATGAAAAAATGAATGGCAAATAAAATACCAATACTCAAGACTCGGCTCAGATGATTTATCCTCTTCTGCCAGTATGAAATAAACAAAATCTTCATATCCCATCTTTCCCTCAACCTTACTAGTAAACCTTCTTGGAACCTGAGACAATATTGAAGCGAGTCAAAAACTGCATCTTCAACAAATAATCTGATAAAACATATAACAGAAGTGCACACAAGGTGTATGTCTATTAGGAGGGGCAGGGTTGGGGGTTTCAATTGTCAGTGGCTGAAGACAGTTATAGTCAAATATCAAGACAGAAGCAACTCAATATTGCAATCCATACAAACCTGAGAAAATATTCTATCGACAATTCGATAGGTGAGCGCATGGTTACCATATCTGATAAGATTCTCTTTGTCTATCAAGAAATCATGATCTGTATCCAGCTCCCAAAACTTACAGTATATGACATAAAAGTGCTCATAAGAGAAGTACCTGCAGACAATATTAAGGAAAGGTAACAAAGATTACTGCATTTTGATATATCAATATACAGTTCATTAGAAAAAGAAACCAAGATCATTTTTTAAGTTAATGGTAATGACATTTTCAAATGGTATATCTACCTCAGAACCTTGTTGATGTCTTCTTCTTCATCAGCATGTTGCATTGCATCAATTATGTTTCCACGCTTCAACTCCCTCAGGGTAAGACGACCATTTCCTGATCTATTAATGTAGTAATATATTCTATATATTACAGTTTCAGCTGGGCCATTGGAAAAACAAGTACATAAGAACATTGCACTGTGGACAAAACAATAGCATTACACCAGAATCCATGAGCAGTGACATCAGCCTATGCCCATATTTTCAACAATCAACTTTGATTGAAGTCCATTAGCTGATTCTCCCAAAACTCAGATAGATGAAGCATGACTCTTTGCGATATATATCTCTCATGTAAAATATATTAAAATATACTTTAATACCAATTAGCAGCAAAAAGCCCCCCC
Organism: Sesbania bispinosa; assembly: GCA_026901365.1. Taxonomy (NCBI): domain Eukaryota; kingdom Viridiplantae; phylum Streptophyta; class Magnoliopsida; order Fabales; family Fabaceae; genus Sesbania; species Sesbania bispinosa. Next base: position 1,017,534 of record QLOH01000172.1, read on the forward strand.
AAAAAGTATAGACAATGAAAAATCATGAATCAGTATTCTGCATTCATCACTATTGTATTTGTTGGTTACTGATTCTTTGACATTTTTTTTGTTCACAATCCATTCATTGACAAATTTAAATTAAAAAATGTGTGAAAAGAGGTATTATGTATCTTTTCTGCAGTAAGACATCCCTTTATAAATTAGTTGCAGTTATAAACATTCCCTTTATAAACTAGTTGCAGTTATGAACATCCAGCTGAATCACGCCAATGCAAGATAAGAAACAATGTTCATTAGTTTCTAAGGAAAGACAAGTCTCAATCAATCTATGATCAAAGAAATTTTTTCATGTAAACAAAGCATAATACATAATTGCAGCCTAATACATGATGGTGCCAAATGGTGAAAAGCCTGCTGGAATTATTTCAGCGAGTGTAAAGATGATCAATAAACGGAGCTGGCAGAAATGTGGAATGGTTAGGCAGGATAAAATTTAATGTTTAAATTGCACCCAACACCCATGGGTTAATAAAGAAGTGACCCATCATGGGATCAAGAAGAAAAAAACCATTTGCCCAAACCAATTGCTTATATGCAACTGCAGCCAATGCCCACCACTTTAAATAAGCAGAAGAGCTAGTCACATTCTGTAAGGAAAAAGATTGGAACGGATACTCGTGAAAGAACTCAACATCATACTGAATTAAAGAATGTGCATTGTGCAAGAATCTTTTGAAACATATGCACGAAATTCAATGATCAATATAAAAATTGTGTTCAAGAATCCATTACAGATTTAAGCACTGACTTAGAGCACCCCAGCCCCAGTTTTTTCTTTTCAAAAATATCAAACAGAGCCTAAATCTAAAATATTTGGAGTAAATACAACTAGGGGAGGATAACCTTATTAACAAAACTTATAAATCAGACCATAAAAAACTGCTCGACAGACATTTTGATATAATCCATTCTCAGGGTCAAATAAAGATTAAGGGTAAGTCATTGACTGATTGACCTAACACAACAAAGCAATCTCCTAGGGTACGGAATGTCTAGCTTTTCAGTCAGAATCTCAACAGATGACAGTAATGTCTCTGTAAGACTTTCTAGTCAAAATACAGGGAAATGGTTATAAGGTCACACCAGCAAGCAGAACATGATTTAACCAACAAAGGCCAAGGCAGAACAGTACAAGTTTTTTTAAAGAATTCTTTTTACTACAGATAAAAAGAGGGGCAGCCAAGAGTAGGATCACAGCAAAGGAGAATTGGAAAAAAACTAAGATCACAGCAAAGCTGCCCAATCTCTCTAAGTTTCCAGGATAGCATCTCCCTTGAAGCAGCCAAGAGTAGAACTGCACACTGCCATAAATCTTTGGTGTATTTCAATTTAATCCCATATAACGCACCATCAAAAACTGCTCTTGGGTAGAGGGGACACATTCAATGCCTTCTAATAACCCCAAAAATTGTCTTTAAAACTAAGAATAGTGAGAACCTCAAATTCTTTTACTGATATATACAACTACATGAACATCAAGGTGCAAGGTTATAACCGAGATGGAGGACAAACCATATCTCTCTTGAAACTCAGGTGTGCTCTGCAGGAACTCCAGCCCTGGATGAGTTGCCAAAAGCTCACGTAGCACAGGTTTAAAATCATCCTGACATGAAGTATAATATAGTTCTTAAAAAAGATGGACAGGAATATAAAACCAAAGCCAAGAAAATCAATAAATTTGGCCCCTAAAAGAATAGATCATACTAACTACTATTAAATAGGAGTTGAATAAAAGACATTTGATAGATATCATCAGGCCATGATTGACTGTAATGTTCAGAGGAGGAAAAAATTAAATGAAAAGAGACGCGGGAGAAAAAAAATAAAAGAAATAGAAGCAAAATACCTGAGTAAGGTACTTGAGCTGTGGTTGCTTTAAAATTGTGAATATTTGGGTTGCTATATCCTTTGTCATCATGTTGCCATTAATCCAATAATCAATAAATGATTTCCTATAGGAACATTACATCAAGGATTTACGCATAAGTATTGGGAAATAATAATTACAGGGAAAATGACCATTAATTATAATTCTTATAGCATGGGAAGGAGAGAGTTAATAAACCACATTTACTATACTAATAATACGTAAGGTCTTTCAAGCAAGAAATCAATCAGCTCTGCCCAATTGAATTGAAATGGCAATTTACAAGGGTAGCTTCTTGTTTAGCACCAAGCACAACAACAGACCCACAGAGACCCTCTCAGCCAAACCATGCATAGCATATGTTGGAATCCCGCATTGGCCAAATTAGTGTATATAACGCTTGGGAATCCTCACTCTACAAGCTAGCTTTTGCTGTTAAGTTAGACTCGATCTGAATTCTAAGAGCAACATTTTCCAGTGCAATTGTTTTTTTTTTCCACCAACTTGCCTCTTCTCTTTAATGTTTAGTTTCTTTGTCTTTCACCCTTGGACAAGTGCGTGAGATATTGTATGTGCAAAGAATTGAGAAGAACCTTCATTATTAAATAGAAGGAGATTGAGAAAGGAAATTTAATGTCCTTTCTAATTAAAACTAGTAGAGAGACCTATGCCTGACTATTTTAGTTAAGGTTTGTTTGAATATTGAATTTAGTATCTGTTAGAGTCCCACATTGCCTAGAGATAAGGCCAAAGTATAGTAAATAAGCCTTGGATAATCCTTACCATACAAGCTAGCTTTTGGGGTTAAGGTAGGCCCAGCCCAAAATCTAAGAGTATCGAAAGTTAAATCAATCAGCATTACAGATATTTTAGTCATGCTTGTTAATACTAAAGAAAGAGCTTCCTAGGGGGGAAAAGCTGAAAACTTTTAGCTTATGCACGAAACCATAACTATCTAGTCTCTTCAACGCGTTGTCATTAATTTTTTAATGATAATAGTTTCCTATTTTCCTTTAACACATTCTTTCATTCATTAAGTGATAATAGTTTTCCTTTAATACACACTCTCACGATGTCAAATGATGATCTTTTCCAAAGCTCCAGATTCAATATTTACAAAATGCTTGAAATTCAGTTCTTAAAATTTTCAACAATAAAAGCCCAGTATTGAATTTCAGCTGTGAAGTGTTCCAGTGTTACACACCCATATAGCTTTAAAAATAATAAATGTCTATTTTCAAGCAATTTCTATCAATTTTGAAGTCTGTCATATTTATCAAATGACTACTAGTTTGAACATGAAACCACACTCTTTTGCTTGTTTTAGGTTGGTTCTAACAATTTTCCCAGTCATTCCTTAGACTAATTACTTTCAACATCATTGTTGACTTTCCAGACTTTGCAACGATATATTGCAACTGATTTAAAATCCTAACCAGTTTTAGATATATTCAAAACTCCAACTAAATTGGTGACAGATGCGGCCAGAGATAAATGGATTATGACATTTGCATGCGGCATGTCTATATAAATAGATTAAAACAAAGGGATGAAAAAATGTCATTAATAATATAGCATGTAACCTCATGCCAAAACAAATCCCTTTGAGCTTGAGATGTGAATCAAGGAGCGAAACACCACTACCAAAATCTATTTATATTTATATTCATATTCATTATAAACATTTAAGACCAAACTCACCACTACTTGGTCAAGATGACTCCCTCCAATGCGACAAAGAATTACTCAATCTAAAGGGAACTAAAGAATTTATGCATCTCTAACAAACATGATATTTGGGAAAGGGAAGTAAACATTAAGACATCATAAAAGTGGGGTAGTCTATGAACAAGGGTACATGTGATGTTAAGAATTTGAGAAACTCATAGCATAAGACAAACTTCACATCATGGAAAACTTGATAAGAAACCTAACATAACAAACAATATACTGGGAAATTCTTTAAAACAAAAAATCTAGTTATACATAGATAAATTGGGGGGAGGGGGAAGCACACAGCATGGGAGTGGGAATGTTGGTTGACTCTTAGTTTGATTATCAAGTGAACAAAAATCCTTTCAAATATAAAGAATACAATAATCAGGAATACAGATGTTATATATTCTTAAAAGCTCTTTCCCTTTCTGAATAATCAGTCTCAATAATTGTTATGCTACTCCAGGCCTCCAGCATCTAGACGACAATTTTTTCAGTGTCCAAACAGCTAAATCCAATAATCACCACAAATGGAACAAAAAAGTATGATAGTTGTGTTAAAAAGATTAAGGTACAAACCTTGTCACAACACCAGTTCCATTATCGATCTTTCGGAAAAGAGACGTGGAAATAAAAGATGGCAGCTTGCATACTTCCTTGGTAACTGACTTGAATTCTGGCATAACAAAGAAAAGTGTAAAATAGAATTTAGCTATTACCCCAACTCCTTATTACATTACAGACTGATGTTTAGATAGAAAATCATTTTTTGACTCTTGGAAACACTTAAAATAAGTTAGTTTTACTTAAAATCAGGAGGGAATGTGATTGCTTAAAAAGCTAGAATGTGCCACTTATGGGAAATCCTTTTTTTCCCGAATTGCCAACTGGCCCTTCAAGCTGTAACCCATTTATTTTCAATATCTCACCATGTATCTGCATTCCATCCAAGTGATCATGGAATAAATGGTCAGTCCTAACCAAGCATTGTTCTTTCAGTTCATTTGGAGGAGGACGCCCATTTTGAAAGTAGAACTGCAAGCACACAAGTACTTCTGTATGAGCATGAAGTCATGAACACACGATGAAAAGGGGGGTCGGGGAAGGGGAGAACCAAAAGGAACACAGACACACTTAGCAGACCAGGCACAAAATGAAAGTATCACCAAATAAAGATTTTAAAAAACTGGACAGTGGTATGTAATAGGTTTGATACAAATGATTTGTTGCAAGTTCATACAGTTTTTTATTAGCCTTGGATGTGTCCTACTTGGTGACAGCATTTATGTCAGTAAAAACAAAGAGGGAAAAGATTTTTTGTGGCAATATGCTGTCTGTGAAGTCCCTTGGTACATATGGTTAGAGCAGAATGCTGGCATATTTAAGGGTGTCTTTCTGCCCCTCAACTTGTCGTGGGAGAAAATTCTTTGCATGGCATCTCTTATGTTCTGATAATGGTTGCTTCAAGGAGTTGCCATTTCATATGTGCCAAGAGATAGGGCGGCTTTGCTGTATTTTTTTTATCATTTCATTTTCTTTGATGTATTTAACTTTTTTTAGTTTTGGAGAATATTGTATCCCCCTTTTAGATGTACTTTCACTACCTTTTGTTCTTAAGAATTATCACTTACTGTCATGTAAAATATTAAGAAAACATATCAGACATGTCTAACCTGAGGTATAACTTCTTTAACTGGCTCACTGACAACCTTCAAAGGAGAACCCAAATTAGAAAGGCCAACTCTCTGTTTCACAATCCGAGGGGAACCAGATGAACTTCTTGGTGAAAGAGGTGGTGCAGTGCCTGCAGGAAACATGGAAGGCAAAGAATTGCTTGTAGCATTCGGACTTGAGCAATTCCCTGGCACATTCAACGGAGCACCTGACTTTGCTTCATTTAGCAATGATGTTATCTACACAAATTAGCAAGCGAGACATGAGAATAAAATCACAAATGCATGCATTATTCCATAGAGTGCTAACTAACAAAAAGGCATCATGTTGATAACAATATTTCATTCATACACTTCAAGCATCATCAAGAGATCAAATATATGGCTTGGGAGAGTAGGCACGAGTTTAATATAGTCCTTCCAATAATCGGCTATGATGATTTCTCTGAAGGGAGATTGAGACATAACAGTTGAATTAATTACTTCTAAAATATGGTGAGGATATCAAGGAAAAATTATAATTCTCACGACGTAGGTGTACGGGATCCCATAATGATGGCTATCTTTTATTGACATAAGTTATAATGCATCTTTCTCACAAACCTTCTGATCGTGGATTCGACTATAATTATCTAATTGATTATTAATTCATTATCCGACAGCGAAAGTTCATATGAACAAATAGACAACAATAAAATCTCGTAATGAACAATGTAGCAAGACGTTGATTCGAAAATTGAGGAATATGGAATGAAGCGTACCAATCGATTGCTTTCAGGAAGCGACAGCCACTGCTCAAAGAGCGTCTCAACGAAGCTCAGGTTAGACTTGAGGGCCAGACCGGACACCTCCGGAAGCTGCAACAATTCCACCTCCAACGACGCCGCATCGCTAATGACCTCCATGCTTATCTAGACCAAAACCGAATCCCTATCTCTCATTCACAAACAGAGATCAAAACGAATCCTGGATTTACTTTTTTCCTTAAGAAGACAGCAGCAAGTTGAATTTTAATGCCGAAACCGCGTGCATCGATTAGATTCTATATCGGAACGGAACAAATGCGCTTGTTATAGCCGTGTATTCAGCAGGAACCCTAGATCTTTCTGGTGTTACAAATTTAAGATCAATTACCAATATAGGTTGGAAAAAAATGAAATGGTGCTGGTGATCTGAAGAAGGATTTGGATAGAAAAAGAATGCGAGTGATAGAAAAATTGGGGGAAAATTCTGCACTGCAGAGATCCACGCGATTTTGGAGGGAGAAAAACAAATAATTGTGCAGATAGCCAGATACTGAAAGAGAGAGAGAGATGTGTTACGTTTACGTTACTTGTGTATTTGTATTTTTATTTTTATTTACTTAGCAATGAAAATATAGGACCGGAAAATAGAAATTTCACATGGTGACACGTGGTCTGCGTATGGAAAATGCGGTCTTAGGAATACGATCATCAGTCATTACATCGTGGATGATCCTACGCATTCAGTCAACACCAGTTCCAAGTTCCAACTTCCAAACCATGCTTCCGTCATTAATTTTTTGATAAAATATATTTTAGAAATTTTAAAAACTGGTTTTTCATAATTATAGATACGAATAATAGGAGGTAATTATAGGGTGGACCTTCATAAACCTTTATTATAAATAGTATAAATTTAATATTAAAAAAATTATTAATTAATATTATAAAATTAAAATTACCTTTTATAATAAAAAAAGTTAGTGATGGTGGATCCAAACTCAAATGGTCTATCCTATAATTACCCATAGTAGTAATAGGTTCCATTGGAAGGGGAGTTGATTATAAGCATATTATTACTACTTGTGAATGTAATCGATTGAATTTTTATATCGATCTCCCATCTTTTGGATCTCATCTGTATCTTGATCGTATGCAGTAATGTATTTATCATTTGTGACCATAAGATGGTCTAATTAAATACAAAAAATTATAAACAACCAAAATGAGGGCGAGTCTCATATTACCTATTAACGAAATTTAATAATAATAATAGAATAGTTTATTTTACAAATTAAAAAATATATAATTATTTTGCAATAGCATAAATTTTTAAACAATTGAAACAAAATACCACATATAGTGATAATTCATGGAAGATATAATAACAACTAATCATTAATTAATTTCTATATATGCCAAAACCAATGTATATATGAGGGCTTATGCTTATCAATTATCATCAACTTAATTATCATTAATTCAAGGATAGTTCTTCATTGAAGCAGCATTTCTTGAGAGTACAAGCTTTGTTGGTGTTATTTTTTAGGGTTTTTTATCAAAATAATGCAAAAAAAAAGTAATTATTTACCAAAATAATGTAGAAAAAACCAACAGGGGTTGGTTCAAGTGGTACATGCTTAATTCCCCCTAAGCAAGTGGATGGAAAAAATCCCTGCTGGGAGAGCTAGCCCCACCATGATGTGGATGTTCCATGCTCGAACAGGATTGCCTCCCATGAAGGATACCTGGTTTTAAACCAAAAAAATTAATGTAGAAAAATATCAATTTATCAATCTGGGGTGAATTCTTTCACACTGAAAAGCAGTCGTGCATGAGGCACTTAATGGGGCAGCGTTACTAATGAAGGTCCAGGCTCCCCTTTTCATAAGGCGCAAAATGGAGGTGTTGGATGCATGTGGCGCTTTTTCGTATAGCGTCTTGTTTGACTGGAGTCACTTAATATTATATTATTATTTTTTATTCTAATCATTATTTTTAATATAAATATTTATTCTTATCACTATAATTTTAATTTATTTAATTATAACTTGTTATTAAATAATAATGTAAATTAGATTTTAATTCTAAAACGTAATCTACTGTTATAATTTAAATTGATGTCCAAAATTATTGTGTTAGACATTTACTCCCTCTGATTTTTTATCTGTCGTTTAAGTTTTTTGCACAACGATTAAGGAATAATGTAAATTAGATTTTAATTGTAAAACGTAATCTACTATTATAATTTAAAATTGGTGTCCAAAATTATTGTGTTAGACATTTACTCCCTCTGTTTTTTTATCTGTCGTTTAAGTTTTTTGCACAATGATTAAGGAATGTAATAATTATGTCTTTTTAGTCCTTTTTTCCAAATATGTCATTTATCTTTCTCTCATTAATACATTTAATATCTCTCTTTTTACAATGAAATGAAATTCTCTTTCAAATTTGTTTACCTCTATACCATAATTTTTTTGTTGGAAACGTAAGCAATATATTTATCAATACTTTGAACTTTTAGAACATTTATGATATAGTTTTATAATAAATATTTAAAATATAAAAAACTAGATTAATAAATGGGTAAAATTGAAAAAATAACATTTATTATTGTCTTGATATATAAGAACGACACTTATTTAGAAAAAAATTTAAAACTCTAAAACGATAGATAAAAAGAAACGGAGGGGAGTACCATTTAGCATGTTTTCTTACTCTAATAAATGTAACAAATTAATACGTTGTACCAAAAATTTATTGTGTTAGACATTGATTCTTACTCTAATCTCCATTCACGATGTTTGCGTTCATGGTACAATGTGAAATGTATATGTATATATATCTAAATAATATGCTTCAACTTATTGTTGTAAGACGCTAGAGTATTAAGCGACTCCAATCAGGCAAGACGTTATACGAAAAAGCGCCACATGCATCCAACACCTCTATTTTGCGCCTTTTGGAAATGGGAGCTTGGACCTTCATTGTTGATGTTGCGCCATAAAGCGTCTCATGCACGACCACTTTCCAGTCTGGAAGAATTCACCCCATGCTGGTAAATTGATATTTTTATATATTAATTTGGTAATTAATTTTTTTTTTACATTGTTTTGGTCAAAAAGCCCATTTTTTTATCAATTGTCTTATATTCGTTGATATTGCCTTAAAACATCACAACTAGCTTATAATGGTCAGTGGCCTATCAATATATTATTTGCCCTTATGGGACTATGCATAATGCTATGTTTCCAACGTCTGTTATAGGGAACGAAATCTCATGTCCCTGGTCTGTGTCCCCAACCCTACCCCCCGAATCAGATTGTACCACATCAATTTAAATTAACAAGTTAGCATTAACTCCATTAAGCCATCTCCGTTTACATTTTTTTCGACAAACCATCTTTATTACTTGAAAGCACAACCTATGCAGTTTCATTTTCTCTCTAATCACATTTCACTTCAAACGAATTATATTAGAATTAAATAATAAGCTTCTCGTATACTTATTGTTCTCTAGGATCTTAGCATGTGAAATGATATACTGCAATTTCTCGAGTGAGACAGTGCATTATGAATCATAATTATATTTCCCAGACAAACAAAATAATCATCTAAATTTTATTATTTTTTAGGTGGAAGGAGGGGCAATAGTTTAAAATCTTATTATCTTCCATTTTCAATTTTTTATTGTATTCTTTCTTCGAAAGGATGATTAAAAATTACAATGTGTCTTATAATTGAATTAGAAACAAAAGAAATTGCTAAAGCAAGCAAAACATTAGGTGACAACTAAGGAATTTCATTTCATTAAGTATGCATCCTTCCCAAAGGCTCCAAATCATTCAAGAAATCATGCTCTGTTATATGCCATAAATTATGTAACATAAGCAGTTCCTAATTTCGGTTTTGAGACAACAATCCCCTTTTCCCATTTTCTGAAGATGGGTGTGAAAACAGGGGAATTCCATTGACGATTGACTTGCTCTTTCTCCTCCTTTTTACCATTTTCCTGCTCCCTTTCTCAGCAGCCAATTAGTTCATCACAAACAAGAACCGGAGGCCCTCATTCTTTGTTCATTCCAATTTTTTTCTTGTACAATCTTCCCGATTTGTAGATATGACCTCTTTGCCTCAGCCATTTTCTCGCAACCTTTGATCTTTTACTCTTTGACTGCTGCCTTTCTTACATTCCTCAGTGGGAAGTAGAACCTTATAATTTATAAGGGAGCTGCCAACATCTGATTTTTTCTTCAATCTCCTTAGCTCTTTGAAAACGAAGGCAGATGAGACAGGGAATCTTGCGGCTCATCATTTATTTTATCGAAGAAGAGAAACTTGCTCAAACCATATTTACTATCCCATTGAGGCTCACGAAAGAGAGGGTTGCAAAATCTGCAATGATGAATGGTATATATGGTCATCGATGATCAAGTCACGGGTCGTGGGATGAGTGGAAGGGAGGCGGGTTACAGAGGAGATGAAATTACAAAGGCAGTGTTTTTATGTAACAGAGATAGCTTAACAATTTTAATGCTTAATTGTAAATTTTAATTGATGTGGGGCAGTCTAGTTGGGGGACAAGGTAAGGGACACAAACAGGGGATAAGAGATTTTGTTCCATGTTATGGACTTCACTCTCCCTCTTCAGACATGAATCAGGTGTAACTTCCTTCATCCTATTAATTCCATCATATACATGTATATGCATGATCGCGCAACGTTATAATCATAGTTAGCAAATAAACTTTTCATAAGGTGCATCATTTCTTTCCATATCTTAATTTATTCGCGTTTTTTTGGCAAATAATTATTGTTTGGTTGAAATTTTTAACATTCAATACCTTATCCTTATCATTAAAAATTTGGTCACAGATACATAATTTCTCTTTTACTTTTTTTTTCAATCTTATTAATAAGTTAAGGGGAATTAACTAGCGATGTGTGCTCGTTTGTATTACCGTTGGTGTATACTTTAAATTTGATTCTGCACATATTTCTAGACAGAATCAATTGATGCGATTTATTTTCAATTTTATAGATCGAATTGATTCTGAAGTCACTCAACGGTAATACAAACATACTTGTTATATTTAACTAATGTTTTGTTTGTTACGAAAGAGATTGTGAAGAGAGAGATGATTGAGAGAGAAATAGGACAGTGATATGCAATCCACCGTGTTTGGTAACGCAAAGGACAGAGAGAGATGGCCAAAACATGTGGGGCCTGCATGCATAAGATCTCTTCTCCCTTTTGCAGAGAAATGGGACAAGAAGCTTATTTTTAAGTTTTTCAGAATTGTCCCCACCCTTTCCAATTTAAACCATGTCACATGGTCATAAAAAAGCCACTGACAAAGGTATTATGGTCCATTTAAATAATTATCACTTTTTCTCTTCTCACCTTCTTTTCACCCTTTCTCTTGGGGATGTTCGCGGTTCGATTTGGATCGGTTTTGAGGCAAAAATCATACGATCCGATCATTGTGGTTTTATCACTTCATCATTCGATCGGTTTTGATATTTTTTCAAATCCGGTCCAATCCGGTTCAATTTAAATTGGATTGGATTGGATCGATTTCCGATTTTTTAAAGCGACAATAAATATTTGATAAAATCGATAAAATAATGAAGTAGTAGTAAACATTTTCTTATTAGAACTTACATTTATTAAAATTAATATAAAATTATATAAAAAAATGACATGAGACATGAAAACTAAATTAAAACTAGTTTTATATTGATATATTTATAGAAATATTAACATGATATTAGATAATAAAATCATAAAAAATATATTAATATAAGTATTTTTATAAGTATATATGTATACAAGTATAAATATATGGTTATTTTATAAGTAATGATATATGTATATATAAGTTCGGTTTGAATTGGATTGGATTGTTTTTCAACATAGGATCCGAAAACCAATCCAATCCAATAAAAAAATTTCGGTTTTTGCAGTTTGCGGTTTTTTGAATTTCGGTTTCATTCGATTTTCGGTTCTTCGATTCAGTTTTTGCGGTTTGCATTGAATTTTGTTGGATATGAACACCCCTACTTTTTCTAACCAAACAACTTATAAATCTCTCATATTTCTCATTATTTTCTCTATTCCCTATCACTCTCATTCAACGAAACACAGTGTAAATGCTTTTCAAGAATGGAAATGCTAAACAACTTCCAACCAATCAGTAGTGTTGTTTGTAGAAAAAAATCAATGAGTTTATTATAAATAGAGTTGTCAATTTAAACTACTTTTAGATATTTTAACATCCAATCCTTAAGCTTAATTCTTTATCCACAATCCTGTGACCTGTCCTGAAGCATATGTCGGGGAAGCAAACATTGGACCCGTGACTGCGGCGCACACATGGTCACTGTCTTCATAGCTTTTCTCAGTGCTCTGCTCACAGTTTATCCATGATTTGAAACCCCCAACCCTTACCAACGTTATTATTATAAACACAAATGACAACCTTTTCCACCGAATTCCTACCTCGTACGCTCCCATTTACACCTTCAAATCCCAAAACCACTCTTGTTTCTTGCAGAGTCTCACTTGTCAATGAAGATAGCATTAGCAAGCGCAGGAACCTTGTTGATGCCAGCGTTTCTTCTGAGACAAAGCCCAAACTCCCCCAATCTTTCGACTTTAAAGACACCCATCTAATGAAAGCCCTCGGTCGATCCTTCAAAGCAGGCAAGTACAACGAAGCCCTTTACTTTCTTCAGCGCATGGTGAACAAGGGTTACAAGCCCGACGTTATACTCTGTACTAGGCTCATCAAGGGGTTATTCAATTCCAGAAGAATCGAGAAAGCTCTTGGGGTCATGGAAATGTTGGAGAAGTACGGTGACCCTGATGTGTTCGCTTACAATGCCGTGATTAGTGGGTTCTGTAAATCTGATCAAATTGATAACGCATATGAAGTGCTCGACAGAATGAAAAAGAGAGGGTTTGCACCTGATGTTGTCACCTACAACATTCTTATTGGGAGTCTTTGTTCCAAGGGAAAGCTTGAGTTGGCTCTCAAGGTTATGGATCAGTTGTTGAAAGACAAATGCAACCCCACTGTGATTACTTACACCATTTTGATAGAAGCAACCATTCTGGAGGGTGGTATTGATGAAGCTTTGAAGCTTTTGGATGAGATGTTATCAACTGGACTTCAACCTGATATGTTCATTTATAATGCAATTGTCAAGGGTATGTGCAGAGAAGGGTTGGTGACTCGGGCCTCTGAGCTATTTAGCAGCATAAGTAGCAAAGGTTATGCCCCAGATGTGATATCTTATAATATTCTGTTGAGGGGACTTCTGAATCAAGGGGAATGGGAAGCTGGACAGAAATTAATGTCTGATATGCTTTCAAAAGGTTGCGAGCCAAATGCTGTGACCTACAGCATTTTAATTAGTTCGCTTTGTCGTGATGGCAAAGTTGAGGAGGCAGTGGGTTTGTTGAAGGCTATGAAGGAAAAAGGGTTGACTCCTGATGCTTATAGCTATGATCCTGTGATTGCTGCTTTCTGCAAAGAGAGTAAAGTTGATTTGGCAATAGAGTTCTTGGATAGTATGATCTCTGATGGTTGCTTGCCAGATATTGTGAACTACAATACAATTTTGTCCTCTCTCTGCAAGAATGGAAAAGCTGATGAGGCTTTGAACATCTTTCATAAGCTGGGTGAAGAAGTAGGTTGTCCTCCTAATACAAGTTCCTATAATACAATGTTCAGTGCACTCTGGTATACTGGTCACAAAATTAGAGCACTGAAGATGATTTTGGAAATGTTAAACAAGGGTATTGATCCTGATGAGATCACTTATAATTCACTTATATCTTGTTTGTGCAGAGATGCATTAGTGGATCATGCTATTGGGTTGTTAGTGGACATGGAAAGTAGTGAGTGTCAGCCTTCAGTTATTAGTTACAACACAGTTCTTCTTGGATTGTGCAAAATGCATAGAATTACTGATGCCATTGAGGTGTTAGCTGCCATGGTTGACAAAGGATGTCGCCCAAATGAAACTACTTACACATTATTGATTGAAGGGATTGGTTATGCTGGATGGCCAAATGATGCTATGGATGTGGCTATTTCCCTTGTTAATATGGATGCTATTCCTCAACATACATTCAAACGTTTGTGCAGAATCTTTCCCATGCTTGATGGTTACAAAGACCTCACTTTATCAAATTAAGAACTATATTCTTTGCTATGGCATAGGGGATATATAAATTCAGGTCTTCTTAATGAGCTTTTTTGTTTAGTTCAACTTTTTAACCTGTCTTTGGCTAATTATAGCTTTCAATTTAGAGTGTAAAGGACATGTTCTTTTCTGGTGAGTATGCTGTTGTCGAGTCTGTATTGGCTGTGCTTTCTTGATCGACGGCAAAGAATGCCGAATTAGATTGAGTAGGAGATGGATTAACATTTTTCGTAACAAAAAAAGGAAAAAAGAAAAAGAAAAATAGAGTTAAGGGCTTATTTGTTTATACTTTTTTTAAAAATAAAAAAAATTAAAAAAACGTGTTTGATTGATAATTTTTAAAAATAATTTAAAAAAGTTTGACTTTTCTTTAGTTTTTAAAAATTAAAATTCTAAAAGTACTTTTAGATATTTTGAAAAAATATTTTTAAATTTTTGTTTTTGTGATTAAAATATTGTAAATAAATCATTTCATTTATAAAAAATATTTTTTAAAAATTAAAAAAGAAAGCTACACCAAGCACGTAATTCCTTGATGACAATAGTGTATGTTTGGATAAGTAGTGGAATGGTGGCTATAAGTAGGGTACGAATTTGATTAAATTTGAATGTAAGAGAAATGGAGTGAGTATTTTGTTTAGTTTAGCGTTGAAACGTGTTCACTCACGTTATCAACGTTAAAAATAATTGTATTGGAGAATCTAAATGTGAGTTTAGCTAGTTTCAACGGTAAATCAAACACATACTAATTTTTTTTTTTTTTACTTTTTCGTTGGGTAAAAGTGATTCTAGACATAAAAGTTACACAATTCTTTATATTTATTTTTCAAAAGTGAACTTTTTAGTATCTAACAAAAATTAATTTTTTAAATTTTATTTTTAAGGTATTATTTTCAAATGCAAGTTACTTTTTTTAATCTTAATTCTTTTAAAATAATTTCTTTAAAAGTTAAATACACCAAGATTTAAAACGAATGAATTCGTATAGTGGCAGAGGAGGTGAGACTGAGACATTATGTTTTAACACACGTGATATGTTAAGACATTAATGCGTGGATCCGTGCTATGTTAGTTTAACGTTAATTATTTCTTAAACTTGTGGAGTTACTCCCAGGTGATCCTAATCAGTGATATAAAATTTGGATTCGTCATCGACTCGGTCAAAGTACTAAATTAATGGGTCAGCGGTTCAACAGTAAGTCACTAGCAGTTAAACCGGAAAAAATATTAAATAATTATATATTTGTTATATATATTAAAATAAGCAAATAAATATCAATTAATTGCAATTGTGCAGTTGTTGAGATGTTTGTCTTTTATTCCCAAGACATGTATTCGAAACCCGACGTGGAAGAAATTAAAATCTTGACTTTATGGATTATCACCACTTGTATAATATATATACTAAAAACGGTACTATAATATCAAGATCGTGTTGTGGCTTAGCGGTTCATTCCCTAGTGTGCATTGCTCACAGTCAGGGTTTGAACCTCGCTGAACCCTCTTTTGAGAATTTTTATTCTCATCACCATGCGACAGTTTGGTTGAGTCGATGACCCACCGATTCACTCGGATTCTGGGCCAGTTCACACCGGGTAAGTCGGTTTAACACCGACTCGTGTGCAGGTCCGATCCGAATACTCGACCAGAGCTTTCATATACCTGATTCACGTTCGAACCGGTTGGACCGGTCGGTCCGAGTTTTATATCTATGATCCTCATTCATAAAGAACTTTTTTTTTGCATTTGTGTTTGTTCCATGTCCTCCGCCTCTCATCTTTTTCACTCAGTGACATGTTTGTGCATTGTGGCGCATCTGCAAAAAAGGAAGAATCGAATGTGACTTCTAGGATAGTTTAGATTCGCTCTGTCACGATCACAAAATGATATTTTGTATTTTTTACAACCTTCTTCAAATTTTTCATGTTTGATATATTTGTTCAAAGCCTCTTCTTTATTTGATATATTTTTATCATCCCTTATATTATGATTCAGGATGACTTTGTTATTTATTTCAGAAGTTCTGTTTGTTTGAAAGATTGAAATTGTTTATTAGATCTTTTTTTTTGTTATTGTTTGTTTATTCTATTTTAATTGATTGATTTATCATTTACCTCCTCTTCGAAAAAAAGTTGAAAAAAAATTGAAAATATATTATTAGTTGGTTTGCATATCAATTTAATCACATCTTTTTTACGATCATTGTATACACAGAAAATCGTTGAACAATAACAATAACTTATACCATCTAAATAGACGACAGACCTTGTATATGTGACACATTTCTACCCCAATAATAATAATATCATCAAATTGAATTATAGAGAAAATTAAAGTCACGCCAAGGTAAAAAGGGTTCACAAATCCTCTTTTTTACAAGTACTTAATCCAAATCCAATGCTATTTCCATAAAAGAGTAAAATCCATGTTTTCAAAAGCTAAATTATCAACATAGTAAAAGCATATCTTGGCCATGTAAGACCCTTTAAAATAATCTTTCTAAATCTCTACATAACAAAATAAAGAAATAAGGTTCCTAGACACTATTCCCCGATGTCACACCTATTAGAGCGAGACCCTGTCCCTTCAAAACTCAGCACTTTGAGTGCCCTCTTCATCACCCTAGAAAAACCACAGAAGAGTATGGTGAGGAATGGAATACAAACATATACATGCAATACAGAAGGCTACCCTCATTCCCACCCATCACTATACATATCACCATTTACTTCACATACTATTCATTTCACACATCGGGTTCATACACATATAATTTCGCACTTTCATAATGTAAATTCACACTTCTCAAACAATCATCATTACCAATGATGACCCTACCATTAACACCACACAGTAGGTTGCACACCCTCGATGGGCCCGTGCAAAGACATCCGCCCCCAGGTTGCACCCCTTCTATGGGCCCGTGCAAAGATATTCGTCCCCTGGGTTGCACCCCTTCTATGGGCCCGTGCAGCGAGTGTTCCCCCATCATGGTCTCATTTCACACACCAGGTTCATACAAATAGAGGTTCACACAATCTCAATTAAGGCATATGCTCACATCATGCACATGTACAACATCTATCCTAAGAGTCATGATTTGGAACTCCGCACAATGGGCACACCTCATCAATCCCCTCAGTTGTTACCAATGATGGTCCTACCGTTAACACCATACAGTAGGTTGCACCCCCTCGATGGGCCCGTGCATCGAATGTCCCTCATCATGGTCACCACCCTTTCTAGGGCATCCATCTCTTATATTACACCTCACATGCTCATGCTCATTAACATCACCTCATACATTCACACCTCATATACTCGTAATCAATGCATCAATCATCATTTATACATTTCGTATACAACATCATCTACTCAATTCATTCCACATCACATCATGGATAAAATACACATAGAACATCAATATAGGATAATCACACCACAATACTTCATGCCACGGTTAATACACTCTACACTTCCAATTTAATCTTATCAATCCCACAAAACGATTCATATATTAGATAAACATCCATCATATAAGTCAAGGATCACCACAATACATCAAAACAACACTCACATATCAAGTTTGGACCTGGTAATCGATTACTAGAAGCCTGTAATCAATTACCAAAAACAAATACCCCATTTTCGAGCCTGATAATCGATTACAACATGTCTGTAATCGATTACCAGAGGCTCAACTTCATGTTTTCTGCCCAGAAACACCTGGTAATCGATTACAGACTGGTGTAATCGATTACCAGCATCCCGAGAACGACTGCACCTACGTTTTTACCCATTTTTAACCCCCTTCTTCAATCCCTACTCAAATCTTTAAGTCCCTAACTTGTTTAGACTCGTTTTTACCAATTAAAATCAATGAATTCCTCGATTATATCAACATATTACTGTAAACTTAGCATTTAATCATTCAATTATGAATTCTCACCCCCAAATCCTATTTTGACCCCTTTTCGATAGTCTCGCTCACAACCCTCAAATTCATCAAGATATATACCATTATGCATCACACAGAACAATATCAAACAGAAAACATATAAATCATCCTTCAATTTCAAAGATTAGAGATCTTAGAGGGACTTATGGTTGCCCTCACTACCCAAGCACTCCAGTACACACATACAGCCGCACCCCTTTCCCCCCGTACCTTAGAGATGACGATCGAAAGCGAATGGTAGAACTCCCTTGATGATCTATTCTGCTGCACCTTCTCCTTGTGGAGTCGTTTCTCCCCTCCCTAAGGTTTCGTTATCTGACGTTTGAAAACAAAGATAGGGTGAAATAGATAACCCCTCCTTACTAAATATCTAACTGGGCTGGGTCTACTCTGACCCACCCATCCCATTTTTAATTAAATAATATTATTCACAATGGAGATAATAATAATGCTATTATTTCTTCATTTTATTTTATTTTATTTATTCTAGAAATTTTATGATGTTACAGTATAGCCACTCAACAGAATGAAATGAAGTTGCTTAACGAATTAAGGCTTCAATAACACACAAGAACGTCAGTCATTGAAAAGCCTTTGGACATCCACAGTTGATTTTTTATTCAAACTAAGATAGTAAGGTGAAAATTTGTGGAATGTAATTGAAATAAAATCACTTGTAGGAGACAATTTAAAAATAAAAAAGCTTTGTAGGTAAAAGTATAATATAGGATTTAACTACTTTTTTTATTTGAAAAAAATTAATGTGTCTAAATATCATGTAGACACATAATAACTGAATCGGTACCTATAAATTTAAAATGGGATCATAAATTCTACCTTAAATTTATAGTGGACTAGTACTCTCAATTGTAAAGCATAACTCTCAAAGCTTTTTTCCCATTATTTGGGGTAAAAATAAAAAAATAAATAATATTACATTGAAACTATAGAAAGATAGTTAAAATGAAAAGAAAAAATATTGCTAAAACAACACATAAATTGAAATTGAAAAAGTTTAAAGAAGACCAAAGTGTCTTAGTGTCTGTTTGGTTTATAGTTGTGTATAATTGATTTTGATGGATTTATCAAATCAATGGTAGAAAATGAAATGATGCACGATTTACGGAGCACGTTAGACGGAAATTAATTAAAATCAATTTTAGGGGAATTGGCTGGAATTGGTTCACTATTTCCAACTACAAATCAAACAGGCACTTATTCTGTTAGAGATATAAAATGTTAGTTAGTGATAATTAATTGGATTGGTTAGGAAATTAGTTGTTTACATTGGCTATATAAGCCTACACTTCTGTTGTAAATTCATCCTTTCCATTATATTCTTCAATACAATTCCACTTTTTCATCTTTAATCTATTTTCTTTTCTCTCTGAACCATGAATTTTAACATGGTATCAGAGCCATGGCACCCACCTTTAGCATTTGTCCACTACATCCTTTTCTTTAATTTTCTTTCTTTCCTTCTTTTATTTTTCTGAGAAAATTACTTTTGCCTTTTCAGTTCTCTTTGGTCTAGTTCAATAAACACTAAGAATTTCAATGTGTCAAGTCTCCATCTTCATAGACCAAAACAACTGTTGTTTTGGATCCACTTGTAGAAAAGCCATTAACTATTGTTGATGAGCCAAGTGAGGCGTTGCAGAAATTTTGCTGGACGCTATAGCTTTTTCCGGTGAGATTCGTGATGCTTTGAATGATAAAGCCCTTCAAGAACTAATCTATTGCATTGATTGTTCACCAAATACAGAGAATGAACTTGATAAAGCTATGGCATAGGAGACATTTCGTTTGTTCAGAAACAAGATCTTATCAACTAACATTGTGACAAGGATTTCACTCTCTCCTTGCATCTTCTAACACTATTGTAATTGAATTTTTTTCATTGGCAAACTCAAGTTACTACATTTCTCAGTTTCACCAATACTGCACACCAAGTGTTTGATGATTTGATTCTTTAATTGTTTTCCAACCTCTTGGGTGGAACTGTTTTGTTCATGATTAGTGGCTTGCATGCCTTTCTTTTGGCCGATGTGTTTCCGACATTTCTCATTGTGAGCTTGGGTAAAGATTGATATTTGCTCATTTCTTGAGTGGTTAAGCATTATGATTAGCTTATGCTCTCGATGGTTAAGCTCGTGACTTATGCCTTATGGTGGTTAAGCAATAAAGATTTGAGCTCATGTTTTATGATGATTAAGCATGGATCATTGTCTTTGGATTGTAGCTTTTGCCAAATGGTTGAGAAAGAATGATAGCTTATGCTTGAGTGGTCAAGCTCTTGCCTTAATTTGGCATTGATTTTAGAGGCATATAGAGCCTATTTCATGGTATTGATTGTACCAATTTCATTGTAATTTTTCCTTTGTATTTAATAGTATTGTGTTGTTCATTCCAAGCTTGAAGTGTTACCACTTCCAGCTTGCAGGGGATGTTAGAGATATAAAATGTTAGTTAGCGATTAGTTGGATTGGTTAGGAAACTAGTTAGGAATTAATTGTTTACATTGACCATATAAGCCTATACTCCTATTGTAAATTCATCATTTCCATTATATTCTTCTATACAATTTCACTTTTTTCATCTTTAATCTATTCTATTCTCTTTATCAACCATGAATTTTAACATACTCCTCTAAGAGTTTGAATAGACCTACCTTTCAAATATAAGTAAGAAGTTTGAAGGTCAATGTTTCTATAAGACGAGTCGGTTATGAAAAAGACTACGTACAAAAGACAAGAAAGGTTATAAATATTATTATTATTATGGCCGTAACAAAGTCAACTAAAAAAAATTGAGTTATCCGATGGATATACCATGCAAGAAATGCAAAAAAAATGGCTTTAAACTATTATAACTATGCATTTGCACTTAAAAAGGAAAGATCATGTTAAAAGTATTTTGAAGACGTTATTAATTAATGGTTGCATGGCCACGACTAGCGTAAAGCAACGGATGGGTGGTTTAAAACTAAGGCAATGAAAATTACCATTGGATAAATGAATAAAATAATCGATGGTTATGATTGTTTACTGGGAACCGATTGTATTTCATATTATTATTATTTTGCATTGAGCCCCTTGTAAGGTCTGATAATTCTTGAAAAAAAAGTACATATTGAACTGAAAACTCACTGATTATGGATTGAGATTGAACTGAAAACTTAGAGACTCTGTTCATGGGATGTGCAGAAGAGGAAAATACCAGGTTAACATATCCCCTTATCTGTAAGCCAGGATCCCCCTTTTCCATAAGTTGTACGCTTAATCCAGCAACACATATGACCCCATCTTCTTCCCAGGGACGAACGAGAAGAACATGGTTTTGATTTATCTTCAGAACCAGTGCTCTGTGTAAACAACTAAAGCAACGAGACAATGGGGGTTGGATAATAAGTTGTTGAGGAACATGGCGATGTGAGGGAAATGGGGACAAAGGGAAAAAGAGAGTGCATGTGCGGTGGCACGGGTGGGGGGGGGGGGTGTCGTGCTACGTATGGTGGCTACGGGCAGTGATCACGCAACGGGGTGATGTGGATAGGAGTGGCGTGACCATAACAGCTGTTGGACAGGGAAATGGCACGATGGCAGGGGCAGCGACATAGTTGTGGGTGATATTGCTGGCCAGTGATAGGGCCAAAGACAAAATGAATAGTTCGGTGGGTTAGGATGTGATTTTGAGATCTTATTTCTCTCCCTCATCTCTCTTCCTCTGGTAGTGGTTCATGAGGTATGGTGGTGGGTGGTGACAAGGTATTTGTGGATTCATGGCTGACCGATGAGAAGGAGCGTGTCCTTTTATGTTATGATAAGACAAGGGCATGTTAACAAAAAAAATATAACTTAAAAAAAGTGTTTTATTTTAAAAAATGGTAAAACTAACTTGTTAATGCATGTCATTTTATTGCTCCAAGCATAAGCTCCAAGCATAAACCACCCACTGCGATGCTTCACCCTAGCATTCACCATCAATAAACAACTTTTTTCCTCAACAGTATAAATTCAACAAATGTGTTTTTAATAAAGTCAATCACATTGGAAGATATTCCCAAGAATTAATATTTTCGAGAAAAAAAGGTTAAGTATTTACTATTTTTTAAAAATATTTTTGAAGTTCACTTAGTTAATAGATGAAAAAATGAAAAAAAAGGCAAAATGTGATGGAAAAAATGAGTTATAAAGTATGTTTATTTTCCTGTTACTCATCCATCAAACATTACTCATCCATCAAACGTAGGTTAACCAAAAGCAACAATTCATTAAATATTGTTATTATGACCGTAACAAAGTCAACTATTAAAAAAAACCTTAAGTTATCCTATGGATATACCAAGTAAGAAATGTATAAAAAAGAGTTTAAGCAGTTATAACTATGTATTTTCACTTAAAAAGAAAAGATAATGTAAAAAATATTTTAAAAACGTTATTAATTAATGACTGCATATCAAGAAATAACTTTTTTACTCAACAATACAAATTCAATAATGATGTTTTTAATGAAATCAAGCATATAAAATGATATTTTCGACTTCGAGAATGATATTTCCAAGTAAAAGTTACATGATACGTATTTAATAATTTCAGGAACATTTTCAAAATTCATCTAGTGAAAAGATAAAAAAATGAAAAAATATTGGTAAAATGTAATGGAAAAGAGGAGTTATAAAGTGTGTTTATTTTTCTGTTACTCATCCATCAATCATAGGTTTAACCGGAAGCAACAATTTATTTCTTTTCACAAAAACTTCATTTTAAAACATGTGCAAAATCAATTAAATAGGCATACAAATATGTAAATGATTTTGTGTTTGAAAATAATTTCATTCTAATAGGAATACAAAATATTCATTTTCCATTATGAGAATAAAAAATAGAGAAAATATAAATAAATTACTTTTTACAAATCAATAACACCCCTACCAAGGATGAAATGAAATGTCACATTTCCAAGTCGCCCTAGCGACAATTTTATTTTATTTTTTACAAAACTTGAAAAAAAAAAGCACTCTAATAAGTAATAAGAGGTTCTTGCCTTCTTGGTTTTTACTTTTTCAATTTTCTTTGTAAAGAAAAAAGGCTTCGGCTAGCGGAGCAAAAGAGACCTGCACCTGCACTTGCTGGGTACACAAGTAGAGTGAGTAAGCCCAGCGGCCGCATTCGTCTGCATTTCTGCTCTCGGGATTCGGGATTCTGCAAATAAATCGTTCTCTCTCACTCACTGCATCATCTTTCTCCCCTTTTGCGATTCATTTCTCAAGTTTACCATCATCGAGTCAGGTTTCCACCGTGATCTTCTCATTGATGTCATGAACCAAAACAACAAGTAAAACTAACTGAATCACGATAAGGAATTTTGAATTGTTTCTTCCGAATTTGCCGTCGCGCGAAGATGCAAGGGTTTACCGCAGCAGGTGGAGCTACTGATTTAGCCGAGCTTCAGTCTACCATGCGAGCCATCGAGCTCGCTTGCACTTCCATTCAGGTTTCAATCAATTTCCTCCTAAACTTTCTTGCTCTAAACCTCAGTCTTCTTTCACAAATTATTTTCCATATATAAAAGAAGAGCAAGAATCCGAAACTCATTTTTTCTAGATGTGAAATCGGATTGAGAATCGCAATGCTAAATTTCTAAAAATATCCGTTCCACATTTAGTTGCTCACAGTGGTACTAGTACCGATTATAGCTTGTTCCTTTTCCTTTTCCTTTTCATTAGTTGAAACTAGCTTGGGTATTTTGCATGTATTTTGATGTCCGTTATTATTCCTAGTGCATTGCTCCTAGTTGGTATTTTATCATTATTCAAATGTAAATGTTTTCTGGTTAGAGTAGAAGTTTGAAATAGCATGATCATATTCACATTAACATTAAATTCTATGATCACATTATACTATAATGTATTTACATTTTTTATTTCACTCCGTTGTAAGAAAATTTTAAGAAAACGTGCAGATGTCAAACTCAAGCACATTGCAAGTATACCAGTTCTGAACTTTTCATTTATTAGTAGAAAAATATTTACCAAGCAATGCATGTATGTAAGCATTCATTGTCAGATTTTAAACATTTCTTCTCTTGTACTGCACGATTATGAATTTGTTTTAACTCCTCATTTTTGCTCTTATCTTTTTGGTTTATTCCAACCCATCTCTTGGCATGCTAACAGCTTGCAGATTGCCCATTTATAAAGTTTAGATTCTTTAGAAAGACTAACATGCATCATTCACATGCAAAAATTTGTGGGAAACCTCTCCCCTATCTGTTCAATAGATCACTAGATTTTGCAATAGAGGTTGGGAAGTGCCGTACTCCAACCCTACTGTTTCTTGAAGATGATCTTTGCTTTAATGCCCTCTGCTTCAAATCCATGTGGGTGCAGTGAAGAAATAGAGTTTCTACAAGCATTTTATTTAAACTATGAACTCATAGGAATGCAAATACACGTGTAATAATCATGCTCTTATTCTTGTTATGTATTTATTTTCAGATGCATATCAATCCAGTAGCTTCTGAGGCAATTATATTGTCATTAGGCCAATCTTCTCAACCATATAAGACTTGCCAATTCATTCTTGGTGAGTTTAGATTGTTGTATGCAAACCAAGTATCTGATTATGCAACTTGTATGCCTGATAAACAAATTCAAATAGTCATTGACAGGAAAAATTCTGCAAATTATCTTGGATTGTATGTGTTGATGGGCTTATTGTTTATGCTGTGGTTTACTTATTCATCACATTGCAGGATCTACTGTTGTTTTAAAATGTAAAAATTGCAGTTCATATAGTTTACTTAAGACTTTATTACTTTCTCAGATAATAATGTACTTTTGGTGTTGCATGTTAGTTGGATAATGAAAACAGCCAACTTGTAAACAAATTTAGTATTATAATGCTATGCTTATTGCTGAGTTATTGTTCAGTAATTTGATTTGTCTTATCAGTAACAATATAAGTGACTCCACTATTTGGTTTGTAGAATCAATTTTGCTTGTTATTACTCATTAGTGCTGAACGGGTTTGGTGGTGTCTTTGATGTCAATGATTTATGCAATGGTGATTATACTAATCTCAAGAGTTGTATACTTACATAATATAGGCAGGCTATAGGACTTTAATACTGCTTTTTAGTTTAAAATAATTTATCTTTTAGTGATATAATTGTCTTGAGAAAGTATAGATTTCACTTTTTTAGAAGAGCATGCTATAAGAAATATTTTCTTTTCTTGCCCACTTCTTTTGTGAAAAAACAAGTTTTTGGGTATTTTACTGCTTTTTCAAGAAAATAATGTAGAAACAAAGTCCATAGGATCAAGCTAGAGTTGGATAAGAAACTTATAGCAGTAATACTAATGATATGTTTGGATGAGAGGTAAGGAGGAGGAATGGAGTAGAAGGAAGGGGAAAAGTGACCGAAAACTTTGTTTATAAGATTCTTAAGGAGAGGAAATGAGGGGGATGTTTCCCCCTTCTTCCCCCTGTGGAGTAAGCAGTGGGGATAGGAGTTTTCTTTAAATTAAATAAGGGGAAGTAACTCTAATTCCTTCTTTAACTTTAATTCCCAAACAAGTGGGAAAGTGTTCCCTTCTTTTGGTTACCTAAACATCCAAAAAGAAGAAGGGTCAATTTTCCTCCATCCCTTTCCTTCACTTTCCCTTCTCTTCCTCCAACTTTCCCTCTGCTCATAAGCCTCCAAACATAGCATAAAATATTTTGCTTTGCTTAAGGACAGAACTGCAATAATCTCAAAGGACACAACTGCAATAATCTCAAATATATAAGGCCAACAGAATGATAGTAGACCTCCAATAAAGACGGTTAATAGTTTATGTTAGAAGAAATATGTAGGACAGTAGGGGATAAGAACTCGAAGGGAATTAATAACTGTAATATAATAACATAACTAATTGGTACATACTTCTGATTACAATTTTTTAGTCAGCAATTACAGGGGAAAGGTAGGAATTGGGGGGTTGTCTTGTATTTTGGAAAATAGTTGCTAGGAGAGTTATCAGGTCTCTCAAACACCTAGGTACCAATACAATTCTGTATTCTTTATCCTTGACCTCTATTCGTGTATCACATTGGTACAGTACTAGGGATTGAAGTTCAATTCAATAAAATTTCCTAATTCTTTGTTACTTCCTCTTGATCCAGTTCTATTTGGAAGTCCCATGTAATGTCCAAACTGGAGTATATACTAATTGTGACAGCTGATAGTTCAGGGTTTCTGTACTGGCCAATGTACTAGTGTGGGTGCTTGTTTGTCTCACCTATCAGTTTTTAAAAAATATATGGGGCATCTTATTGATTATTTGGTTTTGGAATAATTTGTCCATCTTACTCTATTAAGTGCCTATTTAACTTTATACATTCTCAACACTGTAGTTTGTGTTTTATATTCTGGTTTATATCATGCTGATTCTGTACTGGTTTTGTCTATGCAGAAAATTCCATGGTGGCAACCGCAAGGTTTCAAGCGGCTGCAGCAATTCGAGAAGCAGCTATTAGAGAATGGGGTTTTCTTAATGCCGATGACAAGAGAGGCTTGATTAGGTACCTTTCAATCCACAAATATTGTTGCCTTTTTTGATACATACATCATGAGTGTCTCTGTTCATATAATTTTTAATTAAACATCTTCCCTCTGTACCTAATAATTGTTGTTCCATTCATTACCCAAAAAAAAAGTCCCATTGATAGCATCCCCCTTTTGTCAGTAAGGGGTGTTCTTTTACATGTTCCATGCCATGGATGAAAATGTCATCAGTTGAGGGAGCAAAGTTTCGGTACTACTGTAGTACCTACTCCCCTCTTGATAATTATCCCAATTTATGGTCAGTATTTTTTATTTTAATATAGAAAAAAATTTGAAATGGGAAAAAATAACCATACAAGATTAGGTGTCAATATTATAGTGGAGGGAGTAGGTACTATGGAAGTACTGAAAAAAATTTCCAGTTGAGGAGGCTATTAAATTTTTGTTTTCTTTTTTATTAGAGCATACATTGTAGTAACGGACCTAGTTATTAGTTAGGAATAGGATGTTAATTAACAATTGTAACTGTCTCTTGTCTGTTGTACAAAGAGTCATTCACACACTGTATAAATACTTACTGCATTGTAATGCTGATTAATCAATAATACAGTAATTTTTTCTCTGATCATGAACCCTGGATTCTCTCTCTCTCTCTCTCTCAATTTATCATGGTATCAAGAGCTCCTTGATCCAAACCCATGGCTTCCGATTTTTCCAGAAAGTGGAGATTCTTATTTCAAATTTAACATACAATTACTCATTCTTTATGGTTAGGAGACGCTATGATAAGAAAAAGAAAGACATTTGCTCACGTACTACAAAATTGAATAGAACACAAAGGATACTTCAAGAAATACAAATTCTTGAAATAATAATTTAGAAAAGATTATCAAGAATTATTGAATAAATAAAGATGGGGGAGGAGTTGATTCAGGAGTGATGACCTATTCTATTGCCCATATATATATATATTTCAAAATGTGCGGGAGTTGAATAATAATGATACTTGAACTTTGTTCTGTATTCTAATAGAGGATAATGTCATTGTGCCATTTGTTCTTAAAGTTTGCTATTCGATTCACCTACATGTGGCGCTTACAAGTATGTATGCATTACCATATTTATTGTTTTAGCTTCAAGTAGCATTGTGGTTCTTAAATCCTTGCCTCTATAGCTGGGAGCCACATATTTTTAATGTATCAGTTCTTTGATAGTTGCAACCTACAAGGACATATCTCTATTAGATTCAGTCATTCTACTATTTGACCTTTTGTACTTATTCCTGTTTAAATATCTATATTGCAGTTTTTGTCTATGCTATGCTATGCAACATGCTAGTTCTCCCGATGGCTATGTTCAAGCAAAGGTTTCTTCTGTAGCTGCTCAGTTGATGAAAAGGGGTTGGTAAGTAGCGCTTTTTTTATATTAGAAAATTGACTGAATATGTAACCTGCATATACAACCTTGTCTCATCCATAATTGAACATCAAACAATAGATTTATTTTTCAACCACAGACTTTTGGCATGTTCATATTTTTTTTATGAAGATAATAATGGAGGAATGTCACATTCTTGATGAATTGATATAATTAGCTTTATGGGTGGGATGCTATATATTGTCTTAGAACTTGAGTAACCATAGAAATGGGTGGGAGTGAGTGATGCTAGTGAGATTTATTCAAAGTGTCAAATGGGTGGGAGTGAGTGCAGATGCTAATCAATTTCACAATTTAGGGGAGTCACATCCTCCCTCTTCCACGTCTCTGGTGACAGTTCAAGCAGTTTATCCGGCATCTGCTTAGGTTACATATTCACACACTGTTTCAATTATGTTCGGATGAAAAGAACTTCCTAATTTGGAAGCAGCAGGTTGAGGGCTGTGATTGAAGGCCATTGACTGACTGATTTGTTGTAAGTCCTAAGATTCCTGAGAGATTTCTCTGTGAAGATGATAGAATCTGTGGCAAAGTCCATGAAGAGTACTTACAGAGGGAGCAATAAGATCAATTGCTTTTCTCTTGGCTCCTTTCCTCACTATCTGAATCACTCCTGGTTGTACTCATTCCTGGAAACTATGGGAAGAAATACACAGCTACTTTCACTCACAGACGTTGATCATTGCAGATGCAACTTCAGGGAATCAATATAAATTATTTGAAAACTATACAGATTCAAAGACCTATGATTTCATAATTATATATCAATCAAATAAATGTAAAAACTTTGTTTACAATAAATAAACCTGAAATCCTAAAAATGTCTATAGAGTAGGCTGAGGACATTTTCATAATTTAACTTTCAAAAGCTCTGAATGACAAAATTAGAATAGCCAGATCATGTCAGATGTGAACAGATGAAGTGAGACACTAACTTAGAACTAGAAACTTCATATCTCATTCTTACCTTTATAAGATTCAATGTTTTCATATTGAACATCATTTTTTTTCCAACTACTTTGAAATATAATATGAAATTGTTGAGATCACATCCCCTGGATATTACAAACAACAATGACTCAAAAGGGAAACTGTGAAAAAGGGCAACCCGGTGCTATGAAGCTCCTGAGATGGCAGGATCCAGGGAGAGTTGAATCTTTGTGGGTCTATTGTAGGCAAGCTTGCTTTTGCTAAAGGTTGATTCCTTGGCTTGAACTTGTGACCTCCTAGTTGCATGGTAGCAATCCAATTGTTGTGCCAAGGCTTGGAAGGAAAACTGTGAGAAAATTAAAAAAGATAGTTGTGGTTTCAATGTTTCATCCGTACTCTCTTTCTTATATATCTCAATGAAGGGTGATTTTTGAGTTGTGACCTTGTTCTTGTTGAGTTCCACGGAATATATGTTTTATACAAATCAGTGTAATCGAATCTTTGCAAACTAAACTGGTATTGGGTTATACTGGTTTCAATTCTGGTTGTTTTCCCTTTCAAACTACAAGAGGTTAGCTCAATGAAATTCCTTCATATTTATTGTTAAGGTATGTACTATTGAGGGAATTCTTTTATCAGTATGAGAAAGCCAACATAGTTTTATAATAAAATATGTAAAGTGTGTTTATCAACAAACCTTGACTCCCTTCAGATATGTGTGTGTTTATTAGAGAGAGACCCATCCATGCATATGCATAAGTTCCTTTATGAACAATAGCACCTACAATACAAAATATGGATGCGGCTTAAAATGAAATGCAGTAGATGCAAGAAGCTTTAAGACTTATAATCTCCTCGTTAGAGATTGACTTTACTAACTATGAACTAGCTTTGACTTATTTATATATGAAAAAATAACTGAATTAGAGATATATCACGTGTTGGACATGTTCTAATCAAAATTGCATAACAATTCTTAGATTTTGGACCTGGGTCTAACTCAACCCCAAAAGCCAGCTTCTAGAGTGAGGATTGCTTAAGACTTATATACTTTTAATTGGTCTTATTTCTAGGCAATGTGGAACTCTAACACACCCCCCCCCCCTCACGCCCAGGGTTGGACATCTGGAGCGTGGACATCTATACGGGTGGCAGCCCAATAACAACGGATCATCTAGGATAAGCTTTGATACCATCTTAAATTTTTGGTCGGGCCTAACTCAACCCCAAAAGCTAGCTTATAGGGTGAGGATTGTCCAAGACTTATATACTTTTGATTGCCCTTATCTCTAGGCAATGTGGTACTCTAACAATAGTAAAAATTCCTTCTATTTTTGGCACATATTATAGTAAGCTTTGTTTAATTTCCCAAGAAGGAAAAGATTATTTATATTGTTGCAAATCAGTATTAGCTAAGGTTTTAGGTTATGGAGTTATCTGTCTTATAGTTGGTCTGGCAAATATTTTCTTTATGTAGGCTTGAGTTTGTAGCTGCAGAGAAGGAGACACTCTTTTATCAGGTGCCAGCTTATTTTGTTTCTGTCTTTAGCTTCCTTCAGCTATGATCTCAATATACTCTTTTTGCATGTCTGCTTCTTCCTCCTACCCATATTTCTGGACTCAAAATGAATAATTTTGTCATAACACTAATAATATGCAAGAAATGTATCGGTGGGCTGTCCAGATCTATCAGAATTGATTGCACTGATGACTGAACAACTGAGTAAATTTTATTTTAATGGGTAGGATGGGTTTTTTCTTTGAACAGAAACTATTTGCTGGCTGCTTTGGCATGGGATCGGAACATTTGAAATCCATTACTCCTGTGCAAATTGCAAAATTAAATTATTTTAACAATATATGGTTAAATATTTAAGAAGGCATTAAGATATAATCTTATCTACTTTTCTTTTTAATAGACAAAGAATACCTTATCTGTTACCCTACTTGACCTCACTCCCTACTCATCTTCTGAAGTCTTCACCAAATTTTGAAAGGAGAGTTACAGTTTAGGTTATTATAGATAATATATTTACATTTTAAAATGATTAACCAAAAGAGTTAACAATTTTCTAGGATGGTTAGTATGTTCAGATGATTTACCATTCTAATGGTTAATTTATCCTGAAATATAAATATCACCAGGATACCCTAAATCTTTATTCTCCCAATTTTAAGAACATAATGCTCTTCTTGTCTGCTTTATCTTGTTCTTCTTCATTGTTACACAAATTCTGTTTGGATATCCGTCTTTAATTTGCTCTCAGGCATCCATCTTTAGTTCAGCATGGCTGACAGTTTCACATAGTGCAGGTAAACCAGGCTATTGTGGGCATTCATGGAATAGATGTGCAGTTTGCTGGAATCAAATTCCTTGAATCGTTGGTATGTACTAATTTATTTTATTGTGAAGAAATTTTGACCATTTCCTGATATTAATTCAACTATTAAATATACGGGTTATTCATTATTTATTTAATATCTATAGGTATCTGAATTTTCTCCATCTACTTCAAGTGCTATGGGCCTTCCAAGGGAATTTCATGAGCAGTGTAGGAGGTCACTTGAACGAGACTACCTGAAGGTCTTTCCAATTTCATATATTTATTCTACATTACACTTTTATTTCCCTTAATTAGTTTAAGTTTTACTATTAAAACTGATAGTTATGTTTGTACAGTTATTTCCTGAATTAATATTAATTTTTTTTACCTGTTTTCTTTAATTACCTATATTATAGACATTCTACCAATGGACACAAGAAGCTGCTTCAAGTGTCACAAATAGGATTATTGAATCTAATTCTGCTGTACCTGAGGTTAAAGTTTGCACTGCTGCACTGGATCTCATGCTTCAAATCCTGAATTGGGATTTTAGTTGCAATACCAGTGACCCAAAAGTAAATGTAAATGTAAATGTCTTCTCTGCTGGAGTAAGGCAAGATGGGGATTCTCCTAGAAGGTCTGAATGTCACTTAGTGCAGGTAATCAGTTGGTTTGCTTATTAACAGTTTACATGCATTTGATAGAATGCAAGATAACAGAGTGATCACTGCTTCACATAAGACAAAACATCAGGATTAATGTCATCACTAGAAATTCAGGCTATAAATCTCCTACTGATGGATCTTTATTCTGTTTTTGATGCTTACATGCAGCCTGGTTCTGATTGGCGTGATGTGTTGATATTAAGTGGTCATGCTGGATGGCTTTTGAGTTTATATGCAGCGGTGAGGCAGAAGTTTTCATGTGAAGGCTACTGGCTTGACTGTCCTATTGCAGTCTCTGCTCGAAAGCTGATTGTGCAATTTTGTTCTTTAACAGGAAATGTATTTCTTTCTGGTATAAGTGTTTCCTTGTCCACCGTACTTAAGCTAATTATACAGGCATTTTCTTAGAGACACAAGCTTCAATTAGATAAATATTTTGCCAGTCCTTCCGATGAAACATGGTTATTTTAATGGATGATTTTATAGAGGTGTCAAGTAGTTTTAATTGGCCCTTGCACCGACTTCATCTTTTCTAAGAGATGTCTTCTGAAAAGTATGGGATGAGACCGTAGAGATTAGGGTTTGGGTTCTAGAAGTAGATGATGGTTCACAAAAAAACCTTTATCACTACATTTTCAGTTCTTAACTCGATAACTATTAGTTGCTAAAGTGACCCTGATCAGTTAGGGACTCACTTTTGTGTATCAGCATTGGACCCCCTCCCCCTCAAAATAATCTTTCTAACTCTTGGAGAATCTTTATTTGAATTTCCTTGAATTTTGTTTTTCTGCGTTCTAGATGATGGCAAAATGCATGAGCGGCATCTTCTTCAACTCCTCTCTGGGATAATAGAGTGGGTAGATCCTCCTGAAGCTGTTTCAAAAGCTATTGAATGTGGGAAAAGCGAAAGGTTTGGAGAATATTCATCTGTATAATGCACATGTGCACATGATCCCACTTACCTGTGCATACACCCACTCCTGCACAGTTTTATTTATTATATTTGTTCCTCAAATTGGTGCTGGTTTCGTTCAGTGAGATGCTTGATGGTTGCCGTGCATTATTGGCTTTTGCAAACGTAACAACTCCCTACGTGTTTGACAATATCCTAAAATCTTTGAGGTTATTGTAATTTGATTTCTTTTGTAGGTGTTTTTCAGTGTTCAATGAATTATAGCTGAAATGAATTGATGTGAGTAAATTTTTTGTGTTGATACTTCAGGCCCATCGGTACTCTTACCTTTTTGGCGATGTTGATGTCTGAAGTAATTAAAGTCCTCATGACTAGCAACACAGAAGAGGAGACTTGGAGCTGGGAAGCTCGTGATGTCTTATTGGATACTTGGGCTGCCCTTCTAATGGTATTCATTTAATTAAATAGAATTATTTAAAAGTTTACATGTTTTCTCTAATAACATTTCTCCTCTATGAAAAAAATTACTTGTTACATATTTCAATGTTATTGTCCTATTTGTGTTGGTGTAAGTATAGCCCTTATTACTATTTATTTAACCTTCAGGAAGTTTTTATTCCCAAGTCCTAACTATCAATACATGACTCTCAATTTTTGTGAACCTGAATGGACCAAAAGAAGCATTTTTTTATTCACAATCCGTAAATATGTCAGTTGATTAATGTGGGATTAGCATGTCTTCAATGTAAAATAAAAATTCCGAAGCTTGTTTAGTTTTGGTCACTAAGCTGAGCTATATTTATTGTTCTTCTTCAGCCAATAAATACTATCGATGTGAATGCTTTTCTTCCATCTGAAGGGATACAAGCTGCCGCCAATCTCTTTGGTTTCATTGTAGAATGCGAGCTAAGAAGTAAAACCTACATGCAACTTTCTATAATGTTTTTTTTTTTTCTATAGTATTACTTGCTTTTTTTTCCTCACATAATATTTTATGATAATGTGAATGTTTATTTTATTTAGTGGCCTCAGCAACAGCATTTAATGATGAGGGTGATTCAGACTATCTTCATGCTTCTGTATCTGGTATGGAACAACGATTTATAAAAGTTGCACGTGCTAGCATTCAGTTGTCATTATTTATGTTATTGTCGATATTGTCTCTGCTGTTGCTGGACTTTCTTTAAGCTGTTGTACTGAAGAAAGGATATAGAGTTACAGACCACATGGCAAAGCAGATATAGGCAGCAGACCGAGTGTTACTTTGTACTCCCTCTGGTCCTTTTTATAAGGCACTATTAACCGAATTACACATATCAATGAAGGTGGTTAAAGTTAGTTAATTTTATTGGAGTTTTAAAAAATACTTTAATTTTCTAGTTTTACCCTTATTTAATATCATTAACTAACTCCACTACTATTTGATAGTTGCAAGGACATTAAAGTTACTAAGGGCAAATAAGGAAAATGATAATAAATGCTTTCTTGAAATTGTAAAGCACCTTATAAAAAGGACCACAAAAATTTATAAGAAGTGTCTTATAAAAAGGACCGGAGGGAGTATTTTGTAATGTGATAAGTCAGGGCTTATTTAAGAACACAATGTCGTGCTGAAATACAAAGTTGTTGCCTCGAAAATGATTTAGTGGTTTTTGTTAAATACCTGTGAAAAATGAATTTAAAGTCATGATATGCTGAAATTGCATGGTCACTGAATGCCTTTAGTTGCAACCCATTCCTTATTTTTATTATCAAGTTACAATAGTTTCCTACAGTATAATCTAATTTACTTTAATAAATGCCAATAGTTTTCTTTAGAACACATTCAGCTCTTGAATGAAAGTCTCTTCTGACATCACAAACTTAGAACTAAAAGTTTTTATCACCGAAGTTAAATTTTAGTGCTAAATTGTCCATCATTTTGGGGCTTGATGAATTTTTCTTTTTTTTAAAAGAAAAATAAAATATGGTATTTTCTTTGCAGCCATGGATGAAAGGTTAAGCTCCTATGCTCTTATTGCAAGATCTTCAATTGATGTTACAATTCCTTTGCTCACGCGAGTGTTTTCTGAGCGGGTTGCGCGCCTCAATCAGGTTGGTTTATATTTTGTTATAGAGGATAACTTTGTTGGATGAAGATTTTGGATCTGCCATCTACAAATTTACTTTTCTGCCCCCTTCCCTGTTCCTAAAGATTAGTAATTTTTCAGACCACAAAATTTGAGATTGTAATTTTTCAGACCACAAAAATAGATATTAGTAATACTTGAAATAGAAATATGAAAAGTGTATGTTGATTGATTAAATTAGCAAATACAACAGTGTATATATATACATGTTATGAGAGAACCAATCCCTAGAGATTTGGGATTAGGATCAATCTAAATCAATTTAGGATCAACCTAAATCAGGAAACTATACAATAAATCAAAGAGAATAAATAATAATATCTCTACATATCTTAACACTCCCCCTCAAGCTGGAGCATACATATCATAGGCATCCAGCTTGTCACATATATAGGTTATCCTAGGACCCCGTAAAGATTTAGTAAAAATATCTGCAAGTTGATCCTTGGAGCAAACTGAGGAAGTCTTGATGACACCGGAGAGGATCTTTTCTCTGATAAAATGACAATCAACTTCTATATGTTTTGTCCTCTCATGAAAAACTGGATTAGAGGAGAGGTATAAGGCTGACTGGTTATCACACATTAGTTCCATAGGGCCAACCTTGCAAAACTGCAACTCTTGAATTAAAGACTTTAGCCACAGAAGCTCACATGTGGTGTGAGCCATTGCACGATACTCTGCTTCTGTGCTCGATCTGGCAACAACACTTTGCTTTTTACTCTTCCATGAAACAAGATTACCTCCCAAGAACACACAATAACCCGTTGTTGACCGTTTGTCACTTGCATCACCTGCCCAATCTGCATCGGAATACCCAACAATATTTGTATGTCCTCTATCACTGTAAACAAGTCCCTTCCCAGGTGATCCTTTGAGATATCTGAGGATCCGCACAACTGCATGCCAATGACTCTCACAAGGAGAGTTAAGGAACTGACTTACAACACTGACGGGAAAGGATATATCAGGTCTGGTCATGGTGAGATAATTTAACTTGCCCACTAGTCTTCGATACCTTCCTGGGTCGGAATAGGGCTCCCCCTGGTTAGGTAGAAGCTTCACATTAGGATCCATTGGGGTGTCAACTGGCTTACAATCTGTGAGTCCTGTCTCCTCCAGAATGTCAAGAGCATATTTCCTTTGAGAAATAGCAACACCGGACTTTGACTGAGCAACCTCAATCCCAAGGAAATAGCGCAGAGGACCTAAATCCTTAGTTTGAAAGTGCTCAAATAAGTGCTGCTTTAGAGCCTTGATGCCCTCCTGATCATCACCTGTAATTACAATATCATCCACATAAACCACAAGATAAATGAATTTATGGGTCAGTGAGCATCTAAAGAAAACAGAGTGGTCTGCCTCGCAGCGGATCATTCCAAACTCCTGTATGACTTTGCTAAACCGACCAAACCAAGCTCGAGGTGATTGTTTAAGGCCATATAAGGACTTCCGTAATTTACACACAAGGTCAGACTCCCCCTGAGCAACAAACCCAGGGGGTTGCTCCATATAGATCTCCTCCTCCAAGTCACCATGTAAGAAAGCATTTTTGATATCCAATTGAAACAAGGGCCAATGTCGCACGGCAGCCATGGCCAAGAAGAGGCGAACTGAGGCCATCTTCGCAACTGGAGAGAAAGTGTCACTGTAATCCAAACCATATACCTGTGTGTATCCCTTAGCCACAAGACGGGCTTTCAATCTATCCACCTGTCCATCAGGGCCCACTTTAACATTAAAGACCCACCGACATCCAACAACAGATTTGCCGGACGGAGGTGGAACAAGTTCCCAAGTATGGTTAAATTCTAAAGCTGTCATCTCATCAATCATAGCTTGTCGCCATCCTGGATGGGTTAAGGCCTCCTGTACTGTCTTGGGAATGGTAATAGAGGATATAGCAGAGACAAAAGTAGAATAGGTAGGAGACAAACGATGATATGAGAGAAAATTATAAATGGGATGAGGATTAGAAGTAGAACGTTTACCTTTACGAAGAGCAATGGGCAAGTCAACTGGGAGAGGTGGAGCCGGAGTAGGTGAGGAGACTGGAGCAGAAGCGGAATCACACGGTGTACTAGGAGATGGAACCAAAGTATGTAACCGACGCTCATAAGTTATCCCATATCGATGTGGGAGACAACCAGACCCTGGTAGGGAAGGACACTCTAGTGGAGGCCCGGGTGTCTCTAAAGTAGCAGGTGGAGACTCAACAGAATCAACAAGAGGAATAGGCAATACCTGAGAATAGAGATCGGAGTCCAGTGAAGAGACTGTTGAGGTACTGAAAAATGGTGTGTCTTCAAAGAAGGTGACATCTGCACTGGTGTAGAACCGATGTGTAGTGGGAGAGTAGCAATGGTACCCCTTTTGGATACGAGAATATCCTAAGAACACACATTTGATAGCACGTGCAGACAACTTATCACGACCTGGGGAAAGATCATGAACAAAACAAGTACAACCAAAAACACGAGGGGGGACAAAGTAAAGAGAATCCAATGGATATAACAGGGAATGAGGAACTTGATCATTCAAAACAGAGGATGGCATCCGATTTATTAAATATCTTGCAATAAGGACAGCATGACCCCACAATTTTGGAGGTGCATTAGCATTCAATAGTAGAGTACGGGCAGTGTCCACAATATGTCTATGTTTTCGCTCGGCAACACCATTTTGTTGAGGTGTATGAGGACAACTAGATTGATGTTGAATGCCATGGGAATTCATGAAGGAAGTGAAACAATCAGAGAAGTATTCTTTAGCATTATCACTTCGTAGAACACGGATTACTTTGCCAAACTGAGTTTTGATTTCTAAACAGAAAGTTTTGAAAATTGTGAATAACTCAGAACGATTTTTCATTAGAAAGATCCAAGTACATCTTGAAAAATCGTCAATGAAAGTAACATAATACCTATGTCCTAAAATAGACGCAACACGACTAGGACCCCAACCATCAGAATGGACAATATCAAAAGGAGACACAGCTCGACCATGAACACTACTAGGAAAAGAAGTTCTAACATGCTTTCCTAGTTGACACGACTCACACTCTAAGGACTCCAACTGGGAGAGATGAGGTACCATTTTCTTCAGTTTATGTAAGCTAGGATGACCAAGACGACGATGGAGCAAACCGGGAGACTCAGTAGATGCACATATGGTAGAAGCAGAGGACTGAAGGTAGTAGAGACCATGTGATTCAGATCCTGCTCCAATCGTCTGTCCCGTACTCCGGTCCTGTATCAAGAAAGAATCAGAAGTGAAGGTGATGGCACAATTTAAGGATTGAGTCAACTTGCTTATAGAAATTAAATTGAAGGGACATCCAGGAACTAATAAAACTGATTTCAATGGTAGTGAGGGAACAGGTGAAATTTGGCCAATACCAGTGGCTTGGACTTTGGATCCATCAGCAAGGGTGATATGATGTGGAGTTTTAGGTGAGGATAAGTTAGGGAAAAGAGAGGCATTACCAGTTAGGTGATCAGAAGCACCAGAATCCAAAACCCAAGGTCCAAGAGGCGTAGAATGAGAGAGACAGACTGTAGAATTACCAGTGTGAGCAACAGTGACTGAGGAAGAGGTCTGTTGGGTTGCCTTCAGTTGAAGGTACTCCTTGTAATCATCAGCAGACCAGGAAATTGGATGATTGCTCTCAGATTCAATCTTGGGCTCTGAAGTCAGAGATTGAGCAACATTAGCTGTCTTGCTCGGAAAGCCATGCAAAGAGTAACACCTATCACGTGTATGTCCATCTCTCTGACAGTAGGTGCAATGAAGGTTTCCTCTACCCCCTTTTCCACGACCACGACCACGACCTCGTCCTCCACGTTCAGTGGTACTGGAGACAAAAGCAGAGGACTCAGATGCTGTTTGAGATTCTGCCTCAGGTGAAGGAACCCGAATCAAACGATCTATGAGTTCTTCCACCGTAGGGATGGTGGGATTTGTCAAAATCTGATCACGAACAGATCCGTAGTCCTTATGAAGTCCATGAAGGATAAAGACCATGAACATAGTATCGAGTTTACTTAACACTTTCTGAAGATCATCACTAACCAACATCAGCTTCAGCTCATCAATGGTGGATTGAGCATGATTCAAATAAGATGGCAAATCATGATCAACCATTTGAAGTGTTGCTAAACCACGAACAGATTCATACAATCTCTGGATGTCATTGGCATAAATATTCCGAGCTTTCTTCCAAACATCATAACATGTTTGTACGGGCGAAAATGCACCATTAATTTGGGCTCAATGGACTGCCATAATACAGATACAAGTTGATAATCTGCTCGCTGCCATTCATCACTCACATCTTTATCAACCTCGGAAGCCTTCTTAACAAGGTGATCATAAAGACCCTGGCCTAAAAACCATATCTCAATTGCAGTAGACCAGTCTAAATAATTTTTACCATTCAACTTCTCAGAGGTAATAACCGGTGAACCAGAAAAAGCAAAGGAAACCAGTCCCCTTTTAGAAGACTCAATTTTTGGATCCTCCTTATCAACTTTGGAAATCTCCGCCATGTGGAAAAAGAAGGAGAACAGCAACCAAAACACCAAACAGCTACTAAAAGAGTTTTGCTGCAACAAGAAAACACCAAACAGCAGCAAGAATGTCAAACAGCCACAAAACAGTAGCAAGAACGCCAAACAGCAGCAGGAACGTCAAACAGCCGCCAAAAAACGGTTTGGCAGCAACCAAAAACGACCGAACAGCCACCAAAGAGTGTGACCCACGACCTGAAAGTGGTCAAAACAGATTGAGGAAGAGCCGACGAACCCAATGGAACAAGCGGCGTCGCGAACGGAGGCCGGGAGGGCGGCGCGTGGACCCCACGCACCGGCGAGCAGCTTTGAGAAAAAACGGCGCGTGGCGGCGCGTGGAGGAGGCGTCGGAGGCGGCGCGCGGTGGGGTGGCAGATCGGCGACTTCTGAACACTTTGGCGGCGTCCACACAAGCAGCCGCTGAAAAAAAAGAATGACCTAGGTGGGCGACCGGAGTAAAAACGGTTCCCTGGACCAGAAGAGCTCTGGTACCAACTTGAAATAGAAATATGAAAAGTGTATGTTGATTGATTAAATTAGCAAATACAACAGTGTATATATATACATGTTATGAGAGAACCAATCCCTAGAGATTTGGGATTAGGATCAATCTAAATCAATTTAGGATCAACCTAAATCAGGAAACTATACAATAAATCAAAGAGAATAAATAATAATATCTCTACATATCTTAACAGTAATTGTTCAGACTGCAAAAATTGCGATTAGCAATTGTTCGAATAATCAGATCGCAAAAATTGAGATGTTGGGCAGGGAGGAGAGGAGAGCCAATATTAGGGGATAGGGATTCTTTTGGAGATCAAGGAGGTAATTTACAGTAGGTGGACAAAGGAAAATGTACTTCTAAATTGGTTAAAGAAAAATACAACAGAATATAAACACGTAAAAGTTGAGGATATGTATGACAGAGTGACTATGGAAGGCTGCTTGACTGCCATTCCATATAAGGAACCCAGAAAAGTAATTAGGCAAGGAGCTCTCAACCCGAAAATACTTGTGTATTTCATTTTCATTCCATGCACAAATTGACTTTTTGCATTAACCAGTTTATACTAATTACACGTCTAATATGTAATTTATAATATATAATTAAACAGTGTCTCCATTAACTAAAGCAGCAAGCTGGATAATTCTTTGTGATGGGCCAGAAATGTTGTCTCCTGATACTATATATTGAAATATGCAGAAACTGAAGTTCTATAAGAAACTCATATATGCGTGTGTCTGTGTGTGTGCATTTGTTTGTCTGTTAGTGTTTTTATCTTGTCTTATCTATGGATACTAAACATTTTGTGTTAAGTTATATGAGCTATTTCCATAGCTGAAATTATTCACTTCATTTGTAGGGCAGGGGCATTATTGACTTGACTGAAACAATGGAAGAACTTTATTCATTATTGCTTGTTATTGGCCACGTAATTGCAGACGAAGGGGAGGGGGAAATACCACTGGTATGTGGATTGTATTTTCTCCTTATTTTAATAATCACACTTACATCTGTTCTTTGGTACTGCATTTCTTTTTATTTTTTTTGGGGGGGGGGGGGGGGATGCAAGGAAAAATCTTAATAGAAAGAAAAGACTGGGGCGTGGGGTGGCATCTTCATAAACAATTTGCCTGCCAGTATGATACATAAATTGTTTGAATTCCCTCTATATTTCCACCTTTAACCTGTATTATTCTGGGAATGTTGACAGTAATGTGTAATGCAAATATTAATTGAATGATATGTCATATGTGATATTTAGGTTCCTAATGCCATACAAACCCAATTCGTTGTTGATTCTGTGGAAGCAGATAAGCATCCTGTTATTTTACTTTCTAGGTAAATTACTTTCCTTAACATCCCATTATTTTATTTCCCAGGTAAATTACTTTCCTTCTCTTTTCTGATTTGGAAATTGGTGTATGCATTGAGTTCTTGTTAAGATTCTCAGTTATGTTTGGTGAACCTTGTTCAGATATTTGCATTTGTTTTCCTTAGGCTTAGTTAAAGTTCTTGTTGATATTACTTTGTATTCCTGATTTATCTTCTTCATAGGTAACCCCATAGTTCGTGAAAGTTTGTTAGTTGCTAATATCCGTTAGTTAGTTGGGCTGGGATAGAGAGGAATTAAGGCATATTGCCTATAAATAAGAGTAGAGGTTGAGAGAGAGGGTATCTTGTCATTTGAGAGAGATACGGGCCCTTTGGGCATTGGGAGTTGCAGACCCTTGAAGTTTTGCAACATTCTCTTTGTAATTGTT
The DNA here is from genome assembly GCA_026901365.1 of Sesbania bispinosa. NCBI lineage: Eukaryota > Viridiplantae > Streptophyta > Magnoliopsida > Fabales > Fabaceae > Sesbania > Sesbania bispinosa. Next base: position 1,059,531 of record QLOH01000172.1, read on the forward strand.
GTTTATCCCTACTTCCTAATAAAATACCAGTTTCTATAACTTCTATATCTCTTCTTTCCTTTGTTCTTTTTCTTTTTTGGCTAGATCTCCCTTTTGATCTTTATTGCCTTACAGGAACATAAGAATGAGCAGCCCTCATGTTAGTTTTGTAAATGTTACATTACCCACTCTGACTTCACTATCCCTTTATTAGAGTATATGTATATAGTGTCATGTATTCTGTTAGTAATATTTGTATTAGCTTAGTTATCTGACAGTTAAGTCTATCACTTTTGATGTTAGGTGGTTGCAACTGTACGTTGAGTTCTGGTAACCCATACATTTCTCTATAAATACTTGCTGTACCCTCTCTGATAGACAGTGAATGCAGAATGCTGAATTCTGATCAAAGTCTCAATTCTCTTTGTTTGCTCTCAACTATTAAATCCTAATATAGTATCTAGAGCTTTTTTCTGACCATGTACCATGGCTTCTGAATCTTCTCCTCCTCCTCCTTCACCACCTCTGATGAGCCTTACACCCTTAAATCCACATATACTGCTGTTGAGTTCTTCTCCAGTGGTTGCTGTTCCAGCTTCAGCACGAAAGTACGAAATATTCTATCCTAGAATATTACTATTCACATTATTTACAACACAGAATTCTGATGAAGTTTTAACTCTCTATTTTCTCTAGACTATTGAATCCTTATACCCTTCAATGACTCGATGTTCTCTGTTCTTGAAATTTATGCATAGTACTATACAGGAAATCGTTGTCTTTTCTAAACCTTGTTGCTTATATGGCATTGTGGATGTATATCTCAATACACAGACACAATAGCCTTGTGTGTGTATGGATGGGGAGCAATTGATATCGGTGCAAGATTTGGAAGACTTACCTGTGAAATACATTTTTATAGAAAATAATCATCAAATTCAGCCATGTTTATCTTGCATACCATGTATTATGAAATTTGGAGTATAATAATAACATGTAATCAAACATTTGATATTTTCTTTTGTTCAAAGAGTATATTGTACTCTAATTAAAAAATAAAATATATTGCACATTAACATAACCTATGTCAATGCTCAATGGTGTATAAAGCAGTTTCAGATTGATATGAAATTTCACAGGCATGGTTAGCTTTGCAATATTTATTTTGGTTTAAATCTGTGTCTGAGTCTGTCTATTTGTGCACACATTCATGTGTCTATAGTCTGTTAGCCTTTTTTTCTTTTTATTTTGAGTTAAAGAACCACTCTAAGGTATGGATTCTTCCTTGGATATTGAAGAGTTAATTAAATCAAGATAACATTAAGGTAACACTTGGATGCAATTCCTTATGTCAAGGTTTGCATTGGATATAACGTCTGATCCAGTTGTGAAACCTTAAAATCATGTCTCTTATTAATTAATGCAGCTCAATCATAAAATTTGCTGAGCAGTGCCTAAATCCAGAAATGAGAGCATCAGTTTTTAGCCCCCGACTTATGGAGGTAATGCATTTTATTTATTTCTATCTTGTCTAATGTTAATCTGGCTCTTCTACCTCCTATATATTTGTTTTAAATTCCTTTGTTATAGACATCAAATCTGGATATATTTCTTTGTTGTCTTTTGGCTTTATTTCAGTAGAAGACTATGAACTTGGGAGATGGATAGTCTAAAGATTTTGCATTTACAGAACATTGTTTTACTAATCTACTACTCCATTTTTGCTATAGTTACTATTTACTTTTTTTTCAAAATCTTGCAAATTTTTTAAAAACTAAACTAAAATCACTCTTGGCCTTATTTGGTTGTGTATGACAATATAAGCCATTTTTACGGCTTTAGTATTTTAAGTTATAGTCATATTTGGAGATTAAGTTCAAAATTAGTGCATTAGATTAGAGGTTAATAGTTCTGATTTTCAGTATTTATATGATACTGCATTTTGCAACTTCTGTACTTATTTTCTGACAAGGTATTGTTTTACTTCCCATCCCTTTTAAATTTATGTTCTATGCAGTCAATTATATGGTTCCTTGCAAGATGGTCTCGTACATATCTAATGTCTTCCGATGGGATCGGGGAGAAAATCTTAGATTCGGGTCATCATTATGAGCATAGTTCAAAAAAGGTTTTGCTTAGTTTCTTTGGAGAGCATAACCAAGGGAGGCTTGTTCTTGATATTATTGTTCGTATATCCTTGATCGCACTTACATCATATCCAGGGGAAAAGGATCTGCAGGTTTGAATTTAAAGCTCCCGCCATTTTAACTATTTTGGTTATTCTCTTATAAATCAAGTATTTGCACATGGTTACCTGGTTACCTGGTTTTAAATTGTATTACTAATGTAAAGTGTACATGCAAATTCATATGTTTACCATCACAGTCTTTATGTTTATTTGAAATTGTCAATATGTAATATGTTATATTAACATAAATTATAGGTAGTAGTAAATGGTGATGATCAATCTGATTCTACACAACAGCCAGGATCTATATATAGACTTCAAAATTCTAACATCCATAGGGGGCTATCAGTCCATTAATCTTCTAAAATTCAGTTGCAAAATGTAGGAAAAGAATAATCCCCAATTTTTTTTTTAATTGTATATGCTAAAAGGAAATATATTGCTTGCAGTTCTGCTATCAACTGACAACTGTCCATTGCTCACATTTGATTTATTTGATATGCATATTTGTTTCCCATTTTTTTCCTCTGAGATTTAATATTTCAATTCATAAGCTTTGCAAGTTTGTCTGTAAAAAACAACTGGAATAAATAACAAACCTCCTCGATGTGTGATTGTTCTTAATGCTACGTTTTTTTATTACTCAGGGCCTCACCTGTTACCAGTTACTTCATTCCCTGGTTCAGCAAAAGCATATATGCGTTGACCTTGTTACTCTGGTGAGTCAATACCTTTAGATTGATGAAAAACATCAAAATCTGCAATTTTATCTTGATGCAAACTTAAGAATCAAGATGAGCGCAATAGTATGGATGATTCAAGTTTTGAAAGTAGTTGCCTATAATAATAGTATGTCCAAGCTCTGAAGCTCACAAACAAGGAAACTTTGTGCCTAATAATTGCCAGGATAGACTACCATAAAGTTTTCGTGAATGTATAAGGATGGCAATGTGATCATTTGTTTGGCTTGAAATGTAAAAAGTATCATATGTTTCCTTCGTATTCAGTATCAGCAATTCAGCATCATCCAATCCACTTTTTTTCATATTATATTTAGAAGTTGCATAGACATAATGGTAATATCCAGGTAGCTGAAGTAGGTTGGTCCACATGCCCCAAAATGACTAGCCCAATCTGCCCTAAAGTGGGTTACTTAGTGTCTGTTTGATTTACAGTTGAGTAGAATTGATTCTAGAAATCGATGGTTGAGATGGGTGATGCACATTGTATGAAGCACATTAGACGGAAGTGATTTAAAATCAGTTCCACGAAATCATGGTTTTACATTGTTGAAACGCCAAACCAAACAGAGGTGTAGTTGTAAATCTTTCTCATTTATTGAGTTAGTCTTTGAGGGTATTTTGTTCTCCCTCTCTCAAACACGTGAACACCACATGGATTTTCCCTTGGGTGATATAGCTTTCCAAACACAAGAATGTGGCTGTCAGCATCCCTTGATAGGCACTTTTTGAGGTTTTTCCAAACACATCCAATAATGCATGATAGTTCCAATGTGGTATTCAGTTGCACTAGAACGGCAACAACCAAGCACATACAGACGTTTCCTAGTTGTTTATTTGGTGCTTATAAACCCGCACCAATTTATCTTTATATTGATTCAGGGTGTTGGTTGTTCCAACAGAGGTGATCTCATATATACTCGTTATAATTTGATGCATTCAAAACTTCATTTCTCCATGAAAACGGGGAACTAATCTGAAATAATTTTTTATAAGGAAAATCAGGTTCTTGTTATTTTGAACGGAGTTATTCTCAGAATAAAATTTAACTGCAATGTTTCATTCGTTTTCCTCCTTAGATCCTTTCTTATTGTATATAGACATGTATAATTGGCCTTATGCTAGTGTTTAAACATATGGGACTATTTTCCTATTTACATTAAAATTAAGGGTTTTGCTAATGAATAAGGGTTAAGGAGAATCTAATTCACTTCATTTAATACTTCGAATTACTTAAGAAAGTAAATATTAAATACTATTTGTGTTTTCAACTATTATGTTTTTTCATTAATACTTCCTACTTTTGTTTCTTTAACAAGTGATCTAAGGGAATTCAGTAGCATTTGCCTAAATAACAGTTATGTTCCATTACTTTCAAGTCTCATTGACCTTCATATTTTATTATTGTCAGTAACCTTTCATCTTTTATACTAGACAATACTTTAACAGAAGTAAATATTATCTGATCTTGAATTGCTTATATGTTGTGCAGAATTCATGGCATGAACTAGCAACTGCATTTTCCACTGAGAAGACTTTGTTCTTGTTGGACACTACTCATCAGGTAAGAACTTAATCAACTTAACCTACCAGCTACTTTGTTGCTATGGGTTGTTTCTTAATGCTATCAGTTTCTTGCTTCAGCGATCTCTTGCACAAACGCTAGTTCGCTCAGCGTCAGGCATAAAAAATTCTGAAGCATCAAGCCAGTGAGTAATTACTTCAACTTTCTTTTTCTCTGTAGTTTCAAAACTTTTGTGACACTGTAAAATTTTCTTTTCTTATATGAAGGTATGTAAGGAATCTCATGGGTCATATTGCAACGTATATAGTGGAGATGTCCAGCAAGAGTGATTTTAAAAGCATTGCCCAACAACCAGATATCCTACTGTCGGTAAGGGCACAGACATTTATTTCATTCTCATGTTTGTATAAAAATAATTCCTCAATATCATTATTGATATCCTGTAGGTCAGCTGCATGTTAGAACGGCTACGTGGAGCTGCAAGTGCTTCTGAACCTCGAACACAGAAGGCTATCTATGAGCTAGGATTCTCTGTGATGAATCCCATACTAGTTCTTCTTGAAGTATATAAACATGAGGTAGCATTTACATTTTTGGTATCTTGACTTATTTAAATATCCTCGACGGTCTTGACAAAAATGTGATTTGTGCGACTATCTTATACTTTTGGTGAACATTTTCATATCATTGTTATAATATGTCCATTTTATAGGTTGATTTTATTCCTTATGTTAATTCATTTTTTTCTGTTAGACATGTTTCTAAACTTCCAAGTTTCTGACATCTTGTTACTGTTTTCTTATATATAATTATTGCTTAGTCTGCAGTTGTCTACCTGCTACTTAAATTTGTAGTTGATTGGGTTGATGGACAAATTACTTACTTGGAGGCCCGAGAAACTGCTGCTGTTGTAGATTTCTGCATGCGTTTGCTTCAGCTGTACTCATCTCACAATATTGGCAAGGTAAATTTCTTTTATCTATTATGCTATTTCTTATATGGGTAAATACTTTAGGTCGGGAGGAACATTTTAACTAGTTGAAGATATACTATTTTGACCTTTGCTCTGAATGAGAATCTGACAGATAGGTCCTAGTCAAGCTAAGATAGATAGAGAAAGTCTTCGTCTTTTTAACTAGTGTAAGAAAATTTTAGTCAAGAATCATCCCATGCTTTATTGCTGATGTCAAGCTTAAATACAAATGAAACAGCAACCAAATTCCTGTAAATTAAGTGTACACGATGACCCACTAACTTGAAACAAATAACATCCTTAAATAACTACATCCTACAAACAAGCTAAAAAATCAAATCATGGTGCTATCCTAACACATCAAACAGAGGATATGGCTGAATCAGCAAACAACCATATTTTGCATGACTAAGTCCACAGTACTTGGGCTCTTCCTTCAGAATCAATGTGGTGCGACAGAATCTTGCATTAGACTGTTGGAGAAGACAATCTTTTGAAATCTATTACCTGAGTTTTAGAAGTCAGTAAATATACCTTTATCAGATTTAATATGAGACATAAGTGATACAAAGAGCTATATTTATTTACATTTTGTCCCTTTTGCTTTGCCTTTCTTTTTTATCCCAATAAGTGATACAAAGACAGAATCTTGCATTAGCCTGCTTCTATAAAGCTCCCACCATGGCGGGGTCCAAGGTAGGGTCAGACCCATTGTAGATCTATTATCGGCAGCCTTGTCCAACAATATAATTGTTTTTATTATGTTATGTAAAGTCAATGTTATTGTTATTATAGAAAAGTATATTTGCTGAATGTATTGTGTGTCTAATGCAGACCACACAGTATGTATTTATACCAATTTACAGAATCAAATACAATTAATTTCCACCTAATAATCAGGAATCAATCAGCCTAATTTCCTAGAATATGTAACTGTTAATTTCCTACAAATCTGTAACGGCTAATTATATTCTAACAAATTTGTAACAGCTAATTACATTCTAACACTCCCCCTCAAGCTGGAGCATATATGTCATATGCACCAAGCTTGTTACAAATGTACTCAACCCGAGGGCCTCTAAGGGACTTGGTGAACATGTCAGCCAGCTGATCGCTAGAATTGATAAAATCAGTAGTGATTTCTCCAGAGAGCACCTTTTCTCTCACAAAGTGACAATCAATCTCTATGTGTTTGGTTCTTTCATGGAAGACCGGGTTTGATGCAATGTGAAGTGCAGCTTGATTGTCACAAATAAGCTTTGTTTCATGGATGTCCCCCATTTTTAGCTGTAGTAGTAGTTGCCTAAGCCACGTAAGCTCACAAGTGGCTGCTGCCATAGCACGATATTCTGCTTCTGCACTGGATCTGGCAACTATATTTTGCTTCTTGCTTCTCCATGAGATAAGGTTTCCTCCGATAAGAACACAGTACCCAGAAGTGGATCTTCTATCTGATGGTGATCCTGCCGAATCCGCATCAGAGTAACAAGTGATCTTAGTATTGCCTTTGTCTTCATACAATAATCCTCGTCCTGGAGCATTTTTTATGTATCGAAGAATACGTGTCACAGCATCCCAATGGCTATCACAAGGGGCATTTAGAAATTGGCTTACCACACTAACCGCGAAAGTGATGTCGGGTCTGGTGATGCTAAGATAGTTGAGTCTGCCTACCAGGCGGCGATATCTTTCCGGGTCTTTCAATGGCTCCCCCTGACCCGGAAGAAGCTTGATATTGGGATCCATAGGAGTATCACAAGGACGACAGTCAAGCATACCAGTTTCCGTAAGAATGTCCAGGGCATACTTACGTTGATTAATGACAATTCCAGAAGAAGATTGAGCAACTTCAATGCCTAAGAAATATTTGAGAGGACCCAAATCTTTAGTATGAAATTGCTGTGAAAGGTGCTCTTTGAGTTGTCGAATTCCAGTCTCATCATCACCAGTGATGACAATGTCATCAACATAAACAACAAGGTAAATGCACCTATACCATGTTGAATTTGAAATTCTGTGTGTTTCTGTGTGTCTTACTCAGACCACACATGCTGTATTTATAATATGTATGCAATAAATACATACGAACATGATTGCTAAATCTAATCCTAATTAGAAACTAATTAGGGATTGACAACTAACTATTATTTAGTTGTTACTAATTTAAAACAACATGTGACTAATTCTAACACTCCCCCTCAAGCTAAAGCTTACTAAGCTTTAAGCTTGTTACAGATATACCCATATTAACAATAGTGAAGATAATAAATTGCGGGCCCAGATAACACTGGAAAGCCGTGGTGCCAGGTAAATTGCACTGGGAAGCCGTGGGGCCAGGTAGATTGCACTGGAAAAGCCACGGGCCAGGAAGATTGCACTGGGAAAGCCACGGGGCCAGGAAGATTGCTCTGGGTAGCCTCGAGATACATTTCTAGGTTTTGAAAAATCATGGGTAACGACAAATGGGAGAGAAAACGCATCCAAAATAGAAAGGACCCAAGTACCGGACATGAACTAGACAAACGATGCCCATATCGGGATAAAGGACGGAAGGGAGAGTTCGGCGGCGGTGAGATCGGCCAGAAAGGTGGCCGGACGCGCCGCCACGCGCGACAGACGGCGGCTAGCAACAGAAAAATGCGCCAGCGAAGATAGGGCGCGTGTGAGCGCGTCAGAACGCCGTTCGAGGCAGTTCTGGCAGCGTTGGACTCGTCTCAAAGGTGCGACTCCAACGGTGTGGTCGCTGGTGGGAATCGTTGCAGTCTCCAGTGGCGGCAGACGGCGGCAGCGGCTGAAGATAGCGGAAAAACGTCGAGAAAATGTCGAAAACGCACCGGAAAAGACTACACGGCGGAGGAGAGCGACTGATGGCACTAGACAATGGTGTCAATGGCTGAAAAGGGTTTGAACACGAACAAAGTTCCATACTTGGAACTAGGCAGCGGAAAAGCGATGGCACAGGTCACGGTGGATGGTACCGCTCTGATACCATATAGAAAAGTATATTTGCTGAATGTATTGTGTGTCTAATGCAGACCACACAGTATGTATTTATACTAATTTACAGAATCAAATACAATTAATTTCCACCTAATAATAAGGAATCAATCAGCCTAATTTCCTAGAATATGTAACTGTTAATTTCCTACAAATCTGTAACGACTAATTATATTCTAACAAATCTGTAACAGCTAATTACATTCTAACAATTATCAATAAATGAATCCCATAATCATTACTAATTCTCTTTTTATTTTTCATTATTTTGAAACTTTTCTCCCTCAAGTCCCATTTTGCTCTTTTTTTCAGATATCGCTGAGTCTGTCAAGCAGCTTACTTAGTGAGGCAAAAACAGATAAGTATAGAGATTTGCGTGCTCTTCTTCAACTTCTTTCAAGTCTTTGCTCTAAAGACATGGTAAAGATTTTCTTTCCGTAAATTATTTAGACTAACAATTGGAAAGAGATCTACCTGTCTCATACTCCCACTTAAAATTGGACCAACTTACCTGAAAAATACTTAATTTGGCAGATCGATTTCTCGTCAGATTCAATTGAGGCCCAAGGAACTAACATATCTCAGGTATATCATTATTACATTTCTCTGTTTCATTTTCATGTTAAGTTAGATAGTCAATCTCTAATGCATTGGTCTTGCAGGTGGTTTACTTTGGTCTTCACATAGTCACACCACTGATTTCTATGGACCTCCTGAAATATCCCAAACTTTGTCATGATGTAAGATATTCATGTGCTATGTAGAATTAGTACTGGACTCAATTATTGGGCAAAAGCTGATACCATATGATTTATTTGCAGTATTTTTCTCTACTGTCCCATTTGTTGGAGGTTTATCCTGAAACATTTGCACAACTAAATAATGAAGCCTTTACACATATACTTGGAACCCTTGATTTTGGTCTCCACCATCAGGTAATATTTGTACATGTGGTTTTTATTCTTTACTAATCTATAATATTTTATGATACAGCAAGAATCTACAAAGATTGGACATGGAGAAACTTCTAAGCTTAGAGAATTTTCACTAGTTTAACATTCTCTTCCAACATCCTTTAAGTTTCTTCTTTTGAAAAAAGGAAAAAGGAGAAAATTTCTCCACTGTGTTCTACTCTTCCCAAATCTAAATAATTATTTCCAATTTTATGACTTGTGATTGTACTTACTTGGTAAGAATTGTATCCTTGCTGATTTACAGGATGCAGATGTGGTTAGCAAGTGTCTGAGAGCTGTGCAAGCTCTTGCTTCTTACCACTACAAGGAGACTGGTAGTGGTAATATAGGCTTGGGTGCACATGCTATGGGTCTTAAGGATTCAAGTGGGAAGATTCAGGAAGGCCTTTTGAGCCGCTTTCTCCGATCATTGCTGCAGTTACTCCTTTTTGAGGATTACAGGTGGGAGCGCGGATGAATCTCTCTTCTTTTTTCTTACTTTTACCAAACCCTGCTATGGTTTGGGCCTGTGGGTGGGGTTGTCTCTGTTAATCTAAGCAAGCACAGAATGAACAATATGGCTAGGATTTAGTAACCGAGACTTGATTACTTTTGACTCATGAAAACTTTCAAGTGAATATGTATATCAAACACTGACATCTTAGAGCGCATACACATACTTTTTATCAATATTCTGTATAAAATTTATACTATATGTTGGATGATTTGGACTTGCAAACATGTTCAAGTGCCTTATTTCCTAGTTTTAGTTTGATAAAAGGCAATATATCATTTTGTAGTTAATACTGCTGCAAAACTACATTGTAATTAACTAATAGTATTGCCTTGTTATTTTCAGTTCTGATCTAATTAGTGTTGCAGCAGATGCTCTCCTTCCACTAATCCTTTGCGAACAAGGCCTGTATCAGGTATGCCTCTGTAACTTGCGTTTGGTAAAAAAATTCAATGCAAGTTTTTTAGTTACAAGCATGCTTGATTACTTATTATTTTAGCCAACATGCTTGAATCAGTGTAAAAAATGAATCATAAATTCACTTATGTTGCATTTTCTCTTCAATCAGGATTATGTTTTCTAGATTTGTGTTCGATTTTCATCTAAATCCCTTTCAAATCAATGTAGACTACTTAAATTCTCTGGTTTTAGTGAATAACATTATTTTCAAATTAGCATATTCGTTGTCTTCAATGGTTTTACTTTTCCAAAGAGGAATATCCATTATGAATCAGCATATATTCCAGTTTTTGGGATATCACCCAAACTTAGTTTGACAAGTTTGTACATAATCACTAGTCACTATACACTATTGTACAAAAAATCCAAGTATTCCTGCTATGATTTTCATCTCTCCATTTAATAAGTGGTTCCTGAGGGGTCTTGGGTAAATTTCTTTACAGAGATTGGGCAATGAATTGATAGAGAGGCAAGCAAATCCAACACTCAGATCAAGGCTGACAAATGCATTGCACACACTAACAAGTGCAAATCAGCTTTCTTCATCCCTTGATCGAATAAATTACCAGAGATTTAGGAAAAATCTTAATATCTTCCTAGTTGAAGTTCGTGGATTTCTGAGGACCATGTGACATGTATGGATTATATATTGTATAAAGCTTCAAAAGAAGAATTGACATCACTAATTGAACCAGCAGCTGGTGAAGAAAATAGAGAGCTGATCTCTTGGCTAACAGTTTTTGGAGTTACAGAGAACATCGAGTCCTATCTACATGAGGCCTTCTTGTTAGTCAGATCACTTGGGATGTTTGCAAAGGTAAAAGCCTCTTATTCATGTTTGTCAGAGGCTATTAAAAAAGCATAAAAGCTGTCTGGAGAACTGAGTGGCAATTCAGTGATAAAATGGTTCTCAAGTCAAATTCTTTTCTGGCAAACTGCATTTTGGGAAGATGTATATTACTATCACTTAGTTCGACAGGCGTCTCTGTTTCTAAACCCCTTCATGTTTGTTCTCTACTGCACAAGCACGTAATCTGTTCAGATCTATTAGAGATATTAAACCATTTCCAAGCTTATGCAAACTTAAGCTTTTAGGAAACTTGATACATGACAATATCAAAATGCAAATGAGTAATTTTTTCTTTAGTTATACAATTACAGTTGTAGTAACTATTTACATGGTTCAATGTTATTTTTGGTGCGTCTCCAGCTTATATTCAGAAGCTCTTAGCATCGATGTGAACAGTTGTAAGTGTAACTGCAATTATTCATGATAAATCCTGAATTTCTTTTTCCTTGATAAGTAATGTACTAATTTACATGAAGGATGGCTCCTGGTTGTTGCATGGGAAAAAATGTTATTCAACATGGATAATCCTTTCATAATTGTTAGAACCTATAATTGCACAGATTTTTCTTCATTCATGGTACGTAAATTGCTACTTTGGCGGTGGGTCCCGGGCTTGCATCATAATTATTTTTGTGGCAGTAAATATTGTAGAAGCAAGGCTTGTTTTTGGGTTTGAAAAGCGACCAGAGATGGCCCCCCAATGAAAATAAAGCTCAAGCTAACTGAGGTATCCACCTGATTGAACGAGGATTCAGTGTGTATCAGTTCACATAATTGTCCCAACAGTCATAAACCAACTACTCTCCCAAAAGCAAGTTGTTGGATGGGGATGGAGGACACATGAATATAATATATTTTTAACACAATCACAGTTGAGTTTGAACCATATAATGTAAATGAACGGTGAAGATTAGATTTAGGTAACAATTTTAATTATATATATTATTTGTGTGAAAATGATTGAAATTTTGATGTTGGAAATTGACCCATGAATTCCTACACAAACATGCTTCAGGCACCACCCTAATACCACTAGATCGAACCCCAGTTTGTGTTGAATATTTGGTTTCCAGATCTCAAGGAGCAGATTTCACAAGCTTTTCAGCCCAATGAAAATGGTGGTGGCAACTCCAACTTGCATTTGCTATATATCCTACGAGAGACACGGCAATGGACAGTTGGACACAAGCGAAGTTTGTAATGGATATTTGGCTCCTATAAATATTTTAGATGTTAATATGTTTGGAAGAAAAAACCAAAATAGGAATGGTCGAATATGATATGATGTGGGGGTGGGAATGACAAAGAAGTGAGGGGGAATAAATTATTAAGGATGGTAATCAAAACAAGAGATCCACTATCGAAGAAAACCAATTAAATTCATTTACATTTGTTGGAAAGTAAAGAGGCTAAACCGTATAAAGAAACACTCTCACATCGATCTATTCGAAGACGATTGTTGGGCTAGGCAATTTTGGTTGGCTTCCTCTCCTTGGGCTTCGTTTTGGTGGAAATCACAATACAAAATTTAGCTCTTGTTTTTCTAACACGGCAATAATAAAGGTTATGAGAAGGTCGTACAACTTAGGGTTTTTGGCTGCTGTATACTTGCATAGTATAGTTTGTGGGAGACACGAAATGGGTTCTTTTATACCAGAAAAAAAATTGTGTGAATTAAGCTCTAATAACGGCATCTTCAGATAGATTATTAAAAAAAGTACGATTATATATCCTTAACTTCAAAGCATATGCACAATTGCACAAATTTCATGCACCATCCAGGAGGCTCCAGCGCATCCATTGAGAGTACTACTAGTAATTTCTTTTTTCTTTCCTGGTGCAACAATTTTTAATTTCAAGAATAAAGAAAAGAAGCCTTGCTACTTTTTTTTTTGGTGACGGAAGAAAATCTTACTATACATCACAGTTTTTTGTACCTTACCTAATTAATAAAAATATTTATATTATTTAATAAATTTTATATTTATATATTTTTACGTACGATGAAAGCAATAAGATTTATACCTACCATCTTATGTAAACTCCATAGATCTCCCATCAGATCAACCCTACTAGCTCAACAACAGTATAAATGTAGGTTTAAATTATATATTTCGAGAGTGTATATTTCATTTCACTCAGTCAAATTCGAATTTATTAAAGAACAAACTGCCTAACCGTTCTAAAAGTTATAGGATTTAATTTTGAGTTTTATATAGACATTTAATGATATACTGTCACATCATTCATTAAATTTAATACTCCCTCCATTCCATTTTGACAGTCGTTTAAGGTTTCTACACACAAATTAAGAATAATAATAAATGACTTAAAAGACATAGTAATCTTACTAAATTACCCTTATTAATTTACTACACACTTTTTTTTTCATTTTACCTAAATATATTAATGAGTAGTGTGGTGCACAGTTTTTTAAGTTTCTTTTCCCATAAAAGTGGGAGGGTAAAAATGGAAAACTAACATTAATACTCACATAGAAACTAGAGAACGACTCATATTATGAAAAAAATTTATTTTCCTAAAACGACTATCAATATGAAATGGAGGGAGTAATACATGAGCAGTAATATTCATTAAATGATGTGTTTATCCTGATTATGTATACTAATTAAATACTTTAATTTTTCAGAAGTGAAAGAGTTGTTTTAAACAGAAAAATTTATAATTATTAATTTAAAAACTAACAATTACAATTCAAATAACTTTATACTGCTTTTTAACATATGTGTATGTATAACACTATAACAGAAAGTGAGATGAAGAAGTGGAATAGAATAGCATTGCAGCGCGAGCATCAACGATATTGAAAGAAACACGTAGCATAGCAGACGGTGAATTGGGAAGGAAGGAGGCTCGATATTCAAGGTGAAGTGGTAGTGCCTCTGCCGACAGTTAGTACAAATGTCGACGTGGAAACACAGAAACGAAACCTTCATTGCATATCAAGGGTTGACCGTAGATTGCGGGATGCTTGTACGATGGGTCTTTTCATATCATATCATACCATATAATAATAATATCAATAATATAGAATGTAGAGCCCAACCCAGCTTTTGAAACCGCAGGATCATAGAGAGCACCCTTCAATTGAAAATGAAATCGGTGGAGTGGACTTGTTTGTTTATTCCATATAAAAGATAAATGAAATTCTTACATAGTTACAATAAAGAAAGAGATAAGAGAAATAGAAAAGAAAAAAATTTGGAATGTAATATGATGGATAAAGAAAATAAGAAAAAATATGTTGTATAAATTACTATATGTGTTATTTGTATTTGTATGAATTTATTATCTCATTTTATAATGATTCATCCACTTTTTCAATTGAGTTATCGGATCATAATTATGAAATGTAAAATTTTATAAATATGATTTTTAATTAATGAAATATTTGATAATTCATTTTAAGTAAGAAAATATAAGTATTAAAGTAGTTTACTATATGGGGTTAGGACCTTAGGTCACATTATCTTTTCTTTTTTTTAGAGTTAGGTCATATTATAAGTGTCCGTTTGCAACGTAGTTGACTTAAAAATAATTGATTTTTAAAGAAGCAAAAATAACCATAATTGTTTAACTTGCATTAGAATTGGTGAATAACCAATTTTTTATTTTTCTAATTGTAAAGTACTCATACCCTAAGTTTTTCTCTTTTAGTTATATTTCATTGATTATACATCTATTAACATAAAAGAAAATTTTTCTAAGTTTTGAAAAAGGGACATGCTCACGTAAAGCGACTTAAGTGTTTTAAAAAAATTGGATTCACGACTTTTCGCTCAAGAGTAAGAATTTCTCGCTTGACCGAGCCTCTAAAACATTCTCTGATCACATGTTCTCACTTAAGCGAGGATAGGCTTGCTTGGGCGAGACAAAGTCAGAGAGAAAACCAGAAACGAAAACCCTTGTTTTACTTATATGCTCGCTCAAGCAAGAGATTCTTCGCTTGAGCGAAAATGTGACTCTCTTGAGCGAAAATGAGACAGTAACCCTATCGTGTAACATATCAAACTAAAACCTCGAATCTTAGCTTTCTAATGCAAGTTGAATCACCTCAATATATCGCCCACCTAAAACTCTAGATATCATCGAGAATGAGTGCACAATGATCATTAGACCTAAAATCCGAAATTAAACAATAATTTTAATTGAAGCCCAACGAGGTACATACCACGTGAACAATGATATAAATTATCAATTCACTCCAATTTCCTTAATCAAAGCCCATCCTTCATTTTTCTTTCACCTCTATAGTTTACATTTCGAATTTTAACTTGGTTAATTTCCCTTAAGTGTCTTCAAAATAGGTGTTCGAAACTTAACTCTTGATCCATCCCTTAAATTTCCTCTAACACTCTAAACTAAATAAATTCTCGATCTTCTCTCTTATTTTACCCCCGAACTCCTAAATTCTTATTCTATGTCCAACTTTATTTTCTTGATGGGATCCACAACCTAAGACTTCCGCTATATTCTCTGACTAGGTTATAATTTTGGGATATTACGAAGGTCATACCTTAAGTACCTCGCTAGGTCGAGTATAATCCGAGTCAACATTAATACTGAGTAGCTAGGTGAGTCATTCCAAATTAGGTAGGATCTCGAAACATTATTATTAACTCATAAATAAGTAAAGTTGTCACAATAATTACATTTCACTATTTTTGGATGGGTTTTTATTTTCAATTTTATTATTAGTTTTTGGTAAAGGTGTGAGAGAATTAATATATCACTTTTACGATGGTAAACTACTTTATGCACTCATGTATAAACAAGTGTTATTTGGGTGAGTTTAAAGTGAGAATTTATATAGTTTATTTTACTTAAAAGTGAGTTTAAAGTGAAACTATCTGTATTTATTTTTTTTATCTCAAAAGTGAGTTTATAGTAAATTTTTAGTATAAGATTTCAAATGTAATGCAAAAAAACAAAAAAAAAACGATTTTTCACTTCTAATCATGTTGAGTTTGGGACACAAACTTGATTTTGATAAAATGCTAAGGTGAATGTAATTTTGAAGATCCCACTGTATTTCTAAACATACACTACACTGTTTTTAGTTTTTTCTTTTAACTTTAATATATACTCATTTGGATAATTGATAATTGTAGTCTTATTAATTTAACATGCTTTGGGATTTAATTTTTGTATTGATTTCTCTTTTGTGCTGAAAATATAGCTCGCACGTAATGTTCACAACTTCATGAAATGCATGTGTGATGCACATTGTTGGCAAATCTTTCTGCTGAGTCCCACAAAACATGATGTGGCCCACCACCAATTTATCATATCATGTTACGTGCATCGAGTCAACATTACATCGAGGTACTGTATTGGTAATTTGGTATTGTATTGTTATTATTTTTAAATTCCTTTTAAAATACCGTTTAAAAAAATTATATACGATTAAAGAATAAAATTAATAATTCCATTTTTATAATTATTGTCTTATTTTTCGATAAATTGTTTTTATTTAATTTTATTTTTTTAGGAATTTAATTAGAATAATTTTTAAAAAAGAATTGACATTTAAAATGAAATTTGGGAAGTATTATTATTTTTATTGTATTTCTTAAAAAATATTAATTTTTTAATAAATTTTCAAAAAATTATAAAAACTAGTATTACATAAATATTTAGTAGTTTAATCTGGTTTCTATAATTGGAGTACTAATTATAACGAGTGCGAAATATATATATATATATATATATATATATATATAATTCATTATTCTTTAAAATTTTAAAAAGTTTAATTAAATAGAGTAAAATTGTATATCACTCTTTAAATAAAAAAATTTAAGCATTAATCCTTACTTTTCTCAGAGTAACTAAATATGTATGTATGTATTCAGTTTTAATTGATATATTAACCAATATTAAGCCGAATTTAATAAATGATAGGGTAATACTATATTATTGAATGTGACGATTTAAAATAAGTTTCTAGGTAAACTTTAATTGGAGGGGGTTGTTTAACCAAATAGATTAGATGAAAGTTGCCAGGATATTTGTAAATAACTCCAACACCCAGGGTTTAATGTTAATTGTGTACCGAACCTTAATTACTAATTTGAGTTTAAAATCAGTACATAAAATCATAAATATTTTCATTTAGAATATTTGTAACATGTTATCCCTTTCATTTAATTTTTACATAAAAAGTCATAGAATTAATATACAATTTCTTCTCTAATCCGGATTAAAATGACACAGATTAATGGACTAAGTTATGATTCTTTTAAGGATTTGCTGAATATAAATTATCAAAATAATTAAAAATATTTTACATTTATATTTACATTTAATAATGTATTGTAATGTCATATATTGAATTCAATAACACATGATGTGTCATATTCATTAAATAATATGATATTATCACTGAGTGATGATGTAAAAATTTTTTTATACTATATATTATTACATAACTATTAAAAACTTTCTTTTATAAAAGAATAGGCAAAATGTTTTTTTTTAAATATACACTACATTAATAATTAATTAATACTTCCTCCATTTCATAATTTTTATTGTTTAAGGTTATGGACACGGATTAATAAATCTTTAAGGATTTAATAGATATGCATTGACAATGCTAAAAAATTTACACAACCATTCTATAATATTTTATCATATTATTGAGTTTAAATAATAATAAAAAAAATTAAATTATTTTTAAATCTATAAATTAAAATAATATAAATTATATATAATAAAAAGATATAGAATGGATAGAATAATAATTAATCTTTTATGTATTAAGTCAGTAGTTAATTAAAGTAAAAAAAAATGTAATTTCAAATAAACTTTAAATTCGTTGTCGTCATTTTAATTAGGGGTCATCAAATCCAATCCAATCCAATTGAAACCGCAACAACCGATCCAATAAACCACAAACCGAAAAAACCGCAAACCGCAAAAAACCGAAATTTTTAATTGGATTGGATTGGATTTCGGATTTGCCTATGAGAACCAATCCAATCCAAACCGATCCAAAGTTTTATGAACATATTGATATATTATCATTATTGATATTATTTTCTGTGATGATGTAAAAAATTTATTATTGTGTAACTATATTTAACAAATAATATTCAATAATGGGATTGGAAGCTATTGAGTAATTTGTATGTTATAGAATAAGATAAGATAATTGCATGTTTTTATCATAATTTTACTTTCATAACTTCATTTTTTAGTTTATTTGAGAAACCGAAATCCAATCCAATCCAAACCAATTAAAAAATTGATTGGATTGGATTGGATTTGGAAAAAAATCAAAACCGATTGGATGAATAAATAAGAAAACCGAAATTATTGGATTGGATGATTTTTCCCTCAAAACCAATTCAATCCAATCCGTGAACACCCCTAATTTTAATAATTGTCAAATGATAAAATTACTTTAATTAATTAAGTTACTCACGTATTTTGATAAAGTTTTTGCGTTAAATTTTATGTAATGCAATTTAATATATATATCTACCCATTCACAAACCTAGTACTTTAAGAATTTAATATAATTTTTTAGTAAAATAATTATTCACAAGCATGTCATGGATGCTGTCACATGGGATTTCATAATTACTTTCTAAACTATAATTTTTACGGTATTGTACATTAGTTTCTAGACTTAAATTTATGAAGTTGATTTCCTCGAACAATGTCCTCGATTTAAGTGAACTGGAGTAATTTTTAAAGCAACATAATAAAAAAAATGTTTTCGGACTGCTATAACTTTTTTTTTCCTAAATTGATGTCTTACACTAATAATTGGCAACTATGTAGTAAAATATGGATGATTCTATTTCACCTAGTTGAGCTTAAATTTTATCAGTTATTAAATATAAATGAACAATTTTTTATTAAATATCTTATATATGACTATTTAAATTTAATTTAAAGAAAAATATGAATTTATAATATAATATATGCTAATTTCGTTAAGGATCAATTAATTTAAGGTTAAAGAGAGAACTTTCTATATTACACACGATCCCATCGATTTAGATTTTTATTATTTTCAACCAATACTTCATAATGGTAACTGTAAACCTATTTAATATCAGACATTAATAAGATAAATATTGAATTTGATGACTAGGAATTTAAATTACTATATTTTTACATTCTGATGAACCATGATCTACCATAGACGGACCCGGTAAAATATAGTGGCTGTATGTTTTAAATTCTTAATAATCAATTCAACATAATTGATTTTAAATCATTTCCTTCTAATGTGTTTCATAAAGCGTGCATAACTCATTTTAATCAATGATTCTAGAATCAATTATACTCAACTATAAATCAAACAAACACGTGTTATAAATATATTCTAAAATCATTCATGTGTCATCCACCCAACAACTTAACCTTTTGGGATAGTTGGTTCATGACATAGTATCAAAGCCTCTATGACCAAGTGATTAAGAGTTTCGATCCTTGTCATTTTCAATAATTCAATTAAAAAGGTTTAATTTCAGCACAAGGTAGGTCCATGCGTCTGTGTATTTTCTACGCTTCAAGCCTAAATGACTCCTATATGAGAAGACATGTTAAAAATATTTTCTAATATCACACATAGCCTACTAGAATCGGTCTAGTGTTGTGGGGTTTGGATAACTTAACATAAGATCGTGGGTTCAAATCTCATTCCATTCTTGTATATATATAAAAAAACAATGTAATGAGATAAAAATAATTTTATTTCCATGCAGTGTGTTTACACTGTTATTAAATTAAGTACTAATACTTTTTATTAATTTGATTTAATTATATTATTAACTATATGGAATGGTAAATATATTAAATGATATGATAATATTTTATTAAATACAATTATAATTAATGGGTGGTTGGTTCTGGTATATACTTGGTTCAAGCAGTGTCATGGTCGAGGAAATTCAGTACTACAGTGGTATTGAAAACTCAGTACTCCTTTACTCATTGTGTGATCAGAATTTTTTTTTAATTTATGATAAATTTTAAATTAGGGAAAACTTACCATGCATGGGTAGGTGTCAAAATTTTAATGAGGGAATACTTACTACTGTAGCACTAAAAAAAATTTCGTCACAATCACACTCGAGCAAGAATATATTACCTGTACAAAATATATGTGATTTGAAAAAAAACAATTATAAAACTTAGTCCTCAATTATATTAAAAAAAACTATTTTTCTTCTGGTTCTTTTATTTAGACTATATATGTACAATTTTGGTCCTCAAGTTTTTTTTAGCAAATTTAATCCTCATACTTTTAAAATTAAGTAACTTTGTCCCTCAATCAATTGTCTTCTATTTAAAACCCTCAAATTCTCACTTTCTACTCAATATCTTTACAAATTGAATTGACTACATCATTTTTAATATTCTTAATGTTAAAACTCATCAATCAAAATATCAAATATTTCACCTAAAAAAGAAAACCTAAATTTTTCCATCTTTAAACCTTAATTTCACATCCTACGAAATCCTTTAAATTTTATTAAAATTCTATTATTATTATTTTTAATTTTGAGCCTTTAAAATTATTTTATATTTCAAACATATTATAAACTCCCAAATTTGGATTGAAATGAGAATTTGAGGGTTTGATGTAGAAGATAATTGTCAGGGATTTGCACACAGTCCAAATTAGAGGGACTAAAAATACAATTAAGCAACAAAAAAACTAATTACCATTTCACAATAATGGTCTCTAGTTCTTTTTCTCTTATGCTTCATTTGTTTTAATTTCATAATGCTACAATGATATAGAGATATAGCAAATTAAAGTGTTGGAGTACACCTTGTGCTTCTTTTTTATTAAATTCTCTTTGCCTAGAAAAAAAAAGTGATATAGCAAGTTATCATTCGCAGAATAAATGAGTGGTTGATTTAAATTGTCAAATTTCCATTAAATAAGATTTCAGATCCTTTGGATTGGAAGGTTAAATCACCTTATATTACGTGTACTCTTTATTTGATTTGAATCTAGAGCAAGAATTTATCTAAAAATAACAAATTAATATGATGAGTTTTAATAAATTACTATACAATTTACAACGAACGTATCCATATCCATATTTTTATCAAAGTAAAATTTGTCAAAACCCTCTCTATATAGTCCACTATAATTGAATCAGAAGAGTGAAATAATATTTATTTTTTCTGCTTATTTCATTTAATTGTTAAAATTAATTGTTTAGCATTTTTTATTGAAGTGTTTATGATTTTATTAAGAAGTCAGGAAAGTAGACAGGAATGGAAAAATCTAGTATCACCTGTGATTATTTTCTAGAAATTTATCTATAAATTTATTACTCGTGAACTTTTTCACATATAATTCTATGAAAATATCTAGTGCACCATACCACATAATGTACTTTGATCAGACCCTTTAATCTTAAATAGAACTTGTTATTATCTATCTAAATATAATGGCACCCAGCTGTGGGAAGTGAAAGGAAAGTAAACTTGAATGCGTAGCATAGGAGGTAGTCAATAAATTATTTTTAAAATATGTATGCAAATCCTACTTAATTTTCTTTTTCCGGTTTATTTTAACTTTGGTATGTAGAATCACTGAAAATGACTATATATATATAATCATCACCATTAGTCAAGCTCTCCCCAATCTTAAGGTTTAATTAAATCAACTATTTTTTTCCTTCTGATGATTCTACCAAGAAACTAACACATTTCTATTGGGTTTCGGTATTAGAATAGATAATTGAATAAAAAGGTTGATCTTTCTGTTGCCCAAGATGACCTAACCTAACCCCATATATTCCCACAATTAGGAGACAATCCATCATAAGCTTACCACCACAGAGAACCCCTTTTCATCAAATTTAAGGGCTCGTTCTCCAACCCATACATAGCATAGCATAGCATAGCCATAGGGTCTTAGCTAGCCAAATATTTTCCCCTGATTGTAGTGTGCCAATAGTTCAATACTATACTATACCCAAAAATTATTCTTCCATATTAAGTTACTTTTGACATGTCCAGTTTTAGCTGGCAACTACAACAGAGAAGATAGATAATCTAAATCTAGGTTTTGTCTTACTGTTTAAGACAGATTTCACAAGATGATCAATTAATTATCTAGCTACCTTTCTTTAAACTAATTAATAATATATATATACATAACCTGATTTGACCAATTGCATTACGCTCGTGACTTATTTACTTAATCATATCAACGCTTTCCTTTCAATATATAATAGATTGATACTTAGCCATAGTTATTAATTAAGTATATATTCTTTTCTTCTCTTCTATGCCAGCAGCTTAACAATAAATTAAACCATATTATATATTTTGATCAACAGCAAGACAGATCTGCATGGATGCTGAGAAAAAGAGTGTTGGTCTGTGTTTTATTAAGAAAAGGAAAAACCTTCCTGTGACCATTTATGATATGCCAAAACACACCAACACAATATAAAACAATTTAAAAAAAGAAACACATTCCCTGCAACATCTCACCTTATTACATGCAACCATCCATTCATTTTCAAATTAATGGCTCTACTACTAGTTTCTCTGAAAACACACACATGGCATGACTTATATATACACACACATCCACAACCAATGAAAGCAATCCTGTGTAAATTTGAATAAAATTTTCAATAAGAACTCACAGAACACAAGGACTACTGTGTAACTAGAGAATTAATGAAGTGCATGTCCAAAATACGCTATAGCTATTAATTAATTAACTCGAATACAAATTAACAACAATTAATTAAGCATAATTTGTTCCACCTAGCTACTAGCTAGATCATGATCATCAGAATTGGTGGAGAACTCCAAGGGGAAGGGGATCCCCAACAAGGAAGCGAGGAGAACAATTTCAACATCTCAACAATCTAGAAAGAAGATGGACAAATTAAAAAGCACCTTAATTAGTTAATTATAAAATTGCCAAAAACCAACATAAAATGAACAGGCACACAGTTACAAACCAAATAAAGAAGGGAAAAGGAAAAGGAAAGATATACCATAGATGCATATGCATATGATATGATTGATGGATCCTTTGAAATGAATGTTAAGCATTGGCATTGGGAGAAGTAGGAGTAGTGGCAACACTACTACTACTACTACTAGTGCTCATCTTGGGCTTTGGCCTCTTCCTCTTCTTCTCATAACTAACACCTCTGGCCTTTGCCTGAAAATCACGGACATCACGCAAGTAAATCCTAACGGCACGAGCACCGAACGGGTTAGTTTCAGGCCGACCGCCATTCTCTTCATAAGCAGCACGGAGGCGGCCGATGAGGGCATCAAGGCTGCCCCAAGCCTGACGGAGAGGACAGGGACATGGCGCTGGAGGGTTTGGAAGGCCAAAGAAAGGGCAGTTTGGGTTATGGACTTTGGTTTTCCCGAATTGGTCAAGATAGTGAAGGAATTCGAGGACGTGAGCTCCACTGCACATGGCCAGAGAAAGTGGTGGTCTATGGTTCCTCAGATACTGGCAGAATGTGTTCCAGTCTCTTCGTTTTTGGTTCTCATACCTGCTTGGTGTAGTGTTACTGTTACTGTTGTTGGATGTTGGAGATATTGGAGAGGATGAGCCTCCACTTGTTGGAGTTGTGGGATTATTCACTATCCCTTCCATCTCATACCTGCTTGGGTGGTTTGTTGATTCTGAAACCAAATCCATCGATCTCAACAATTAGGAGCCTTAGATCTTGAATAGGATGGATATGTGGTGAGAACTGAGAATGATTTTTGTAGAAAGGTGATTAATATTACCTATCTAGCTAGGGTTTTGCTTGTATTGACTAAAATTAAATTAAGTGAAGAGAGATGGCTTGTGATGAGTTGGTTGTTGGTGGAGAGGGGAGCAACCTTAGTAGTAGTGAGAAATGTGAGCTAAAACAGTGCATGGTGGCTGGATGCCTTTAATTTTTGGTTGTGGTTTGTCTGTCTGAGAAAGAAAGAGAGAGAGGACTGCTAGAAAAAAGTGATGAAGGAAATTGAAGGAAGGAGTGGTTGTTGTGTTATGTTATTATGGGAATCCTAAGATGGAGCTGGAAATGGAATGATTCATGTGGGAAAAGGCTTTCAAATTGATCAGATAATCAGATATTTCTTTCCAGAAAAGCTCAAGCAAACTGAGAGTTGTGTAAGTTGTACCATGGAAGTGAGAAAGTGGTCACTTATCATGACTTTCACACACATGGGAAGGGAAAGAAAAGGAAATAACTAATAAGAGTAGTCTTTGTATTGTATCTGAGTTTCAGGCGGAGAGAAGAGAAAGAAAGGAAGAAGAGGTTAAAAATGATGAGAAGAAAAAGAAGAATGCAGTAAGCAGTATGCCCCAAAACAGGACAAGTTTGGCAGTGAGCAGTGATGATGGTGACCATAGATGGCCAGACATCTCTCTATCTCCCTCACTCTCCTTATAAGCGCGTCAATTTACATACATATCCATTCACTTTTTCATAATTTACTACATTTCTTTATCATCTTCTTTAAAAAATAGTACTATCTCTCAAGAAATTAAAAACATAAACATATATTAATATTTGGAATATCTTCCCATTCAGTAGATCTCTCATATATTGTCAAACACCAAAATATTATCCCTGCCAATACTATTTTTCTCTGTACACGTAGATTCAAGGATAAAACTTAATAACACACGTCTCTAGTATTGTGTTTGTAGTTGGATTCAGATCGATTTTGAAGAGGAAAAAAAAAAATACGATCCGATGATTATAATTTTATCATTTCATCATCCTATTGATTTTGATATTTTTTTTTAAATCTGATCCAATTTAAATTGTATTGGATTGGATCGTTTTTTATTTTTTTAAAAGACATTAAATATTAAATAAAAGTTATAAAATTATGGAATAATAGTAAATATTTTTTTATTGAAACTTATATTATTAAATTAAATATACAATTATATGAAAAGAATGACATAAAACATGAAAACTAATTTTAAATTGATATATTTATAAAAATACTAATATGATATTAGATAATAAAATCATAAAAATATATTAGTAATTAAGTATTTTATAAATATATAGGTATACAATTATAAATATATAATTATTTATTAGTAATAATATATGTATATATAAGTTCGGTTTGATTTGGATTGGATTGGATCGATTTTTAACATAGGATCCGAAAACCAATACAATCCAATAAAAAATTTAATTTTTACGATTTTCGGTTTTTTGGATTTCAGTTTGATTCGATTTTCGATTCGGTTTATGCAGTTTGCATTGGATTGGATATGAACACCCCTAATCTCTAAAACCAACACATATTGGTTTTTAAGAATTTAATTAAAGCATTAATCATACTTTCATATTCAACTAACTAATTAAAAATATGAATTATATAAAATTATTTATTAAAGAGATAAATGACATGTTAAAAAATTAAATTGTGATTTTAAGAAAAATAAATATATTAATTGAATTTTTAATTTATATGTTATTACCTTAAATGATATACTTAAAAAGTAATACATGTATAGTAATAATTTTATAAGGAATAAATATACAATTTCATTCTTCAAAAGCGACACTATATTGAGTTTTTATTCTTGAATGTGCTAATTTAATTAATCACATTGTGATCATTTTATCATAAAAGTGTGAGTAAAATTAATATTTAGGGATTTAATTATATAAATGGGTTAATTTTTTTTTCAGGAAAGCACCGAATTATAAGTTAAATGAGATTGAAACGGATTATAATGAGTCACATTAACTTTAAGGACAATTTTAAAAATAATAATACAAATTGCTCATAAATTTAATACTTCTAATTAACTTAACAAATATTTTTCCTTAATTCTTATGAATTTATTGAGAGTATTATAAGAAGGATTGGAGGAGGTATATACTCCATTTCACTTTAATTAATTGTTGTTTGAGATTGTGGTACAAAAATTAATAAATATAATTGATTTCTAATTTTCATGAAAATTGTTAAATAAATTTATATTACACCTGATATTTCTTGTATTAATTAACATCTCACTCATTTGTTATTTTTTTAATTTCTCTTATATTAATTATTAAGGTGAAAATTGGAAAAGTATTAATTATTCATTGATATTCTAAAATGACAATCAAATGGAACTAAAAAAAATACTAAAGTGACGCTCAATAAAATGGAGGGAGTAATTCTCAAATGTAGTATGAGAATGTAAACATTCTAAAGCGATTTAAGAAAACAAATAGTTAAGGATAAAAATATATCATATTGTTTGTCATGAGCCTATAGGCTAATCTGTATTAAACTTAAGACATACCTAACCAATTTATTTTACTAAATAAATTAAGTTAAGAATTTAAAAAAATCATATTTAGGTAAATTAGGTTTTGTGCCATTAAAAAGGCCACTTAAGCTTAATAACCCGACTTGTTTTTCTTTTGTGTTAGACCATATATATTTTTTACGGGAGATAATTAATCTTGTTCAAGCTGGATAGGACCACTACAGGTGATAAAGCTCTCATTCTAAGTACTTAACACGAGTACCTAAAATTTAAACTCGAGACACACCAACTTATTGAATAATAATAATAATAATAATATTTTTATACTTTCATTACTATTAAATTAGAATTTATTACAAGGTCTTAAAATTATATATTTATTAACTTACTTAAAAATTATGTTGTCTTATGTAAAATTGGATCCTATTAACTTATTTATAGATAAATTTATAACTTTTTTTGTCATGAAATTTATAACCTATTTAAAAGTCTTATTTTAAAATAGGCTTTTAAGTTAAACTAGATTTTTAGAAAAGTAAAGTTATATGTAAACAATTAATACCGTTATATTTTGAGTAAAATTGATTTTAAAACTACTAATTCAAATGAATGATGTACGTCTTGTGAAACATATTACATGAAAATGATTTAAAATTAATTTTGAGAAATTGATTCATTGTGCACAACCAATAATCAAACAAGGACTAATTGGTTTAGGCCGAGGATGTTCGATCTGTAGTGGCAAAATGACGTAATTATATGGCATGCATGGGCTCACTATACCAATAATTAATCTGATTATGACATTAGATGCCAAGATAGGGGTGATAGTAGAATAATGGAGTTTCAGTCACTCTTCTTCCCATTTTATTCATTCAGATACATAATTCGTAATCAAATACTATAAAAATAAAGAGCGAGTTTTGTTTTTTGTCAGGAAAAATTCAATGTAATTCTTAAGAAAATTTTTCCTCTTTAACCATATATATAAAAGAAATGCTAGATGTACATGTTACAACATAGAGAGAGGAAGAGAGAAAAGAGAGTAAGAAAAGAAAAATGTGGGATGTGATAGGTGATGACGTGATGTGATGAAAAGAGATAGAGGAAAAAGT
The DNA here is from genome assembly GCA_026901365.1 of Sesbania bispinosa. Lineage (NCBI taxonomy): Eukaryota > Viridiplantae > Streptophyta > Magnoliopsida > Fabales > Fabaceae > Sesbania > Sesbania bispinosa. Next base: position 1,087,098 of record QLOH01000172.1, read on the forward strand.
GTGTTGTATGAGTTGTTGTATATTTTTTATTATATGAATTTTATATCTCTATATATTAAGTGGTATTTTTTTGTGTGTACAATATTCATACAGATTACTCAAATCTTTTACTACTAGTAGTAAGGGTGTTTATGGATTGGATTGAATTGATTTTGAAGGAAATATCATCAAACCCAATAATTTAGTTTTATCATTTAATCATCCAATCTGTTTTGATTTTTTTCCAAATTTAATCTAATTTTAATCGAATTGGATTAGATTTCAGTTTCTCAAATAAACAAATAAATGACGTTATGAAAGCAAAATAATGATATCATTACTAGCTTTTAGAATTGTTAATTATTTACAAATTTAAAGACGAATTGTTATGTTTACCAATTGTGAATGTTTCTTGAACAACTAAGTTGTAACTTTAAATACTTAATTAGGTATAGGAGTGTATCCCAATTTCATAGCCCATATAACAATCTCAGCTTATGGTAGACTCAATATGATGAACATATGCATTATCTTATCCTATCATATAACATACAAATTAATTGACGGCTTCCAATCACATGATTGAATGTTATTAATTAAATATAGTAGCATAATAATAATTTTTTTACATCATCACAGGAAAATAATATTAATAATGATAATATATCAAAATGTTTAGAAAACTTTGGATCGATTTGGATTGGATTGGTTCTCTCAGACATATATTAAATCCAATCCAATCCAATAAAAACTGTGGTTTGTGATTTTTTTGGTTTACAGTTTTTTGATCGATTGATGCTATTCCAATTGGATTGGATTGGATTGGATTTTAACACCCTTAGTAGCTAGTCTAATCTCAGTATCTTAATATAATTAGTGATTAAAGTTTTTGAGTGATTAATTATGTCACTTTTACAAATAGTTAAATATGTTAGATAAATGTATATTTATAGACTTGTAACCTAATAATAAACTATGTTGGTTTATGTGTGTAATTTAACACCAATAATACTATAGTAAAACGTCATTTTGGTTCCTGAAAAATTAGCGGTCGATTAAGTTAGTCCCTGAAAGACAGAAATTACCAAAATAATCCCTGAATGATGCTAACGTCAATCAAGTTAGTCCCTCCGTCAATTTGTCACTGTTAAACTTAACAGAATGCCAGCGTGACACGTTTTTTTGTACACTGTGGATACTGATGTGGCCTGGGAATCTTTTAGGGACTAGAATGTATATCTTTCAGGGACTAGAATGAATATCTTTCCCTTCATTTTGGTCCCTAACATTCAAATTTTATATATATATATATATATAATTCTTTCATTTTTATCATATTTTTCACTTTTTCTCTCTTCTTTCATTTTTCTAATCTCCATCCTCTTTACAAAACATTTTTTCTTTATTCTTTTGGGGTTATAAAGAATGCAAAATTATTTTTCAAATTGTTTCTTTTTTTTCCTCCTCTTTTTTTGTTTCTTTTTTTTCGCCATTTTTTAAAATAGTTTTTATTTTTTAATTTATTAATATATTTATTATATTTATTTATTTTATTAAATAAAAATATAGACCAAGAAATACAATAAATGTGTGTTTTTTGAAGGGTTGACATAAGTTTTTTTATCATCATTATTCTATTTTGATACTAATAACCAAATATACTATTTCATTCACCGTTTCTGTGCACATAATTAACCACACAAATTCAATTAACCAAATATCACACTCTGTTAACCGCTAATGTATACACCATTAACCTCATTTAAAATATGTTCACCCGTTTCTGGACACATAATTAACTCCGTGTTAACAAGAGTTGTAATTAACCTCACAAATTCAATTAACCAAAAATCACACCTTGTTAACCTCCAATGTATAAACTATTAACCTCATTTTTAAATATGTTCACCGTTTCTTGTCATATAATTAATCCCGTGTTAACAGAGGTTGCAATTAACGTCACAAAATCAATTAACTAAAAATTTTATTATGTTAACCACAAATGGATACACCATTAACCTCATTTTTAAATATGTTCACCGTTTCTTGTCACATAATTAACCTCGTGTTAACAGAGGTTACAATTAACCTCACAAAATTAATTAACCAATTTTTTTCTATTAACCACAAACGATTGTATTATGGGTTGAAATACCTCTTGTACTCCCTTTAATTACATTATTTTGCTTAAAAAATACTTATTAAAACTTTCATAAAAAAAGCACATTTTTAAAGTAGATTACCAAACACGAAACACCCTTAATCTGTTAAATTAAAAGATGATTTATTTAGTTCTAATTGATGCATCTGACATTATGTACAAGTTTTTACAAGTTGTGGTATTGTATAATCAGCTTGAGTTATTTTGATAGTTCATCATGTTTTCATGATTTTCCCAAGTTGTTGGACCCGATTAACAAAAGAAAACTTAAAATACCCAAATAACTGTCGTTATTTCGAAATGTTTTTATAGTGTAGAATTTAATTTTTTTAATTATATAAATATTCAAGGGACTAATATTTAAAAGAATTAATATACATAAAACACATGATATAAGATAAAAATTGAGAAAACAATTCCACTTGGAAAATATACAAAGTTAATGATAAGAATGAAAGGCGTGGTTGTACCTAAAATTCAAAGATCGACCAATAAGATGGAGTAATATACTACTATTCCTTTAATTTCCTAGATTTGTCGGGTCAAATGTAATTGGACTGATCATAGTCAATTAATTAATAATTTATGTACTGTATGACATTTTTTAAATTAAAAGAAAACGGTGAACATATTTAAAAATGAGGTTAATGGTTTATATATTGACGGTTAACAGAGTGAGATTTTTGGTTAATTGAATTTATGAGGTTAATTGCAGCTCTTGTTAACACGAGATTAATTATGTGTCCAGAAACGGTGAACATATTTTTAAATGAGGTTAATGGTGTATACATTAGCGGTTAACAGAGTGTGATATTCGGTTTAATTGAATTTGTGTGGTTAATTATGTGCACAGAAACGGTGAATGAAATAGTATATCTGGTTATTAGCATCAAAATAGAATAATTATGATAAAAAAAAACTTATGTCAACCCTTTAAAAAACACATATTTATTGTATTTTTTATCTATATTTTTATTTAATAAAATAAATAAATAAATAAATAATAAATATATTAATAAATTAATAAATTAAAAAAATAAAAAAACTATTTTCAAAAATGGCAAAAAAAGGGGGAGAAAAAAAAGAAACAGTTTGAAAAATAATTTTGCATTCTTTATAACCCCAAAAGAATAAAGAAAAAATGTTTAGTAAAGAGGATGGAGATTAGAAAAATGAAAGAAGAGAGAAAAAGTGAAAAGATGATAAAGATGAAAGAATTTTATATATATATAAAATTTGAATGTTAGGGACCAAAATGAAGGGAAAGATATTCATTCTAGTCCCTAAAAGATATTCATTCTAGTCCCTGAAGGATTCCCAGGCCACATCAGCATCCACAGTGTACAAAAAATGTGTCACGCTGACATTCTGTTAAGTTTTACAATGACAAATTGACGGGGAACTAACTTGATTGACGTTAGCATCATTCAGGGATTATTTTGGTAATTTCTATTTTAAGGGACTAACTTGATCGACTGCTAATCTTTCAGGGACCAGAATGACGTTTTAATCCCAATATTATTACTCTTTGATTGTTTTAATTAATTGAACTAAGAATATTTGAGCGTTGGAGGTTTTTATATATTTTGCTTTGCTATAATTTCCGGCGACTTGAGTCTGACCGTTAATTAAAGAAGAAAACGGTCTCTGGGTCACGGGAAAAAAAAAAAGAAAGAAAGAAAAGTAAATAAACGAATGAGCCTTTTGGTTGATATTTTTGTTTTGTCGCACTCTTTCTTAACCCGAAAAAAGCAACAGAATGACAACGTTGTTAAGCTTCAGTGTGTTAGAAATGGTAAAGTGCTGACAACTGTTAGGTTCCTCTTTAGAGTAAGGAAAAGAAATGATAACCACTCACTCACTCGCTGCATTTTTAGAATCTCAAAACCCACAAATGGAGGCAGCACGCATGGGTGTCCAACAGATTTCACAACCTACCAAGTAGTATAACTGTGCCAGCAACCAATAAATGGATGGATGGGTCGATCTATATTCCTCGAAATTAGAGCAAACTGCCACTATGCCCAACCTTGGAACAATAAATCATGTACCAATACTCTGCTATTTTTGGTGCTTTTGCCCGTATTTTAATTTTTGGTAAAATAATATTTTAGTTCTTATAAAATACTTAAATTTAAATTTTTATTTTTTAGAATTTTTTTATTTTATTCTTATAAAATATTTATGTTATTTTATCAGTCTCTGATGTTGATTCTACTATTAATTGTGGATGTGCTAAACGCTCATAATAGTCAACAATAGTTCAGAAGTACCCTAACACATTATATGAGAGTGTTAGCTTCCTTAAACTCATCTAAAGAGTCAAATTTTATGGTCAATTTGAACTGAAATTCTTTGAACATTTCCTCCTTCATATGTATCACAAATAATCTTTGAATGTGTTTAAGGAGGCTAACATTGTTCTATAATATGACAAGGTACAATACATATATTACTAATTGTGATGGGCATTCGACACATTCGTAATTAATAGTGGAATCAATAGCATGGACTAAAAAAATAACTTAAATATTTTATAAGGTCAAATAAAAAAGAAAAAAATTTTAGGAACGAAAATCAAAACTCGGGTATTTTATAGGGATTAAAATGTTATTTTACCCTTTTTTTTTACATGCCTTATTTAATATTGAAAATAATATAAAGATAAATGGTAAATATAATATTTTTTGGTGAGGAATATAGTATATAATATGATATAATAAAACGAGAGATATAAAAGATGAAAACTATTAAGACTTAATTGCATTTTTGATCCCCCTACTATCATCAATCCGCGATTTTGGTCCTCCTACTTTTTTTTTCGCGATTTTGGTCCCCCTATTATTCCAAATTCGCGATGTAGTTCAAAATTTTGGTCCCCCTATACCTCCCAAGTATGTGTTAGAGGGACCAAAATCGCGAATTTGGAATAATAGATGGACCAAAATCGCGAAAAAAAGATAGGGTGACCAAAATCGCGGATTGATGATAGTAAGGAGACCAAAAGTACAATTAAGCCAAGTATTAAATAGATATCTAAAAAATAATTGACCCTTTTAGAGATATAAAATGTCAGTTAGAGATTACTTAGTTTGATTAGGAAATTAGTTAGGAATTAGTTGATTGCATTGGTGATATAAGTTTATACTCCTATTATAGATTTACTTTTTCATTCTATTGTCAATACAATTTTACTTTTTCATCTTTACTCTATTTTTATTTCTCTCTCAACCATGGATTTTAACTAGAGCTGGCAATTCGGGGTACTTGGCCCGATGCGAGTAGCGGGTTTTATCGGACTGAGCTAAAAAGCTTAGAAGTTATTTGAGCTTTTAAAATAGGTGTTTGAACCCAACATTTTTTCAGACTTTTTGCAAGTAGCCCGATTTTCTTATGGGCCACCTGACCTTTTTGCGGGTAACAGGCTTTATTGGGCCAAGAGTTATTCGGGCTTCTAAAATAAGTACTTAAACCCTATATTTTTACAACTTTTACGAGTCAACCCAGTCAGACTAGCCCATTAACCGGGCGGTATAATTTTAACACAGTATCATAGCCTTTTCATCCACCATGAATATCTTCCTTGCATGTTTCTTTCTTTATTTGCTCTTAGCGAACAAATTACTTTTTACCCTTACATCATAACTTCTACTATTGCGCTAAGCATTTCCTTCTCAATTTTCTTGGGATAATGTGATTTTGTATTCGTAATAGAAAATTCAATTTCATCTTCATTTTCATGTAATTTTTTTTAAACTGCATCTTCTTGGTATCAGTTTGAAGGAGCTTTCTTGACCGCTGGCAAGAGAATAATAACTAGGGTGTGTTCACTCATAGCCATATAATGGATGGAAAAAACAAAGACATTTGTGCTATTACTCAGGTTAGAGTCTTCAAAAAAAATAAAATTTTATAAAACATTATTTGAGGTAAAATTTAAAAAAAAAAAAAAAGAAATAAAGTAGAATAATGATTTTCCTTAACATTTTAAATACCCAGATATAGATTAGTGTGATTCTCGATCGGTTCCCTCCATTTTTGGACTCTAGGGAACAGGAGGGCTCTCAAGTGTGACATCCTGTGTTTCATTTCGTTGCTACATTTGCTTTGAAGAGGCAAAAGCTTCCCACTTCTCACTAATGAAGTTGAATTGATCATGAGGACTCAGAATAAAAGCGCGTGTGTTGGGTTAGAACTTGATCCTGCTTTTTCTCATTCAATTCCTTGTCTTCATCTCTCTCTCTCTCTTTGGCATCCTTAAAGTGGTGGAGCCCTTACCTAAACTTAAAAAAAAAGAAGAAAAAGTTATAAAAAAAAATAATTAATAAGGGAAATTAATTAACTTGGTAGAAAATCTCAGTGAAGATTAGATTCTGGCATATGAGGGCCCATGTACACACAAGAAAGTCATGAAAACGACTCTTCTGAAATTGAACATCAACCTCAAAGGACGAATTATCAAAAGTGTTTTTCGGATCAAACATCGAATCCCAAAACCAAGTTCATTGCACCGTGGATTTTAAGAGGTTGTTCTGTTTTAGGTGTAATTTCACCATGTACACTAGGGAAGACAAGACCATCCTCGGTGGACCCAAACCAAGGCGCAAAGAAATAATTTGCAGTAGTCATTGTTTTCAACGAGAAAAAAAAATTGTATCAACAATACTAGTATTTAACATGGAGGAAATGTTACAATAAGTATGATTGAGTACCAAGCTATGTAAATAATTGTTTGTGAGAATATATAACCATAACGATTTAATTGGTATATATACACTATCCGTGTAAAGAGTTGAATTTAACTCCGACTCTTCCTAAACCATACCAAAGTAAACTAATTAAATAAATAGATAAATTATTCTATGATTGGTTTAAGTGATACATATTTAAAGTCTTACCATAATGTAAATATTGCTGATTTGCATCTAATTGTTTTCATAGAAAATATGTGGCTAAAAGAGCTAATGAAATGGATCATCATTTGATAAAAAAATAATTTAAACATAAAAGGCAAAACCATGTGATTATTCTAACAATTTATAAAAAACCATTATCAACAATTGCTATTTTTACACAGTTTTCTGAAGTCTACTATAATTTATAAGTTAATACTGATTTATGGATAGCAGACAAAAAGAAAATTATAAATATTGTCGATGAAACTTTATCTGTGCGCGTTTGGGTTGTATCTTGTACAAGGAATAAAACTGAAGAGAAAAAAAAAAGTAAAAAGGAAAACCAAAGCATAAGAACAAGTTGGTGTTTAGTAGTGGTATAAAGCATGCACCTGCGGGTCTTGGGAGGAGAATTGATTCATTAAGATGCATCCGTCTTGTTTGGCGCGGCACACATTTGTTGTTTATGGCATGTGTTGAAATATTGGAAACTCACAACTATAAAATATAATTTTTTAAAAGATGGTGGCACTTTACAAAAGGTATTTTCATTAACTTACTTTTTGTTTTAAATTTTGAAAATTGCTGAATAAATTTTACATAATTAATTTTAAATAATTTTCATCTAATATGTTTTGTAAAGCTCATACATTACTCATTTATAATAATTGATTGTAAAATCATTTCTATACGATTGTAAACCAATCAGACACTAAATGTGAATGAGGAAATGTATTGGCTTTTTAAACCAAAATACTATTAAAAAATAACTATTATCAAATTAATATACTTTAAAAACAATTTACATGCCTGGGGTGATTTTTGCTACGGGAGGAGAGAGAGTTTGCATGTCGCTACTTGAAGAAGCGCCATAAGGTGACACCTTTTTGTCTTATTATGTGGCGCTAAAGCAACTAGCGCCACATAATAAGACAAAAAGACATCACTTTATGGTGCTGGTTACAGTAGCGTTTTATGTTTATTGCGCTGGTTGAAGTAGCGCTACATGTTTAAGCGTTGTTTCCACCCACGTAGGGCTGTAAATGAGCCGAACTAAGCAGAGTACTTGAAGCTCAGGCTTGATTGTGATAAAAATGAGTGGCTCAAGCTTGACTCATTTATTTATACGAGCCAAACTTAAAGCTTGAGCTTGGCTTGTTAAACAAAAATAAAAGCTTGGGCTTGACTTGTTTAGCTCATTTATAACTTCATTATTTTTACTTTTATGAAAATTTTCATTAAATCATTTTAAAAATTTTTGAATTTAGTATTTTAATAAATATTTTACTATTAAATGAATATAAAAATCAAAATATATTCTTAATGTATGATATATATAGTTAAGAATTCTAAAATATTATATTTTTTAAAATTCAATACATAACTTTTTGACTAATATAAGAAATATTTTAATATTTATTTTAAATATATAGACTAATTATTTTACTTTATTATTTTATAATTTAATTTTTAAAATAAATTTATAACTTTATTTTTCTTTTTATATTTTTTATTAATGTTACTTCACTTTAAATATTTATATTATTTAATTATTATATATATAATAAGCGAATACATCTAGCTAAGCTCATTTTGAAAACCTTAGTAGTCTCAGATATTCCCTTTCAATTTGTTAAGTCTTTCATCCTTGTAAAAAGAGAATACACCTAGCTAAGCTCACTGTCAATCCATACCTTGTATGCTATAAGCTAGATCACTATCATCCATTCAAAACTCTGTAACTCATCTCAGCTGAGATAGGATCAAGCCTGGTCTCGGTGTGAGTGTAAGAAGCCTGAAGAGGCATGGGAAGAATACTTGTCTCACAGCCAAGGTAGGAGAGCCTAAGCTTGGTGTGAAGGAGAGCCTGAAGAGGCAGAGAATACTTGTATTTGACAAAGGTTGTCATAGTGAAAATCTCACAAGTTGTGGGGACTGGATGTAGCACTAGGAGTGGGTGAACCAAGATAAATATGTGTGCATCTCTATTCCTTATCTCTTATTTTATTGCACCATTCTTAACTGAGACATTCACTTTTATAAAAGGCTTTTAAATTTGTTAAAAGAAAGACAACGTCTTAACAAAAGAAGATAAATATGTCATTAAAGTAAATTATTTTAAAAAGGTTAAGATCATATTTTCTACCATTCCAATAAATAAAAGTAATAATTTGACTCATTTTTTTTCAAAAATAAATAACTAAATAACACAAACAACACCACAACACAACGAATGAATGATAAAAAAAGCAACACAAATTGATAACAGAATACGTGAGAAAAACACAACAGATGAATGAAGAAGCAAAATATATCAAGAGAAGAAGTGAAACACAAGGAAGAAATGATCTGAGTTGTGAGAAGAAGTGAAACATAAGGAAGAAATGATCTGAGTTGTGATTGAAAACGGGATATATAGGAGTTTATTGTGCTAGGGGAAGTAGCGTCATATACACGTAACGCTACCACAAACAGCGCTATAAACACGTAACGCTAAAACAAACAGCGCCATACACATGTGTCGCTACTTCACCCAGCGCCATAACTTGTATCTCTTCTTCTATCAGCGCCACAAAGTGTTGTACGTTTATCTTATTATGTGGCGCTAAACAACTAGAGCCACATAATAAGACAAAAAATTTCAGATTCCTATATGTCGCTGCTTAAAGTAGCGTCATAAGAGAGTCAGAAAGCGCTATATCAACTAGCGCAACACGTCCTCTCTCCTACGTGGCAAAAATCACCTCAACTTGGTAAAATGTTTTTCAATAATATTATTTTAGTAAATAGTAATTTTTTTAATTTTAATTAAGTTAAAAAGCCAAATGTATTTGTACATCTTAAATGTACAACAAGACTTATAACCATGAAAAAAGAAGAAAAAAATAGAAGTGTGAGATGTGATGAATAATGTGATGAAGAGAAATAAAAAAAAGTGTGTTATATGCATTGTTGTAGATAAATATTGTATGAACTAATCTCGATTCAATTAGTTAAGTATCCATTTAATTTATAGTTAGATAAAAATTAATTTTAAAATTAATAATTAAATATATCATAAAAAAATTGTAATGCCACGTTTTAATAAAAATGATTTAATTTCAATTATATTAAAATTGATTATTCATTGATGTTCTCATTTTTTTTTCAAACAAGCACTAAATCAGGCTTAACAAATGAGCAAAGTTATATATAACAGATTGCCCTGGCCTCGATGTTAATATGTCCTTTTGGAGAGATGTGTGGTGTACTTCTACTCCTTTTGTGAGCGATATAGTAGATTATTCTCCATATTGCTATTAATAAGGAGTGTTTAGTTGCTGATATGATTGTGAGAAAAGAGGGAGAAGTAGATTAGAACTGGTGTTGGAGAAGAGAGCTTTTTCAATGGGAATTGTCACAGTTATCTTTGCTTTTGTTGGATCTAACTTTGATTCAGGTCCATGAGAGGAATGTCGACACTTGGCTTTGGAAAGCAGATCCGGACGGGTCTTTTTCAGTTCATTCAGCCTACCAGGTCATTGTAAATGCTAACATATATGCAGACATACCGTTGTACAAATTTATTTGGTGCACTTTGGTTCCTTCCAAGGTCTCTTGCTTTGCTTGGAGAGTGATGTTAGATAGGATTCCTTCGAGAGCCAATCTAGTTAAGAGGAATATTATTCAACATTCTGTTGCTGATTGTGTGTGGTGTTGTCAGGATTTGGAGACCTCTTCTCATATTTTCTTTGAGTGCCCGTTTGCATACCAAGTGTGGATGCTTTGCTTGGAGTGGTGCGGTTTCTACTTTGTATTTCAAAATGACTTTACTGCTCATTTTTTTCAATTTTTGGGTCTTCCCAATTGCACTCTAAAATTGCAGTATAAGTGGTCAGTTATTTGGCTTACTGTTTTGTGGAGTCTTTGGTTGGCTAGAAATGATGCGTTCTTTTCAAGTAAATTTTCTTCGGCACCAGAAGTTTTAGAGTTGATAAAGTTACGTTCTTGGAAGTGGTTAAAATCAAAGGATATTAACTTCTGGTACCAGTTCTCTTCTTGGGTATCTAATCTTCTGTTTGTTTGAACCTTGGCATACATTCACCTTAGCTGTGGCTATTGCTGTTTTGCTGGACAACTGTAATTTTATGGGGATTTACTGATCCAGATTAACAGTTACTTTTGTTTTCCTTGTTGCTTTGGTGGGAATTTGGTTTTGTTTCTGCTGGATGTGGTATTTGAAACTAGTATAACTTTTGATTTTTTTTTGTATGGGTTAGAGTACTGCCTTGTACTCTCTTTTAATGCATATTTCTTGCTTAGCAAAAAAAAAAAATTATCAGTACTTATGGATCAACTACCATTTTCTTTTGTAACTAAAATGAATTTATTACTTTGACGACTAGTCAAAACCAATTAAAATGTCTATACTAACCCATCAATCATCATACATGTAATTAAGAACTATGTACATCAACAAGAAGACACTCTGCTCAATTAGCAGTTTTTTTTTTTGAATTCATAAAATTAACAGAACCAACTCTAACTAAGTTAATTAACACTTTAATTGCCTCCTCGCAAAACTATAATAGCCAAATAAACACTGATTTTGAATTATCAACCCAATTTTTCTGCATTTTTCAGTTGCGGTCTATGAGCTAGCTTGCATATTGTTTGAGATATCTCAAGAAATTAAAGTAAAAGTAATGAAGAGGAATATGTTAGAAGTTAACAGTAACCAAGACAAGAAAAGCGTGAAAATCATTAACAAGGCTATGATGAGGAAAAAGGAGAGAGAGGTAAAATCAAAGCAAAATGAAATTAAATATATAATTAAGCAATTTGCTTAAATCGATCGAAAGAAACGCCACCAACTTTCTCAATGCTAAAATAGGATACAACCCGAGTTATACTTGGTGAAGTATCCTAAATTCTCAATGGGTGCTTTCTTCTGGAGTGTATTGGACAGTGGGTAATGGAGCCTCAATTAATATATGGAGTGATGGGTGGCTGCCTTTGCAACCTGGGCACCGTGTCTGGTCACCAAATCCTGGCCACTTGGAGAGTGTAAATGTTGCCTGAGCTAATTGACCATGAGCGCCGATGTTGGAATGACTCTCTAATCAGATCTACCTTTTTGGATTTTGAAGCTTCTCAGATCCTCTCAATCACCATTTCAAGACGTCCCAGGGAGGACATGCTTTGCTGGGAAGCCACAAAAAATGGTGTTTATTCTGTCCGCTCAGGTTATCATTTCATTTGCAGCCATCTTGACTCAAACAGGGCATCGTCCAGTGATATCTCGGTTGAGGGAACAATCTGCCTGGAAGAAGCTGTGGCGTAGTGAAGCAATCCCTCGGCACAAACACTTACTATGGAGAATTCGGACAGGAAATTTATCCATCCGTGCCAACTTGGTTAAAAGGGGTATGCCAATTAATCCTTACTGCCCAAGATGTGGGGACTTTGAAGAAACGGTTGAACATGCATTCTTCGGCTGCAGATGGGTTCAAAACCTCTGGCTCTTATCTCCTATACGCCTTGGTCCTAATATTATGTCTCTTAACTCTGCTCCTCAGTGGCTTGATACAGTGGTAAATCAGTGTGGTCTTGAAGGATTTTTATATTTTGCAGCTTGGTGTATGGTATATGGTGGACCCGCAATAAGCTTGTTTTTGAGAAAATAGATACCCCTATTAGTAAGGTTATCCAAACTGTTGTTTCTACTGCATCTCAATTTCATGAGATTAATCGGGTTTCGCAGTTGGATCCTCCTTGCCGAGCAGTCCCCGCAGCGCCCAAATGGAGCCCGCCTCCTGCTGGTTCTTACAAACTGAACACGGACGTGGCTAAGGCAACAGCAAACACTTGGGAGTGCAGCAGCTATTGTGAGAGACCATGCAGGCTATGTTTTAGAAGCAACCACATGGCATGTACATGGTGGGCCGGATGCTAGTACAACTGAAGCTCTTGAATTAAGGCTTGGTTTACAATTTGCCTTGGAGATGGGATTTTATGACTTGATTGTTGAATCTGACTGCCTCCCTTTAATTTCAGCTATTAATAATTCTTCCACTGGGTCTTCTCCTTTTGAATTAGTTGCTTTTGATTGTTTTTGTTTTAAGTTAGATTTCCACAGTTGTAAGTTTTTGCCATTCAGTTCGCCAATGTAATTCCTCAGCTCATCACTTAGCTAAATATGGATGTAGCCATCCTATTGTATCTGGATTGAGGAAACTCCCCCTTGTATTTTGGCTCATGTATCTCTGGATATGCAGAGCGCTTTTTCTTAATGGCAAATTCATTTTGACGTCAAAAAAAATAAAAAATAAAGAATGGTGGGAGTTTCATCTATAAGAAAAGTCTTCTCCCAGGACACGTGTTGCTTCCTCCTTTTTCCTCTTTTTTTATAATTTTTATTATTCTTCAGGGCTGCTGCTCTTTTTATACGTTTTTTTTCAATGTTTTCTTTCACTTTTATTTTTCAAGACAACAACTCTTTGCCATTTTCTTATTTTTTTCCTCTTTGTCAATTTTTTTATAACACTTTCATTTTCTTTATTTAATATTATTACTACTATTATATTAAAACATCGTCTCTCATTATTCGTTCATATTAATATGTTTCTTTACAAAAGTGATTTTTTGTATGAACTACGTGTATCCTACATGAGAGACAATCATTTTTTCTCACTTGCAGTTTTTTAGTTTTTTATTTTAACATCAGTAAAATAATTTGTTATGAACCAAAAATATTCTCCACGGGAGGCAATCATGTTTCTGTCATTTTTTTTATTACACATTAGTTTTCTTTTTTTACTATTACTATATTAAAACATTTTCTCTCATTATTCGTTTCCTATTAGTACGTTTCATTACAAAAGTAATTTTTTATGAACCATGAGTATCCTCCACGAGGCAACTCTCCTCTTACCGATTTTTTTTTCCGTCTTTTTATTACACTTTAATTTTCTATTATTATATTAAAATGATTTCTCTCAATTATTCATTATGTTTATTTTTTCATTACATAAAAATATAGTCACTCTCATTATACATTAAATTTAATGTATTTTTTTAATATATTATTTATCCATTATTCATGAATGTTTTTTGCTTATTATCTCTCTTATCTATTCTATTTATCTATTTACTTCATATTATAATTTAATGTGTTTTTCAATATATATTTATCTCTCAATTTTATTTATTAATATTTTCACTTATGATCCTTAACTTTTCTATTTAACCATTTACTCTATATTGAAATTGTTTTTCATACTACATGTGTCATGTTTACTCACTTGCGCTTTTTTTAGTTTATTTATTCTCACTCCAGTAAAGTGATTTTATTTTTGAAACCACAAGTATCATTACATAAAGCAGTCTTGCTCATGCTATTTTCTTTTTCAGTTTTTCTTTTTTCTCACACTATCATTTTGTTTTTTAATTATTATATTAAAATCAATTTTCTCACATTATTCTTTCCTATTATTCCATTTCGTTACAAATAAGATTTTTTAAATGAACAACGGGTATTCTCCACGGGAGATAGTCCTCCTCCTACCATTTACTTTTTTTTTCCTTTTTTATCACACTTTATTTATTATTATTATTATTATATTAAAACAGCTTCTCTCAATATCAATTCCTGATTATATGTTTTATTACAAAAAAATACACAATAAGAAATATAATAAAATAGTAGATTTATATTAAATTTAATGTGGTTTTTTCCAATATATCATTATCTCCATTTTATTCATTATTATTTTCATTATTATTTATCTTATCTATCATATTATTTATTTATTTATTTATTATATTAAAATTGTTCCCCAGGTGTTGTTATTATTATTATTATTATTATTATTATTATTATTATTATTATTACATTAAAAAAGTTTCTTTTATTATAATTCCTGATTATATGTTTTATTACAAAAAAACACACAATAAAAAATTATTATAAATAAGGTTGATTTACATTAAATTTAATGTGGTTTTTCCAATATATCATTCATCTCTATTTTATACATTATTATTTTCACTTATTATTTATCTTAACTATTCTATTTATCTATTTATTCTATATTAAATCTGTTCACCAATACACATGTTATATTTTCTCACTTTCATTTTTATTTTTTTTTATTTTCACTTTAGTAAAGTGATGTTTTTTTATGAACAACATGTATCTTATGCCGGAGGCAGTCCTACTCCTGTCGTTTTTTTTTCGCACCTTCATTTTATTTTTTTTAATATTATATTAAAACATTTTACTCGCATTATCATTTATATTAATATATTTTATTTATAAAAGTATTTTTTTTTAGAACCATGGGTATCCTCCGCGGAGTCGGTCATGCCCTTACCACTTTCCTTTTTTTATCTCTTTTTGTATAACACTTTACTTTTTCTTTTTTTATTTATTTATTATTATTATTATTATATTAAAATGGTTCTCTCACCATTTATTCCTGATTAATTGTTTCATTATATAAAAATACATATTAAAAAATATAACAAATGTGTTTGATTTACGACAAATTCAACGTGATTTGTCTAATCTTTTCATTATTGCATCTCTTATCTATTATGTTCATCACTTGTATTTTTTTATTCATATTTCAGTAAAGTGATTTTTTATATATAAACTTCGGGTATCCTCAAAAGGAGGTAGTCATGCTCGTGCCGTTTTCTTTTTTACTACACTTTCATTTTCTTTTTTGGGTTAATAAGTTATAAGCCCTGAATATAATTAAAATTTAGTTTTAGTCCCTTCAATTAAAACCAGTGGTTTTGGTCCTTCAAAAATTGAAAATACACCAATGTCAATAAGGACTAAATTGGTGTATTTTCAAATTTTGAAGGACCAAAACCACAAGTTTTAAATTGCAGGGACTAAAACCAAATTTCGACTATATTTCAGAGACTAAAAACATATTTAACCCTTCTTTTTATTATTATATTAAAATATTTTCTCTTATCATCTGTTTCTATTAATATGTTTCATTACATAGAAACATAGATTTTAAAAATACATTAAATTTGTTATTTAAATTAAATTTAATGTATCTTCTGTAATAGACCATTTATCTATCTATTTTATTCATTAATGTTTTCATTTATTATTCTCTTATTTATTCTATTTTTTGGGTGAATCTTATTTATTCTATTTACTCCATATTAAATTGTTCACCCAGTACCATATCATATTTTCTCACTTCCGTTTTTTTTAGTTTATTTTAGATTTTTTTATTCTCACTTCATTAGAGTGAGTTTTTTTTATGAACACAGTATTTTTTATTTTCCACGGGAGACAGTCATGTTCCTTTTATGAACATCCACATAATGATGTGGCTAACTCTTCCTATAAATGTTTTTTCTATAGAATTTATATAGGTTTAAATTTTAAAGATTGAGTTGTGGGATAAAAATCTCAAAATATATATATATTAAATTTATCATTACATTAATATGTATTATTTACTATTTTTTATACATAATAACAATATATGCTTCACATTTTATTAATTAATTTATATTATTATAAGTTAATTTAATTAAATATTTACTTAATAATGTATGTAAAAATAATATCACCCGCAACTTAACGTCACCCTTTCATTCGCACGGGTAACGTGCTATATAGTTTACCATAACTTGATTCACGCAGGTGAGACAGGGATCGAGAAAGGACACGAGAGTGTGTGAGGAGTAACAAAGAAAGAGATCATGAGAGAGAGATCTTAACCAAACCCTACCCAAACTATGCACTAATTTCATCATTTTCGATCTTTATTATAAATAGTGGAATACACGAGTGCATATTAAATAAAATGATTCTGACTGATACATAGGCATTTAAACAAACTCATTATAAAATGATGAATTCTTATTAATTAAAAGTCAAAGTTAAAACTTAATCAAAATTAAACGGGCCAGACTTTCTTAAATTATGATTTGATAGTTTAATTAATTCATAATTAAATTAGATAATTATTTAAGTTGAAAATATAACTAATATACAGCTGTCTTTATAATCCATTAAGTGTCATAAAATTACACATAATCCATTTGATTTTAAAATTCTCTTTGGACGTAATTTTAAGCATGGATTAAAACACTGGAGATAAAATGAAAGCAATTAATACCAATCAATGCCTCCGCATACACCTTTACACATTCTTTGATGTAGGGAAAAATTATGGAGAAAAGTAGAGTGAAAAGAAGTAATAGAATAGAAAAGTAGAGTAAAAATAGAATATATTTTTAAGGTGTTTGGATTAAGAGAAGTAAAAAAGAAAATGAAGAGAAAGAAAAGTTGAATTTTAATTTCTCTTCTTTTGTTTGGTTGAATAGAAAAATGAGAAGAAAGAAATTAAACTTTTATTGTAATGACATATATGCCCTTATAAATATTTAAAAAATAAGAGATAATAAATTACCAAGAACGGTTTAAAAATAATATTGCTTTATTTCATTATATAATAATAATAATAATAATAATCTATACTATCTTACAAAGGAGATATACCGGTTTTTTTATTTCCATATTTCATTAAATGATTTTATTTTTATATTAATTTTTAAATTTATAAAAACTATTTCTACAAAAATAACTATCCACAGTTACTTTTCTTTTTTATTTTGTTTTTAGTTAAAATATATAAAGACACAAAGCGCCTCTCTCTCTACCCCTTGTATTAGTACTTTATATTAGAGTATAGAATCCATGATTAAGTAAAAATATTTTATGATTTAATTCCTCCAAATCACGGTTTAAAATTTTAGAAAAATAAAAAACATTTTTTCAAATATTTTATTTCATTTTAAAAATCATATAACTATTAAAATTACTTGATTAGTATTATTAGTTAAGATATATAAAGAGACACAAATGGTGATGGTTAGGGAAAAGAAGGTAGGGTTTCAAACTTGATTAGCAAAGACAAAATTGTACAAGGGTATTGGTGGAAAGTAAAAAAAGCAAGACACGCCTCACCCCAAAATCTCACCTCTGTAGCGAAGAAAATATTTTAATGGGCCCCACATTGATAATAATCTCTCCTACTGGTTTTCTTCACTATTCCAAACGAGAGAAGTATTATTTTTAGGCACAACTTCCATCACCTCTAGTTCTATCTTCCCTAAAATCAATTTAAATAAACAATGTGTAGAGTTTGTCTGGTGGGTAAGATAGACATTGTGTGATAACTTTATCCTATATATCTTATATCATGTGTTTGTTGCACCAATATGATATGATAACTTTCTATCACATAAGTTTATCTTATCATTTTCTCTAGTGTAATTCTTATTCTAGAGGATTGTGTTAGAGATTGATAAGATATGATACAATTTTTCTTTACCATTTGCCCTACTATCTCCTTACCTTCTCGACCATGTGTCTCTCTCATAGTTTAACTCTGCCTCTCCAATCTGTGTCGCATTTAATCTCGTTGTTCGTCTCAATCGTGTCTCTCACTTCTTCTCTCTTTTCTTTTTCGCATTTATGCAATTTCTTTCTCTCCCTAGGATAATATAAAATAGTGTTATGTGACTTTTTCTCCCGGTGTGCATCAAACATGATATAAGATAAGAGCTTATATATCCCATTCTTATAGTGTACTGTCCACCAAATATTCCCTTAATGTCATTGTCATACACAATTCCTTAATGACCAATTTAATGTTGATTTACTAATTACCCATTATTTAAGATACTTTTGAAAGTATTTTCTTTTCTGTCAAAGCTTAGCATTGATCTTTGGAAGGAATATGAGACTATTATTACCAGAGAGGAAGAGTATTGGTATCAACAATCCCGTGTAAACTGGTTAAAACTGGGTGATAGAAATTCTAATTATTATCACCAAGCTACTTTGATCAGAAGAACAAGAAATCGGATTGAAGCTTTGCAAGATGAAAATCTGAATTGGATTTTTGAAGAATCCAAATTACAACAGCTGATGTTGAGTTTTCTTCAAAATTCGCTTTTCGAAACCTCTAGTTCAACAAATAATGGAATTGAGGTAAATATGTTTCCTACTCTCCCAATTGAAATAAATGATAATCTTGTGCTCATGCCTACTGTTGAAGAAATTAAACAAGCCTTGTTCAGTATTGGTAATTATAAAGCACTAGGGCCAGATGGATACATGCATTATTCTACAAAAGTCAATGGGATATTGTTGCTCCAAATTTGATTGATCTCATTTTATAGGTCTGGATAAACCCAGGTAACATTAAAAATGTTAATCAAACTCTTATTACTCTCTTTTCCTAAAATAGATGCTCCCACTACTTCAGCTCATTTTCGTCCTATTTCTTTGCAATGTTAGCTATAAGGTAATTTCTAAACTTATTGCAAATCGTTTACGTGATATTATGCCTTTGATTATTGGTCCCACTCAATGTTCTTTTGTGAAAGGTAGACAGGGGATAGATAATGTAATTATTCTTCAGGAGGTCATTCATTCACTTAGATATATCTCTGGAAGCAAAGGCTACATGGTTTTAAAAATTGACATGGCAAAAGCGTATGATAGAATGAGATGGTCTTTTATTATTGACACACTCATTAAAGTTGGGATCCCTAATTCATTGGTGAATATCATTTCAAACTGTATCTCTACTCCAACCAGCTGTATCAATTGGAATGGATCAAAGACTGAAGCTTTTCCCTCCTCTAGAGGTTTAAGGCAGGGAGATCTTATCTCTCCATATCTGTTTGTTATGTGCATGGATAGACTAAGACATATGATTGATCAAGAGATTACCTCTGGTAACTGGAAACCTTTTTGTTTTGGTAGAAATGGTCCTATTATATCAAATCTTCTATTTGCTGATGACATAATACTCATTACTGAGGCAACTGTGGAGCAGGGTCATATTATTAATTCTGTCCTAGATAAATTTTGTGATTCTTCAGGCCAGATGATCAGTAGGGAGAAGTCCAGGATATTTTTCTCAAAGAACACCTCTCAGAATGCTACTAGGGAGATCTCTTTTGTTTATCCTTTTCTCAACTGATGATCTGGTAAATACTTAGGTATTCCTGTTCTACATGGAAGAGCTTCTAGCAATACTTTCTCATCTATTATTGATAAAGTTAGGCACAAACTTTCTGGATGGAAAGCCAACTCTCTCTCAATGGCAGGTAGGATCACTTTGGCTCAATCAGCTTTAATGAGTATTCCTCATTATGTGATGCAAGCATCTGTTATTCCAAATGGTGTTTGGATGAGATTGAGAGATTATGTAGGAACTTTATATGGAGTTCCTCTTCTGAAAAAAGAAGAATGCACCTAATTCTTGGAATAAAATTGCCTTCCAAAATCTCAGGGAGGATTAGGTTTCAAGCCTCTTAGGATGGTTAACACTGCTTATATGGTGAAGCTTGGTTGGGCTTTGACAAGAAATTCTGATCTACTTGGGTTCAAGTTCTTAAATCCAAGTATAAATATGGAGGCAACAAAATGCCTACTGTCAAGATTTTTTCAAAAGAATCAAATGTTTGGAAAGGAATTGTTCAAGCCTGGCAGGTATTATGTGGAATCTGGGTAATGGTCAAGATGCTAGATTCTGGTTGGATACTTTTATTCATGGTTTACAACCTTTGATAAATTATTCTCTGGCTGATATTCCCCTTCATCCGAGAATTTACCTACTGCTAGCTTTACTGAAGATGGTAATTTGGATTTTGCATCATTTGGTCAACTACTGCCTGAAGACATTAAGTTAAAACTTAATGTTATTGCTCCTCCCAAACAAAATCTAGATTCTGATACCATTACATGGGCTGCTGCTTCTAATGGTGAATTCTCAATCAAATCTGTCTATGACCTGATTTGCAATTCAAGAGGTAATGGTGTTAATAACAGGCTGTGGAATCATATTTGGAAATGGGAGGGTCCCCAAGAATTCAATGTTTTCTATGGAAATGTTTACATGGGAAATTACCTACAAATGAGGAGAGACATCACAGAGGAATGACTCAGATTTCTGCTTGTCCTAGATGCCTTGATGCACCTGAAACCATTATGCATACTCTAAGGGATTGTCCTATAGTTATGGAACTTTGGAATTCTGTTATCAGTCATGACCACTGGGCTGCTTTTTTCAGTATAGGTCTCCATAGCTGGCTGGAATTGAATTTTGAAAAGGATGATATTGGTTGCAACTAGGAAGTGAATTGGAAGCTGTTGTTCCCTATTCTGATATGGCACCTCTGGAATGACAGAAATAACTTGGTTTTTAATCACAAATCTGAAATAACTGATTACCTCCCTCCTAAGGCATCAACTTATGCTTCTTTGGTGTCCAACAATTTTGGAAATCATCAGATTATATCCCCTGTTAATAAAAGACAGGATGCCCTATTTTCTTGGCATCCCCCTCCATCAGATTATGTGAAACTGAATGTTGATGGTTCTGTCAAAGGAACCCATGGTCTGGTGGTGGTGGATGCTTAGGCAAGCTGATGGAAGATTTTGGCTGGATTCATTTGTAATATTGGGGTTTGTACAGTGTTAAAGGCAGAATTATGGGCTCTTATCATGGTCTTCAACTTGCTAGAAGCCACCATATTCACAATCTTTGTATTGAGTTAGATTCAAAGCTAGCTCTTGATTTTGTTAGGAATGATGTTGATTCATCTCATCACTGTCATAGTCTAATTAGGGACATTAGTGAAGTTCTCTCATGGGAGTTGTCAGTGAAAATAGACCATGTGTATAGAGAGGGAATAGAGCTGCTGACCATCTTGCTAATTTGGGTCACTCAATTCCTTTAGTGTTCAAGTTTTGGGTTCTTGTCCCCAATCTTTAGTTCACATTAATCAGGGTATTGCCTTTCCTAGGCAGGTTCTAATCTTGTAGTTTTTTTTCTTGGGCCTTTGGCCCCTTCAATAAACAAAAAAAAAGTATTTTCTTATTTTACATTGTTACTTGCCAATTGACAAGCTTTTTCAATTTCCTATTTACACTAAAAAATGGAGCGTGTGAAGTGTTGGGAGAGAAAGATAAAAAGAAACGAAATAAAGAGAAAAAAAATGAAGGTGTGATAATTAATGTGATAGAAGAGGGAGAAAAAAAATAGGTATAATAAATGAAGTTAAAAATTTTGAGTATGAATAACTCATAACTCTAAAATAAACGATTTTAGTAGCATCATTGTTAAAAATTATAGATAAGATTATAATAAAGTGAATTTTATATTGCAATTGAAACTATTAATTACATTAAAATTATGAAAGAATAATAAATATTTTTATTTTAGTAATTTTTTATATTTTTTTTTTTGACGAATTTATTATTATATTCTTAACCTTAATTCTTAGCCTTAGTTTAGTGTTGTTGAAATACCGTTGAAATAAGCGGGGTTTGCGAAAATAGCGAGAAATGCACTCACTCTCGTTTGGTGAAGAAAGAAAGCTCAAGAAATAACATTGAAGCAGAGGGCCCCACCCCTTTATGTATTTCCGCAAAGGTAGTGAAAATAGCGAGAAATGAGGGAAAAAGTGTGAAAAGAGCAAATCAGGGAGCCCCACCTTTGAAAACATTTCTTTAAGCACACACAGGCTTCAGACCAAACAACGGAAAAAGAGGGCGTTGCGGGGCACACCAAACAACCGAAAAAGCAGCCAGCGCGATCTCGTTTCACTTCTCTTAGACAGTCGCTCTTTATTCCCTAGTCCACTAAACAGATATAGAATTAATTTATAATAATCTTAAAATAAAAGGGAAGAATCTGAAAAAAAAAAAATGCATGATTTCTTTACTTTTCGTTGTATCTTTTGTTTCCTTAAAAAGATATAATTTACTTTTATAAAAAAAAAAATGAAAAAAAGGTGAGCATTCTGAGCCCACAAGTCTTGTAGGTTGTGTAACGTCAATACTTTTTTGAAATGACATAAAGAGTTTTTTTAAAAAAAATTAATCTGAAAAATGACGTAAGAATTAAAGCAATGTCTGCAATTGGGTCAATACTTACATACGTACAAGATGAAAATTATTGAATTAGGCATAGCAATGGTCCAGTAAATGCCATATAAGGAAAACGGTTTGGAAAAAGAAAAAAGAAATGAGAAGAAAAAATAAAATATAGAATGAGATATAAAAAAATAAGTGTATAATAATTGTTTAGCTCTATTAACCTTGGAGCTAACTGCTATCATCTGCGTCTAAAAAATGAATTTGCGATTCAATTAATCTTTAATTAACATGATTTATGTTTTGGCATTATATTAAAAATATATATGAAAAAAATAAAAGTAGAATTATTAGTTAAACGATATATTTCAAAAAATGATTTAAATGCATGAAAACTCACTATTCTTATGTAATTATTGAATTTAATATGGGTTTATGCAGTATCATATCGAAATAATTTTTTTATAATAGTATCATATATCAAAATATTTGTGTAGAATGTTAGATATATGCTCCACCCAACAAAAACTATTAGGATAATTGGTTTCTTGATGATGTAGTGGTCAAGAATGTAATCCTTATCATTCATATTACTCTAATAAAAAAGATTTAATAGGTAGATGGATTTGTGCCTTATATACGCTTTAAATTCAATAGACTCTTATGTGAGGGAGAGACGTGTTATATATAATATATATATATCTATATATATATAAGTTTAGATGTTAAAAAAAAATACAAGTCCAGATGTAATTTTACATCTTTGTATTAATTGTTATGTCTTCTTTTCCCATCTAACTTTTTTCAAGCAGTATCTAAAATAGTTGATAAGATATCACAAAGGTCGCCAAAGCCCAAAAATCATGTGTTCATTCATGCAGGAAAAAAAAAAGAAAAAGTAATTTAATTTCTAAAATTAAAAAATATTTTTTGTTGTTAACTGAGAGCAGAATATATAGACTCAACCATTGTAACTTTTTCCCTGTAATTTATTAGAAAATTATAAGTAAACCTTACGAGAGGAACAAAACAAACACATCAGAAAAGAGCACTGAAAAGAGGTAGCAAGCAAAGATTCCGTGTGAAAGACTTCACTGTTCACTGTTCTACTGCTGCAGTTATTATAAATTTTGGATTACATGATCATATCATATGCTTGTCATATTCAAATCTTCTTATTTTTGGGTTACAAACAAAGGAGGGTCCATATTTATTTATTCACATAACAAACTGGAATTTGATCTTTTGATAGTCATGTGGTAGCAAGTTGCCATATTTCATATTCTTCAACTAGTTACCATTTTCATTTCGTATTCCATTAATAGCTTGCTGCAGCATTAAAACAAAATAAAGGAGTTTCATCAGCTTCTAATTAAGGTTTAACATAAAATATATGCCAATAATTAAAAGGAAATTAAAGATATAAACATGAAAGGGGAGGTTAATTAATCAATTTCACCTGAAAGCACGACAAGGTTGTACTGCACATCAGTATCCGAAATTTGGTGGTGGAAGACAACTCTCAGTCTGGGAGAAGCATAAAATGATGTCATCAGCCTCTTGACTATCACCATATTGTCAATAAGTTGAATAGTTATTTGATATAAATGAATTAATTACTTCTCATATAGAAAGATATGATCAATAGTATTGAGGTAACCTATCTTTACTATCATTTTGGTATACCCCCCAAAAAATATTAATTATTCAAGACTTCAAGTTGAAAACACAACGTAATTAAGATCTGAGTGGATTCTAAAGTAATTAAAAGTTTAATTACTACTTATTTCAAATATAATAGTAACATTGCAGAAAAAAAAAGATAGTAAGTGGCAAACATAACCTTGATGAGCTTATTGGCATGAGAAGGATACCATAGTCTTCCATGTCCTTGCATAGCTTTGCTGCTGTAGTTAGTGAACCCTCTTCAATTTCAATATATACCTGCAGGTATCATAGAGGTACTTTCAAGCTAATATAATTATTAAGGATCCACACAAAGCTCTGCTTAAAGTGACAGCTTGAACTCTCGAAAAACATATTGAGCATCCGAGTTGTTAGCTTTATAGGCCAGAGAAGTAATGATCAGAGGAATAATAATGCAGTTATTACTTGTACTAGCATGGATGCATGATCTACTAAATACTTACAATATTGGTTTCCACAGAAGAGGCATCCACTCTCAGTCCTTTAATTTCATTCAATCCATCTAAAACCAAGGGACAATTTTTATGAGGAAAGCAAATACAACTTGGAAGAAATGTTTAAAAGGTGTATGAAATTGTAATAGACTAGCTAGGACTGCATGTGATTCAGTTAAAATTGTATGATACTAATTACCAGCTAAAAGTCTAGCTTTCCTGTGATCACTTTCTAGCTTTACAACATTTCTTGTAAAGCAACAAGTGCAGCTGCACAAAGGATGCCAACCTGCCTCATTCCACCACCCAAGGTTTTTCGGAGCCGTTTAGCCTAAAATAGCAGATATAATAGACTTAAATACCAAAGTCTTCCATAAAGAATATAGCTTCTGTTATATTCCCTCAAGAGATTTTAACTACCTTGGTGATAAAGCTATTGGAACCAACTATAACAGACCCAACTGGAGCACCCAGACCTTTTGATAGGCAAACCTAATTCAATATATTCAAAGGAACCATAAGTTGGTTAGTTGCAATAGGGCATAAATTTGATTAATTGAATTTGGTAATTAAATTAGTTTTCTAGAACAACTTTGAATAAGATTAGCTAATGCCAAGAAACCATACTAAAAGGTCCTCAGAAATGACTTTATTTCTAAAGTGAAAGTAAGGTGTATCCACCTTTGGTATAATCACTTTAAAGAAGACTTACTTTAGCAGGTCTTTTCCATGAATCTTGTCAAAATAATGATAATAAATATAATAAAGAAGAAGAAACACACCGATACTGAATCAGCTGCCTGAACAAGCCTATCCACGGGCACACCAAGTGCCTGAAAAACCAAAATTTTCTGTCAAGTGTTGTTTATACATAATGGCAGGATAAACCAAAAAAGCATTTGATCAGGAACCAAAAGAACTGAAAGCTTGATTTTTAATAAAAGACATGTAGTTATTCTTATATATGCTAATGCTACTACAAAAATAAGAAAATATGATTAAGAGAATCAGAGTACTCACTGGAAAACAAGCAGTGAAGAGGTCAGATCAGATTATATTTATTAAGCACTAACATCCCTTCATATTAAACAACTTCAGGATTGACATGCAGTCATTCAAATGGTAAGTAATTATTTTCTGTTAAATGTGCTTGATTATAGTTTCATTATAATATTCACATATACATGAAAGTAAATGTGGACGCAAACTGTTGACAAGAACTAGGAAACAGAAAGTCACTATATTGTACAAGGTTTTCTGCAGGACTACTATCACATCACCGGAAAGCATGTATTATTAACACAAATATATGTATTTGCAGACCATAATAGAATAGGGATCGATCTTAATTCTTTACCTTTCATTTTGGAGATACATGGCTGACAAATATTATTTACACATATGTAAGTATTCACTTAGGAACATATTTAGGCTCAAATTTATGTTTCCAGCAACTTTTGTTCTATGGGTTTTAAACAAATCATAAATTAAACAAATATTTACTTACAATTGATGCATTAAATATTCGAGCTCCATCATATGAAGCTTCAATCCGTGCTTCTTAGCAACCTCTCCAACTCTATCTGTATATTCAACTGAAAGGCATCTACCACCACAGCTGCATTCAGGGAAAGATATCAATCATTCATATGCTTCTGTAACAGGATGTTTCAATCAAATTTAGAAAGAGGAGGAACTGTTACAATCCAAATACATATTAGAAAACTGCATGGGCATGAAACCATAATTGAGTCAGTATGATACTGATTACTGACAAAAGTAAGCACTAAGCAGAGCATCATGCCTTGTGATACTTGATATGATAGCATACTGCATAAGTGATCATCTAGGTGCCAGTTAGTGGACTACTGGAAAGACAATAAAAATCTTCTAAGGCAATCATTGAAGGATATATTTATAATTTTACATTTAAAGAGACAGCATTTCTGCTCTTACAATCAAGTATCAACATATACCTTTATAAAAGGTTATAAGCATTTATAAACAATACCATAGTAAAATAAGTCCTTTATTCACAGGCAGCAGAAATATTAAAGTATCAATATACAATGCAGAAAATGTAAAACAGTAGTGATACTAATATCACACCTATGAGAGTGAAGCTACAAGAAAATTGTAACAAAAAAATCACTTACTTTCCAGTATTTTCCAAACAAATTAGCCTTGTGGTTGGATAAACTAGCTCCCCTTTTGGATCTCTGATAGCAGCCTCAATCAAATCAATGTCCATGGTTCCATCGTCATTGTTTCTAACAGTTCTTGGATGTACTCCTCCAATAATTGCAATGCCTCCATTCTCATAAATATGGATATGGGAATTGTGTCCAAGAATAACTTCACTTCCCCTAATATCACAATGGACAAGCACAGATATAAGGTTCCCCATAGTACCAGATGGAACAAAAAGAGCAGCTTCCTTTCCCATTATCTTTGCCATCTCTGTTTCTAAACGCAAACAGGAAGGGTCATGGCCAAGAACATCGTCATCGACATCAGCATTTGCTATAGCAGCTCGCATTGCTTCAGTTGGCTTTGTAACTGTATCTGACCTAAGATCCACAACCCTAGTTACCATTTTCTCTGTAACTAAAAGTAAAATCCAAGTTCCATAAGGTACAATTACAAATGATGAATTTCAATTTTGAAGCAATTGAATGAAGGAAGAAGAAAGAGAGCATTACATGATCAAGCTCTTCTCTTCTCTGACTTCAAGGAAGAGAACAAATTACCTAGCTAGAATGCTAGATACTCCAACAATGAATATCTATCTATCTATCTATGATTGAGTGAGTACTGTGTATTTGTATTTGTAGTCAACACTCATTTCAAGCCGCCAGCCACTTTGGACTAAATTGCATGCGATGCGTCATGCAGAGGATGTAAATTGAGTGAGGAAGAAGAAAGGAAAAGGAATCATATTATAGAATGGCAACAAAAACGGCGAGTTTTGTTTTATTTATATATGTCAAGTTGTATAGTAACGGCATCCGGTCTAGATAAATATCTCCACCAACCATTGGTATGTCTTTTATCCATTTTGTCATTTTCCTTTTCCTCTCATCTTCTCAATAGATAAATATTCATTCCACTGTTGCATCTAACATAACAGGAATAATAGTCTATCTGTTCAGTCTTCTATTATAGTATAATAGTTGATGGTATGTATGTAGGGATGACAATGTTTGGCTTTGGGCATGTAATAGCAAAACTCTCCATTCGTGTGTGAACACAATTGTAGATATGTCTAAGTCTATGATGCACCCCTTTCAACAACGCAACATAAACACATTGTTGGATTAATGGATGGTCGTCTCAAGAGTCAAGATGTTGCTGCCTTTCTCCACAACGAAATTGCGCCATGCAATTCAGGTCTAGTTCAAAGAATACTCAAAGCCAAATTTCTAATTGCCCCAACTAAAAATATATTTATGCATTTTATTGGTACAGAAATTGTAATGCCTTGCCTGAAATTGGTACTAAAATGTTCCCAAAGAAGTGTCAGACTATGATTAGAGTAGAACAATTAACAATAGACCGACCACTGCTCTTCATTACAATTCTTATGTTCAAATGGTATTCTGTCTTAAGTAGCATGCATTTCACACATTCATCGGACTGCACTGTAAGCTGAAAATGGCTTACTCATGGCAAAGGGACCAAAAACTATGAAAGGAAAATTAGACTAGTTGGAAAAAACTACAGCTTGATAGTTTGCCAAATCTAGAAGGAATCTTAAGAAGGCATGGTCTAATTCATTGACAAAATCCTATGCTCTCTGGCAAACACATTAAAAGAGCATCACCAACATCCACTT
Organism: Sesbania bispinosa; assembly: GCA_026901365.1. Taxonomy (NCBI): domain Eukaryota; kingdom Viridiplantae; phylum Streptophyta; class Magnoliopsida; order Fabales; family Fabaceae; genus Sesbania; species Sesbania bispinosa. The sequence continues at coordinate 1,116,025 of QLOH01000172.1, forward strand.
AGTGGAAGTAACGAGGACAAAAATGGCAAAATTACAGATAACCGTCTCAACATGCTGCTATTACATATCAGCTGATCATAAACGTTACAATTTTGGTTGATGACCGTCCAATAAACAGGGACCTGCTCACCATACAATTCAATCGGATAATGATTCTGTGAAATCTGGGTTGAGCAACAACTTCCCAATCTAATGCCCCCCAAATATTAGAACAAGTTGATGCAGTTTCAGCCTAATTTACCTCCTCTCTTGCCATCAGCAACTTGCGTGTTATTCCCGTCATCAAGGGGGGTGCTTTCTCTTAAGCTATTATCAGGTTTGTTTACAGCTTCTACAGCCTCGTCTGGATTCTCAACATTTCGATCCTCTTCCCCATTTCCCTCAATACTACTTATTTCCACTGCAGCACTCACATCTAGTGTGGTTTCTTTGTTGTCAATATCACTTCCAGTGTTTTTACCTTCTGCCACGTTTGCACTCTCATCCTCAGCAGCAGGTGCATCTGGCAATTTAATATCAGTGTTGTGTGTTGTTTCCTCTTTACAAGAATCCACATCCATATCATTTTTGGAGCTAGAAGTGCCTGATCTTGCACAATGTCTACTTGCTGCACAGCTGAGAGGGGTACAGCTTCATTATTCTGAACCCTGCACATTAATTTGATCAGCTGTGGCTTCAGTAAGCTCAAGTGCACGATTATTTGCTTCAATTTCTTCTTGATGTTGTGCTTGCGCCCGTAACTGGTTCATGACATTTTGTAACCTTTCAATCTCTGCTATAAGATCCCCATATCTCTTTTGTAAAGTTTTCTCAAGTTCCTTTTGCTTCTGTACTTCAGTCCAAAGATTTTTATCCTGTGTGATGCTGCTAATTGCTTGCTTTTGTAAAGCTTGAAAACATTCTGATTCTGTTGCAGCTATGTCCATCTGCTTGAAAGTGGCTTCAATTTGTGGCCAAAGACTTTTTTTTGCTCTCATCTGAAAATGCAATAGCCAAGTATAATATTCAAGATTGAGTATGGAAAAGCAGTCAAATAATAATAAGGATGAGATAGTAGATAGTATTTTCCGATATGATAAGCCCTATGGGTAAAATGAGTAACTTCACTGAATAGACTGCATGAGGACAAAAAAATGTACTCCCAGATGTATATAATAAAACAGATTATACACCTGTAGGTATCTATTACTACCTCCGGTCCTAATTATAAAACCCCTTTTGACTTTAACATGCATATTACGGAAGCATATTTTAATGCATTGATTTTTAAAAAACTACTCTAATTTCCAAAGTTACCCCTATTTAAAATCAAATTCTATTTAATTCTCCACATAACTAAATCTTGAAAACTGCAAAGGTTCATTAATTATGAAGGGTAAAGACAGTAAAAACTAATAAATGTTTCTAAAACTTTGTAAAGGATCTTACAAAAAGGACCAAAAACATCAGAATCTGCATACAGGGTAGCAAAAACATACCTCATAGCCTTGCGTGAGTACTGTAACCTTCTTCTCAAGACGTACCATCTTCTCCTTACCATCCAACTTGCTTCTCACATCATCAAATTCACCCTGCAAAGCTGCTAGCTTCTCCATGTTTCCAGCAACACTAGATAGACCATAGGCATTACGGGTGGCAAAGTACATTAAATCATTAATGCAAGTTGTATGTGCTTCAACAAAATCATCAAGGGAATCACTTTCATGCCCCATTGCCACGCGGAGATACTGGGCTTCATCCTTTATCAACTGATCAGCCTATCAAGAACAACTATGAATAAATAGCATGCAACATAGATATTAGAATCCATCAACTTACAAGCTCATCTCTAATTATATCATAGTCGGAGTTTAAGAGGAACAACATTGTACAATTAACAATTACTTTTAAAAGTTTGTATTATCATTTGGCAAAAGAACATAAATACAGAATATATATTACAATCTGTAATTGAAGAATCACTTGTTAAAAAAAATAAATAGTAAAGTAGAACATGAGAAATTACATCTGAATCAGGAAATATCTGACTCCATAACAAACATGACGAACAAAAAATTAAGAGAAGAGAACACCAACTTAAGCCTAACTTATCCAATTATTACTGAAAAGCATAAGCATAATACCATCCATACCACCATGGTACTCAATCAATTCATAAAGGAGATTGTACATCATAAACAACCAGATGCCCGAAAGGTATCAAAATTTAAACCAAAAAAGTCCAAATTATTTCCACTTTAACTTCTACAAAAGACACTTCTTAAAGTGGTTTTAAGGGTGGAAGGAGGATAATATATAAATGAGAATGCTGAGTAATGAATGGATAGTGTAATAATAATTTTAAGATCAACATGAAAAATATAGGAGTATGCCTCTACATGAGAAATCAAGTTGAGTGCCGAAGGGTGAGAGGTGACCAAGCTACTTACTATCAAACAGAGAAAAGTGATATAAAAGGCATCAAAAAATGAAATTAAAAGGTGAGCAGATACATTAGTAAATACATACATCTTTCATCTCATCCTCCTGGAAATCTTTTATCACAGGGACAGCAGGCCCATTTGCTACACGCTTGGCTCCTTTTCTTTTATCCTTATTCACTACCTCATCAAGTGGATACTTAGCATTGTCATGCTCCAGTAAGGTTAGGAGCTCCTTTCTTATCATCTCATCAGCTTGCTCAATAGAGGTTGGTGGAACAAATGAACTCTTGTCCCATCAGCTCTTATCAAGGAGTTTCTAATAAGCTCCAAAGATGTAGCAGGAGGCCTAGGAAGTCCCCTTTGAAGGACTTTTGATCGTTTTCTTAGTAATGCCTGGTCGAGCCTCTTCTCTGCTTTTTCTCTAGCTATTCTGTCAGACATATCCTCCTCAATCTTCTCCTCAGGTTCTTCAGCATCTTCTGGAACTGGTTGCATCACTATCTGGTACTCATTTTTGGGCTGTGGAAGACTGCTTAAACCAGAGCGCAAACTTTTTTCATATCAGCTTGTCTCCGTAGCTCAAGCTTAGCATTGTCATGCATATCCATGTCTTCATTAATATGTAGCTCATGAGAGGAGTCCCCTTTGGAGTTATGCCAATAGAAAAACCATCCCTTGCCGGTGTCATACCGCTCCTGGGAGTAAGGCCTGCACCTCCAGGAGTACCACCAGGAGTTGCAGAGGGAGTCAGCATTGGATTTGGAGTCTGAATTTCCTTTTTCTTAGGAGTGACCCCAGAAAAATCTGAAGGATGCAATTCTGGGTTCTCTCCTCCTAACAATGGTGTCTGAGACTCCTCAACCTGGCCAGATTTTCAGCTTCCATCATGATAGCATCTCCTTACCAGCCGGTGTTCTCTGAGGAGTTCTTAAAGGTGTCATTCCTTGGCTGGGTGTCTGTGCATAATTAGCTAGAAGAGCACGAGTAGCACTACTACCCTCTGTGAGTTCCTCACTGCCTGCAAGGTCAGTGGCATAACCCAACCTTGCAATTTCATCCAATTCATGGTCAGATATCTGGGGTGGTGGAAGCATCAATTTAGATCTTTTTCTAACTGTTTCAGGGTCATTCAGCTTGTTGGCATGCAGAATAGCAGATGGAGCATCTTGCCTTTGCTGCAATTTTATTCTATTGCCAGCGTCTTGCTTTCTGAGATGTGCTTCAACATCAACCCTTCTTTTCCCTCAAGTTCTTCAATTGTAGTAGGGAACTTGGGCTGTTCCATGGTCTATCTTCATCAGCAACATCCAAAAAACCCTGGAGGAGGCCTCTTCTCAAAGGGAATTCTGCATTGTAGTCTATTCCTTTCCTTTTCCTCCTCCGATGCCTGATGTCAATTCCAGCAGCCTTCAGTCTCTCTCTTTTTTGTAAAGAAGCAAGCCTCCTGGCTTCCTCAAGTTGTTTCTGCCCTGGCTTTCCTTTTGGCCTTTTTGCCTTTGGTGTTGGCTAACCGAGCTCTTGCTTCAGAAAGCATCTCCTTCTCATCCTCATCCCTATCAACAGGATCAGGGCGTGCAGGCTTTGACTCAGGATTTGGATCAATTTCCCCAGGACGCAATTTCCGGGGTCATCACCTGGTTCATAGTTCTCATCCTTTACACAGGCTGCATCAAGGAGTTTCTCGTAACGTTCAAGGCACTGGGAAGGGGTACGGCCCAACAATTGGAGCTATTGTTCTCCATTGTGTTGGCATATAGCTTAGCAAGATGAAGTAGTTTTCTTCATCCTCTTCTCTTGTCCACTCGGTCTACAAAAAGCATGAAATCAATAAATCATTCCACAAGAGTAGTAAAGCTTGGATAACATGTCACGCAAACACAACAGAAACATGCTCTTCAACTTCAAGGTTTAAAAAGGGAGGCAAAAAAGTGATAACTAATGACATAATGGCATTAAGGTAGGGATATCTATGCACACCCATGGAAAACACACGTACTAGCACACACCCCTGTGCATGCCATTGTGTGTCAGCCAGCACAGGTCCTAGGTTCATAATGGTCAACTGTCCTAGTGAGTTCTTTTTCCAACTTAACTGAGCAGGGAAAGCTTAAAGCACAATTAACAATTTGGCTAAGGTAAAGCCCTATCTATCCATTCGTACCATACCCGTCACTTAAAAGCATAGAGTTTAATCAAAATGTAAACTTTTTTCCTCTCAGAAGACATAAAAGTGAATAGATGTGACAAATTGACGACCAAAAGAAACAAAGAAGCAGGAAAACGAATAAATGCCCAAATCTTTAACAAAAAAAAAAAGAAGAAGAAGAAGAAGCAAATTAAAATGCAGAATCCGGAAAGAGGAGAGAAAAAACCTTTTTAATGGAAGGATCGAGCCACTCATACCAACGAGCCTTGCACTGCTTGCAGATTTGCGGACAAGAAGCGATGAGATTCGAGCCCACTGGTTTTTACCATATTCATAACAGCAGCTTTCAGGATTTCATCTTCGGTGTTTTTTCCAACACCCCGCCCTTTATCATAATCCTCATCTTCGCACCTCTTTTATCGCCCCCACTCGATTCTAGGGTTAGTTTCCCTCACACAAACGAAGAAGAACAAGAAGAAGATGAATACAAATAACCTAACCTTTGTCTTTATGTCAGACTCGGAGCAAGCAACCGCAGACTGCAACCCTCCTCACCTGATCTTTCGTGCCCATCCTCGACATTTAACGCAAAAACCTTTTTTCTTCAAACTGGAGACCCAAACATAAACCCGGTTCATGTTATAGCATCAGAAGAAGAGAGGGGATTGTATTTTCTCTTTTAATTTAATCTTTCTATCTTCTATATAAAGGGGATGTCATTTTTTTTTTCACATTTTATTTTTAATTATACCCCTAATTATTTTAAATTACTTAAAAAATTTACAGCTTATATGACAAGGATAATATCTTAATTAAATTAAGAATAGTGATTAAATTAGAATAGGAAAAATTAGAAATTAAACTTTTTCCTCGTGCCGCCTTTGTTAGGGTTTGGTGTGTAGAGGTCTACGTTGTCCTTCGTGTTATCTCGCATACTGCTTAATTCTCCCTTGGTTGGTGTTCTTTGCTCCTATTTCAAGATGTCCGAAGGCAATGATCGGGTACCTTTCATTCTCTATGATGATGAGGACGTGGCGGATGGAGTTGAAAATTGCTCTAGGAGTCTCATTGACCGGATTACAACACAAAAATCAATCCACGTAAACAGTTTTACAGAATGCCCTCATGGGGATTTGGTGTAACCCGAAAGGGTTTAGGATGGAAGAAATCTCATCGAGAACTTCCAATTCTACTTTGAAAATACCATAGATGCACAGATCGAATACTAAGAGGCAGCCCGTGGATGTTTAGAAACTCATGGCTCATCCTGAAGAAAGTGGTCGAGGACCAACCAATAGAGAATGTTGAATTCGATCACAATCCTATTTATGTCCAACTATGGGGCCTTCCACCACACTGCAAAACCAAAAAGATGGGAATCAAAATTGGAGATTGCTTGGGAAAGGTTATGGAGTCTGAATCTACGACAACCGTGAGCGGGGGACCTATGTGCGCCTGTTAGTGGAGATTAATAACCAGAAGCCCCTACTCACTGGAATTCCGGTTGGAAGCCAAAAAGATGGGGTGACTTGGGTTGATTTCCGGTATGAGAAACTTCCTCAATTTTGTTACCAATGTGGCTGCATTGGACACGATGAAAATATGTTCAAAAGCTTCCCCTCTGAGACCCCGGGAGAACAGACTGAGGAGAAAACCTATGGACCTTGGTTGCGTGTGGCTCACATGGGACAGAAGGTGGTTACTAGTTAGAAGCACAAAATGTCTGATCCTCGTGAAAACCAAGAGAGAAATGCTAGAGAAGCTTTGTCCCGTGATGTCACAGACTTATTGGCAGCATTACAAGTGTCTAAAGTGGTCTCCAACCAGGAAACATTGCCTCCTAATAAGACAGTTGTTGACCCCACTCCCCCAGTGATAGTCAGACCAATATGCTAGACAAGGGCTCCCGATCCAACCAGTCAACATTTCAGGAAAGAGAATCTTCGTCTCCAACAAAAGTTGTCACACAAGACCCTAGCAGCAATAAAGAAAATGTGAGGCCCCCACCCACCCAAGAATTGCCTCTTACCTGTGTCACAAATCTATCCACTATTTCTTCACGTAAGTGGAAACGAGTCAGCCCAAAGGAAAGAAAGGCCAAGTCGGATCAGAAGGATCATGCTGCAACAAAATTATGCAAGAGGAAATTAGACCTGGAAGCAATGGATTTTGAGTACTCAGTTGATGCTCCCAACAAAAAAATTCACCTACCTATTGACTCAACGGAGAGCCTGACTCCTCAGGCTTGCCGAGACCAATGAAAATTCTAACTTGGAACTGTCGGGGGCTTGGGAACCCTCGGTCAGTTAGAGCACTTAAAAAGCTCATTTCTTCTAAGCCTCCCACCGTGGTTTTCTTACAGGAAACCCGTAAAAAGGATTTGATATTAGGAAAATGCGTTACAATTGTGGCTTAAATAATTTATATGTTGTTAGTTGCAGGGGGGAAGGCAAGGAGAGGGGGGTGGACTAGCTCTTTTGTGGAGAGATGATGCTCAAATTCAGATTATATCCTCTTCACTGAACCATGTTGATTTTACAATATCTATGAATGCTGGACTCTCATCATGGAGAGCGTCTGGAGTATATGGGCACCCGGAATTATGCAATAAACACAAGACCAGTGAGCTTCTTTTGAACCTTGCCAACCAGAATTTAAATAATGAATGGCTCTGCTTTGGCGACTTCAACCTGATAATTGGCCCGGAGGAAAAACTTGGAGGAAATCCACCAAACTCTAGCCACTTACTTCTATTCCGTGAGACCATTCAGGATTGTGCCCTCCAAGACATTGGCTTTGAAGGAAACACATTCACATGGAGCAACAGAGTGGCAGGGGGAATTTAATTCAAACTCGTCTGGACAGGTTTCTTGCATCTCACCCTTGGAGGCTTCGATTCCCTAATGCTAAGAACTTCCACCTTTCTCATTTCCACTCGGACCACTCCCCTATCTTCATTGATTTAACCCCTCGTCGACCAAATCAGAGGAAGCTTGAAAAGAATCATGCGTTTCAAAGAAATGTGGACTAGGGAGGATGAATTGGCTAACCTTGTGAGACAATCATGGGGTAACCCGGCTGTGGACTTATCATCCAGATTACATCAGTGTTTGGAGAAGCTTGATCATTGGGGAGATAATAAGTTTGGTGATATACCCAAGAAGGTGCGAAAGTGCCTGGAAAAAATTAGAAAACTCAATGCCAACTTGAACATCCCGAGCAACATGGAGCCGTTGAAAAAAGAGGAAGCAAAGTTAGATGATCTTTTGGAGTCTGAAGAGATCTTCTGGCAACAGAGAAGCAGGGCATTATGGCTCAAATATGGTGATAACAACACAAAATTTTTCCACCATAAAGCTAGCCAAAGGAGAGATCGTAGCTGGATTGATTCTATTAGGGACGATGCAGGAACAATTTATGATGAGGAGGATCAGATTGACACAATCATGACACAATATTTTGCTCAATTGTTTTCTTCAAGCACCCTTTCCAGAAATGACGAGGCAACGCAGGTAGTCTCTGGACGAGTATGTCCATCAATGATCAATTTATTGGATGCTCCTTTTACTGAAAGTGAAGTATTATGTGTTAGGAATATGCACTAGAGACTTATATATTTATGAACATCCATCACTTGTATCATGTTATTTTATAAAGGCAAACTTATTCTTTTAGAATACAATTATTGTCCTTAGAATAGTAAGCTTAAACTTCATAAGAAACCAAGTAGATGACTTGATCGTGAGATCTTATGAAGAACTATTCTTAAATAGTCCCTAGTCAAGTATCATCTTAGGAAAAAGATGCATTTAGACTAGTATGTGAGTTCATTGATGATCACATCTCACAGATCATGGATATGAGATATCATGTGCTCACATAGGTACACATTAAGAGTAATGGTGTACTGGACAGACCCACCTTAAGAACGTTGCATGGATTGTTACATAAGTGTCATGAACGTTTCTTAAATTGATAAATGTTATATATAAAGTCCTTTGACCTGAAATCACTACGATTCCTATATAAGAAATTATGTGTTTTGAATATCAAACGTTACCTGTAACAGAGTGATCATAAAGTTGGTATTTGGACATATAATAAATTATGTGAAGGAATGTGAGTGCCCTGGATGAGATTTGTCCCTCCTATGTAACGGGAGTTATATCTGTAGGCCTCTTGATAAAGTGAGACTGCAAAATGCATGACCATGCTCAGGAGGATAAATATGAGATATTTATTTTCTGTACAGTCTACTTGGGGATCAAGAAAATATAAATTGAACTATACAAGGTTGACACAATCCATGCCCTTGTGTTCAATTATATATTTGGACAAAGGGACAGATCATATAAATTATTATCATAAAATAGGATTTATCAAAGTTATTGATAATCTCAATAATTGGATAGTGATGTGTTGCTAGATACCGCTCACTATTTATGATATTAAATATAAAAGGATTTTATTTTAATATTATAACCAAATATTAAAAGCCTATTGGATCACACGCATACAACAAACCACTAGGAAATGATAATAACTCTAATTTAATTTAATTAGAATTATAACATAATGGGCCAGACCCATAAGTGTGAGGGTTAAGTGAGTGAGGGGGTAAAACCCTAGCCACCACTCTATAAATAGAGCACAAGATGCACTACCCCATACACACATGAGCAATCGCTTCTTACTTTCTAAGGCTACTAGCAGAGTTGAGGAGGGTTTCCTAGTCCGGCTGTTGGCGTAGATACCAATAGAGACGTGGCTACTCTTGCCTCGTTTGTAATCCTAATAAGGTACTACCTTTCATTTTAATACCTTTTATGCCTTGATTCGTGTTTTCGCAAAACGATTATAACAAGGGAGGGAATCCATTTATTTTCGTTGCACCCTGACCACATGCTTGATTCCCTTCATTATGCACCCTCAAACAGCTCAAACCGTGGGCTGCTCCAGGACCTGATGGTATCCCAGCTTATTTTTTTCAGAAATATTGGAATGTGGTTGGGACCCATTGTATGGAGGTGGTGATGGATGTTCTGAACAATAACTTGGATCCAGCTCAGTTTAACAAGACTTTCATCTGTCTTATTCTAAAGGTTAAGAAGCCTAAACACACCAAAGAGTTTAGACCAATTTCCCTTTGTAATGTTATCCTGAAGCTCGTGACAAAGACTATTGCAAATAGAATCAAGCTGGTTTTGCCTAACGTGATTAGCCATAATCAAAGTGCCTTTGTTCCCGACCGTTTAGTCACTGATAATGCTTTGATTACTTTTGATATGTTTCATTTTATGAGGAAGCGGAAAAAAGGGAAGATAGGCTATGTGGGTCTCAAGCTGGATATGGCTAAGGCGTATGATCGGATTGAATGGAGTTTTTTAGAAGCCACTATCCTTTCCATGGGCTTTCCTGTAAGGTTGGTCACCCTTATTCTTAGATGTGTATCCTCAGTTTCCTTTGTTGTTCTCCTTAATGGGGGCCCTTGTGAATATTTTAATCCGGAGAGAGGTTTGAGACAGGGAGATCCCCTCTCACCTTATCTATTTATTCTATGTGCTGAGGTTTTCTCTGGCCTACTGATAAAAGCTCAAGAAAACTATTCTCTTCATGGTATAAGAATTGCCCGTAGAGCTCCTGAAATCACTCACCTATTTTTTGCCGATGATAGCATTATTTTTTTAGGAGCACCTCTCAAGAAACTCAACTCATTCTTGACATCCTTCAGCTTTATCAGGAGGCATCCGGACAATTAGTGAATTTGGATAAATATGAGTTGTCTTTCAGCCGAAATATTCCCATGGATAGACAAATCTTGCTCCAAGGTTGGATTCAGGTTAAGGCTGTGGACAATCATTCCAAATATCTGGGGATTCCTACCTTTGTGGGTCGCTCTAAAACCCAAATTTTTAATTTTGTTCGTGATAGGGTGTGAAAGAAGTTAAAAGGGTGGAAGGAACAATTTCTATCAACAGCAGGAGGAGAAGTTTTGATTAAGGCAATAGCTCAGTCTATTCCCACATATATTATGGGGTGCTTTCTCCTACCCATAACTCTTTGTGATGAGATTGAAAAAATGATCAACAAATTCTGGTGGGGTAGTAAACAAGGAGCGAAAAAGATTCACTGGATGTCATGGAAGAACCTTAGTGTGCCTAAAGCTATGGGTGGCTCAGGTTTCCGTAGCTTTCATTCTTTTAACTTTGCATTGCTTGCAAAACAGGGATGGAGGCTAATGAACAACCCCCAATCTCTCATGTCTCAAGTAATTCGAGTCAGGTACTTTCCTAAAGCTAACTTCTTGAAGGCCAAATTGGGACATTGTCCGAGCTACACTTGGCGTAGTATCCCCCGCGGCCCAATGGATTCTTCATTCTGGATGCTATTGGACAGTAGGTAATGGATCCCTCATAAAACATTTGGACGGACGGCTGGCTACCCCATCAACCGGGTCACCATGTTTGGACTCACAATTCTGGCCAATTTGAATTTGATACAGTGGAGCATCTAATTGATCATGAGACCCACAACTAGAAAGAAGAATTGATCCGATCAAATTTCTTAGAGTTTGAGGCTGACCAAATCTTGGCCATACCACTTCCCATCACCATTGGAGGGATTCTCTGTGCTGGAGCTCCACCAAAAATGGGAATTATTCAGTTAAATCTGGATACCACTTCATCACTCAGCAACTCAAATCCAATGAAGCCCCCTCCATTATCATTGACCCTATCACTCAAATGCATTGGAGGAGAATTTGGAACATCAAAGCCATACCCAGACATAAACACTTGTTGTGGAGAATAAGAAAGGGCTGCCTTCCGGTGAGAACTAAGCTTTTATCCAAAGGTTTGCAAATTGACCCATCATGTCCAAGATGTGGAGACTTCCCTGAATCTCTAGAGCATGCCTTCTTTGAATGCCGATGGTCAAGAGACATTTGGACTCTATCACACCTGAACATAGCGTCTGAATTCATGACTCTGCCCTCTGTAGTGGAATGGACGGATACAATACTTAACCATCTGGATGATCCCTCTGCAACATTATTCGCAGCTGTGGTGTATGGCATCTGGTCATCTCGGAACAAATTAGTATTTGAGAGCAACCATACTCCACGAGCAAAGGTTATAGAAGGAGCTAAGAAACAAGCTGAGTACAGTTTCGTATTGCCCATACCAGAGTGTCTCGCAATTGCTCTTCTCATGCAGGGCCTCAAGATTCACGATGGAAACCTCCTCCTGAAGGGCAGTTCAAATTAAACTCAGATGTGGCAAAAGTTTCCGATAATATTTGGGGAGCTGCATCAATAATTCGGGACCATTTGGGCTATATACTTGGTGCAGCAACTTGGAGATTTTTTGGAAGTTCAGATGTTAGTACAACAGAGGCCAAAGGAATGCAGTTGGGCCTACAGTTCGCGGTAGACATGAGCTTCAATTCCCTAGTAGCAGAATCGGACTGTCTATCACTAATTCAAGCTATCAAGGACTCTAGCAGTGGATCCTCTCCCTTAGCAGTTTTAGCAGCTCATCGTTTTTGTTTTTCCACTCGTTTTCCTTAACATGTACAAAAAGTAACCATAACCATTCACTCAACTCAATTGCAAATTCTTAAGATTTTTCCCCCACCTATAAAATATTGTTATACTAAAGCAAGGTGCATGGAAAAATGAACGTAATTATTAAAATACATGAGTTTTTCAAGTTGCATTAGTCACAAGAAACCCTTACAAGATATGTCCTCCTACATTACAAACATTTTTACTCTAGGTTTCCGAATTTCTTTTTTCTATAAGGGAGTGGTATGGAGTGGTGTTTTGTTGTGCTTAGTTGTTGTTGTATGAGGGTAAAAACCTTGTAGTCTCATATCTCTTACGTTCATAAAATCATGTTAGAGTAAACCTGTGTTAAAAAATATGTGCGTTTGAATGTTATTTAACGTGTATCGAGACGTGCATTTTATCCTCATGTATATAATGTGTTGTTATTCCCATGTATAAAGGTCTTTGAATCCCAGTGGTCATTTGTATTATTGCTCTCTTGTGGTCTCATTTGTGAGTGAGTGAATCCATCACATGTTAAAAAATCTAAGTCATTCCATTGTTTCGTCATCCATCTACCTCTCTTAATATAGAGTAAAGTAGTACATTAGTCCCTGACTTTTTAAGCGTCGTGCAATTTAGTCAATGACTTATACTTTTTATACTTCAGGCGTCGTCCATGGCTTCTGTTTCTTGCTTTCTTATACTTCTTCCTAAGAAAGCAAGAAGAAACAGAAGCCATCAATAAGTAGAAGCAAGGAAGAAGAAAAAAAGATGATGAAAGAAACTCTGCGCAAAAAAAAAAGAAAGAAGAGGGATGAACGGGAGAGCAAAATAAAATGACTAATATGGGTGGTGTAACACTTATAAAATACATGCAAAACAACGTCGTATTAAAGATCTAAAGAATCCCACGTGTCACTTTAACGTCGCATGTTAACATACACTTAACAAATGTTAAGCTCTCGGATTAAAGTGCATGACGGATACTAACGTCGGGGAGTAACAGAGGGTTTTCTAAAAGTCAAGGACTAAAATTGCACGACACCTAAAAAATCAGGGACTAATGTGCTAGTTTACTCATTAAATTTAATTTTCATATATCTTGAACCATTTAGCACCCGTTTGATTTATAATTTGATAGAATTATAAAATCAATGACTAAAAATAAATAATGCAACCATCGAACACGTGGATCAAGTAAGGGGTTGTTTCAGCTTAACCAGTGGTCTCGAGTTAGTTCAAACCTTGGATATGTAGTTATGTTAAATACTCGAATTGAGGACTTTGTCACCGTAAAGATCCTGCCAAGTTCGAACAGTATTATCTCCCATAAAAATACATGTGATCTTACTGTGTAAAAATAAATGATGCACAATTTAAAAATTTAAAAAATACATTGAATAAAAGTAATTTAAAATTAATTCTAGCTATATTGATTATTACGGCAACCAACTAAAAACAAACGATACAATAGTATGATAGGAACGTTTCGTCAAAAACAAATAGATGGTGAATGTATTTTAAAAAAATTGAGTTTGTTTGTTTGTATTTTTCTTTTATGTAATATAAACTAAGAATAAGAAAAACACAATTTATAAGGGTTAGGAGGAAGATTAAGACGCAATTCTTTCTTACTCAATTTAAGAAATTAAATAAAACAAATTGTACTGCATTTTTAACCTCAGCGCATTTTTATCGTCCTAAATAAGTGTAAAATTATATCATTAATATAATAAAAAAAAAGGTTACCTTATATGATAGCAATCGAGCCCATAAACGACATTTAATAAAAAAAACAAATTCTGAATATAAACGAAAAAAATGGGCAAGACCCTACCATGAGTCACTATTCCTACTATATTAAAACAAGGAAAATACATTTCTCTGTTGACAAAATTTGAGTGTGAAGCACCGATAGAGCTCTGTTCACAATAGGTAAAGGAAAGATTAAAAAAAAGGAACACAATATTCCGATGATGACTAGATTGCATTGTTTCTTCGTCTTCAAGAAAGGTCCACTATCTATAATAAGATGCCAAAATATAGAGCATGACTGCTGATGATGCGGTGATTATCAACTCCTGCAGATACCATAAAGGTCATCACTTTGTCAACTTAATAGCACCACACACTGACCAATAGAATAATAGATAACTTTGTGTCAAGATCAAACTGTTGCATCCAGATTCCAGATAAACTAATTAGATATGCTATTTTAGTAAACTAAAAAAAAAAAAATCTGGTAATAAGAGTGGTGACGGTGTACGATCTTATTTCCAAGAGTCAATAGTGACCCAAATGCTTGTCAGCAACTATGTCGTTGAAGAAACAGTTTCTTAAAGCAACCGTTTTTTTACTGTTGTGGTAGACAAGAAACCAACTATTTTACCCTCAAGACACCTGAAAACTAAGTCAGTTGAATGATATATCTAAAGTTAGATTACATGTCCATTTTGGTCTTCCATAGATGTTTGCGACATGACACTGTTCCTCCATTTGTAAATACATCAAATTAGTTCTCTATACGTATTCGCAAAATCATATTGGTCCTTCAATTTCACATTTTTGCCATCAAACTGATTCTCAAAATGACATTAAGTTGGTCCTTGAAGGACAAAATTGATTTCATTAAGTATCATTGAAGGACCAATTTGGTGCTGCTAATAAATGGAGGATTGATGTAATGCCACATATATCTTAAGAGGACAAAAATGGGATTTTACTCTATAGTTAAGATAACATATGGCATCATGGAAATTTTATATTGGAAAGGACACACTAATAGGAGAACAGCTATCTATCAAAAAGATTAAAAAATTAGTTGGTACCTTCAGTCAGTTAATACCTGAGCTTTGTAACTCAATCTTATTATACATCCAAAATTCATATGCACATTAAGAAATATAGGCACTCAGCCAATGAACTAGCTAACCTAGTGCATAAGTATATCATACTTAAATAGCAACCAACACCATTACATGTATTAAAAAATAATACTCGTGTAACCAAGTTATAGTTTTAAATCATGAATCATGGACACAATCCTTCACTCTTTGCTAAACTACATAGGCAAATAAGGAATAAAATGACATTCGATAAGAAAACCCACATAAAGCATGCAGGAAAAAAAAAATCCAGCATTCCAAAGAGAAATAAACTGCAGGACATGCATCAAGTTATTCACAAGGATTCTGAACAGTTCTATCTTATAGATTTTAAGCCATGAAGGACTGCTCATTTATTTATACCTGACTGTTGTAAAGAATAGTGGGAATATAACCACCTGCATACTCAATTATGTTCAAAATGAAAGTGTATCCCTGCAAGAAATGCACCAGAAAGTATTAATCTTTATTTGGAAAATTAAATAATTTTGAGGCATATTAATATGTGATAGTGATGATACGATGAAAATAGAAAACTTAAGGCGTATTTGACCAAGATGAATATTGATTGACAAATGCAATAATTGAATAACCAACTGAAAATGGATTTTCAATCAAAAACTAAAACAATGTAATATAAATTAGTTTGGGCATCATTAATCTGATGATGTATATCTCCAAAGTCCAATCTCTCCCAACAGCAATAGCTTGCCATGTTTGGTCCTATTCCTACTGTCCTAGTGGACGTTCAACACAGTATAAAAACCAAATTTCTGTAAATCAGCCACCACAAATTTTTTTTAAAATAGTCTTCAAATAAGTTTAAAAAAGATTAAAAGAAAATGATGCATCTCTTCAGAATACCATGATGAAAGTAATTTGGTTTCAACTAAAGTAAAAAGGGAAAAAAGATGATAAGGTTAACTTATGCCTCTTTCCCTTCCTCCGTCCTTTCTTTTCTTTTGTTTTAAAAAAAACATATACATATATTATATCAGCTTTCTTGTTAATTGTTACAGATTACAGAGGCCCAAAAATTGTGCTATTGAAGTACTGATCTGTGAATCAGACCAAAAGATCTGATGAATCATCATACCAAGGATGAAACAGCTACACATCCAAAAACCAAGGCCAGTGATCGTAGCAGTCGCTTTCCCATGCGCAGTCCTTCTCCTGTATCTTCACCATCTTCCTGTAGCCAACAGTATCATCATGAACTATACAATTCCACTAATAATTCAACATGGTTCAAAAACAAAAGATTTTAAAATTTCACTGAATAGGCTGCCATAGAATATGAAACTCACATTATATGTGGGGGTTACAGGAGATTCAAAGGATTTTAACTTCTCAAAAAGCCTATAAACAAAAGCAAAGGCTAAAAACTGCAATGGTTTATATTCAGCACTGCGCTTGACAAGGATCCAAGCTGTCTGCAGACAGATGGTAAACAATTCTGATTAAATACTACACCATAAGGCATAAGACAATAAGACCAATATGATTTCCGTGCATTGATATTTTGCAAAAAATAAAATAAAATCAACCCTTCATTTACTACTCACAAAAACAGCAGATATTGCCAAGTTGATCTGTATATCATTTTTATTTGATTTAGCAAACCTGAAATTGCATTGAAGGAAAAAATAATGTCAAAAGATCCAAGTAGTTGCTAATAGAGTGATAGTCATCAGTGATAGGAGGAAATTTAAATTTGAAGAATATGTAGAGCACCAAAAAATTAACACTAGAAATAAATTACATCATCCATACAGGCAGGAAAAATGAGACATTCTTTCCAAGCTGTTGTATTCAAATGGAGGTGAAAAGAAACTAATATGATTCCTGGCATCTCTATTTCACAAGGGAAAGATACCATTATCTTCTCTAAATAGTAAAAAGTTATAAAAGTAATTGGACCACATCAAGTATAAACGAAATCCTACTTGATACTGTCTATTTGATGGTTTGATTAACTGAGTTTGAATTAGATTAGGTTTACACAATTCAACCAAGAATTGGGTGGGACGGTTTTTTGTTTTGGGGGCGGGGGGTGGGGAAATGTAATATGGAGACAATTCTCAAGCACATTGCAGCAAAGCAGCCCTATAATGGTCACAGTCATGACCTACACCACATCATCCAGCCAGATTACTAGACAGGATACATGTCAACCTACAGAAATTAAATATTGAATAGTCCATTAAAGTAAGGATTACACTGTTGGTAATTATTTTAGTGAGCTAATGGTAGAAACAATATACAGCAATAAAATTATCATGTCATGAACCATAAGAAGCAATAACAAACCTTGGCCCCCAAGGTATAATTGGCTGCTTGTCAGCATACTTGATATCCTTTGAAACCTGCATTTAGTTTAAAAGTTATATAAGATTTTGAGATGTAAACAAGCAAGTACGGGACAAATATTTGGGAAAAAATAGGAAGAAGGCACAATATAAACTTAGATGAAGTGATGAACTAAATTTTTTAATGAAATTATCTCCTGTGGAGATAGTTGTATACTTTTCAATATCTATTACCCGTGCTAAACATAAAGGAATTGAATAACGAGGCAAAAATCACGCTTGTCTGGGTAGATTGCATAACATCATTAATGATTCTAAGACGGGAAATGATTAAATTATAATCTTGGCAATTATTTCACCATGTAATTCTGTCCGCCCACCCACCCAAAGCAGTCCAAAGAAAATAATGAAAAATACCAAAAGTTCAATATTACAAGACATTACTTCCTCCCAAATTCTTCATTGCTGTAATTTATAGGTAGCTTATATTCATTTTGAGCAGTAAAAATCAGTCAAAAGAGATGTTCTACAAAATTATAGCTGCTTCATCAAAGGAAGTCCAATGAATATAAAATGCATCAAACACATACAGAATTAAATTAACAAAGTAGCCTCAATTTCAAATGCAAGTTAAACAAGAAGTATCTCCATGTTGTCATGCCTTCAAGCTTTGTGTGCAATTTTGAGAGTCCAGGAAAACAAAGATTCCCCTACTTTACCTTAAATGATCCAAAAGTCACACCCTTTTTCCGATTAGACAATTGAGCCATCATGATTTTGTCATATGCCTTCTCCAGCTGGATTATACATTTATAATGCAAAAGATCCCATATGTTAGTGCACTGAAATTTGAGGAAAATCATATAACAATATGGATTATTAACAACCTCATAAATAAAGGAATAATCAAAAGCAGTTTGTGATAGAAATGTAGAAAGCCATTTTACGGTAGGAAATCAAATCCAAGCCTATGGATACCCACCTTGTCTAACCCAACTTTGAATGGGGAAAACCTGTTTTAACTGGGTTCAAGGAAAACCCAAACCCAATTTGCAAAGACAAAGGTGGGGACGGGTTTAGGATGCAAATACCCACCCTGATAAAATAGTTAAATAATTTAAATTATACTGACAATTAAGTAATAAAGTTAAATTCACATATTTTACTAAAAATATAATTTAATTCTTGGAGGGCAGGGGTTACAAGTACAGACCTTAACTATGTACATTACACAACTCATACTTTTACTGTTTTACATTTCAGACATGAATGCGATTTTTCAACCTCACCCATCTAAAACTTCGAAAACTAGCTGCCGTAGCAGCAATGACATTACATGACGTTCCATTATTGACTATCGTTGGTAGTTTCCAGAACCTTTTTCCCAAAAAAAAAACGAAAGAAAGAAAGAAAGAGGAGAGAAAGTTAACATACTCTGGAAGCAGTTGCTTCATCGCCTTTCATGTCAGCCTCCTTCCTTTTTTTGGTATATGTTGCCTTGATCATGTCAAACTTCTCAATAGGGCTCACACCTAGAACCTATAAGATGATATCGTAGCATCGAAGATACGGCATTAGCCAATTCAACTCGAGTGACTTCAAATTTAAGATTATGAACTGAAAAGAGAGGAAATTTTACCTCGTAAGGATTTAAGTCACCATCAGGATTAGAGCTTCCTGTTGCAGATGCAGCAGCACATGAAATCTTTCTATCACTCCATGTTGCTGTCGTCTTGGGAAACCTGAAAATTCAAACAAAATTGCGTTTATCAACGGCACGAAAAGGACCAAAATGATAAGAAACCTGTCTAATAAGAAAAACAAGTGAATTTGCAATGAAAATTTAACTTGGTTTTCGATTTTTAGTAGCGAGAGCAATTGGATAGAAAGAAAAGAAGAGAGAAATGAATAACCTGAGAGAGGTTGAAACTTTGGGACGGAAAATCTTATGGGAGAAGCTCAATTTAGGGCAGTGCAGTATGTTTGAGATTGCCGAAGCCATTGGGTGTGGCTATGACTGTCTGTCAGAGATCAGAGATGGATGTCTGAATTTGGAGTTCAAGAGTTTTGTAGGGTTTTACTTTTATCTTCGTTACAGAGAACAGAGCTGGAAATAACTTGCCAACTATGATTTTGTGTTTCCGATATGCCCATTAGTCATTAGAAATTTAGAACTAAACTAACAGGAACCATAGGGGAAAAAAAAAAAACTAATTTGCATTGTACTATTATTATTTTTAAATAAATTAAAATCTAAAAATGCAAATTAAAAATGTAATTTGCATTATAAGAAAATAATCATAACTATTTTAAATTGATTTGAAAAATACGAATTAAAAAAAAAAGTATAAAGAGCATAGGTATGTATATATATATATATATATATATATAAATAAAAAATTATAATTTAAAGGATGAAAAGTTAAGAATTACTCTTAAAGGGATAGTGGATAAAAGATTTGGTTGATACATTGAGAGGTAGTATAAGGAAAATATCAAAACAATACATTATACACATTTTTTTTTTCGTGTGTGGTAAAGGGATTTAAATCCATAATTTTATGCAAACTATAAAAATCTCTCACTTATAACTAAATCCTAGGGATTAAGCCTTCATTTAGGTAAGCATTCTAATGGGACCGGGATCCTCTCCAGTTGACAAAAAACTGGATGAGATCTCGACCCTTCATTTTTTTCAATTCATGGGTCTAAAAAAATAAAAAAATTGATATAAAAGTTTATACCCATTTGATATGACAATTGCATACTTTCTGGTTGAAATCAACTGGAGAGGATCTCAACTCTCATTATAATATGGGATACACGCGTTTAGTGGCGAAGATACTACTCTTTGTAGACTCTATATAAATGTTAGCTTATAATTGGAAAACGCAAATCCAAACATACTATAGAATTATAAGTAGTTTAGTCACAATAAAACCTTTTGTGTGTGTTGTTTGATACTCAAAACACAATACAACTAGTGTTATACTAGTTTATGTTATTTGATATGCATAAGCCTTTCTTAGGCACGTGTCTTTAGATACCCTAGTCAGTAACTAAAGATAAATGTGCACCATGATTATTTGCAGGGGTAAGCTGCTTCATTTAAAGGTTTAAAGAATTAAACCTTGTTTGACATTTTTTTTTTAAAATGGTGTAGCAATTTGTGTGGATGTAGTATATGGGGCGACATAACAAGGTTCTCGAGAGCATGAGTATAATTGTAGAGGTTGGAAAACAAATATGATTGTGGAGAGTGTAGGTGTGGCTATAGTAGTTATGGCACAAAATAAGGCACAAGATTACTAATGGTTGTGGGAATAATAGTCGGTGACAATAGGAGAGGTATTACCCAAGTCGGAAATAACACAACAATTACAAAAAAAAACATTGTTAAAGTATGGGCAAATGCTTGTTAGTTTCATTTGAATAATCCATTTCTTGAATTTGTAGTTTTAACATGAGAGTGAAACTAAAAAAAAAAAAGGAGATTTTTTAATTTATAGGGAAATGATTTTTGTGTGCCTCGATATAAAATCAAAATTTTTCCCATTCAATTATAAATCTCTCTTCTTATCACAAGGCATAAGCCTTTTAAGTTTTAACGTCGTCCAAGTGTGTCATTCATGCAATGTTTGTCAGGGGTGGTATCGTATGTTGGTCTCGACGGATCAACCTACTAAAAAATGGGGGTTGGATGACTCAACTCGTCAATATGCCTAACTTGTCCGACTCAACCCTAGCAACCCAACATGTGAAGGGTGGGTTGACACACTAAATTGGACTTTGAAAAAAAAACTTATTTAATTAGGGTTTTAGGAACAAAATAAAAAAAAATGATGTTTTTTTTATTGGTCCCTCAATTTTTTTCAAGTAAAACAAACCCCCTCTTTTCTTCAAAATTAAGTAAATTTAGTTTATTTATCATCTATTTTCTACGTAAAACTCTCAAATTCTCATTTTCAATTAAAATATTAGTCCTTAAAGTTTTTTTTTTTCAATATTAAGATACAAACACAACACACATGCATATATATTCATAGTCAAGTTTTAAACGCCAGGCCACGCCACCACCAATAATAGACATATTTTGATATACACACTTGCATATTTTATAAATACATCTATATAATTTTTATTTGGCCCATGATATAATAAATTAATATCATGATTGAATCAATAACCAGACCAATTTTTATAATACTAATATAGATAAACTTCCCCTACTAAAATCATGATACCTTGGCTTAAGGTTGCACATGGGTCTGACCGACCAACCCAACTAACCCATCCCAATTACTATTTGGTAGATTGGGTTGGGTCATCAGGTCTATTTGGATTGGGTAAGCATGAACCCGACCAAATTGAGTTGGGCAGCGGGTCTGGATAAGTACAACCCGATGTACTCAACGCAATTCGACCTCCTATATAAAAAACATTATATTATTAATAATTAATAATTATCTTATTTGAATAAAGTTAGTAATAGTGAAATAAAATTTAATTAAAAATTAATGTTATAATAGAACATTAGTTTGTTAATTCGTGAGATGAAGACTTTATGGTTATGGAATGTCATATTCAAAACATCTATTTACTGCGTTGTGCTAAATATTTGAATTAAATTGTGTATGAAAAGTGTGTGTCATATTTTTTCTAGTTTTAATTCATAATTTGTTTGAAATAATTACATGACCAAAGTGTAAAAAACATGAAACTACGTGTTTATATAATTTATGAAGTCTAAATGGTGATAAAAAGTAACAGTTTCTATAAATTTGTTTTTTATTTATAATTTTTTAATTATCATGACGCGATCACCAAATCTGACCTTGATTAGTTTGGGTTGGGTCCATAACATAAAATTAACAAAACCGACTCAACTCAACCCGAACATGGTTAATCGGGTTGGGTCCAAAATAGTGAAAATTCAACCTGTGTGCAACCCTATATTGGCTAGTATTTATTTTTTTGTCATATTGTAATTTTTTCAAAAAGAATATTATAAACTTTAAAACAGTTATTTTGCAAGGAGAAATTGCTACAGAAATTATATAAATTTTATCGCAGAAGGAAATTAACAAAGAAGATGGACAGAGTAATTAACATAGATAATTAAACTCTGCAAACAAGTGACAATAAGGTTCGCGTGGCCTAATGTATAAGGCGCTCGCCTCCGGAGCGGGAGATTGTGGGTTCGAGTCCCACCGTGGACGCGTCTACGTCTATTTATTTTTTGTGCTCTGATTGATTGTAAGGTAACAGTACAGAGTACACCTTTACAAGCTTGAGATTATTACTACAATACTTAACTTTTGGGGGATGGCATGTCGTATCCAATTTTAGATCAACCAAATAATTGTCATTGCAATGATCCATAAGAATTACATAATCGAACTAGCCTCTCAGTCCTTTATTAAAATTGTTCCATTCATCTCTGTTTTCCCTCTGCCAATTTGCACCGCCAAAATGCATCTCAAGTTTTTGTACACAAACACAATTACACACATGACATAGCTGAAACCAAGATAGACATCTTTTTTAGTGACTAAACCAAGATTGACATCTAAGTCTATATTTAGTTTCGATCAAAATCACGTTTTAAGCGTGAACTGAATCCAAGTAAACCAAACACACTTAGAGTGAGAGTAGCTGACAGATCCGGTGTAAACCAAACACATCATAAAACAATAAAAGATAATAATAATAATAAGAAATGTTGCAGATACATTTGAGGCAATCTATCCTATCCTAGCTTTTCATTCCCTCATGATGTCTGCCCTGTTTTGATGAATATATTGTACCAAAATTCCATTTCTTCACTGATCTGACTGGAACCATGATTGCCCATGGTTTCTCCTGAAGAAGTATCAGAAGAGACTGCACTGTAAAATCCAGAACCTACAATAGGTGGATTCTTCCTAGAGGGTGAACCATAATCGGCAATCACTACTTTTCCACCAACACCAGAAGCATCACTTGATGCATCGGCTGCTACTCGTGGCATACTAAATAGACTATGTGCTTGTGCCCCTTGCAAGGTATTGACATTGTGCACTGCATTTTTCTCCACCTTCTTCTTCAAATGAGTATGCCAAAAATTCTTTATTTCATTATCAGTTCGTCCTGGTAATCTTGCCGCAATAGCAGACCATCTGAACATTATCAAGGTGGTTCACTAGGAAATTAATTTTCATCTTTAATTACTTGATCAAAATCACGTTTCAAAAAGTTTACCTGGATCATATTTTAAACATGGTAATTTTATAGTAAAGCACACTAAATATGTGTTACCCACCTATTCCCAAGAACTTCATGTAACTTAAGGATGGTATCTTCTTCTTCCTCGCTGAATTTCCCACGTTTAATATCTGGCCTCAAGTAATTTATCCAACGAAGCCTACAACTCTTGCCACACCTTAACAAACCTAAACATAATTGTTATCTTATATTAGAGATTTCATTCATATAAAGAAAATGTTACTTAATTATGAGAAATTAAAGGAATGAATGTAATGTAATTTGCACTCACCAGCTTGTTTAGGAAGCGCACGCCAGTTTCCATGGCCGTATTGTTGGATATGAGAAATCAAAATCTGATCTTCCTCAGCAGTCCAAGGTCCCTTCTTCAATCCCATCCTCTCACAACAAGGTGTCTTAGCCATTGTCACTGCACAACACAATAATGTGTGTGTCTCTATTTCTCTTTAATTACAAACTTGGTTGGCTATAGCTCTTTCAAGGTAGCTTCGGGTCCTTTATTACTATACTGGTGAAAATATATATAAATGTGGTCCAAATAAATAGCATGGTTTTCTTTCTAAAGAAAAATACTTGATAGTGATACCATTAATTCCTTTTGTGGGTTATCCAATTGATCACCTTTTACTTATCGGAAGCAAGCACGCACAATTGAAATTGAACATATGGTTTCATAATATATAGAAATGAAATGGGCCACCTGAATAAACTGCTCCCATAATTTAATTTAATTAAATTTTATATGCTAGAATAATGACTTTGTCACAAAGTACCATTGCTTTGTAGACTCCAACTGACCTTCTAGGTTGCTTCTCTTCAAAAATTGGGGTTCCAGTAAAGCCTAAAGTAATCATTTTTTTGGGTATAGAGGTCAAAAGAAGCATGCGCCACGGACAAAATGGACTTATTCATGTCATATTTGCCACTGTTCTTGCCGCCTCTTTCCATTACCATTATCCTAGTGAAGTGCTAGCATGTTCCATCTTTAATGGTTTTCAGCTAACCCATATATATATACATACTACTATATATAATATATGGTATAAACCAACTTTCAATTAACTAATTAATTTTAGAGAAAAAAAATATATGGTCACGCTTCTATTAATAAGGTGAAATAAATCATTGCAGATATAGATTAGAATGTTATTTTATCTTCGTTAGCATTACAGATCTAATTAAAAAACCAAAAAAGAAGACATGAAATAAATCAGCATGGTGGTATTGTAGCAAAAAGAAGAAACCAGGCATAAATCGCACACAGTAAATTTGCAAGAGACAGTCCCCTTGAGAAAACTTGCTATAGCTATAGGACATGCAAACATATCCTTTCTCCCCTCCTCTCTCTTTGTGAGGCATCCTATGAGAATTTCACAAAGATTAATTATCTCATTAGTGCATCCTCTTCTAAACATAAATTAACAATTGTACAAGACAAAAATAGAACTACTGGATAAGAAGTTTTGGGATAAAAAATCCAGCAAAACCACTTGTGGTTAAAGGAAATAATAATATAATAAAAATAACACGTGCATGATGTTTATTTTTCAGGGCATTGGGTAAAGGAATAAAAAAATACCCCTTGTAACGTGGTTGAGATTATATCCCTTCTAATATATGTTTTTTTGTTGAGATATAAAATTAATACAATAAAAAACATACAACAACTCATACAACACACTTTTTTCTCTATCTCTTTCCATCACATCACCTATCACATCTCACATTTCTCTTTCTTTTCTCTCTTTTCTCTCTTCCTCTATCTATGCTACAACATGTATAAATAGCATTACTTTTTTTTGTTTATGTAACTTTATATGGGTTGCAGTACTCATGTACTCTCTTTTAATATATTTCTCTTTTGTCTGTTAAAAAAAATCAAAAATACCTATTTCCTTTTTTGCTTGTATCATTCTTTGTCCTTACGCATCAAGAAAAGTATTTCTTTCTTTCAAATGGAAATATTATCCATCAATTCTCATTAGTCTATATGAGAAGGGAATTATTTCTTCTTAAATAAGGTTTTAAGTTTTCATATTTTATGATAGGAAAAATAAACGAGAAAAATGTATGTAACCACCATAAATTTATGATTTTACAATTAGTTACCTTCAATCTTAATGTTGTCTCAACTAATTCTTAAATATCATATATTATTGTAATTGATCTTATGTTAAATTGAAGTTAACTTGCTAATAGTAAACAAATTTGAATTTTCATCTTTATTAAATCTAAACTATTTATTCCTATTTTTTAAAATATTATTTAATTTTTTTAAATTGAAAAAAAAGTACAAAACACAAAATTTGAAATTTAAGGGGTCGTTTGGGGTGATTGCGACTTTTCAATATTGGTTTTCAAAGGATTTCAATTAAGTTTTTACAACTCAAAACTAAAAATTAAAAACCATTTTTTGTGGTTTTGAAAAAGTCCATTTTAAAAACCACAAAAAATTGTTTTTTTAGTTTTCAATTTTAAATTGTAAAAACTTAGGTGAAATTTTTTAAAAACCAAAAATTGAAACAACCACCTCAAACGGCACATAATTAACTCATGTTTTTGCCTTATTTATTCGTTCATTTAATAATTTTAAAAATGAAAACATGAATTCATAATTTAAATTTAATAAATATGTAATGTTAGAATTATTTACCATTAATGAGTTTATTGAAATTAACAGAATAATTTATTGTAACTGATAAGTGAAATTTAAGAATTGATTGGAACAAAATTGAAAAAGTTATGTACTGGATTAAAAAATATTAAGGTATACACTTTCTCAAAATAAGTGATAGGAGATGTATGACTCTTTAAGTGACTATACTTGAATTAATCCGATCTAGAGCTCATTTATTTAAAATTATTTCTTAAAAGAATTACTTTTTTTTTAAAAAATCATTTTTTAAAAAAATTACTTATAAGAATTTTTAAAATATTTGTCTAAACTTTTTCAAAAAATAATGAGTTTTCTATTTTTTTTAATAAGTAAATCAGAGTTGCTTCTAGAAAAAAAAAACAGTTACAATTGAAGAGAGAGAGAAGTTTTTTAAAAATGCGAAGACATTTATTTTCGCAAACAAAATGTTTTTTATGATTGTAACCAAACGAAAATTTACTTCTATTATATAAGAATCTCTAAAATAAAAATTGATTTTTAAGTAATTTAAAAAAGTGTTTTTTTAAGTACAAACAAACTGGATCCTAATGTAAATTTTAGATATTGAGGATTGTAGATAAAAAAAATAAAAATATTATTTGTGATACCAATTAGTTTGTTTTGTTGTAGAACCATTTGAGAAGTTAAATAAGATATTCATGGCTTGTTGGGTACCAATGTCACTCATGACCTAATTAAAAAGTATGTTTTAACTTTTTTGGTTTAACCACAGGTATCCTCCACAGGGGAATCAAGTATGTACCACTTGAACCAACCCCGTTGGTAAGTATGGTTTAACTTAGGCCTACTTAGGTACTCCAAAACTTTTTAAAAAAATATATTTACTTAAAAAATTCAGAGCTCATTAAAAAAACTTTTAAGTTAACAAAATACATATAAATGGTTATGACATTAATTATTTTCATTTTAATGCCTTAAAATTACATAGTTATTAATCTATTTAAGGATTTATATCCATTAATTTACATGCTTTTGAATTATTTAAAAGATCTCATTGTAAAATAAACCTTTAAATATACTTTCAACTTTCAAGTCATCTGAGATGTTTTTATGTAAAAAAAGAAAAGTTTTGTGATACTTTAAATATATAACAAATTCAAACCCCAACCTTAAATTTAAGAAATAAGCTAGAAGTAAGGTCTAATATATAATATGATCCATTTCCATACTGGACATGTTTTTTGGAGGAAAGAAAAAGATGTACGTGGTTCAATTTCATGGTTAATAATATTTTTTATTTATTTACATTAAATCCCAATTAATTTAAGTAGATTTGAATAAAATGAAACTCTCTTAATACCTATACTCAAACTCCAATATCTTATTCCAAGGGAAACCGAGTTCTTTACCACTTTTACAATTAAAACTCCAATATCTTTGGTTCTGTTCGGGTCGGAATGGTTGCAAGTTTTCAGTTTTCAGTTTTTAAAAACTTTGAATTAAGTTTTTACAATTAAAAACTAAAAACTGTTTTTTGTGGTTTTCAAAATGTTTATTTTAAAAATCATAAAAACAAATTTTTGATTTTTAGAGTTGTAAAAATTTGATTAAAAATTTTTAAAAATTAAAAACTGAAAACTCGCAACCACCCCGAAAGACAAGATTTTATTTGTTTGTGTTTTTAAAGCAAAAGATATTTTAATTAAAATTATATTTTAAAAAAATATGATAATTAAATAAATTGTATTTAATAAAAGTAAAAAATCCCAAAGATACAATTTTGATTACGTACTTTTCTCGTAATTAAAAAAAAAAAAAACTTCAGGGAAAATTTAAAAAATAATCATAAAACCTTTTTTTCCAAAATTTATTTAACATCACCCAATAATCTCAAATTATACCCACGTTAATTAGGAGTGTGTCGGCATGTCAAACTAGTGAAAGTGAAAGGAAGTGGTTTTGCTTTGCATACTGGAAATGAAATAATTATAAATATAACAGCAGTCGCACTGCAAGATTTCCTAGAATAATCTCTCTCCATATCTATTGTGCAAAGTAGGTCAAATCATCATCACAAAGGTTGACGATGTGCCGAAAAGGATCCTCTTCTTTTCTTAGATGATTATGCCTTCAAAATATTATAATTGATTTAATGAACTAAAAACTTTACATGCATATCCCAATTCCCAAAACATTGAACTTAGACCACAGCTGCAAAACTCAACAGCAATCACATTAATCAGGATAAAATTTGCACATGGTTCAATTTGAAAGTATCCTATCACGATTTTTCCTTCTGTAATTTTTCCTGAAGGTCCTGAACCCTTCTACTCAAGAATCACATCAAATTCAAAATGTTACTAACGTTGCTAAT
This sequence comes from Sesbania bispinosa, assembly GCA_026901365.1. Taxonomy (NCBI): domain Eukaryota; kingdom Viridiplantae; phylum Streptophyta; class Magnoliopsida; order Fabales; family Fabaceae; genus Sesbania; species Sesbania bispinosa. Next base: position 1,144,592 of record QLOH01000172.1, read on the forward strand.
TATTTTATACTGATGCAATTTATTTGAGAAAAAAATTTAACAAAATATAATAAAGGATTTAATGAATATATATTGATGTTTTACACTGTCATCCAATGATGTGCTGTCACATCATTTAATGAATTAAATAATATATGATGTGTTATACTTATTAAATGATGTGACAACACATCATTGGATGACTGTGTAAAACTTTTTTACACTATCGGTGTATACCAATTAAACTCTATAATAAAATGCTACAAATTGTCATTGTTTGAACTTCAAAAAATTAAAAGAAATGAACTGAATAATAAAATTTATTTCACCTCATTCTATCTATTATTTCCATTTTCTTTTATCCAATTAAAATTGAAGAATATGAAAGCTCCTTTAGTAAATTATTACCTATATCTTTACCCAAAAAAATCATTATGGTGTTTAGTCTTGCCATGGCAAACATAAGTTTGCACATCTCAAGACAAAAATACAGAAGAAAAAAATTATTGGATTAAGATTGAGGTACATTTGAATTAGAAGCAACCATTTCACAAACATACATAGAGTGTGCCATTTCAGCTAGCTGAAAGTTGAAAATAGCAGTTGAAATCATTTCAGCAGTGTTTGGGAAGGTAGCTTTTTTGGTAGCTACAAGCTTTTCTTAAAAAGCTACTTGGGCTAGCTTTTTTAAAAAAGCTCCAATTTTCAGCTACTAGCTGAAAATTAATTACAAGTTTAACCTTCAATCACTCCCACTTATCATTATTTAATAATTAATGTTGTCCTTAAATGTCATTTTACCATTTTCAACTAGTTTTACCAAACACATTCAATAGTTTTTCAACTTTGAGTTAGCTTTAAGCTTTCATTGAGCTTTTCTGCTTTCAGCTAGCTTTTCAATTAATTTGAACATTTGTTGTACTTAAATAACATGATAAAAACTTTATTATATTTTAGATCTAGAGTACATTAAATGCATTTTTCGTCTTTCTACTTTTGCATTTGTATGATTTTAGTTCTCGCTTAATCTTAGTCCCTAAATTTTAGGGATGTTAGGTTCCTCCAAAACATGTCATCTAAATTTTAATGGTATTTGATAATATCAACTATACTTGTCTAAGTCGATAGATTGATTTGTAAATCATTGTTAACATTGTTACTAAATAAAACAGATCAGATTTAAAAATAAAATAAAGCAAGTCATTTTATTTTGATTGCAAAATTAAAAATGAAAAGTATGGTAAAAGATGTTTTTAAATAACTAGACATGCTCACAGTCATCTTCATCAATTTACCTCTTTCTTTTCATTAACGAAGCACATCAATTACAATTAGGGTATTCACGGGTGTAGTTAAGGGACCACGGTCCCAAATTTTTTAATCATTTTTTTATTAATTACATGGATCTCACATAAAATATTTTAGGGTTAACTATGTTTTTAGTTCCTCAAATATTATTGGGATTTGGTTTTAGTCCCTGAAATTTAAAACCGGTGGTTTTATTCTTTCAAAAATTGAAAATACATCAATATAGTCCTTATTACTATAGATTGCTACAGATTAACTATGATTTTTTTATTTATAAGGACTAAATTGACATATTTTTAATTTTTGAAGGACCAAAGCCACCAGTTTTATATTAAAAAGACTAAAACCAAATTTCGATTATATTTGAGGAACTAAAAACATATTTAACCCAATATTTTATTATTTATTAATCCGATCTCCTAAATATTTTGTAAATTCTGTAATATTTACTTTTTGGCTTAAATACATTTTTTGTCCCTATACTTTTAGAGATGGGTGATTTTGGTCCCCCTAATTTTAATTGCTCAATTTTAATCCATATTCTTTAAAAATTAAACAAATCTAGTCTCACCGTTAACCTTCCATCCAATACTTAACGGAGTTTGCTGACTTGGACTTAATTATCCAATGTGTCATGACCCAATGACAAGTAAGAAAATAGATTTATTAAAAAAATACTTGGTTTAATTGCATTTTTTGTCCCCCTATTATCATCAATCCGCGATTTTGGTCCCTACTTTTTTTCTTCGCGATTTTGGTCCCCCTATTATTCCAAATTCACGATTTTAGTCCCTCTAACACATAGATTTTGAAAATAGGGATCAAAATTTTGAACTAAATCGCGAATTTGGAATAATAGAGGACCAAAATCGCGAAAAAAAAAAGTAGGGGACCAAAATCGCAGATTGATGATAATAGGGGACCAAAAGTGCAATTAAGCCAAAATACTTTTGACCAAAAAAAATTAAAAAATATTAAATTATTAATTAAAATAAGAGAAAGTGTCTCATCACCCCTTCTTCTCTGATTAGTACCTGTACGTCTTCCCCGGTAACAGCTCTTCTACGCAGAACAGCTCACCGCCACCAACGTCTTCCCCGGCAACAGCTTCCTGCGGCTACAAGGCCATAGTCGACGGCTGAAGAAGGAGATTGAGATACTCTCCCGCGCGACGCAAACCCCAACCGCGCTGCACACCTCACCGCCTCTGTCCACCTGCCTCGCCGCTTCACACACTTTCTTATGTGCAGACTTGCAATTTTTTCAGCAAGCTGTTTAGTCCTGTTAGTGTGAGTTTGGGATTTGACTTGCAATTTTCACGGTCAAAACGAACCTTTTATAATTACTAACGAAATATATAAAAAATAAAATCAAAATGTTTTTTAAAATGAAACAGGCGCTAATGTTTCTAAAATTAAAAACTTAAACCTAAATACAAAGTACAGCTTCATCATCACATGTTAGTTGACATGAGTTTTTGAGTCCAACAACTGAAAAAACTAACTACAGCAAGAAAGTGAGTCACTGATCCTGTCCATCTGTTTCCAGTTTGTCTTCATCAGAATCATCATATTTTGCCTCAATAAGCTCGGGGGAAACTGATGGCACATGCCTTAACAGTTGTTCTTGTTTCCATGGTTGTTCAAGCTCTTCCTTTTCATCTAGCAATGCAATTTTTGTATAGCACAAATGGTCAAGGAGTCACTACCATTAAGCAACACAAGCTTACACACACACACAGAGATACTGTACACACGAGCACAATGTCTACAATACTACATCAACCACAATAAGTATAAGAATTCATATAATCATATTTCTTTACGATACATGAAGGATATTGTCTTTGTCGTCCACGGAGATTTGCACGTTCAATTTGAATTTGCAAATGAGTAAGGCGTGTCGCAATCCTCTAGCAGGAACATATTCATAAAGTGAGGAAGGTCAGAAAAATAAGTAAGACAGATTTACAAATTGTAAATGTAACGAAATGTCAATTACAGAAAAAGAAAGAAGCAAGAGCCAATTACATACACAAAATGTCAATATCATAATCAATCAAGACAACCTTGAAAAGGAGTCAGTTCTCTCTCATAATCTATCAACTGTGTGAGTGAGTGTGTGTGTGTGTGTGTGTTTTACTTGCCAAACAGTCAAGGTTTCAGCTCATAACTCTTGCAGAAGAACACTGAACAAAGCAAATATAATTATGATTGTTCTAATAAAAGGATTGGCTACTGTATTTGATGCAATGAAATCTGAGTATTCAATTGCTATGATCAAGAAAATACATCTAAGTCAATTATAGATCTGAAATTTAATTTCTTAAAGTAGAGGAAAAAAGATAGATGTTAAATAGCACAGAGTCAAGGGTGATTACATGCTTTGTTATATCCTCGTGAAGACTTTCAGCCTTTTCTTGAAGCTCCTCCTGCCAACGCCAATGGGGGAAAAAGTAGTAAAAAATTTCCATTATATATTTAGCAAAAGTAATTCACATTTTATATGCTATGTCAAGATATAGTCAAGGAATGACTGTAAAGTGTAAACTATACTGTGAGAATTTTAACAGTCAAACTGCTACAAGAACAAGTAGTAGAATTTTCACTGATTTTTAATTCCTATTTCAGATAGTCGTCCTTCAAAAGGTAAACCACTTTTTCTTCATGTACCAAACTACTTACAACAGTTAATTTTAGGAGCAAGCCGCTTTTCACATTTTGCCGCAAATCTTCACATTCTTGCTGTAAGTAGAACAACACAATTAGTATTCTAGGAGAATGAAAGAGTTAATAGAATGTATTTTCACTTAATAATCTTATAATTTCCAATGTAATTAGGCATTGGAAACACTTAGAAAGACATTGTCTTTCCAACTGGATGTTCATAGCTGATGTCATGACAATAATAGGTTCACTGCAAGTCATTTACATTTACCTCTGTGAAGTCTTCATTAGAAAGGTCAGAAATGGGAATGGCTTGAGGCATGGAGGAAACTTGCAAGAGAGTTTTATTAGACGTTCCATCATATTCAACACCTAAAAGTTAAACCAGAGAGATGAACAATCATTTATGATTTAGAGCTATATTAAGAAATGAATTGAAAAGTAACTTAACAAAACTAGTGAATAAAAGGGGATCAAGGCAGAGGGTATCAGATATGTAATTTATTACCTATAACTCTCAGGAGATGGTAAGACCACCTTTGCTTAGGATCATTGGTAACCACTTTGGCTCTGACAAAGGATCCAATAATCTTACTCCCAAAACTTCCAGGCTCTTTTGATAACTCTTGGACCAAAGTTCGTTTTAGGTAGATAAGTTTTATATTATGGTCATTAATGGATGCAAAACAACTTGATTTTATAAACAAATCTCCTTTTTTCAATAGAGGCTTTCCAATTAAGTCTGAGAATCTGCTTTCCGTACATGTTGTCTGATCATTGAGACGCTTCTCTGAAGATCTGTTTTTGTGTTGATCATCATTTTTCTCCCCAGCTGAATCATCCAACTTTTTGGCAAAGTGAAACTCCAATTTATGATATATCTGATGTTTTGGCATAACCTTCTTTCTAAATATAGGATACAACTTTTCATCAGGAAGGAACTTTCTCTTGTCACTGGAGTGGTGAAGATTTTTCTCCTTAATGTATTCATATATTATAGTTCTTACACCCCATTGTGTCATAGGTTCAGCTTCATATTTTCCAATGGATTCAAGGAAGCTAATGAGAGGTTTTGATCCCCATCCCACAAACTCCTCTGAATTGTACCTCTTCCGTTTGGTCGGCTTATGCTCACATGTATTATCTTCCTCACTGTCCCATGGCATTGAGTCATTTTGTTTTTCTTCTTCACCCTCACTACAATTTCTATGAAGCAAGAAATTTTTACCCTTTCCATAGTTGGGTTGTCTAGCAAGGACATCATCACCAGTCAATCCTTCCTTTACCTTAATAATTTCCCAGTATTCTTTGAATAGACCTTCTTCTGTATCTCTGTCATCCAAGATTATTTTGTTCTACACAGAACAAACAAGTTTCAAATGTCAATATAGAGATAATCTCTTCTTAAATATAAGTCAAATATAAAAATAACAGACATAAGTAATAAAGGTCTAATATGACTCCTACTAGTAATACTAATACCAATCAGATTAGTTGTACCAAAATGAACTTCACAATTTTAGCTCTAAACTCGTGTAGCACAGTGACCTGATCAGTCATCTACAATCCAGTTATAAAGCAAGAGTATAACGAGTAATAAAGCAATTCTGGATTCAACATCATTCACAGTAAATTTGGTAAAATGTTCCACAAATCCAGTTATGACACCTACCCCTGCCTTGTCATGATCCAAATTTTGTTCTATAATCTCTACCAGCTCCAAACATTCGCTGCACAATCCTTTTACCCCTCTAACAACAGTGAATTGTGAGGCAGCAAAGCACTTTCTGCATACAGCAATTGGACAGCCAAAGCAACTAAACTTTGGGGGTTTATTGCATTTGAAGCAATAATGCCTAGCTGAAAATATATAGAAAACATGCAAAACATTACTTTTGTATTCTATCACTTAACCTAAGGTATGGAATTGCATTTGCATGTTTCATAATCCATACATAATTTTGTGGTTGCAAGTGATAATTGCATGCAACTAGCAAGTGATATATATTATCCAACAAATCCAACGGCTTACCACAAAAACCAAGATTTTACGCTTTCAAAATACGAATCATCCTTCCCAACACAGTTTCGGTGATAAACTTTTCCACAATTCCTGAAATAAACCGATATACATATCATGCAAAGTAGAGATAAAGATCATCATATAAAGAAAAAGACTCACTCGTGATCACAAATAACCAGCTCTCCACCATCCTTGCATTTAAAACACCAATCGTCCGGTTCTGGTTGTGGTTGGAGACAAGTTTTTCCTCTGTCGTTGGCCATTGTAGACAGTGCAGTGTCTCAGTTACAATGATTGGTACTGCAATGCAAGCTGTTAGAGGTATTAATTTGTTGCGTGAAGCAGAAGGAAAAAATCTTTTTAGTAAAAGAAACAAAATAGAGTAAGTTCAGAAGATTGCGTCAGAGTCAGAGTCAGAGCACGACTCTGTTTACCATTAGATAATGAATCGGTGAAAGTGAAAGGTTTATTGTGCAATGCAAAATCTCCATTCCATTCCATGACCGTAATTGGATAACGTTTCAGGCTTTCTTTGTTACTATTATTAATTATCGCTATTGGCTGATGCAGCAAGGAAATTTTCAAGCATAAGATTTCATACGGATTATGTTATATTTCTTTTTTATGTTCGATTCTACTTTCTTTTCTCTAATTTGAGTGTTATTAGCTCACTATTACCACAACAAAATATATATGGTATTCTTTCACGCTGAAAAAGAAGTAAACACATTTATTTATTTATAAAAAACAAGACATAAATAAAGATGTTCTAATTACAGATGATTCAGATATTTAATAAATAAAGGACCATAAAAAAATCATTCTCGTATCCTCGTATTAATTTTTTATATAAAAATTTTAAATCTATCTCCATTATACTATTTTTTTTTATAAATTCCAATAGGAATGTATTTTATTTAATAGTTAATATCTTTTAAAAATGAAGTATTAAAATTTTACTTGAGTTTATTTAATAGTTAATTCCAATAGGTGATGGTGCCTCCTGATCCAAATTCAGGAAATGATAAGATTGCTTGGAAAAAAACAAATGATGGTTGGTTCACAATTAATTCTGCTTATGAAGAGATTACCTCGTATAGACTTTTTAGTCCTAATAGATTGATGAAGGCAATCTGGGAATGGCAAGGCCCCTAAAGAGTTCGGCTTCTGATATGGAAAATTGCCTCGCAAGAGCTTCTCACAAATGTCCAGCGTGTACGGAGACGCTTGACTATGGATGAGTTTTTCCCAATCTGCAGAAATAATCCAGAGACATTATTACACTATTTAGAGATTGTACTGAAGCAAGTCATTCATGGTCATCATTTATTCACAGAGACTACTTACAGAGGTTTTATGAAGCACAATCAATTAGCTGCTGGCTCCTGGACATACTTCAACATAGACCAAGTGATCGGGACGTGTTGCGCAGAGACTTGGTAATAGGGTTTACCCTGGAAGGCATATAGAGGAATAAGAATGACATTATTTTCAATCAAGTCGGATTATCTACATAAAAACATTAAATGTAGAATTTGCTCTCAGTTGAGTTCAGTAATGCAAGCTTTTAAACCAAGAAATAACATCACGAGTAACAATTTGAGTGGAATTATACCTATCCGTTGGGAGCCTCCTCCGCAGGGTTGGATAAAGTTAAATACTGATGGAGCTTTCTCGACAGGGAGTGGATCTGCCGCTTGTGGTAGGGTTATCAGAGATCAGTGGGGGAGATACATTTTGGGCTTTGCCTCCAAGCTGGGGGATTGCTCGATCGTTGAAACTGAGCTCTAGGGAATCCTATGAGGGCTTCGGATTGTGAATCAAATGGGATGGAATAGGGTGATTGTGGAAGTGGATTCGACTTAGGCGCTGAAGTTTGCTACTCAGGGTTGCCTAGCTACTCATTTAGCTAATTCTCTAGATGAGTTAGGGATTTGGCTCAATCATTTTCTGAGATGCAGTGGAGGCACATTCTGAGAGAAGGAAATAAATAGGCTTGCAGTTTGCAAAATAAGGGTTTGAGCTTGATGGGGAATATGGGCTTTTTGAGTCTATTTCAACTTTTGCTATTGTGCATTATTGTTTTGATAACTCTGGTTCTTAGTTTTAGTTTAGTTTGTCTCTGGGCCTAGTGGCCCTTTATTCACCAAAAAAATTTTACTTGAGTTTCTGGTACTAAAGATGGGATAAAATAGAAAAGAATGAAAAGTTATATAAGGTGTAGATAGGATAATAACAACCTGGTAAAAGATGATTAAAAAAAGTGTTTGAAGGGAAAGACCGATCCAACATATAATTAGGCCTCAAGTGGCTTTTAACATAAGTCCTTTTAAATTAATTAAAATAATTTAATAAATTTTTATAGTTTTATTTAAATTTAATCTTTCAATTTTTTAGCATATAAAAGTATTTATTAAATTATTGTAATCAATATTATTTAATATTTTTTAATTGAACAATAATGCCTAACTTAATTCATGTTGAGATTTTATTTATCTTTGTCAATGTTTTATTAATGAATAGTTGACGTTTAAAATATTTAGTATTTTAGTAGCTTTGATATATTTCAATGTTTATAAATTAAATAATGGAACTAATGAGGGTTGGTTCAAGTGATACATACTTGATTCTTCTTGAGCAATGTCTCGAGTTCGAGTCTTGTCGATGAATAAAATTCCCGCTGGGAAAGTTAGCTCCACCATGATGTGGATGTTCTCGGCTTGAACAGGATTGTCTCCCATGGAGGATACATGTGGTTTAAACCAAAAAATAAATAAATGATGGAAGATATTAATTTCAATGAAGATTAATAGTATATGAAAAATCTACTAATAAGATTGAGAAGGTAATTACAAATTAGGAGAAAAAATATTATAAGAGGCCTAATTTTTTTATATAAGAATCTATTTACTTCTTAAACTATTTTCCTTTTAAGATTTTTAGAAAATATATTTATAACTACAAGTATTTCTAGGAACCTAAATAACTATAATGTTTTAGGGGGCCTCAAGCAATTATTTTATTGATCTTATGCTAGGGTTGACTCTGGTCAAGAGTTTGGCGCCAAAAAAAGATCTATCATATTATGTGACCCTCGTTGAGGATGAAAATTGCCCGTAGAAAACAAGATATGATAACCCAACAATGAACATGATAGACTTATCTTATCATGTTACTACAACAAATGTTGAAATTATAATTTAATGGTCATACATCGTAAATGTAAAAAAGTTTTGTACTGTTATCCAATGATGTTTTTTCATATTATTTAATGACTATGACACCTCATATATTATTAAACTCAATAAATAATGTGGTAACACATTATTGAATGACGATGTAAAACCTTTTCATACTGACTGTGTATACTAATTTAACTCTTTCATATTATTTTAAAAATTTATCAATAGTATAAAATATAATAAGTTGTCATACTATACTATAAAATAACAAAAATGATACACAATAATAAAAATAAGATAAAGTGTGTCAATTGTAACAATCAACATATATTAGAGATAAAAATATTTCAATACACATAAAATATTAACCTTAAAATAAATACTAATTAAACATGTAATGTTAGATTTATTACTTATAATTTTACCAATAGTTTTTTTTTTTTTGTCAAATATCATTAGATTAAAAGACAGTTAAACGGTACATACAAAAGTAGATGGAATCAATATCCCAATGAGCGATTCTACAATGTTTTAATATACACCACATTATATAACATGTTCGCTTAACATACATTAATCTAAATAATCCAAATAAAAAACCCTCAAATCTTACGTTGCACCACCACAGACAAACAAATGAAAAATTAATTTTTTTTTCTGCTTCACTTAATAAAAGGAAAAAAAAATATCGTACCAACGGACTGACACATTCCGTCACAACATCAAACCGCTCAAAGTTCGAGCTAGATTAGGGCAAAATTAATTGGGTCTTAAAATTTATCAGCCCAACCCATTCCATTTATCGGAATAATTGAATCGGTCCATCAAATTTGAATCATTTTAAGTAGCCCACGTAGGGAAGGGGAAAGAGATGGGACCAATATCAGCTTTGGCCTTTGAGAAGCAATGCAAATGCAAATGCAAATGCATGATCTGACTCTGAAGCAAAAATTGGGTACCCAAAGTTGTCGGAGTTGGAAGAAAAAAAGGGACAAAATATTGTGAATTGAATTGAATTGATCCCGTACTCACTGATATGGGCCTCTATCTGACCATGGTCCACAAAGCCTTGATAAAATGCACAAGCTTTGTAAAAGAAAAATAAAGTGGGTATTTGGTTTAGTGTTAAAACTGGCTAAACTCAACTTTAGATTCTCCAACGCGATTATTTTTAGTTATAAATATGAATTTACCACGTTTCAACGCTAAACCAGACATGCTTAAACTCTATACTAATACATAGTATAAAACTAATAATTAAAAAATATACAAGCTCATACAGAGATGGTCCACAACTCTTGTCTACATTTTCCTTTCGCATCCTAAGTTCTAGATCAAGTTTGTAACAGAAAAATAAACTCTATATTAATACATAAAACTAATAATTAAAAAAATTCGTTATAATTTCTGGATATTTAAGTCTGCACTTTAAAACAAACGCCCCTTATTAATTTTGCAGACATACTCGTTTTGTTTTTTTTTTCCTTTCACGGTATGCCAGTTTGAATAGTTGTTATCTTCCCTGTACCAGCTGGCTTCAAACGAAAGTCAAGCCAAAAGTTCAAGGTGACAAATTAATGGCGTGCTTAATGCTAATGCTTTTATGATTAGAATTCAACTTGACCGCATGTTATTTATACATATAATGGTTAAAACAGCACCAACCATAATAATAAGTACTACAAAGCTAAAGCTTGCTTGTAGTGAACTACTACTTAGGTACTCATTTAGAATCTAACATATATCCAGCCTACCCACCTCTATGAACGAGCGTAAATCTGTGCTTCGCTTAAATTGCCAGAATTGACAAGTTCACGGCAAACTCGAGGAAAAACACATTATTTTCTCCGCTTAATATAATATATATATTAGTTCACAGAGTTATGGGGTATGAAAAAAAAACTATTTTTTATTCCTTTGACCTTTCTTTTTTCATTATTTAGAATCATATTTTGTGGAAATTGTGTGTTTTTTTTTTGTTTTTTATATCATGATTCTTAGGGATATTGTTAATGCCTTTGATATGGTTAAAACATTCTTAAAATGTTATGAAAAAACTTTCTATTTTTATGAGAACTTTCCCAACCCTTTGTGGGAATGTTTTGTTGAAAAATATGATTGGAAACTATTTCTTATAATGTTTCTCCAAAATTCTACAATTGAATCGATAGCTACTTTGAAGAGAAATTCTTGTAGACAAACATGAACTCGTGCCATGCATGAGAATATAATGGTACAAAAATAATGAGTTTTAATTTTTTAATAATTTAATATATTTATTTTAATAAACAAACATTATATAATATAATAAATTAATCAATATTTATGTACTAATCTAACATACATATTAACAATAGAATTAATTTGAGAAAAAAATTGATACCCCACATCATAAATAATTTAACTATAATAGAACTATGTAATTGTTTATACTATGAAATATTATAAAATAAAACTCAAAAAATAAGCAAATAAATAAATAAGAAATAAAGATATAAATACAATATGTTCTTAAACCTCCTAAAAAAAACCCAGATTATTGTTTAATATTAATTGAAGTGTGGAGTTATAAATCTAAGACACCTTATTTTATTGGATTCAAGCAATTTATTGTGTTTGTGCTTAATTTAATACCAAAGGTCCGACTATTATATTCACAACATATATATAAGATGCTAAGAAGTGATGTTTACTATAATGATGAATATGAAAAGCTAGCTCTCAATATTAAGGGATGCAAAATTCTAGAACTGTCAAAACGGACCAGCCTGGCTCACCCGGGCTGGCTCACCACGGGTTGGAGGAAAGTGAGTCGAGCCGGGCTGGCTCACTTTTTTAGTAAACTGGAAAAATACCAACCCGACTCAACTCACCACGGGTTGGTGGCTTAAACGGGTTGGCTTGCTTAATTATAAAAAAAATAAATAAAACAAAATAAAAATAAAAAGACCAAGGCATTTAAGTACAAATTTATTGAGACCAAATTTAACAATATATCTTTCCAAACTAACTTTGAGGTATTAAGAAATACATATACTTTCTCAATTCCAGTGTTCTACACTATCCAAACAGAGACCAAACAGTTCTTGCTTCAATCCACAGTTTCAAATACCCTTTTTTTCCCCATTTCTCAAGTCTGTAACCACACAAAAGAAACATCCTTAGTTCTCATTGCTTGAGTTGTGAGCATCCAATTAGGGACCTTGGACTCCATGTCATTGATGATGACAGAGTTAAAATACTGCAGCTCAACCAATTGTAAGTCCAATTAACAGCAGAACAAACACACATAGGAGCAACCATACCTTCCTGTTGAAGCCGAGCAGAGCAGAACGAACACACAGAGGGAACACGTATAGACACCATAGATCGCAGTAGCTGAACGAACACAGAGGGGACACTAAAAGGCACTGTAGCAACAGAACGAACAGGAGGAGGCAAGGAACGAACACGCAGAAGCAGAGGCAGCGCAGATCGAACACGCGTTGAAGCCGAACGAACTCTTAGAACAAACCAACAGCACCATGAACTCACAGATCGAACACGGAAGGGGACGAACACGCGTTGAAGGTTGAAGCAAAACGAATGAACTCGCGGACGCAACAGCAACACGAACGAACTCATGGACGCAGTGACTCATGGACGCAGCAGCAATACTAGCAGTGATCTAGTGGTGGGCGGTGGGCGGTGGCCGGGGAAGACTGGAAGAGAAGAACGAAGGGGAAGATGATGTTGAGAGAGGCGCCGCTGATGAATGGACTCAGGGTTTAGTTTTGATTTGATTTTGTATATTGTGAATGAACTGGACCCTAACCCACCTATAAAAGCAATTGTGATGTTTTTTTTCATTTTTTTTTAACAAAAAACGGGTTGGCCCGGCTCAACCCGGCCCAAACCCACCTTCGCTCACGGGTTATGTGAGCCGGGCCAGATTTACCCGGGGTCTAATGAGCCCAGTTTTTTTCAACCCAACCCACCGGTGAGCGGGTTTATACGGGTTGGCTCACCGGGTTGGGCTCGTTTTGACAGCTCTACAAAATTCTATAATCATCTCGACAATGGAAGTCGAAAAGTCATCTTTGAAAAATAATCACCATTATTAAAAAAGACACTAATTTGATTTATGTCAATAAAATAAAATATTTTAAGCACAATGACATTTTTACTCTTAATTTAGAAGGGAAAAACTATTCATAGGACAACCTTAAAGACTACCTTACTTTTATATATACTAGTCGGCTACCCATGCATGGCATGGAGGATGCTCTTAATGGGAATATGTTAGGCAGATAAATGTTAAAGTTAAATGTTATAATTATTTTAAAATATAATTTAGTTTAAATGTGTATAAATTTATAATAAATATGTGTATGAGAAGAAATTATGCATAGTAAATAGTTACTATGAAAAAGGATTAAACACACACGCATATATATTGGATGAAGTATCTCACTTATGAAGATAAATTCTGTTTATTAGAGGTAGGAAGGTGGATGTAATCCCTGTAAAGAGAAGTTAATGTTAAAATAAGGTAGAAATTAATATAAAGCATATGTAAATGAAAAGAAGGAAATAGAAGGTCACTTACCTAAAGTTACGTGATTTCAGAATATGGGGACTCAAACCAATGGTTTTAAAGTTTAGGGACTAAAACCAAATTCGAGTCAAACTTCATGGACCAAAAACATATTTAACCCATTATTTTATAATGATATTTTGAATATATTAACACGTAATGGTATTATATAATGATCATTTCTATTTATAATATTAATATAATATGATGTTATATAATATTATATAACATTTTATCTCTTTCTTTTATAAAACTCAAATTCTTAAACATTAATGGATACCCATGGTTAATTACCTGCTATTGCATGGGTATCCGTTAATTTTTAACGGATATGAATACGGGTAGTGTACTACTCGCCCTTGCCCCGTCTTATTGACACCCCTATTTATGGGTGTTAAAATAACTCGATCTTGAAGTAGTTAAATTATGTATTATATTATTTTGTTATTTATTATTTTTAGAATTATTAGATATGTTCTAAATTATTATTATTATTATTATTATTATTATTTGTTATTATAGTGATATTCACATTAATATAATTACTACAATTAATTAATGGTGATTAATAATATTAATCATTTATAATGTTTACAATGTAAAAGATACTTTCTATTTTTGGAAGTTTTGTTGAAAGAAATTTATTATTATATCATCCTTTAGATTTTATAGGCTACTTTCATTATTTTATTTATATATATATATATATATATAGAAAGATGTTTCGTATTTCATTGCAATACTAGCAGTGGACTCGTGCCGGTGGACGGTTGCTCCATTAGCTAATTGTGCATTTATATCATGTATAATAATCAACAAATTCATAATATGTATCACATAAATTAAAGCTATGAATTTGAAAATATTCTATCACATAGATAAAAGTTGAATGAAAAATTGTAGCTATTTGTATAAGTGAAGTTGTATAGATGAAGAAATGATGATTGATTATATTCCAATAACACCCCTAAATGCATGTCTAGATATTATTTCATAAATTTTCAATAAATATCATAAGTATGCTACCTAATGTTCAATTGTTATACGTGTATGACCATTTCCAATAATAAATACTAAATTTTCAAAAGATTGTATTGAACTCAAAAGTGTAGTTTATCATGTACATCCAATAGTTAAGATAAAATTAAGCTATATATGCAAAGAGAGAAAATATTTTATAAAATAAAATCCTAATCACTTTAATAACAATATTCAGTTTTTAGCTCTAACATTAAAAGACAACATTAAATAAATAATACATATTGTTATAAAAAAGGGTACATTAATGAACATCTATATATTAAAAGTGAATAATGTCCTAAAAAAAACTGATGTGGCTAATAAATTATAAATTATTTGCATATATAAGCAATACATTTAGAATATGGAGAATAATGTGAAACAAACCATCAATAAAAAAAATTTTATTATTCAATATGAATATTTAAAAAATTGAAAATTTAGAATATTTATATATGTTTTAATATATTTTTTTTTGTAATTATAATAATTTTTGTGAAGTAAATTAATTTTTACAATATTTTGTAATTCAAATTTTACATATCATATATAAAATTATTTGTATAATGCATGAGATACATGTATATATATCATAAAATTATTTCAACATACGTATAAATAACGACGGTTCATGATGAACGCTTGTGAAGACGGTGAATAGGATTGAACAACGCTGCCATGTAAGCTATCATAAATGTCGAACTTCCATACTCGATTGCATTTTTTTGTCTTTAAAGGTTGCATGACTTGCTGTAACTGCGACTAGCTAGGAATATTTATTTCTGTATGTCATAACTTAACCCATGAAGAGAGCCCAACCCAAAAGACTGGTCCATTAGGTGAGAGAACCCGATAGTAGCCCTCTCCCTTTTTTTTTGGCAGCTTCACACACCTACCAGTATTCGGTATTTTACACCTTAATCCAGCCTATAGATAGCTCTTTCCATAACTCATCTCTATATGAAATTGAAAGCACCAATTGTTATGACTTAAGCCCATAAGGAGAGCCCAACCCAAAAGACTAATCCATTAGGTGTGAGCCTCATGGCTTAAGTATCGCAATGACCCGTTCATTCATTACATTTAGTTGTTATAAATGTTTGATTTTGGCTACATTATAAATTCAGCTCACATTTGATTGAATTCACAATATTTATATGTAATTTATTAATTATAAGTAAACTCTAAACTATAATTGAGATATATATTGGTTTTCCTTTTTATACTTAATATTAAAAAAGTAAATGAACGAGCACCAGTTTCTGATACTATGATAAATTCTTCTTTTTTTAAACTAAGTTGTTTATTTTTATTTTGCCGTAAGACTGTTTAATTCTCTTTCAATTGTAATTTCTTTTCTTTTTTTAATCACATGTATTATTTACGAGAGGTAATCATATTCGAGTCAGAAACATCCACATAACAATGAGGTTAGCTCTCTCAGTAGAGATTATTTCCATTCACAAGACTTGAGCCCATACTTTATTTAAGGGAAATCAAACACATACCACTTGAATCAATCCCTAGGCTAACTCTCCCCGCGGGTATTATTTCCATTCACAAGACTCGAGCCCAAACTTTACTTAGGGAGATTCAAAACATGTACCACTTGAATCAATCCCCGTTGGTATTATAAGTTTTTTTTTTAATTTTAAATTATTTTTTAACAAGGTTAGTGAAGAAAGCTACATTTATGGCTGGAATTAGGAAATTTGAGCTAAAGATGAAGGATGGTAGATGGATACGAACCATCATCACCTTTGGTGGGATAGAGAATATTATATAGATATTTTAAAGGATTTAATTTACATTTACAGTTATTCATTAATATGTTGTCAAATCATTTATTGAGTTTAATGAACATAAAATGTCATATTCATTAAATGATGTGACAACACTTAATTTGATGACTATGTAAATTTTTTAGTATAAAACCTTTTTGTGCTGATAATTAATTAATAATTATGTTTTATCTAAATATCATGTTATTGAAAGTATTATTTTTTGTTATTATTATCATGATTATATTCTTTTAAGTATAATAATATAAATTTCAATGATGGCATAAAAATTCTTTTACAATACAAAGGTTGAGTTATGCATAAATGGCATGTGTTGAGAAAGGGTAACAAAGGTGCAAATTGGTTTGCTAATTTCCCTCATTGTCAACTAGTTATAATAACTGGTCTATATTTATTTGACAGTCTATCTGATGGTTGTACATTGTAACTCACATACTTTTATGGTTTTTCTATGGTCTCATTCTTCAATAGAGTTTTAGGTGAGTTTCATTTAAAGGTGGATAGAATTGATTTCGATAAAATTGATTTAAAGAGAATTGATTTTGATAGAATAGATTTTGAGAGAGTTGATTTGTGTTTGGATTAATAGCTTATTTCTTTTACCGTTGTTACGTATAAAATCATGGTTTCGCATAAATTGATTTTAAATCATTTCCGTACAACGTGTTTCGTAAAGTGTGCATCATTTATCTCAATTATTGATTTGTAGAATCAATCCTACTCAACTGTAAACCAAACGGACACTAATATTTTTAAAATGAATTGAAAATAATTGATTTTGTTTTGATAAGACAAATCAAATTACTTTTAGAGATAAAATTATTAAAATTGATATAAAATAAGATAAAATTTAATTATGAGGATCAAATACTCGAATGTGTTAAAAAGGTACAAAATCAAGAATTAATTTTTCAAGAATTGACTTTACAATCAATTCCTCAAAACCAAGTTACCAATTCCAAAAATCAGTTTACTATTCATTTAGGGCCATTCGGGGTGATTGTGAGTTTTCAGTTTTTTGATTTTTAAAAAATTTTAAATCAAGTTTTCACAATTCAAAACCAACAATTGAAAACTTGTTTTTGTGGTTTTCACTTTTTGGTTTTGAGTTGTAAAAACCTGATTCAAAATTTTTAAAAATAAAAAACTGAAAACTCGCAATATTAAACCAAACATGTTAGCAAATTTCCAAACTCGGTTTGGCTAAGTCAATACTGAGTTTGAGAGTCTCGAACCTGGTATCCAAAACAGGGCCGGATATTCAACAAGGCAATTAAGGCCACTGCCTAGAGCCCCCAAATTTATAAGGCCCCCAAATTTTTTTTTAATAATAGTATTATTGATATAAATTATTTTTTTAAAAAATAATAATGTTTGAGATAAGTCCCGATATTTTATAAGGCACATATTTTACATTTTTTATATCTTTTTTTTTTCTTATCATTTAAACTACTTAAGTCCACACCCATTTATTAGTTTTTGCAAATGAAAAGTCACACAACACTCAATAGTGAGTTTCCTTGTATCAGTAGTATTGTTGAGCCTATGATCTGTTGGCTATATGTATGGTTACCACATTAATACAATTTACTTTTCTTTGACAAAAGATTGACTATATGTATGGTTACCACATTAAGACAATTTACTTTTCTTTGACAAAAGATTTTGAGTTTTGAGGACCATTCTGATATTGATGGTCTTGATTTGTTTTCAGAATGACTTAAATATCATTTTGGTCCGTACATTTTTTCATGCTTTTTGTTTTAGTCCGTGCTAACTTTTTTTTAAATTTAGTCCCCGCTTTTTCAAATGTGTGTTATTTTAGTCCCTGCCAACTTTTTTTTTAAATTTAGTCCCCACTTTTTCAAATGTATGTTATTTTTAGTCCATGACACTTTTAGTTTTAGTCCCTGCCAACTTTTCGCGTTTTTGGTTTTAGTCCTTGCCAACTTTTCGTGTTTTTTGTTTTAGTCCCTGCCAACTTTTTTTTTTTTAAATTTAGTCGAGTAAATCGTCAATTTGGTCCTTGAAAGTGTTGCTCGCTGTCAAGTTAGTCCCTGAATTGGCAGAAACTAAAAATTAGTCCCGAAAACTGTATTTCATCCGTTAAAGTAGTCCCTCTATTAATAGAAGTATAATTTAGTCCTTGTAAGTTGATACTTACTGTCATTTTAATCCTTCAAAATTTAGTACGTTAATTCAAATAAGTCCCTAAAACTAACAAACCACTATTAAAGTAGTCCCTGAAAGAATTGTTTTTGTTAACAGAGGGACTGCTTTGACGGACAAATATAGTTTCAGGGACTAATTTTTAGTTTCTGCCAATTCAGGAACTAACTTGACAGCGAACAACACTTTCAGAAACCAAATTAACGATTTACTCAATTTAGTCCCTGCCAAAAACACAAAAAGTTGGGAGGGACTAAAACCAAAAGTTGGCAGGGACTGAAATAACATATATTTGAAAAAGTTGGGACTAGATTAAAAAAAAAATTGACAGGGACTAAAATAAAAAATACGAAAAAATGTAGGGACCAAAATGATATTTAAACCTTTCAGAATTAAAGTCATTGAAAGAAATTCTAACAAATGAAATTAACACACCATTAAAAATATTGAACTATATAAAAAGATTAGGTTCTTTTCCAAATATATACATCGCTTATACAATATTATTAAAATTACCAGTAACTGTTGTGATCGCTAAAAGTTTTTCAAAATTAAAATTGATTAAATCATATTTAAGATCAACTATGCTACAAGATAGATTGAATGAGTTAGCTATATTATCTATTGAGAGTGAGATGTTAGAATTACTTGATTATAAAACTTTAATAAATAATTTGCAGCTCAAAAAGCCAGAAAAATAACATAAAAATTATGTATATATTAACGTGGGCCCTTGCCTTAATTTTTGCCTAAGGTCCCAAAATTCCTAGATACGACCCTGATCCAAAACGGATACTTAGTGAAGTTTATTTGGTTCTATCCCTTCTTTATGTAAAAATGTTCCACAAACTTAAGTACATATTTCACTAAAAGTTAATGTTTATCAACTTATTATTGTGCTTGAGCCACAATAACTGTCCGTTTGGTTTACAGTTGAGTATAATTGATTCTATAAATCAGTGGTTAAGATAAATGATGCACGTTTTACGAAGCACGTTGAACGAAAGTGATTTAAAATCAATTCTGTGAAACTATGATTTTACACTGTAACAACAGTAAAATAGACTATAAATCCATCATATATAATAAAATAATGACACAAATTTTTGTTGGTGTATATAGTATAACGATTTTTTAAGAGTGTGACTTAACTATTATTCAGCAACATTTTATTGCTCTAAAAACTTTCACAGATTGTTTTAATTTTTTAAATTTTTTTTAAACATAGTATCTTGTATATCTTCTTATATGATATGATAAAATGAGATTAGTGAACAACTCAATAGAATCCAACAATTTTTTTAAAGAAAATCAGTGGTGGTAATAATAATAATAGTAAATAAACCACTTTGTATGAAAAAGTAGTTTTTAATTTTAAGTTTTGAGTGATAAGAATTTGATTAAAATTTTTAAAAATAAAAAATTGAAAATTCACAATCACCCTAAAAGATCTTTTAGTTTTCATTCTCAAAACTGTTTATAAAAATTATCTATAAAATAAGTTTTTTATTTTTTTATTTTTAAAAACAATAAACAATTTTTAGAAACCGTAAATAAACTGATTCTATATGTCTAGCCTTCTAGCATTCATTTTTCTGGCTCCACCAATTGGGAAGTAAGAATGCCATCAATTTGAGAGTTTGATTTGGTTTAGTATTTCTAAGATATTTTTATTATTAAAGGACATTACATTCTATTCTCACCAATAACAAATAAAATAAAATTATTTCATAAAATTCCACTTAATAATAAAAAAGATTAAAATCATATTACTAATATTTAGCTTTCCTTGGATTCTCCTATCATAAGTATCCTATTCCTGCCCTCTTGCAAATGTAAGGCAGAACAACAAGCCCAATTATTGCTGCTTGTTGCTTATTAATACTAGTATTGAATTGTTTATCTATCTATCTCTGATATGGTTTAAGTTATAGTGTGTCTTTACTGCCTGTCTTTGTTTAAAGTCTTAAACCACCAACCAAATCCAAAAGCAAAAGTGACGGGTCACACACACACCCTAGGAATCGGAAAGGGGAAAAGAAATAGATACCACACAAAACAAGTACAGCGAGCGAGCGAGCGATGTTGCCAACTCCGAGTCGAGGACCGAGTCCAGACCGATTTCGCTTTCTTTCCTTTTGAGCTGTGTAGTCATTTGTCAGCATTAATGGTCCATACCAGAGGGCCACTCACCCTTAGATCTCATCTTTCCCATTCCTTTTCCACCGTCCGATCATCTTTCCCCTCTTGTTTTTGTGTTTGTTCCTGTAGCTGAATTTTCGATTTGGGACTTTCCAAGTTCAACAACAACAACAACCCTAAGCAGCAGAAGAAAGAAGCGGGAGGTAGCTGCAAACGCTCTGAAGTGGGGATCGCTGTGGCGTTGCTTTCTCGGCCTCACTCTGTAAGGTACTTTCTTGGATTCTTGTTTCCTCTCTTCGGAAATTGGTGCCTAGTAAAAGACACTAATCATCACGGATCTTCTATTGTTTTTTCTTCAATGTGACAGATTAACTTTACCCAATGCAAATTCGCTAGGTTACCCTTTGCTTCGCCCTCTCAATTTCCCCCTTTTTGTCGTTGCTTTATCTGCATCCTCGTTCATCAGTCCAGTCTATGATTTGAATTTAAGTTAAATAAATATTTTTTTTTGTTTTCTCTCTTAGCTGTTAGTTACAATTGGAGACATTCTAATTAACAACTGCATAGTGGTTCTATGCATAAATCTTTGTTTGGTGGTTTAGGCTCATGCTTGCTTGCTTGTAGATTTGATTTGATTGGAGTGCCGATGGACCTCAAGATCGACTCACATGCTTGGACATGGGAGTTTAAGCTCAAAATACAGGAGAAGAACCTGGAATGGTGAAGCAATTTGGAGCAAAAACAGTTCCCGAAGTCTTGCTTTTTTTGTTCTTGTTACTAAATCATTATTGCCAGTTGAATTAATCTCTGGCAATTTAATAGTGGAGGTTCATTGTGGCAGGGGAGAGCTAAAAATTGAACAGCAAATAAACGTAGGTTACCAATTTTTGGAGGCCTTCTCTCTGTCATTGGAACCATGGAAATTGATTGCAGTGTTTGAACCGTGGAAGCAAAGCCAAGGTATGAGTGAAGCCTATGCAATTTCTGCTTTATAACTCAACATTGACCAACCATGGAAGCAAATGGGATCCCTCACGATACTAGCGTAGGAGCAGCGAGAAGGGATAAGAGAGAGGTAGGAGACAAATCAATGGAAGATATAACCAAATACACACACAGTCCTGCTCACTTGGCAGTTGCTAGGCGTGACCATTCTGCCCTACGGCGCATTGTTTCCACCCTGCCTCGGCTTGCTAAGGCTGGTGAGGTCAACACAGAAGCTGAATCTCTTGCTGCTGAACTTCGAGCGGATGAGGTCTCATCTGTTATTGACCGCCGTGATGTTCCTGGTAGGGAGACCCCTCTTCACCTTGCAGTACGGATTAGGGATCCAGTCTCTGCTGAGATTTTGATGGCTGCTGGTGCGGATTGGAGTCTACAGAATGAGAATGGTTGGAGTGCTCTCCAAGAAGCAGTGTGCACTAGAGAGGAAGCTATTGCTATGATTATTGCGCGGCACTATCAACCTCTGGCTTGGGCTAAATGGTGTCGGAGACTTCCTCGTATTGTTGCTTCAGCAGGTCGTATTCGTGATTTTTATATGGAGATAACCTTTCATTTTGAGAGTTCTGTAATCCCTTTTATTGGGCGCATAGCCCCTTCAGATACTTATAGAATATGGAAGCGTGGTTCTAATCTCCGTGCTGATATGACCCTTGCTGGTTTTGATGGTTTACGCATCCAACGATCAGACCAAACATTTTTGTTCCTTGGAGAGGGCTATGCTCCAGAGGATGGTAATTTAACTTTGCCACCCGGTTCTTTGATTGCTCTTTCTCATAAGGAGAAGGAAATCACGAATGCTTTGGAAGGAGCTGGTACACAACCAACAGAAGCTGAAGTTGCTCATGAAGTGTCCTTGATGTCTCAGACAAATATGTACAGACCAGGTATTGATGTTACTCAGGCTGAGCTTGTTCCCCATTTAAATTGGAGGCGTCAGGAGAAGACTGAGATGGTTGGGAATTGGAAGGCAAAGTTTATGACATGCTTCATGTGATGGTGAGCGTGAAGTCAAGGCGGGTTCCAGGTGCTATGACAGATGAAGAGCTTTTTGCTGTGGAGGATGGAGAAAGCATGATAAATGGGGAGAACAATGATGAGTATGATGATGTATTGACTGCTGAGGAAAGAATGCAATTAGATTCTGCACTACGAATGGGTAACTCTGATGGTGCTTGTGAAGATGAGGAACATGGAGTCTTTGATGCTCAAGAAAATGGTTCATCGGCTTCCTATGAGAATTCTGAGGCCAATGGTGTGGTTAAAGAGAAGAAGAGCTGGTTTGGTTGGAACAAGAAAAATGTGAAAGCAGCAGTGATGACCCTGAAGATTCCAAATCTTTGAAGAAAATTTCAAAGTTTGGTCCAGAAGCTAGCAATCAGAGATCAGGTGATCCGCAAAAGTCAGCATCTGAGCTTCTGAAGGAGGATAGTGGAGACACTAAGAAGGGAAAAGATAAAATCAATAAAAAGAAGAAGAAGAAAGGAGCAGTCGGTGAGTCTAAGAATGAGAGTGAGTATAAAAAGGGTCTAAGACCTGTCTTGTGGTTGACGCCTGACTTCCCTTTGAGAACTGAAGAGCTTCTGCCTCTACTTGACATCTTAGCAAATAAGGTTAAGGCTATTAGAAGACTCAGAGAGCTTTTGACAACTAAGCTTCCTCATGGAACTTTTCCTGTCAAGGTAATCCAAATGCCGTAACTTTTAAGTTTTTAATTTGTTTTGGCACTGTTGCTCTGTGCTCTGTCAGTACAATGTGCTCATATTATCTGTAGCCGATTTTTATGGGCAGAGAGTGAGATAAAGCTTTATTTCTTAGTATAATATACCTGATGAACATTTGAATTTTCTCTGAAGTTGATTAGTTACTTAGGTTTTGCAACTTTGATGAGATTCTGACGGACATGGGTCTGTTTCTATTATCTGGCCATTCTTGTACCGACATTTATGCATGAGTAGATTGTAAGTGTCTTGTATGACTGATGATCATCATGATACTTCTGTTACTGTTATTTCAAACTATGTCAAACTCCTGGAAAATGATACAAGACTTCTTCATGTGCAAAGCCAATATTTACTGCTATTGTTTGGATAACACAAACTTAGAGGTTTTTTTTTTTTTTTTTTCTCCAGTTTTCATTGTTTTCCCCTCTCCTTTCTTTTGTTTTACTTAATGAGGAGTTCTGTCCAGTTGGAAGAGAAAATTGGACGATTATCACACTTAGACTTGTCTTGTCATGGATTAGTTTTACCTAGTACCTTGGTTGACTTCAATTGTCAGTCTGGTTAGCTTACCTTAATATACTGTGTTAGTGTTGGTGCAATAATATTATACCTGATTTCTGCATGTCTGTGTCGTGGCATATTCAGCATCCATGCTTGTTTTTTCATAAAGGCTTCTCATTTAAACGATAATAATCTCTGGTTCTACTCAGGTTGCTATCCCGATAGTCCCTACTATCCGGGTGCTTGTCACGTTCACGAAATTTGAGGAGCTTCAGCCAGTAGAGGAGTTTTCAACTCCACTCTCCAGCCCCGCACATTTCCAGGATGCCAAATCCAAGGAACCGGAGGGATCTACATCATGGATTTCATGGATGAAAGGAAGTCGCGGGGGACAGTCCAGCGACTCTGATAGTCACAGATATAAGGATGAAGTTGATCCTTTCAGCATACCTGCAGACTACAAATGGGTGGATGCCAATGAGAAGAAGCGCCGAATGAAGGCAAAGAAAGCCAAAAGTAAGAAACATAAGAAGCAGACAGCAGCAAAAGGTGGAGATGGAGTGCATCACGGGACTGAGGACGTAGAAGAATAGTAGTAATATCATGATTTGGTTTCTCTGGGTAAAATTACGGCTTTGATAATTGTTGCCAGGGAGAGAAAGAGTCTTTCTTGGTGCACAACCACAGCTGACTTTACATTTCTACATTGGAGGGTTTCTTAAGAATTTAGTAGAAATTTCTTGGGCAACCAATTGTTATTAGCCATGAAAATGGTGCCTTTTATTTTTTTTTCCCTCGTTCCCCCAAGGAAGCTTTGTCTTCTAGAAATGTTTGTATTGTCATGTGAAGTGAATTTGAAGAGCAAGAGTCTATCGCTCCTTCAATTGCTAGGCTTCATTCTAATTTTCATTAGATACCCATATCTGTATCTACACCTATGTCGATGATCATCGATTTTACACTTTCGTGAGTGGTATTCTCTTTAGGCTTCACTTTCCTTTCATCAAGATTTTGTATGCTCTTTTTAAAGGACTTAATTGTCCCCAGTAAAGTTTGTTCAAACGTTGTATCTGTTGATTGAATTACAAGGTATTTTTTGCTTTTGGAGGTCTAAGGGTTCGTAGTGTCAAAATTGAAGTCCATGATCTAAGCTTTGGAGATGTCAATAGTGTAAGCTTTGCCTTAGGTTGAATACGATCACGAATCACCTGCAAATTTCCCCTCAACAACTAGCATAATAGAATGCTAGTAATATTCGAAGACAATCTTTTCAAAGCATAATTTATATGCACGGCGGATATATATTGACATATTTAAACCGTGATTGAGTTTTCAATTTTTGATTTTTAAAATTATTCAATTAAATTTTTATAATTTAAAATAAAAATTGTGATTTTCAAAATGGACATTTTAAAAATTTCAGTGATTTTCAGTTTTTGGTTTTGAATTGTAAAAACATAATTCAAAGTTTTCAAAAATAAAAAACTGAAAACTCTCAATCACTCCGAACGAGACTTTAATTGTAAAATGTGTTAGTGAGTTAGTCTGTTAGATGCCATTGGCATTTCCCAAAAAATAATGGACAGATTTCACAAAAACAGGTTCCAAATATGCTGATTCTTTTATCACTTTCATAATTCATTAGATTCCTTATCTAATGTACTATTTTTGGCATGTACAATATAATTATAATAACTATACATACAAAAAATTTATATTATTTCACAAAAATCTATCATCTATGATTAATCATATAAACAAACAACCTAATTGATAAGATGATATTGATAATGCTACCAAATCTGTCCTTGTTTACGCTCAAGTAGCCAGCCATGACCTTCCCCCCAGTGTTTCTCATTCCATCAATAAGGAAGCACCAAGTAGAACCCAATGCTCCCACAAAAAAATCAGAGTCAGCAGCCATCAGAAAATTAACCAGTGGGTAATTTGTGCTTGTCTCCCTTCCTAGGCTCCCTTCATACTCAGCCATTGACACATTACTCCTATCTTGCCGTCTTACCTTTGTATAGTGAAAGTTCCAATGAGAGTATTCTTGGCTTTTGTCGATCACTTCCTGAATCAAATCGAATTTAGAGACACTTGTAAGAAAGCTGGAAATAAAAATAAAATTAGGAAAATCCACAACAGCTGCAGTACCTGCATCTCTGTGGAGATCCAAATATTATTAAGGTTTGGAAAATGACTCCTAATGTGATCAGCAAGTTGCATGTACTCTTCAAATTCAACCACTTTCATTTCACATGCTTTGTCTCCCATCCTTACATGCATGCTTAGAAGAGGCCTAGGGATCCATGGCTTGTGATTGGACCATACATATTCATCAATATCAGAACTTTGTTTGTTACCATTTTCCTGAGCCATCACCAGAAGTCAACTTAAGAGACACGGGGTAATTAAATGGAACATATGAGTGGATTTTAGGCTTTGATCACCAAGATTCAAGTGCACAAATATAAAGGGGCAGAGGTAAGTAAATTTCATGCCATGAGTACAAGTTGAAGATCAAATTATATGAAAAATCCTATACTATCATCCACTTTACCATATAATCAGAGAAACAATCTTTAAGGAAAAATTAGGTATATTTCCTAGACAAGATCTATTTTCACCCTTCCCATCTGCTATATATATAGATATAGGTGTAGAGCATGGTCATTTAATTCTTCTCCATTTTAGTCTTCTACATATCCAATAACAAAAATAGTGCAAAGTAAACCTTTGGCCATTCTCCTGCAAGACTTTCCAGAACCATTTTCGCAGCTATTTTTCCAAAGGCAGCATGGCGGGCCTCATTCAATAAATTACATGTGTACTCAGTTGGGAACCTCATTAAGTAGCGAACAGCCTGAAAATAAAATTTATGGCAACATTAAATCATGAATATTTCATGGATGATAGTTAGTACAACTTGCAATAGACATCAGTTAAGACCTGTTAATGAATATCATTACCTTTACAAGATCACAGCACCAGAAGCAATTGTTTCTTAACCTCTTCAACATCTTATTTTATCTTAGTTTACTAATGTCTTTATAGAGAAGAGAAGAGAATGAAAGGAGAAATAGCTTTTTAGTCTTATAGACTTGGAAGGCCAATGGGAAAAAAGAGTGTATGTTGTTATTGAAGTATATTGCTAAAATGAGGACATAATTAGTACCTGTGCTCTCCACCACCTTCTATCCATTTTTCTATGAGAAGCCACCAGACTGCCATTTATATTGGTTGTTGGCTGCAAATAATTCCACGGGTCGCCCCATATCCTGTAGCATACATGACATTGGAAGAATGAAAACTTATGTTCAGGATCTTAGCAAGGAAGCAGTCATAAATTAATAATTGCTTTCAGTTGTTGTGAGAGCTTGCCTAGGAGTTGTTCCTGCCCATATATGCTTTGATGTATAATTTTCTTTTGTGGTCAAAATTCCTTTACTCCATGCATCCTCATTTTTCATGAGTTCCAATGCTCGTTGATGGCATTCTAGAGAAGTTTCTGGAAAGAAGTAACAACTCCAACTAGACCGGGAAGACCCTGCATCAGCAAGACTATCCACTTACAATAACAATTCCCGGACGGTGTTCACATGTTGTTAGAAATGAATATAACATTTATGAAAAAATCTTTCAAGGATTAAATTGAACGTTTTGTCATCTTTAAGGACTAAGTTGAACGTCTTTTCATCTTTCAGGGATGAAAAAATGCAATTTCTTTCTTTCAGGACACATATGGTCGACTCCAAATATTTCATGGACCAATATATACCTTTGCAACCATCATGGTCAGCTCTGTTATAGAAATTAGTGACAAGGACTCTTCCTTCATTGATTGCAATAGCAAGAAGCCCACACATTCCAGCAATCTGAGCCCCAATGCCAAATCCAGCTAATCTCTCCCAGTCAGCTACAAGGAATTTGACATCCGGGTTGCTACAGTTTGAGGGATGTTGATGGATCCATATGTCACGTTGAACTTTTCTAGTTAAAGGATAGTTTTCTTCATCAGATCCTGCAATCTGCAAAAGCTTCTACACAATTAAACAATCTGGCAAGTGATAAGTATCATTTTTATGCTCTAATGCAGTTCATGAATCCTCCTCAAGTGTCTAAATGCTGCTGTTCTGATAATAATTATACACTAAATGAACTCCTTGCTCAAAGGAAAATCAGTAACTTTATTTAATTTATATCAAAACTTCATTACATGATAATGCACCTAATTAGGTATATATAACCCAATGGAAATAAAGTCCTAATCTAATATGACAATAGTTTCCTGAAACAAATAACACATTAAGATAAAATATCTAAAAATAAAATAAGATTAATAAATAAGGAAAGATATCAAAATTCCTAAATAACAAAATATTCTAAATTATCTAAATAATACCATAGTTATTAAACCCAGACTAGAGCGGTTGTTTTGACTAGTGAACCACCCAAATAAAGCCGATTATGTTTAAGAACCAATGTGACTTGGTTTGACTTGACTGGACTAAGCCAAAAAAATACTTAAAAACAAAACTTTTGTTAAATGACATAAGAAAAAAAAGGACAATTTTCAAGTCTATTTGATAAATAAAACAGGTCCAAATTTGACTCTTTTTAGTATAATTGTATTATGTATTATATTATATACTTAAAGTTGTACTTGTGATTTTGTATAATAAGCCTTGGATGTTTAATTGTATTTTTAATGTGATTGCAACTTGTATTGTTTATTTTTATTTTGAAACTTGATAAAGTATGTTAACTACTTATTTTATAATTTTAGAAAACTTAAAGCAACAAAACTAATGTAGCTTCATCAGCATATTTTGAGGTAATGATAAAAAAATATTGGTAGCAACAAGTAGGTGAATGATGTTTGAATTTATAGTCAGTAGTCTAAAACACAGTACAAATGATTAAGAAACATACCCAAGGTGGATAAGCACCCTCAGATAAAACCTGATGCCTGAATTTTTTAATCTGTTCACTGGTTGCAACAACAGGGTGCATGTCCAACAATCCTTTCCAACTTGTCCATGGTGGAAACATATCATTACCTTCACGCTTATCAAGATGGTTATATAGCTGCATTTTCACCTTGCAGTTTTCCAAATGTGGGGCATTAGGCAAACTGGATCCACCAATTCCAAGTTTCTGCAAGCACTCATTTTCATTTCCCCCAGTTACAGTTTTAGTAAACACACAACTCCAAGCTGAATAAGCAAAGACCACTCTTTCATCCTGATCTCTCTTTTTTCTGTTCTTCAAATCTGTTAATCTCTCTGTTTCCTTAGATTTAAAAGTGCAGCCTGTTCTTGCCACCATAAGAAAGGGAGAAAAAAAAAGATTACATTCGCATTAATTTAATTTAATATAAATATAAATTATTTAGTTACTACATTACAGTGATCAGTTCCATGTGCTTCATCGTATTATAAATAAATTGTTGGTAACTGCAAAATTGTTCTAAATGTAATGTGTTTGGTTTGGCGTTTGAAATTGGCCAAATTAAAGTTTGGATTCTACAGTGCAGTTGTTTCTAGCGTTGGAAATGTGAGTTTATAACGTTTTAACATAAACCAAACATGGTCGTAATATTTTATTATGTAAAACAAAACAATGTCCATGGTGTACTTTTGGCTAATGCAATGCTATTCTCGAGCAAGTGGGGTCAAAGTAAAAAGGATGGCTATTGGCTAGTTTAATTAGAGTATGCTTAATTAACGTAAAGCAAGCATTAGTATAATTATAAGTTGTTTCAGGTACAAGCCTTAAATTCGTAAGCATCAAGTTTTCTTTAGGGATAAATGTCCTTATAGTCTCAACTGAATTCCAAAATTCTTTACATTAAATTTAGGAAGAAAAAAACAGAGTAGGGATGGATTCATAATAATCAATTATAACGTTTCCTGAATTGTTCATGTTCTACAAACTTCAAAAGGTAACATATGGATAAAATTATTGTAATTAAATAATAATGGTATGAAAGAAGTAAAGGAAATTGACTTACTGATATTACTATCAAGGTCTGAGTTCCATGATAAATTAAGCATTGACATGGTTGAGAATGAAAATTGGCCTAACTGGAAGGTGCCAAAGGAAGTAAGAGCAGCCAGAATCAAAGAAGCAAGGCAGACTCCACATAGAAATCCCACAACACAAATCTGACATGGAAATGAGGTACTCATTTGCAGGGCTCTCTGTGAAACTGCTCTTTCAAGAGACCTTTGATTCAATGGCTCCATTTCACTTCAATTTTCTTGTGAATTCAATCAAAAAAGCTTCTCCATTCTTTTTCTGGAAAATTTCATGGACTCACTAGGACTGCAAGCTGGCTTAGCATGTAGTACACAAGAAACTTCACCCGGGTTTTCATGAACACCAAGGACATGAAACCTCGAAAAAAGTCACACAATTATCGGATCCTGCCACCTCAATTTTTTGTGGGCCATACTTCCAACTGCAAAATAAATGCGTTACCTGTGAAGTTTCCATCAAAATTTATCAAAGCTAAATTCTTATATAGAGAGTCAGAAAGGGACAAAAGGTCCATGACAATAACATCTATAGTTCTATCTATACATATCAATAAGGCAGGCTCATCCAACAAGAAAAGCATGACTAAAGTTGGATAAAGTAGGAAGGAAACAGGCAACAAAGCGGAAATTCACACATTTTGTTGACAATTTATTTGACAGTCTTCTCTTGTTAAGGAGTAATAAACTCAATCAAGTTGAAATTAAGTGGAAGAAAGTCTAAATTTTTATTAGAAGCTAATCTCCCCAAAAGAAAAAAGATTTAAAATTGAAAGCCATTGCTGCAAAAGGAATGAGAATTGACTATTGGGCATGGCTTTGATGACTGGTTTGGAATGTAGAAAGCAAAAAAGTGGGGAAGAAAGAGACAACAGAACCAATATCCATGAACAAGATAAGAATCTGTGAAGACAGCCTTACCAGAAACAGTGTGACCCTTTTGTTGTTCTTTTATATGTATATATGCATATTACTAAATAAATTTAAAATTAAATTAAAAAAAGGCTAAAAGTAGAGGAAGAAAGAAGGACATATTTTGCAGGTGAATGGGAGAGGTTGATGAGTTCAGTACCTTCGGGTTTGAGGGGAGGTTGGGGTAACAAAAGAGGGAGTGCAATAATCACATTCACAGGTGTGAGTTACCACCAATGGAAAAGATGGATCATCTGGTGGCGGGTTCTGCTGCCACTTGCTTTATATAAATATAATAATCTGATTCTCTTCTCAGTCACTCTGTATCTATCTATGTAACCATGCTAATGGTCCCCTCTTTGTTCCTTCTCATTTCTAGCTGTACATCAACTTCAGCTAAATTAACTCTCTCTGCCCTCAGCAGTTTTCTTTTTTTTCTTTATTTTAAGTGAAACCAAATACTACTGCCCAAGAAATATTGAGTATTATTATATTAGTTTTTGTGGCTTGGAATTGTAATGGTAGAATGGAAGGCAATGACGTACCAGGGAGACATTCCTTGTGATCTTTCTTTTCCTTTGCAAAATTATAATATAATAATAAATAATTGTAATGGTTGGGTGAGTCATGACATGACACCTGTCCTTTATTTTTTTGTTGTTTATATTTCTGTTTGTTTCTTTGTTTTGTTCCTCTCTCTTTCTCATTCTGAACACTTTTTGGACCTGGTTAGATTTTTTGGTTTCTTAAGCGGGTTGTGAGAACTGATCCATTGACACGCGCCTTTGCGGTGAGTGAGAGACTCATTTCCTTTCAAACAGTAGGATAATGAACACAGCACACAATTGCCAGCTGGCACCTGAACCATGACATAGCGAGTAGTGATATCAAGCGGAGGGGGTAGGGTAGGGTTAGGTGTGGTGTTTAAAAGTTGATTAAAGTATTAATGATTCATTATTAATGGATTTGGAGGTTTGATTTTCTTTTATTGGGAAGGAGTGAAAGTGGATAATCTGCATGAAGTTGGGAGGAATGCAAAAGTAATAAGTGTATTATTCTTGAATGGCATGCTCCTCCAAGGCTTAATCATGGTGGTAGATTTCATTTAAATAAATATGGATAGACGGCGGTTATAGGAGGTGAGGTGACAATTTGCATCATAAAATATTAGACCTCATGATTAGGGTTGTTAAAGCCGCGACTTGTCCTTTTGATCCGTTCTAATTCGTCTTTTTTAATTTGGGTTGGGTTTGTTCTTGTCCTATAATAAAAAATAGAACCAAGTCGAGTCTCTTTTTTTATCCGACTTCGTGTTGAGGATGAGTTCTGATTACCCTATCTGCCCTTTATATATAAATATAATGTTTATTATTTATAATTTTATATAATGTAAAGTCTTAACCTTATTTTTTCCATTTTACATAGGGTTTTTGAGTCAAAGTTTCTTCTATCTACCTTTAAAAATATATTTTATATGTAAAGTTATACAGTGATATAAAGTTATTTTTGTTTTAGTAATGTCCCAAACTTTAAAAAAGTAAAAAAAATATTGCATTAAGAGGAATTCTATTGTATGCAATATATTTATTAATTGTATGAACTATTTTCTTTTGAACATTGTTATATGATCATTTCATGATTATATTTAACTTATATATTGAGTCAATCTGGTCCTGTTATACTCAGACCCGGTTTTACTGAGATATGCACATCATCGAGCCTCTTCGGGTTTATAGACGAGTTTGAGTCCATAAAATTGGCCCAGTAAAAATTATGGTCTAGTTGGGGACAACTAAAACTCGTCCCAACCCGTCTCATGAACACCTCTACTCATCACTACCTAAAAGGTTAAAAACAGAAAAAAAAAAATTAACGTCAGAATGCCAACAAGAGGGCCCTGCCCGGGACACTTTATTAATTAATCTTTAATGCAATTAACTATTGTTGGATGATTATCTATCTATCTATTTATCTTAGTATAATTCACTTGTGAAAGAAAATTAATGATAATATTATTTCAATTATAAAACTTTAAATATATTTAATTACATCTTATATTATTAAATATATTGATTATTAATCAGATATATAATTTGAATGTTAAATATTAAAATTATTTCCTCACAAAATTAATTATTAATAATTTCTAAAAGAAAGTTATAAATAATTTAATAGTAGGGATGAAAATAGGTCGGACCGCTAATCGAGTGCCTATGGCCCAACCTATTTAAAGACTAATTTGGCTTTGACTCGTTTAATAAAAATTTCAGGGTTAGACTTTTTAAATAGCCTATTAAATTTGGTGGACTGGCCCATTCACAGATAATTATTTTTTAATTAAAATATAAATAATTATACATAATAAATAGTATAATAATATACTACTTTTTAATTTTCTTATTAACCTATTTGTTTGTTGGCGTATTTGAATACATAAATTAGTGACTACATATTATATATATATATTACTTGAAACTTTAAATGTATTTAAAGAATTTTATATTATTAAGAACAAATTTATTTATGTATAATTTAAATACTAAAATATTAAAACTATTTCATGATAATTTTTATTATTAATCACTATTTAAAAAATAATTTTAAAAAACAATTTAATGGAAGTATGAATTTTATATTTATTACTTGAATAAAAAACGTTTTAAAATATATTTAATGGTATTTTGAACATATTATGTCATCTCATTTCTTTATCATGATATAATAATAACATTGAGTGCTATATTTAATATAATAATAAATAAAATATATCTGAATAATATATCCAATACTACATATAATAATAATAAAACAGACCTAGACAATGATATTAAATAATGTATTTAATATTGATACTACATATAATAAATTTATCTATATAAGTGATATATACTTAAATATAATAATATTAAATATTATATATAATATAATATACTCAGTAAAATAGGCCTGATAAATAACATTGGATACCATATTTAATTTAATATAATAATAAAAAATAGATATAGACATTATACAGTATTAAATACTATATTTAATATAATAAATTTATCTATATATAAATAAAATAGATTTAAATATAATAATATTAAATGTTATATTCAATATAAATATAAATATAAAGTAAAATAGACTTGAATATAACAACATTAAATATATAGCATTGAATACTATATTTAATATAATATATCTATTTATATCTATATCTATATCTATATATCAAATACTATAAGAAATATTTATTATATTGAATTTAGTTTTTAATGTCAAATATTCCTATACAAATATTCTTTTTAGGTTAAAATCATTATTTTTATTCTCATTTTTCTCTATAAATTTAAATGATTTTTTAAGTTCAAACTATATTAGAATCTTTTGTAATTTTAAAAATGTAGAAATGATCGTTATATTTTTAAATAAAAAATTATCCCCTTAATGTTTTATAAATATACTATAATTACAAAATCCAATTTTTTTTAAAAGAATTTAAAAAGGCTATAAGGATTTGCAAAATATTTAAGTAAATTTAGAGTAAATCTAATAAATTAAATACTCGTATTTTGTATTTGAAGCTACATGATAATATTGAGTTTAATTTGGATTGGGTAAGCGGTCTCCTCGGTTGATTTTGGGGATGAAGTTGGTAAGGATGATGGATGTGATATTTGTAAAACATTTAATTAGAGAGTAATCAAGGATTTTGACCGGGTTTGGAATATAGTAGAAGAATAAGATACTCGAGGTGCACACATGGCATCCTAGATAATAGCGTGTTTGGTTTATCTTGAATCGAGACCAACGCTATAGAGAATAGCTTCTATCCAGATCCACATTTAAAACGTGATCAGTGAAAAAATATCTAATCCTCTTTATTAGTTATAGGGGATTAGTACTAAGGTGCGTGGCGACTGAAAATATTATTATTGAAAAAATGTAATATTTTTTGTTATCAATATTTTAACGATTTTTTAACATGTATAACATTATACATGATAATTAATCCTAAAGTAAAAATATTTTATTAGAAAATACAGCTATCACAATATTTAATGCATTGAAAATATTAAATGTTACATTTTTCAATAAAATCTTTTCACTTTTGATTTATTATCCTATGCAACATTGCACAAGTTAGAATAATCGTTATTTAAAAAGTATAATATTTAATATATCAAAATTTCTAACATGTGCAATATTGCATATGATAATAGATTGGATTTAATTGATATACACTGTTAGTGTAAATAAATTTCACACGAACATCCAATGGTGTGTCGCCACATCATTTAATGAATGTGACACGTCATGTGTTATTAAATTCAATAAATGATGTGGCAACACATCACTGGATGTCTGTATAAAATTTCTTTACATTGACAATGTATATATATTAAACTCTAGTAAATTAACAGTGGAAATGTTTTATTGGAAAATGCAACATTTCATTTACCAATGCATTTAATATTGTGATAATTTCTAATAAAATCTTTCCACTTTTGATTTATTATCTTATGTAACATTACATATATTAGAAAAACCATAAATAATTTTTTAATTTTTATTCCTTGATTAATGCTTTGAGGTACTATATCATACTTATTAGTATTATTTCATTCATTCATCACACCCCTAACCACAAGAAAGATTAAAGGAGATAATTATATTATTATCCAAATATGATATGTTAAAAAGTTAAATATAAAAAGTTTAACTTCACCTAAAATGAAACTTCTAAATATTTATTTTTTTGAATTACATAGATTAAAAATCCCATATTAAAAATTTACTTTAAGCTATCAAATCTTTTAAATCAAATAATCCAACCCCATCGCAAGATTAACTATAAAAATCTGGCATTATTTAAATGAGTTAATTATTATACATTGACGGTGTAAACTTAGGTGTCGTTCGAGGTGGTTCTGAGTTTTCAGTTTTTGGTTTTTAAAAATTTTAAATCAAATTTTTACAACTCAAAACCAACAATTGAAAACTTGTTTTTGTGGTTTTCAAAACAAATATTTTGAAAACCACAAAAAGTGGTGGTTTCGAGTTGTAAAAACATGATTAAAAAATTTTAAAAACCAAAAACTGAAAACTCGCAACCACCCCGAACAACCCCTTATTTTACAATGTCATCCAATGATGTGTTGTCATATCAATTAATGAGTATAACACATCATGTGTTATTAAACTCAATAAATGATGTGTCAACACTTAATTGAATGATAATGTAAAATAAGTTTACACTTTCGGTGTATACTTATTAAATCCTATTTAAATTTAAGTTGGTCCAATTTTAATGTTTGAAAAATATTATCTTTATTAATTTTAATTGAGAATTTTTCTTAATATAGAAGCATTTTATATTCCAAGATAATAATTATCAATAAATAGAATATTTTATAACGGTTTTTCTAATCCGTGTAATATTACACATGATAATAAATCTAAAGTGATATTTTTTTGAAAGATGTAACATTTCATATTATCAATGCATTGAATGTTGTGATAGTTATAATTTCCATTAAAACCTTTTCATTTTTTATTTATTATCCTATGTAATATTGCACATGTTAGAAAAAATCTTTCCACTTTTTATAAACATTGAATACTCTACATTTTTTATAAAAGCTTTTTATTTTTAGTATTTAATTTGTTAAAAAAATTAACAAAACATAATATTTTCACACATTAAATACTACTCTTTTCAAAACTTCACAATAAATAGAAAGGAAAGATAAATTAAAGTCAACTGGTCAACTTTAATGGAACGTGCTGGAATTCAGTTTCGAAAGACTTGTTGAAGTACAGTTACTTAAATGAAGCCCATGCATGGGCCCAAACCATGATATCTGGAATTCTCAACGGTCAAATTTCAAAAGCTGAGATTCTGAAGCATTTTTCATGACCGTTTGGTTCTCTCTCTCTTCTCACTTCTCATCTTCATTCTCATGAGTTCTAAATCAGTCTCCTTTAGTCTTTAGAAGTAAAAGCCACTTTATCCAAATAAGCAGTGGCTAATGATGAGGTGCTTTCTACCTTGTTTTCGTGATTCCAAACGCCGAAAGCACTTGCGTTCGGCGAATGCAAATCCCACAAGAGGAAGAGGCCGAGTAAGCTTACTTGCCACAAATTTCACACCATCTCTCTCTCTCTCTCTCTCTCTCTCTTTCAAAGCTTCATTTTTTTGTTTGTTTCTCAAATTTTGTTACAGACCCATGTCGCAGAAGGAACTCTTGAACCTGCTATTCAACTCATACATCAAAAGACTGTTGTTGTAGAATCCATTGATTGTGTAGCAGAATCAAAGTAAGCTATCCATGTCATTTATGGTTTTATTGGAACCTCAATGTTATTTTAACAATTTCATTTACTCTCTACAATTTATTTCAGAAAAGAAAAAATTGAAGAGCAATCGAATAACATTGCTGAAGTGACATCTACCAATGAACTAACAAAAAACATAGAGGGAGCGAACGAGGAGGAGCAGGAAAAACTAGCAAGGGAAGAGAAAACACCTCAGATAGGAGAGAAGAAAGATAGCCATGAAGAAGGTAATTATAAAGGATTGGCCCATGAAGAGTCTTCAGATTCACTGTTTTCTCTGTCCATTTGTTCTGGAAAACAAGTTTCAGCTTCCGAGATTGAAGTTAACAGTCCAGTGCAACTCCCTTGTGCTGTCTGCACCAAAAGAGAGGTATCTGAAGAAGCTTTTGGGGCAAGCCCAAGTGTTCCAGAGAGGGATGTTCAACATGTTTCCTCAGCTCTGAACCCACTTGAAAAGCTTCCACAGGGAAAGCCATCCCAGAAGGAAGAAACCAAGCTACTTGAAGAGCAACCAAGTTGTATTGCCATGAGAAAGTGAACCCAAATGAAGAACCTTTTGCCAAGGAACTACTGAAGAAGTTGGAGGAAAACAAAGAAGAAAAGGGGAAAGCAAGAGAGTCGAATCACCATGTCCCTGAGTATAGATATCGAGATTGCTCTGATGAGGGATATGAGGATGTTAACTTAGATGATAGTGATTTTGATGTTATGCTTGGAGGTGATGATCCTCACAATGAGAAGAAGAGAGGAGAAGGGGTAGAAGAAGGTGCTGATGTTAACAGGACATGGGTTCCAGAAGAGTCTTCAGAATCGTTGTTTTCTCTATCTACTGATTCTAGAAAACTCATTTCATCAAGTGAAAAAGCGGAGAACGAAGTTAACAGTTTGCCAGCCAATGTTACAGATGTTTCCTCAGTGCTGAATCCAATTGAGAATCTTACTCAAGGGAAGGGGGTCAAAACAACAAAGCTGCAGCATCAGGAGAATGATAAAGAAAACATCAACTTGGCAGTGCAGGATTTTGATATACCCATTAGTCCAGAGCCTAATTTGAAGCTGTCAAACCGCAAGCAGAGGCAGAAGATCAATGACAAAAAGCAAGAAATTGGGGTAGACACCAGCCTCTCGAGCTGGTTGGTTGAATCAGAAACCACACCCATTTCAATGAATAGTACAAATTCAACACCAAAAGGAGGAAGAGGCTCACCGTGGAGTCATGAGGATAGGCCAATTCTGGGGGCATTGACCCTTGAAGAGATCAGGAAGTATTCTATATCTACATCATCAAGAAGGTCTAGAAGCCGAAGTCCGGATGAGACACCCATCATAGGTACTGTTGGGAGCTACTGGAGTCATACAGGGCAGAGCATGCGTTCGAAATTCAGTGAAAAGGTAAGTGAAGTAAATTTTATTAATTAGATAGTGGATGAATAAGCGTGAAACAAATCAAAGAATTGCTTATATTGCAGGATGCAAAGCCAGAATGGAGGACTTCTACAACTTTAAAGACCAGACTAGAACCAGCGTTTGAAGCTAGTGTTGCAGATATCTGAGCTTGTAACCTGGGTGGCACCTTCGGCTTAATTTCTCTCAGGGGTCATGAGCGTGATTATCAACAAGACATTAATTATTCACCCCCTTTTTTTTTTCAATCCAGTTCTTTGATCATTTGATGCCCTAGATGTTTCAAAATTCTTAGTTCTTCAGCTGTTTTGTGCAGATAATGAGTACATATAATAAAGGTCGAGACAGATGCTTCAAAGTGAAAAAAATGTCTCAATTTGTACTATTTTGTTTTTGTATTTGCAATAGTTCATCGCTGAAGCAGGATGCAAGCCACTTAGCGAATGATAATAACAAAAATAACAAAAATTCGTTAAAACTTATCGAATTAGAGGTTAATAACAAAAATGATGCCTTTCATTATACACTATAAATATACATGAGTACAACGACCGTTGAGAATCTTTTACGCATCTACTCATGACAACTATTATTCTAGCAGGTCCGCTCCAACTGGGTCCTATACATCATGAAAGAGCCTCCTTATCTGGTCAACTGTTGCAGGCATCAATGTCACTGGGCAGCGCTTATACTGTAATTGAGCGCGCGCACACACACAGAAAAAGAATTAGATAAAAAAAAAACGATTAGATTAAAGGTATCATGAAAAGTAAAGCAATTTGTCTAGAGCTCTCACCTGAGAAACATACTTAAATATACAAGCATAACAGAAGACGAACCCCGACACTGTAATTACAGACGGATTTACACGCTTCTGTGAGCACAAGGGGCAAAATGTTCTGTCTGGTGGTAGCGGTATACCCTCTTTTGCTACCTGTTCATTATTCACAGATCCTTTAGAAAATGGACCAGCACAACATTTTGAATTACTTTTGAAATTCTAACTACTGACAGAGGGACACTCCTTCGCATAAGGGATGCCAAGTCTAGCATACTCTATAGTAAAAACTAAAAAGTAAGCTTTTACAATGAAAGTTGAAATCCTTAATTTGTAAATCCTTATCATATAGTTCTAATTTGTTTGACCAGAATGTGAAAGCATGTATGGTGGAGTAAGAGGAGTGGGAGAAAAGCTTAAAATTTGTTTCTATACCTTCGGGGGAGGGGGAGGAGGTGGAGGAGGATATACTGTTGGAGCTGACATTCTCTCCTCAGCAGACTGGTACCACCATTCCATCATCTATATATGATTAATCACAGATGTGTTAATGATTATGCTCCTTGGTAATGTATACATAAAGCGAATATTTAACAGCACATCACTGGCAGGGCAGACTTAAGGACCCCTAGACAGAACTAGAACTCAAACTTAAGATAAACTGAAGTACTTAACCACCCAGGCAATGGAAAAAAATGGCTTATGCCAACTATGACTCTATTGATAGCAATAATTGACAATTGATACCAAGCTGGACGCTAATCAGTTCTAAAATTCAAAACCAAGCCATCAATATCCACCAAACTACAATATGCAAAGCAATGCTAAAGAAGAACGCTTTAAAGAAGAAAAAATATTAAAAGGGCTAGCCATCTCACTTTAAAGAAGAACACTGCTGCAATCAAACCGGTTTGTGCATAGTCTAGTACATTGTATGTACAGCTGAGCAATGCTCCTTGCAATGTCTGCATTATGAAATACATCATTACATCATATAGTCATAATGTGGTCCATGTGGATAAAAAGAAGCATAAACAGATATTTATTCATACAGTCAGCATTATCATGGATGGTAGCAAATTACATATGCTTATATACAAAAGGAAAGTCTCACCTTTTTATCCTGTATAATTTGACATAAAAGGTTTAATTATACAGTAAACAAGTTTCTCAAAATGCAGGTGCAATGATTTATAAATTTAGCTCTGTCTAGATGTAAACCTCCACCCACCCTCC
This sequence comes from Sesbania bispinosa, assembly GCA_026901365.1. Lineage (NCBI taxonomy): Eukaryota > Viridiplantae > Streptophyta > Magnoliopsida > Fabales > Fabaceae > Sesbania > Sesbania bispinosa. The sequence goes on from QLOH01000172.1 coordinate 1,185,381, forward strand.
CTCCCCGAAAGAAAATTGAAAATATTATATGTCAGTCAACATGTGAGAAGCAGAAAAATACGGGTAACATCAAATATTCAATAGAATATGAACTGGCTTCTTCAGTTTCTTCTTAATTCATAGAAAGTGAGGGGAAGATAAAATCATCATGCTGATAGAAAATTCACATACCTTCAACCATTGAGGGCCTCGAAGTCTCTCACGTTCACGGCTACGTATTTTTGAAATTCTAGAAGATGTATCCAACTATCTTGACATGAAAGGAGTGAATGGAAAATCAATCATATAAAAAGAAATGGTAAATTTCTTTTCTACCATTTCCTGAGCAAATAGGAAGTTCTTAAACAGAAAAACAAAGCTCACAAACTGTTTCAATTATTTATGTGAGTCTAACATATCAAGGCAAATAACACCATATGGTACATTATGTCAAGCATAATAACCACACCATAGAATGAGTTACATGACAATTTGATAAAGACAAAAATGGATTAGCACAATCATTGCATTTGAAACAAGATTTGGTATTCTTGGAAGGACCATGCATTAAATTAGCAACGAATGAACGATTTCACTCATTAACCACTTCAACACACCTACAAACAAATGAAACCACTAACATAAATAATCACTCTTATTCACCCATAACACAGTAGCACTCAACAACTATCAGATAGTGAGAGTAATTTAAATGCTGAGGTTGACAAAGAGGCTGCTGATATATGGCAAGCTTGGGAATTATGATAGTGTTAATGTCAAACAACAAAGAGAACAGGCAAAATACACTCAGTCATTAAAAAAGAAAAGCAGAGTAAATAAAAATTACGCATGTGGCACTGCTGAAAAGTGCATGGGGACTATATTTCTTCAAATAATACACAAACCAATGAAGACTCTTTTAAATGCAATATCCTTAATGTATACCAGCTCTTGTCCTGTGGCTCGGCAGACATGAATCCCGAGTACATGAAGTGGCAGTGAGTAGAATCCAGTAGCATCCAACAGGTATAACATCTGGTAAGCAAAATGCAAGCCTGCATTTTAAATATCTTAAGTTAGATGGTTAGACATATTCAGACATGAGAGTGTTACTTGGGATAGACATATAAGGTGCATGAACTATGAAGAAAACAATAAACTCTTAAAATTAAGTTGATTATGTTTATCTGAAAAAAGAGCATGGAATCAAAAAATTTATAAAACTGCATGCAGTGACATTGTTAAGAAATCAGGATACAGATAATCCAAAGTCTCATTAAGTTGTATTTCACATACCCTCAGTACTAGCATGTAACCACGGGTAGCAAAATCCAACAATTTTCTGAACTCTTTTTCTGATGCGAGTTGTAATGGAAGCACGGGCTTCCAAGGTTGCGGTGGACACAAGAGATTCTTGTTCAAAACCTCCACGTCCATCATATTCATATCCTCCTTCGTTTTCATCTCCCCATAGACTGGCCTGAAGCCTAGCTTCCCTTTCTTTGTTGTAGACTGAATGCAACTTAGATTTCAAATACGGCAACACAACCTGAAAAGATTATATATAGAAGTAAAATTCCCGAGGACTCGTTCATATCATAAATTAGGGAAAGTGGAAAGGAATTTGATGAATTAGGGTTAGGGTTGGAGAATAGGATACCAAAAAAACAACAGAGAGAACTTTCTGGCGCCTCTGTAAGGCGGTAGTAGTGCTGTCATTACTGAGTCTGATATTGGCGGGTCTTCTTCTGAGGCCGTATAGAGATTCGGAGAAAGAAGCATCTAAGGAAACAGAGAGAAGAGCAATTAATAGTTACTATGGTTCGATGAGTGTGTTGTGTGATGCAGAGAGCAGAGGAAAGTGCTTAACCTGTGGTTCGTAAGCTGTGAGTTTCGAGAACGAGCATGAGTAAAGCGAAAGATTCGTCTTCGTAGTCTAAGAGTCTGTGAAGGAATGGTCTTCGTAAGGCCAACACACCAATTGAGTATGTAAGTGCCGCCCGGAGACTAGCCGGAAGCTGTTCCGCCGCCGCCATCTCGAAGAACGTCGGACGACTCCCTTGGCCCCCTACCTGAAACAACATCTTTCTCCTCCGATGATACCGCAAGAAATTTATTTTTCATTTCTATTTATCATCTTCTTTACTCCTTTCTTCTCTCTGTTTTTTTTGGTGCATTCATCTTCTTTTATCTATCTATTTTATTTAAAAAAATCACTGGCTATGTAATTCTAGTAAAATAAAATAATAGTTGTGTATAACATTGTTTATCTATTTTATGATAAATTAAAAATAAAATATATTTTTATTTTATAGTTAGGATTGGCGCCAGCATAACTTAGTCCAAGTATAGTATTTTGATGCATCCTGATATTTAAATACACTCAAAATTCACGTTTCAAACGTGAATCCGAACAAATGCCATAGAGAGTAGTATTTTGCCCAGCACACCAAAAATCATTTCTATCGATAGTGGTAGCAATGTTCCTTCGTTGTACAAGCTTGCAAGAGTTATATTTCAAATGAAATTTTCAGGTTGAAATATACATACATATATACAAACAATTTGTATCACAAAATTGTCATCCCACTAGGGACAAAGATTAGCTGGCTACATATTGAGTGAACTTCCTGCATCAAAATCTTTGGAAATGGCAGCGTCAGTTTCTGTTAACCTTACTTCTGCTCACGCTGGAACCCTCCTCGTGCCCAACTCAATGAGTAGGGCAAACTATAAAAGAGAACATCACAAAATTTCCCGTGCAATGATCCATCAGCATGTTTTTCTCAGACACTGTCTTATTTCAAATAAATAAAGAGAATCCAAATACCACATTATCTTATATTTTCTCAGACACTCTTGTTTTAATCAAACTCAACTACTCAAGCACCCCACCAATAAAAGAAAAGGGAAACCCTATAAGTGTGTGTTTGGTTTGAAACTGACCAAACTTAAATTTGGATTCCTCAACGCAACTATTTCTAGCATTGAAAACATGAGTTTATCACGTTTCAACGCTAAGTATAGACCAGACAAAATGATTCATGCGGCTGTCAGATAACCTTATAAAGCGTTATAACCAGTACCACCTACTTGAAACATCCCTGGATCCAATAATATTTCTACAAGTTCTGTTCCATGCAGTCTAAACATGTCCAAGAATATAAAACAATCTAGGGAGTAAAATTAGTTTTATCCCAAATGATGAAGCCAGAGAGAGTCATAGGCATAGCTGCTGTCCAAATTGAGTATATCATTATAAGGAGCAATTCTAGCAGAGAATATTTCTGTTGTCATCAACTCTTCATCCGTTTTGTGGGTGGTGCAGCAAACTGATCATCTATGGTCTCCTGTTCATTGATTACTTCAGCTTCACCTACCATTTGCTTTGTGCTTGCATCCTGGGAACTTTCTTCAGGCATGGCTTTTGGAATGCTACTGTTGCTTCCTAATTTGTCATGTTCCTCATTTGAGGTTTCTAATTTGTCTACTGGTGAAGAAGGTAGCACTGTGTCTGATGGTGCGGTAGAAGGCGCGTCCATAGAGGAGGACGAGCCCTTGACCTTGCTGTCTCCCATCTCTCTCTGTTTCTCAAACATCACCTGAAGACGTTTCCCTTGGTCTTCAATTTGAATCTGCAACTTCCTTTGAATCTGCATAACAGCTACAATATAAGAAAATGCCAAAACTTGAAGTTCCTCTCTTCCCAACAAGAAATAAAGAGAAAGCAAACAAAACTCCACTCTGGATTACTAGTACTAATTATGTACCTCAAGTTGTTCATGAAGCCGTTTCTGGAGTTCCATCTGCAACCGTAATGCTTCAGTGATCCCCTTACTCCTGCAACCAAAATCCAAAGTATGTTTTCTTTTCTGAGCATTATTGTTCATTTCAAGGCAAAAAAAAATCTTATGGAACAACCGTTTATAATTGAAATGAGATCAATGAGTATCATACTATCATAGCAATAGTGAAAATCAAACTTGTCTGGGCCATCTTATTAGTACCAATCTGTGTTAGATTTTAAATTCAAATACATAACAATTAGTGGAAAGTTACATTGAGTGAACAGCACACTGTGGTTGATGCATGCAAGAGCAAATGACCAGACCAGACAAAAAAGATCAGCCAACAATGTTGAATGCAGTAGCTAAAAAATATATACATAAGAGAGAGAAAACTTACGTTTTCAAGTCCAGAGATTTCATTTCTTCAATGGAACTCATCTTTTTTTCAGAAGTTCCTGCATCTAGAGAAAAGGAACTCATTCAAACTCTTACTCTCATTCTTTTGACAAAAATGAAACGGAATTTCTATATGCTTCTTATGTACTGGAACCTGAATAGATGGTATTATTCAAATGTAACAAAACATAGGGCAAAAAAAAAAAAAAGCATTCAAAACTACCCCCTGTTTGGATGCCAGCAAGGAGGAGAAAATTTTGAACTTTGAAATGAAAAGAGTAAATAAAATTTTCTTTCTAGACTTTTCTATCTTCCCTAATTTTTCCTATCATTTTCTCTTCAACAAATAAGAGACATTTTCCCATTTTTAAATTCCTCCATATTTTCTTTCTCTAAATCCAAACATAGGAAGTATGAAGAAGAAGAAGAATGCATACAAGAAATGTATTTGATATTGCAAACAAAACATCTTTCTTGAAACTTTAGGAAGCGACAAAAATAATAAAAAACAAAGAACTTAGTAATGAAAGCTAGTTACATGAATATAAAACTATTAAGTACACTTTTGCATACCTTCTGATGACTCAGGTTTGTATCTGGCAGTTCTATACTTCTGAAATTAAAAGAACAAGTAACTTCTGAATTAGATTAAATAAATTGATTTTCATGCCGACGAGCCATTTAAGAGGAAGAAAAATCATAGATGTACCTGTAGGTGACTTTTTACATGATAGATGGTAAGGCCTTCAACTTTCATCAGATTCAAGACACCCTTTGGAGTAGCCTCTGCATGTTGACATCATCAGATGACAAGAAACATTCCAGAAAGAAGGTCAAGAAGTATGAAATTGTAGAAGTAAACATACTTTCACTACCACCAAGCTGATTGACTGCTTCCACAAAGGCCTCATGAAGTTCTGGCGTCCAACGCATTCTAGGCTTAGTTTGCGGTGCAGTTGATGATGAATTACAAAGACCACTGCCTTCTCCAGATGGTATTTGCTGCTGCTGGGAAACCTGTGTTGCCTGCATCAAAAGACAAGGATACGTTTCTGCAACTTGTACAATAAAAATAGATATATTAATAAAAGAAACCATTGATAAAAAAGTTAATGTACACATTAAAAATAGATTTCAAACTGAAACTGTTAAGAATCGCATACACAGCATAAAAGGGAATAGGGTTTGAACTATATACACAAGTTCAAATGCACATGGTGACAAAATAAAATAGAACTGAGCATTTAAATGTGCCAAAATAAATCACAACTCTCTCCACGCAGAAAGGTGAATAAGGGAACTTAGATAGCAAAAACTGCATTCTTTATGGGATTATGTCCATAATGTGGAGATTTATACACATTATTTAGTTACCTAATATATACAGAGAAGAAACTGATCAAAATTGACTTGGTTTTCATAGGCATCAATGACAAGTTCAAGTTCATGTGTGAAAACCATGGTCCTTAGGCCATAAACATGCATCCCGGAATGAGATTCCATGAACATTTTAACTTCACAGGTATGAACAAGCATAACAGTAATGACCAAAATCAACTAGAGAGACAAACCTTTGGTTTTGATTCTGATACATTGTCCTCACCAAGAAGCTGATTCCAATTTGGGTGAAGAGAATCATCAATAGACATTAACTGATCAACCCACTCTCCAAAATCCGATTTTTTTACATTGTCATCATTCATGAAACAGGCACTGTTTTCCACCTGATCATGCTGGACAGAAACATTTTCAGGAAAACTAAGAATATCCTGAAATGGATCTGGTCCCCAGGAAATATCATCATTTTCTTGAGGGTGAGAAACGAATGTTGTTGAATGTATTTCGGAAGACACGTTGTCACCTAATGTCTGAGAAATGAAGGGAGATTCTTGATATTGCCTATCATGCTGTGTAACAGAGGAAAAAGGGATGTCACCAGGATATTCAGCTGGGGATGAAAACACCTGCCCAACACTTCTGATTGAATTTGATGATGTAGCTTGCAGTGAGGCAGGATTTGCAGTCAGATCTCTGATCGGCGAAAGCTGAAAAGAATCCGGGGGTTTCATATACTTGTTTTCCAGGGGGGTGGGAAGAACAGGTAATGATGAAGACATAGCTCTCGAGGTTCGCAAATGAAGCAGTTTTGTCTGTCCTGATTTCAATACAAAAAGAAGGTTTGTATGTCAGCTAATCAACGCCAACAACAAATTATCTTTACCACCAACTTGATTGGACAAAATATTCAGTACAGTAAGACAGTGAGCAATTTCTTTTTCATTTTTAATATCTCACTAGTCAAGAATATAAGCTAGTTGTTCCTCTGAATAAAAGCTTGAGACTAAAGTACAACTTAAAAACACCAAAGAAAATAGGGTGAAATAAGAAACTTAACACACAGCACAAGTCAGTCTATAACTCTGAATCTGATTGAATAGAAATCAGATTTACTAGTAATCACACAGTATAGGTGAAACAGAAGATATCTGACCCTAAAAGAACTTTTTTTTGGGGTGGGGGAGAAATTAGCTTGAAGCCATAAACTAGAAGCTGGCCATGCTCATGAACAAAAACATACACGTGACAATTATGAGTTGCTATTGATATTGAAAACCAAGCCACTCAAAGACCAAACTAGAAAATACCAATATCTCCAGGGGATTATTAGTTGTAAATTTGAATGGTAAGTCTGAAATTAGTCTGCTTGAAGCATCAGCTTTGGCAAAAGGGTGGCTTGGGGGAAGAAGAGGGTTAGAGGAGTGCCATCCAATTGGAATTCACCGCCATTAAAAACATTGACAAGTGTCACCATCCGTTTTACAACCACAAGTTAAGGAAAAGGAGCCCACCAATCAAGATGCCTCTTTTACTCAGACCCATAATGTTTTATTGAGACCAACCAATACAGATCAAAAACACACTTCCAGTTCCAGATTTAAAGAAATTCACAACCCCAAAGAGGGAAAAAAAACTGAAATTTTCAAAATTTAACATGGAATCAGCAGTTCAAGAGATGAAAACTCAATTAAATAATCTTATCTGAAAATATAGCCAAGGCAAGAGTAATAACCAGTGCCATCTGAAAACAAAAAAGTAAAAAAGAGGAAGTGGGATTATGGGCAACAGAACTTACCTGTAAAATGATGATTGCTTTGGAATTGAGAAAAACAGGCAACGGAATCTAAAAAGCTTGGAATCCAACCAAAATGGAATGGAGGGTATAAGAGCAAAGAAGAGGAAGAGGAGGAGGAGGAGAAGGTGGAGTTGTAAATTGTAATGCACACGTATTTGGGTTTGTCGTGTTTAACTCAAACAAACAATCTCGGAACCCCAACTCCGTCCCTCCCTGGTTTTTGTTTTTGATTCTAGTATTTCGTGTGTGTGTTGTGTATATGATTATTAGGAATTAAGATAATAACTTCTCTCTCTATCTCTTGTCATTGGACAAAACAAATGAAGCAGAAATGCTATCCTACGGCTCACACGTGTGGCGATTGTTCGTTCTGGACCGTCCGATTCTGGTTCATGTGGTGTGATGGTGTTTCGTGGTTATTTGTTCCTAGTTGCCATTTGCAAGTTGTTGACTTTGAGAAGGAAAAGAAATAATGAGATGAAAAATTTACTATTTTTTTTTTTAAAGTGAAGTGCATGTTGGCTGCTGGTGACTATGAAAGGCTGCAAATGAACGGTGTGTAGTGAAACTTGACGCACGTCAAAAAGGGTCCAACCATTGTCACTATCTAATTCCTTTTTGGGTATTCACTGTGACACTTCATTCCTTCCTACTTGCTGCTCTCTGTCAAATGTCAATTTTGTGGAGAAAATGAACGGAGGCTATGCTGTAATCAGTGCAGCAGCAAGCATTCATTTTTCTTCTATTCTATTCTCGAATTTCAATTCCTACTTATTTTTTAGGAAAAAGATATTAGTCAATGGAGAATCATATTTGAAATTTTGAATTGAAGGTTTATGTAATCAAATTTCATAGAAAAAATAACAAGTCTCAATGCTACCAAAGGGGAATTGTTGTTTTTAAACATCTGATCTGCTAGTGTTTTATTCATTCATATGAACCCAATTGCAGTGAATCTAGCTATGCATGTGTATCTATGATAATATGACTATACAAGGAATTGTTTACTTTAATATTTAATACTTATTGGTTTCTATGTACTTTACTTTTTGAAATAAACCATACATCCTACAAGATCCGAATCTTTCATGATTGTTAATACCTACCTGAAATGGCCATGCCGTAAAAAATTAAAAACACTCAAGTATCTAATGGCTAAAACACTCAAGAGATTAACATTCACATCGAAACCTATAGTATTTAGAAAACCCGCATGCTATTAAAAAGAGCTAACCAAGGTTAACCCTATTCCTAAAATAGTCCATTCTTGATCTTTTGGTAAATGACATAATTAATTTTTACTTAATCCTCGTGTATTTTCCAAAACTAATGATCCTTTTATGTATCTATTTTGTTTATTTTTTTTAAATCTTTTATCCATTTGTTAGCATCATGTTTGCGAGTTTGAGTTTAAGTTTATTGGATTATTTAAAAAAAATGAGATATTATATTCGTAAAGCAAGGTACCCTTAAAAAAACTACAAGTAACACGTCACACTTGTTTTCATTTAAAACGATAGAAAAAATGACCTTGTCAAGTGTCATTAAAAAGAAAGACAATCATTATTAGTTGCAGAAAAAACAAACTACAATTTATTTAAATAAGTGCAGCTAGCTTTTAAATAAAGTACAAATGAAGAAAAGACTTTTACCATCATGTTACCGCTTATTATTTAAAAAAAATTAAAAAATTGAAATAATGTAAAAAGGGAGAGAAACACTTAGAGCCTACCCGTGTGCGTGTACTGTGTATCGTGTGTCTCAGTTGGTTATAAACCTTATCTCAATTGGTTACAAACTGAATGTTTATAAGTTATAAACTTTGATTTACTTGCTTAAAATCTGAGCGAAATTTACGAACCAATTTTTAATTTGGTTATAAATTGATTGTTAAAAGTTATAAAATTTATCTCAGTTGATTACAAACTGCATGCTTATAAGTTATAAGCTCTGTTTCACTTGCTTAAAATTTGAGCATGAGGAATTTATGAATCACTCTTTATTTGGTTATAAATTGAATATGAACAAATTATAAACTTCATCTCAGTTGATTACAAACTGTATGTTTATAAGTTATAAGTAATTGATAAATTGTTTAAAAAGCATGGAGCATGAAGAATGCAAACAATGGAGACAAGGGGCTGCAAGTTAATTAGGGAAAAGTGGAAGAGAAGAGTAGAGGGAAGAAAGAATGCGAACAACGGCCACATGATTTCATATACATATATAAATGAGAGGAATTTTGAAACAAATAAGTTTTAGTTTTTTTAAATAACTTGCAATTTGATATGGAGGAAATTTAACTTTTTTAATTTCCATATTGTTACTTTTATTTTAATTTATTTAAACAAGTTAAAGTTTGCTTTTTCTACAACTGACAATGATTACTTTTATTTTTAACAACAAGTGACGTGGCCATTTTTTTTCTATTGTTTTAAACGGAAGCAAGTGTGACGCGTGACTGTTGTAGATTGTTGTAGGTTACCTTGCCGTACGAATATAATATCTCTAAAAAAATTATGGCATGGTAATGAGTACTACTATTTTTTAAGATACTAGTACTTGTTAAAGGTTAAAAATAAAAAAATATTTAGTAGAATTAATTTTTTTAATGCATTACATAATTATTTTTTTAATTAAATATCTTTTATATTTTAATCAATTTTTATATTATAAATTGAGTGCATTAAGGATAGATACTCACTTTTTCAATTTTGTTTATTATATTTTTTTGTATTTTTGTTTATTATTTTTCTTTAATAACGTCATTTACGCATTCTCTCCGTAAAGTTTCTTTAACATTCCCTTAAATTATACGACATATGTTAATGAGTATTTTTAAGATGCTTGTTAAAGATCAAAGATACAAATATTTACTAAGATTTAAAATTTTTAATGCATTAAATAATGAATTTTTAATTAAATATATTGTATGTTCTAATATAACAAATATTTATAAATTTGAGTGTATATACTAGAGAATGAGATACTTTTTTAATCTGTTATTATTAATTTTAGGACTTTTTCTAATAAAACTTATATTCAACATTCCCTTTTTTTTCTTTTTTATACTTTTTAAATTTTTTTAATTAGTAGTCACATACATTAGAGGGATGGTTAAAACAGTGCTTCTTTAATATGTTCCTTTAATACATTTATTAGAAAAATAAAAAAAACTTTATTTTAAAATGTATTTTCATATGAATTTTTAGGTCCTTGAATGTGGGTGCTGTTTCGGTTTTGAGGGATGTTCCTGTTGATTTGTATTGGGCCATTCATGCTGATGCCATGGGCGTTGCCTTTCCAAGACATTAGTATTTTCTGTTGCTTTCTTCTTTCTTTTTTGTTCTTTCCTTTTTCTAGCATTTTGTACAAAAAAACAAGTAAATAAGTTAAATTAATATTACATATTCAAAAAGTCCATCTAAAGCAAAATATGAATCCCTTATGGAGCGTGATTTGAAGAAAAAAATGTCTTTATTAATAATTATAAAACTGTCAAATTATTTGTTATTTTATTTTTAATTTATAAATGCTTATATTAAAAAGATTAAAGTTTATTTGAAAGTAAAAAATAAAGATCTGACATTTTTATAATTACTAATAAAGTATAAAATAAAAACACATACTTGTTTCTACACAGCAAATATTCTCTCTTTTATTTTGATTCCACATTATCAAGAAAACAAAATAGGCCATTGGATCCCCAAATTTCCTTTATATGCATGTCAAATAATGACTTGACATCTAACAAAATTGAAATCAGGACAGAACACAAAATCAACGATGGGGTCCAAAACCCAAATGATCTATATTTAAGTCCAGAATTTTCGACCATCTAGAATTAATATCGTAGAATTGATTTTAAATCACTTTTGTTCAACCTGTTTTATAAAACGTATATATTCATTTTCAATCATTAATTTCTAGAATCAGTTCTACACCTTAAAGATTGCATGGCTCATTATCACTTACCACGTGTCCTTGTGGGGCCCACCAGGCGAGTCACAAGGAATTCGTTAGCATCACCCTTCTTTCCCTATTATTGAGCATCAAGTGGGCCCATCAAAGTAACCTCTCCACAACTGGTAATCATTATATTCATTTTTCATTACCACAAAAACAAATAAAAAAGCAAAGCAGAGAACTTGTTAAAGACAAGACAACATTACATTACTTCATCCAATTTCGCTAATACCAGACAGTGATGGCAACCGTGGAAACTTCCAGCGAAGCCATGGCAACGGTGGCCGACAAGGCACCACTCACTGCTCAGAGAAAGGTCCCTGACGACTTGGAGACCAAGCTTCCCAAACCCTGTAATTAATCTATTCTCTTCTTTTGTTTGCCTTCAAGTTTTGTTTTTATTTTTTTTAATTAATGAAGAGATTGTAGAATGTGATATTTTGGATATTCTAGATTTAGATTTCATCTAATTAGGGAACCCAAAGGATAATATTTTAATGGGGTTTGATCAAATTTGAGTTTTTGACGTTTGCAATCCTGGGTTATATTTTATTTATCTTTTTTCTTTCAGATATGCCTCGAGCCTTGACTGCCCCTGACACAGAAAATGTGAATGGAACATGGGGCCACAAACATAATGACATGTCCGTGCTTCAACAGCATGCAGCTTTCTTCGATCTTGACAAGGATGGTATCATCTACCCATGGGAGACATATAGAGGTACTCTGCATCTTGTGTATTGTTTGTATTTGTTAACAATGAACACCAATTTAATATTCCTCTATCTATGTTTATCTTTCTGATCTAAAAACTATCTAAGTGTCGTGTTGTTTGGTTTACAGTTGAGTAGAATTGATACTATAAATCAATAGTCACGTTATATAAAACACGTTGAATGGAAGTGATTTAAAATCAGTTTTGTGCACAGTTGAACGCCTAAACAAGCAAATACTAAGTCTTTTCTTTCTATTAAAAAAAATAGAGTTAGCTATTAGTAGTATTAGTTTTGGGTGAGCCTGATGATTCAAAGTTTACAGTTAATAATTTGATCATATTGTACTACTCCCCCTCCTTATTTATAAGACCCCTTCTAGAAGAATTGAGTGTCCCTTAATATAAGACCCTTTGCAAATTTTTAGGTAAAACAATAATTTTTTCCATACTTGTCATTCATTAATATTCAACTCTTTTTATTTCCCATATATTGATAAGTGTGAATAATTAATGAAGTTTTACCTACATGCCCAACTACACCATTGGAAAGTGACTTTTGTTGTCTTCCACTATGTCACAATTAATGTATTTAAAATATAGTGACTTTTAAATAGGGGTATATTTGGAATACTATTATTTTTTTTAAAAGATCAATACATTAACTAACTTTTCTTAAACTGTGTGAAACGGTTTAAAGGGTCTTATAATAAGGGACAGAGGGAGTATTATTTAATTTAATGTGAAGGAAATCTCTTTCATTGTTGTTTTCATAAATTTGCAGGATTAAGGGCAATCGGTTTCAACGTGATTTCTTCCTTCATATTTATGATCATTATTCATGCAGCTCTCAGTTATCTTACTCTTCCTGTGAGACACTTTTAACATGAATCTAGCCTATGGCTATGTGTACTTAATATACCTTACTGTTACAATTTCCACTTACTTGTACATGTTCTGACTTTCTAACACAGACATGGCTACCTTCACCTTGGTTCCCAATTTACATACAAAACATACACAGGGCAAAGCATGGAGGTGACTCAGGGAGCTATGACACAGAGGGAAGGTAAGTGATATTAAAAATAACATTAAATGCTACATAATTTCATAAAAAAGGCACTCGTTAGCATTTCCTAAAATGAATGACCAATTGATGTCTGCTTTGGTTAATTGTAACATCAAGTGCTCTGGCTAAAACAATATTACAGGTTCATCCCAGCAAATTTGGAAATCATGTTCAGCAAATATGCCCGTGAAGTGCCTGATAAATTGACACTAAGGGAGCTATGGCACATGACTCAAGCAAACACTGTTGCATATGACTTCTTTGGCTGGTCCTCTCTCTTTCTCTTTCTACATGTTGCACACACAATTATCCCACATCTAGAGAATCCTAAATTAAAAGTAGGTGAATCTCTTTGAACCAATTGCAGGGCTGCTAGCAAATTTGAGTGGGGAGTTTTGTATCTTCTAGCAAGAGATGAACAAGGCTTTCTGTCAAAAGAAGCTGTGAGGCGTTGTTTTGATGGAAGCTTATTTGAGTATTGTGCTAAAGTGCGTAAGGGAACCGCTGGAAAGATGGCTTGACGGCTCCATATCAATATATTCAATGTTAGGATAAGTGCTTGCTAATTTGTTCATAACTTAGTGCTTTACTGCACTTCAAGTTTACCTGAATGACTGTGCTTAACCAGTTGAAAGAGCAAATAAAATTAGCAAAACGCATTACCATAACATTAACCATTAAGTGCTCGTTTAATTTACATTCTCCTAACTTTGTTCCCCTATCTCAATATACTTTGCTAAAAAGTTCATCCCAAAACTTTGGATTATATATGCAGCAAAATTAATTGATCTTCCTTCCATAAAATTATGTCCCACACAAAAAATTGACTACCAATGATGTTACTACAACTGCATAAATAATGAACCACTTGAAAATTATTCACTGTCAACTTTGCAAATACACATTAGCAAAAGGCTAGGAACCATAAATTAGAGTCTAAACTACACCACCCATACATTTAAACACCAGAGTTTTTATTACTTTCCATTTCCAATAATCCAGTTCCTTCCCCAGAAAATCAGTAGTTTGTAAACATAAGAATCTTGAGCAAAGACACCAAGATCAAATACTGCCTCAAAATCACTACTAATAACATGTAAAAGATGATGCTTCATTGCGTGAGCCAATCAAAGGTAGAACTAGAAAGTAGAGAAATGCAAATAAAACCAAATATGGAATGTGTTTGTATGTATACACCTCAAGAAAATTATTTGGCTGCTACTTGCTATGCTAGTCGCTTCAATTGGTTGAGTTCACATTCCTCGTCACATGAACTGAATTTTCAATTTTTCTTTTCCCTGTAACCATATCATAAATGCAAGGAGAAACTTTATTCTTCTTATATTCATTCAAACTATAGTCAAGCAAAAGTCTCCTGAACATTGCATTATCACACACTAGCATTTGTACTATCCAAATTACCTTCACATTTTTGTATAGTGATTAAAGTTGCATATATCAAGTCTATATTACTTTTGAGACCTCATTCTGTCAAATGAGAAACATTCACGGTCTCTAATCTCTCAACTAGAGAGTTATGTGTCACCTTTTGTATTTAAAAATTTTTTGGAATAGGA